>CM074552.1:1540416-2168333 GCA_037305995.1 Sclerodermus sp. 'alternatusi' | reverse complement strand
TAGCAGCAGCAACGGTGGTGGTGTGGTGGTGGTGGTGGTGGTGGTGGTTGGCCAGGGCCGAGAACGAATGCGGCGGCCGCCACCTTAGTTTTCACCTACATGATTAATAACAACGCGATTCACCGGGGCGTTATTAACATCGTTCGCTAATCTAATTGCGGTTAAAAGGATCGATGTAGAGATTAATACTAATTGTAGCTCGGCGAACAAAGTACCCTTCTACTAAATGGTAACAATGACAATAGATTAGAGTGATTGCCACGATTAATTAATGGATGGTCCATAATGAAATGACTCGCGCCACGAAGAGTCCTTCGTTTGGATTATAATCTAGGAGAGCTTTCAATATACGTTTATAATAAAACGTTTTCATCTGCCCTTAACGGAATAATTCCCCTGAAAATTCCCATAAAGCCCCGCGTGTGCCGCGCGTTCCGACCATGATGTTTTATTTAAACCGCATTTGCACCGCGCGAATCTGATGAAGCCGATTTCATCCGCCGAGATAATATCGAAAATCGAAATTACGAGATTCGAGGAGGCGCATTACCGCGTTGTTGTAACAGCAGGTGGCCCGGGGGTTGGAGGGCAGGTAGAGTTCCGCGGGGAAAAAGCGATACTCCGGTCGAAAGGAAATCTTTTTTTAAGTGGAGCGGGAGGAGAAGGGACGGGGCGGCAGCAGCAGCAGCGGGGATGATCGGCTCGACCGGGGCTTGAGAAAAAAAACTGGTTCGATCGAGGCGGAGAACGCAGCGCTCAGGAACAGCACCCGCTGTGGCACCCCTTTATTTATGATCCGATTTAGGGTCGTGATTCTTGTTCATGGGTCAGAACAGGAGGGAGCTGCTAATCCCTGGACCTTCCAAGGAGAACCCTGCGTCGTTCCAACGGCACTCGATTTATTTTCCTTGAATTAGCACCCGTCCCAAGTGCCTCGAGCAGCACGAGTCGCTGGAACGCGTTTTCACCCTCACCCTCACCTATTCTCTCTCTCTCTCTCTCTCTCTCTCTTCTTCGTCCCTACTTCGTACCTGAGACCTCACTTCTCTCATCGCCTCTCGACGTTTACCTGAACGCAATGGCAAAAGGTCGAAGGTGAAGAGGCGAGCACACACACACGCAACCACGACACGTGCCACGATAAAATCAACCCTTGTAAGAATGGGAGCACAAACACGCTTCTAATAGATTTGTGATGGAGAGACTCTCCAGGGTTGGAGCAAGACGTCTCGCCAATTGCGACGAAACCAAAACTTACGTCCACCTATAGGTGTTTTCCCGAAAAATTGCTTTTATCGTTGATGAAATATTGATGTTCGCGTAATTGATAAGCATGTGATAAATAAGTCTCTCTCTCTCTCTCTCTCTATCTTTCATTGCATACCACGCCCTCCCCCCGCCTCTTCGTCAGAGTCTCGTTGCATGTATGGTGTCATCTTTCATTTGGGATTTCTCATTGAAAGGAAGCCGATTATATTTCAACGCGCTTCATAGGGGAGGGGGTGTATTTTTCATGGACGTCTGCCGCGACAAAGGGAAGCTCGACAGGGTGCAATTGAGTCGCGCACGGATTGGCTAGTTCAATCGCGAGTCACCCTGGTCCTACGCTTCGCCACGAGTAATCTCGAGGGGAGTGGGGCTGTTTGCCGCGGCGCGAGTCAATGGCATCAGTAGCGAAGGTAAAGATATGAGCAAACGTGGCAGTGGTAGGTGTAGGTATAAGCGCTCTGCGCGAAGCTACCGGAGCAAAACGGCCCGGCGAGAACTGCCAAGTGCTCCGGCATTCTCTAAGCCGCTTTATTGGCAAATACCGATAAATTTTATGCCACCCTACCTACCAAAGCTCGCGCTTCGAGCTTTCCGCTCTCTCCACCTTCGTAATTGAACGCGACTAACGTCTCTCCTCTCCTCCCATTCCCCGAACCCGAACTCACCCCCAGCCGCTTCTTCGTTAGTTCATTTCATCCCCTTACATCAGCTCGATTTTTAATCAGAGCCCGCGGGAAAATTATCCCAGCCTGTCGCTGGGAAAGCGCCGACGCTTTTTCTCAGAGAGCATCCCGCCCATCCGCCCAGCGAAATTAGAACGCGTTGCGTCTAATGGACCGATAAACGGCCCCGGATGCCAAATAAACGTGCGTTGCTCCACTCGCCGAAGCGCCCTCACTTGTCATGTCGTTTCAGCTGATTTATGGTTGCGCTCAAGGTCCCTCCTCGCTCCGATGAGAGAACTTTTAACGCGTGCCCCCCCCCCCCTCCCCTCGCGAATCCCATACTCGTTCCGCGCTTTAACGGCGTTAATCGCTCATAACGGAATCATCGCCGCCTCTCCGGCGCTCCTGATGCTCCTGGAGAAAAATATCGTACACCCCCAGCGGCCAAGGAGAGACGGAGAGAGAAAACTTCATGAAACTCTTAATACGAAGATTATAAATTTATCACGCGGATCAGAGGTTCCCCGTGAAATTGCTCATAGGATTTAGCCGCAGATTGGGTTGCCGAGGGTTGGACCGTGAATGTGGGATGGGGTGGGGTGGGGTGGGGTGGGGCAGGACGGGGTAATTCCGCGAGGAAGAATATCCCGTGGAAGTTAAGCCGGCCGGCGATGTAGTTAACGTGTAAATAGGCGAATTGCAGAATTGGCTATGATCCGCCGGGCGAGAGCAACGAACAATACGAGAGGGAGAGCCGACGGGGGTGGGGCAGACGGGGAATGTGAGATACGAGGGAATGAACGATATACGACAATAACTGGAGATCGTAATTGCGCCAAGTAGTCGCAGCGAGCGTATTGTGTGTCATAACACCGGGCCGAGATGCCGAGTGGAGAATTTGAGGTATGGCCAGCCGAGCTTGTAGTGAGGTGTCCACGTCAGTAATAACGCGTTGGAAATGCGTCAAATGCTCGAAATACCCTTGGAGTGCCATCGGACAATGGGCGGCGGATGAAAAATTCCCGTTATCACCGCGCCAACGACCTTGGGCCCGAAAAAGCTCCCGTCACGACTGGCCGTCAAGGTAATAATCAAGCACGCGTTTCTCGGTCAGCGCCCCCGCGTCCCGTTTCACCCTCGGAAGAGGGGAGGGGGCTCGGGGTTAGGATACGCCGGATATATTTCACGGTGTTACCGCAAGACGTCGGCTGACCCCATAAAATAAAGACGATGCCAGAGCGTCGAGTAGTCAAGCCGAGTCGAGTCGCGCGGCATACGCGACACTCCGCCAGTAGTACAGGTAGAAACAGAGCCAGCCATACGCATACACGCGGAAATAACAGCGGACGTGGAAGTGGTGGCAAGAAGCGGGCGGTGACGCTGGAAGATAGGAGATAGCGATTATAGTGGTAACGCGCAAAATGCCAAGTATGGTGGACGCGGGACGGGGGGAGGTGGGGTGTCGGGCCGAGAGGAGAGTCAAGCGAAACCTCGAGACTCAGCCAAGAGTTGGCCGTGATGAAGAACCGGAAGAGCAGCGCACCGGAAGCTCCTCGTCAGTAGTCGAAGTGCGGACGCAGCGCGGCGGCAAACGCGTCAAGTAGTCACGGTGCGCACACGCCAGACAAGTACCAGCCCCGAGTATCATACGCCACGCCAACTCTCCGTATGCCACGCGACGTTTCTCGCCGTGGACAATCCTCCGCTCCTGAGAACGCAAAAACTATTACCAAAGTGCAGGCGACGACAGCCGCGAACTCGCCCCTCCTCCCCCCGAAAACTGCCAAGGTCGGCCGGGGGTCGACCGATTTAGCGAGTCGTTCCCCTTGCGAGTAGCGGGGGTCGAGTGGGAGACAACAGAGGAGCATCGCGGGGCTGTTGATAAAGGCGGCGTAACACGGGTCGTCGGGTTAGGTTGGCTGCCTTGGCATTTCGGAGGAAGCGCGCACAGAGGCATCCGTTTCCCCCTCGTTAATCCAGAAAACAGCGCGATTTGAAAGGAGCCGCGAAGCCCCCGGGCCAGCTCCTCGTTTGCGAGGAGGCGGATAAAAAGTCACGCGGATAAAAGAGACGGGAATGGGGGGGGGGAGGGGGGAGAAAAGGTACGCGGCGCTAAGCGATCTGGACTGGAATAACTATATTCCGAGGAGTCTGATGCTCGGGCTCAGCCGAATGCGAATTTTCCGCATTGGGAGGGAAAAGGGGGGTGGCAAAGGGCTGGCGCGCAAAAACACCGCGTTTCCCTGTCCAACGGGTTTATCCCGGAGCTGAAATTGTCCCATTGACGAAGCCTGTCACACCGATGGGGGGCCGATATTCGCGCTACACAAAGATGCCACCCCAACCACCCCAACTCACCCCCTCACGCGCGAGGAGATGGGCGATAATCGGATGGCAGCGAACCGATGTGTCTCGTGGACCGTGAAAAAAGTGAGAGAGCCAGCAAATTCCCACTGAAGTCACCGGGGGGCACGATACCCGAGAGAATAACTCCAAGACGATTCGTTTTCGTTGAATTAGAACCGTGGCAAGTGCCTTGAGCACGTGTCAAAGAACAGAGTCGCTGCTACTTCCGGTGAGAGAGCGCGCGCGCGCGCGCACGCACACACCGACAGACGGCGGATAGTCATAGGCGAACGCTGGAACAAGAGGACGAGGAATAGCTCGAGGATAACGGGAGGAGAGAGTGGGAGGGGGGTTGAAAAGAAGAAAGGGAGCGGAAGAGGACCGAAGGTGGATAGGTAGAGCGCAGGGAATATCCAGGGGTGTGCGAGCGAGAAAGTCAAAGGGCAAGGAGAGTAAGACTCTGCGGAGAATGCAGAGAGGAGGGAGGAGAGACGGGGAAAAGAAACGGATGGAGAGAAAGAGGGGTGAAGCGGCAGTGGCGGTGCTGGATGCGGAGTGGGATGCTGGGCGGCGGGGGAGAGCGGGGGAGCGGAGGAGGGCACGAATCGACTAGGAGGACGAGGTAGCAGCATCGATTCGAGCATGTCGTATACATAGAGAATGCAGCGTTCCGCGTCTGGCTGTGATCCGTCAACCGGAAACGACGCAATTTACATGAGGAATCGAGGCAAGGCGTCTCTAGTGTAAGTAGCTAAGCCACAGGCACGTACGTAATTCCCCATGTACAGCGCGTGATATGATGATATCGATGGCTCGATAATGGCAAGTGCCTCTTCTTCCCCTCTTCTCCTCCAGAAACTACCCTTAAAAACGAAAATAGTCAGATCAAGCCAGAACGAGCGCTATCACTCTCGCTTCCAGTTCCACTTCCGGTTTCCTTTCCGGTCTCGGTGCCGGTCTATCCGACGCTTTTCCATAACCGGAGAAAACTACCGCGAATGGAAAATAAGCGGGTCCGATTTATCTCGGGAAATATTATCGAGCATTTCTAGCATTTCTTTTCCCTTCCTCTCTCTCTCTCTCTCTCTCTATCTCCGTATCTCCTTTTCGAATAAGACATCGGCAACCGGCTAGAGTGGATAACTGCACGGAGGGAAGAATATCACGGACGACGAGCAAACCAATGGATTATCCTCGCCCGAGTCGCCGTCGCTTTCGGAAATTACGTATAAACTTACAAGGTTACGTGCCTCCACACGGAAGTCGAGGACGAGCCTCGGGGTGCGCGCTGGAAACTCATTTCGTTATGTTCCCCCGGAGCGCGAGGCACTCGAGTCGTTTTTACTTTCGTTTTTAATTTCCCCGGCCACCCCCTCCGAGGGGCTGTTGGACAGGAGACGGCCAGGAGCCGCTAGCTCGTTCCTTTCCTCTCGGAGATTCAATTAGAAATGGAGAATCGAAGAAATTAATAGATCGCCCCGGCTACGGCCCCGACCCCGACCCCAACCCCAACCCCAACCCCAACCCAACCATGGCCCTAGCTCCGCTCTGTAACTACCGCTAGATTGCATCGCTTTTTTCCTCCGTGATACTTTGGCGAGTGCTAAGAAAGAAACGCATTACCGTTCTATCAGCAGTACGGACTCTGATTCGCTCTTATCCCGTCCAGTATCTCGCGCGAGCTGAATAAGATACCAAATAAGATATCGAGAAAGATAGATACCGTGAAAGGAGTCAGAGAAAGAGAGAGAAAGAGAGAAAAAGAGAGAGAGAGAGAGAGAGAGAAACGGGAAATGAGCGGATTACCGAGCAAGAGGGAGAATATTCGACGACGACCCCTTTGATACGTCCTTGTATGTCGAATGAAAGTTAATGTAACGTTACCGCCGCCACCGCCACTACGACGATCTCCCACCCTATCCCCCTCACCGACGGAAAGTGGAAGACTCGCGGAAAGCCACCCCCGAGGAACCCAACGCCGGATCTCGACCAATTGGCGTGATAAAAAGCTCGGCCGAAGCTGTGCGATGACCTCGGGAAATTCCCGTGGAATTTTCAGTTGCTCAAGATTGCCCTTTTTCTACGGCGACTCCATCAGGGGGAGGGGGCGACCAGCCAACCCCGCAACGAGAATCCCGGAATGAAACAGCCGAAGACAGCCGGGTGACTGAATCAAGACGAGAGTCTCTATTTCTCCGGGAGAGAAATTACACTTTTATGATCCTCCCCCGGTATCCGGAGATCGAGGTCGCGCTCCGCCGAGCTCGAGTTACTGTACATTGAAAAATTCAATAGCTATGCCGAGTCACTCTTTCGATACCTCGTTTCTTCCTACCCCTCATTGCCCGCCCTTACTGAATAAGGAGTTGCGGAGCATCTCGCTAAATCTCGCAAAATCAACTATTTTCCATAGCGCGGGAAATTGCGGGGTGCAACTCGCGGGGAGGGGGGTGTCTCTCTCTCTCGCGGGAGGGGAGTCGACACTTCCGACGCATCCCCCCCCCCAACCACACACACACCACCGGTTGTCCGTCATTGACGCCAGTAACATCCCAGACGACTCTGGTTGATTCCCACCGCGTAGCAAGGGAAAAACCCTAGGATAAATCAGACGGGAAGCGTTTAGAGGCGGGAATGAGCACGGGGTATGCGATAGGGGTACGCGGCGAGAGCCACAGGGGAAAGAGCAAAACTCTGCGCGTGCGGTTGACGCTGCGGGCGAGGGGATGCGGGGGTGGTAATATTATATTTGTCTTGGGCCAGCGAAGCGTTCGGATTTTCGGCGCGTTTTTATTCATGCGGTGGCGGCCGCCGCTCAGCGAGCCGGATCGGCCCATCGAAATTCGCGATATTCTCACCGCCATTCCTGGCTGACTGGCCTGTCGGGGATGGGGGGATCGTTGGTGGCTGGCTGGTTGGCTGACTGGCTGGCCACCGCGAGCATCTCCGTGAAAGTCCATAAAAGTGCAATCTCTCGTAGGAGAAAAAAGTAAGCAAGCCACCCCTGATCCAGTTACCTATAACCGTCGGTTATCCCTTCGAATATCCTCGTTCGTTTCCTCGACCGATAGCATCGTCGAGTTATTGCGCCCCTTCAAAGGCAATATTTTTCTGCGAGTATCGCTTTCAGTCCGCCTCCCCCTCCCTCCCCCGGCCCCTTCCGCCCTGAAGCTCAATTCGCATGGAATTCGCGTGGACAGTCGAGCTTGCAAGATGCAAGGACCTTCCGCAGCAACGAGCTTCGATTTGCCGAGCGCCGCATCGATACTGTACCTACGTACCCCCCCCCCTCGCTGCTCCACCCCATTTCCGTCTCTCTCAGTCCGCCCTCTCACGCTCCCCCCATCGATCTGTGCAATTTTCAAATTCATGATATCATCCTCTATCGAGAATCGCGCCTTCTCCGGAAACCATGTGATCCACTCTCGTCGAGGAATGTATTTTTTGCCCTCGCACCCCCCGGGGGAACCGCAGCTGCCCTCTCGCGCGCGCGCTCCTTCCTGGCGACGTCCTTCGTCGGGAAAATACAACTCCTTATCTCCGGCGCGGCAGCGTCATCGGGGACAATCCGCGCGCAATATCGGCGCTCCCTGTTTTCATTTAAAGCCGATACTCACCCCCCAGCGATTAAAGCTCGCCCCGCGGCTTGCCAGACGCGAGTTTGCAAGCCGCAAGCTCCGCGGAATTCTCCAGGAGGTTTTTCCAGGCCGGGGCCATTATTATTATTAATGCTTCGTCAGCGACTATTAAATGTGATTGAACGCGCCGGCAGGCCAAGGCGGGGCGAGGCGGGGGTATTCGCACTTCGATTTTCATTGGGACATCCGTTATTGGGATTAATACCGCGGGGAGCCATAGTTCGAGGAGATCTACGAGGGAAAGGGGCGAGCGGGCCGCGTCCATTCGACATTTATAAATATAGACGCATCGGCTGACATATATAACTTCGATTCCCTGCTTCCAAGTCTATTTAAATAAAATCAAGCTGACCTATATGTCATTTAAAGAACGTCGATAAGGGCAGGGTGAGTATTTTCACTGTTGCGCGTTACCGCTGCCACCACCACCATCACCACCACCACCACCAATACCACCATCACACCCCCGTTGCTCGAGACGAGCGACGCGAGGCCGAACTTTCGTAACTTGTTCAACGACGGGGTTCATCGACGTATCTATCCATTTTCATGAATAATACGCGCAGCTGCGGTTGCGTGTGTGCCGGAGGCAACGCGTCACCTTGAGGCGTCCGCCCACCCCCACCCTCGCTATTATTCACATTTTAACGTGAAAGTTTTTTCTCTCTCTTTTTTTTTCACGAATACGGGAAATTGCCGGGATGGAAAGTATCGGCTTCCACGGGTTTATACGCGGGCCACCCTTGTCACCCCCCCCCCCCACCCTCGCCGCTGGATTCCCGAAGCGTGTCGTTAAGTAAACATCCCCCTGGCGAATCGCGACGTTCCTTTCGGACGAGGGAGCCGGCGAAATTTCTCCTGTGCGTGTTTTCATGCATTGCGGATGCAAGCCCGCGGGCTGCGCGCAAGAAAACGTTACCTTTGTAAGGGCGCAAGGGAGAACTCGGGCGTAGAGACCGAGTACCATCGGTAGGGGGACGCGGGGGTGGACGTACCTGCCATGGGAGAATCTACCGGATGCAAACTACCGGATGGGACCCATCCGCTGATGCACGAGACACGTATTTGCGCAAATACATCGCCGTATTAACAAGCACTGGCCCACTTTCCGCGCACGATCATCCCGCCGCCGCTACTACCACCCTCTCCCTTCGTCCCTTCGCATCCCTCCCTTCCTCTCTCCGGGATACCTCGTGCCAAATAGAATTTCGGAGCGCCCGGGAAAACCCGTCTCGCTAGCTCTCAAGGTCAGGCGGGGCAACGCGGGGGAGGGAAGGCGCATCGAGTGATTGCGCGAGGGTGCAATCACCGGATGACGTAGCGCACTGCGCAATCTGTCCCGTCCGATAGGGGTGAAAGATGGGACGGCCGCCGATTAAAAGACGGGTCCGAGTATCATGGACGCGTTTATCTATTTAGCGCGTCACGCTCGTCACCGGATAAGCTCGAGCGTGAAATCACGCGTAAACTCACCCCTAACCGAAGGGAACACCGAGCACGCGGGGGTGGAGACTTTCCGCAGTTTTTCGCATCTCGCCGAGAGATTAACGTCCGCCGAGGAAAGAATTTGCCGCAGTAACGAAGAATGCGCACGTTTGCCCGATACCGATTCTCGTCCCTCGTCTCTCGTCTCTCGTCGGTGGTGGTGGTGGTGGTGGTGGTGCCGCTGCTGCTGCTGGGCTCGGTGGTTCCCCATGACGCAACCCGCAGCTCGTCCAAGCGAATTCCACGAGAGTCCCGGGAAAACCCAGGACTTCTTGGCATCGCCCCGGCTATTTTTTTCCTCTCTCCTCTTTTTTCCAAAAACATAAAACAAGGGAAAGAGGTAAACCACTGACGCAGCTTGAGCAACCCGTCGCCCCCCTCCACCCTCGCCTTCCGCTCCCACGAGACAATATACCGTGGACGACTGTAATGGCACCACCGCGTACCCGGCACCCTGCCGTTATTACCGGACCACGCGACCGCCTGTCCGCAGCTGCTCGCACTTTTGCAATTTTCCACTTTTAACCGACGATATTATCATGATTTTCCGACGGCTACTTTGCGGCTGGAAAATACTCGATGCGACGGCTCGCCCGGTCGAACTTCGGCGTTCGAAGCTTTTGCGCGTATCGCCCGCCGCCAATCCTCGACATCCCACATCCAATACGTTACGTTACGTTACGTTACGTTACGTTGCGCGAGAGATACGAAAATCTAACAATGCGCGTCTCCATCTAATTGGCACTCGATGCGAGAACAACGGGACAACGGCCTATTCTACGCGTGCGTATAGCGTTGCCACTCGCCAAACTACAATGGGTAGCCGCTGGTTCGCTTGACAATTATATCCTATCATAATAATGATGATAATGATAATAATAACAACGATAATAACGATATTAACGAAGAGAGACGTTGATGAGGCGCGCGCGCGCGCGACCGCGCGACGGCTCTCCGCCATGTTGAAAAAGCTCGCGCGGGGCCCATTCACGCGTGCCGCGCGTTTTTACGACCGGCCGTATTTTCCCCTCGGAAATGTTCCTTCGGCTTTGCGCGCGAGCTCACAACCCGCGGGTTTATCAATTATTTTACGGCGATCGCCGCCGAGCCAGTTAAATCGGCCGTTTCTCGCCAGATATTAAGCGGGGAACGTCGTTAAATGGGGGAGGGTGGAACTACGCAAAAAATTCTCCCTCCTGTAAGAAGAGAGAGAGAGAGAGAGAGAGATGGAGGGTGGTACGCGTACTCGAGAAGGGTTTTCCGGAGAGAAATTTTCCGGAGGGATCTCGACAGGAGGGTTGGTGGTGGTAGAAAGGAGGCGAGATCGTGGCGAGGGCGAAGAGCGAGGGATTAATCGACGCGAGAGATACACGCGGTAAACACAGGCGTAATTCGTGTAATGAGGAGCGCCAAATTAGCCGGCGATGTCCCAATTAGGGTGGAAGCTCCGAGCCCTGGCGAGAATTTCGCATTAGCCGGCGGCGAGTGCGAGGAGCTCACTCTCGAGGAGTTGGCAGATACGTCGCGGGCGCGGATAAAAAATGGCGAAGGGGAAAGTCGGCGTGGAAACGCGAATGACCGACAGTGCAGTCTCGTTAGGAAAGAATAATCTTGGTGGAAGCCAGGGAAGGGGGCGGGGGGTGCGCATTTACCCGAAAGTGCATTAACCGGCAAATTGGCGGCCGACGGCTGCCTCTATTATGTCATTGCAACATTGCGCCAGGCACTCGGGAGGGTTCGCGCTCGGCTCGGCTCGGCTCCGCTCGGCTCGGCTGGATTAACGCGTCCTCGTTAAGCAACAATCGTGCGTGCGGTGACGTCGAATAATATTAAGTTACGAATTCCGTCGGGGGTAATGCCGCTACGCTCCGACGAAAATCGATTTCCGCGACAACTAGTTTCGTCTCGCGCGTACCTACCCCCATTTCCGATCCACCCCCTCTCAGCGAGAACGACGTCGACGGCGACGACGTCGACGACGACTACTCTTACTCGTTTCGGGACCTTTCTAAGCTCTCTCTCTCTCTCTCTCTCTCTCTCTCTCTCTATCTATCTCTCTCTTCGTCCCTTCTTTCCACCAACCCACCCACCCCCCCTCCTTCACCCTCCACCCTCTTTGTGAAACAGCAAAGTCTTCCCGATTCGTTAATTGCACCGACGAGGCCCCAAGTTCGTGCCGAGAGATCGATAGACATTTCTCCGATTTCCGCTGAAAGGAAACCCTCGGCGAATTTCAGTTTCATTAATTTCGAGCATCCCCCGACGGGCGTCGAGGCCGCCGCCGCCGAGCGAGCGTCGGCGATGACGACACCCGCCGTCGTCTCGCTACTTGAAAATTCCCGTCCGTAGACCCACTTGAAAATTCCAATCACGGAACTCCCGGGGAAAAAGAAAATTTCCTCGAGACATTTAATCGGTACTATTCGATGAATATCAAACAGTCGTCACGCAAGCTTGGCCCAGTCTTGGCTATCGGTAACGACGATGCGGCTGCCCGGATCAAAACTAATCGCACCGATTAACTGGGACGATAGGTTCTTCCTCCGGACTTCGCTAATCGCCTCTGTTCCTAACAATTTTTTTACACCCTCATCCCCATCGGTGGGAAATCGACTCTTTCCGAAGAATCACTCTCTTTCTCTCTCTCTCTCTCTCTCTCTCTCTCTCTCTTTCTCTATCTGTTTCTGTCTATGAAATAGCTTTCCTTAACGTTTCCACTGAACACACACACACACACACACACACACAGAAATTTAGCTACTTCAGAGGAGTACGCTCGCCTTGGATTCCTTCGCGTTTCCGGTATGGAGAGAATTTCATTTCCTTCCGATTTCGCGCGATTATACTCACCGGCAACGGTTCGTTACGGGTGCGCGGAGACTCTCGATAAAACTTTTATGGAGCATCTCCGCGAAACTACGCTAATCGGTTGTTATTGTTGCTTTTATCGTTGTTGCTTTTTTTCCCTCTCGTTTTGTTTTTTCCGCGCCGCGAGAGAAAATGAGATTTTCGAAAACGACCATCGCTGATCACTCATTCACCGATTCGGTAAATATAAACAAATGAATGGAGAATAAAAAGTGGAAAGATTTGTATGAAAATCGTATATGCGAGTAACTTGAATAAAACGTGAATAATTTCATGTATGTAAATAAGAGAAAATTTTAAGGGTGGAAATATTTTGTTACGGCAAGAGCACGCGAAAATTGAATTTTGCAATTGACCAATTGCTCGGTGGTAAAAAAAGGTTTACGAAGCAAATAAGAAGAAGAAGAAGAAGAGGAAGAAGGAAGAAAGATGGGGGAAAAGAGCGAGCGAAAATCTGCAATTTTACAAATAGTCGAAAGATTCGCGTGGCAGAATTATACTTCGATACGGTCCGTTTGATTTAAGTAAAATATTTCACTGATCGGGAGAATTCCGATTGATGAATTATCAACGAAATAGAGTAAATAAAAGGTTTAATGGAAATTACAAACACGGACGGAGTAGTGGGCGCATCCTGCAAGAGGCGGAATAAATGTGGGTTGCCCTCCCCCTCCCCCTCCCGCTATCCCCATTTGTAAATTAATATATTTAAATTAATTTATTACAACTGAATTCCATGCTCGCGATGAAATTTGTAATTCATGAGTGTCCGCGTTCGTTATTTATGGACAGACAGAACTAGCGTGAGTTGAAAAAAGAAAAATTCTTCCGAATATCAAATCCGCTGTGTACTCGATGAATATAAAATATATCGTCGTCGCGCGATATCTCCGTCTCTCTTCAAGATTTATAATAAATAATACCAGCACAATTTAATTGGCGTCACGACTCATCGTGATCGCCGTAAAAAGTAAAGTGGTCGGTCCGATCAATGGAGCCGAGCGTTAACTGGAGTCCTTCTGGAGCAATTATACGAAATTTCGAGCATCCATTTTGGCACTCGATTACCGGAACGTAAAAAGCAGTCGCATCAAAAGGCAAGAAAACCGACGGAATGGGTAAAAAGAGAGATTTCTCCTGCCCCGAGAAAAGATCTCGAAAAGAGAGACAGAGAGAGAGAGGGATTTCCACGCCCTCGTATTTTTTCCTCCCCCCTTAACCCGAAAGGAGCA
Source organism: Sclerodermus sp. 'alternatusi' (assembly GCA_037305995.1). NCBI lineage: Eukaryota > Metazoa > Arthropoda > Insecta > Hymenoptera > Bethylidae > Sclerodermus > Sclerodermus sp. 'alternatusi'. The sequence continues at coordinate 2,154,830 of CM074552.1, read as the reverse complement.
TAACTTCCCCGCTACATTCGAGACAGTTTTTTTTTCTTTCATTCGCGTCCCATCCATTACTATTAGCATTATCACCATCATCCTCATTATCATCAGCATCCTCATCATCATCATCATCATCATCATCGCAGTGGTAGTAGCCGGAATAGCGGCGACGGCGGCAGTGGTACCACCAGTGGTACCTCCACCGCCGGTGGAGGTTTTTGTTTCTCGGCGGAAGTGGAGGGTGCGCGTGCGTCGAATAGCCCGGGGGGAACCGCTGGAAAACTTTCAAAGTCGTTTCTCACTGGGTCCTCGCCTATCGTGTAATTTATCGTTGTTCGCGCGTTAGTCCATCGATACGTCAGTGCAATAATCTTTCATCCATCAGAGAGACGCAGGCAGGCGCGGGACAAGATGACGAAGTAGCCGTGTTTTACGAGTTCCGAAATATACGGCGCCGGGAGGCACGTGTCATTTATTAGCGATGTAAGTACGTGTATGCACATTATACCGGGGCCAGGGCGACGCTACAAATAATTTATTACAGGTGCAAATACCTGCAAATGTAAATACGCGTTTTCGTATACATAACCACCTGCTAAAATGAGCCGGCTTCCTTCCGGGCGTGTTGTTACGGTAAAACTCTACAGTTGAACATTCATTACATGCAAAACACAGCGGCCATTCTCAAAACGGTTTTGTACGCGAAACAAAAGATCGGCCAGATTAATGCTCTCGCGCGCCAAGATGGAGGACGTACATTCCCATTTATTCGCATTCGCAAATCGTGTAATTGCTGCTGTTGCCACCCCCCCCCCCCTTCGCGCCTTCCGATCTTCACCGACCATCCACGTGGGTTTATTATCGTTCGCCGGCCTCGACGAATGTCCGCGATCAATCAGTTTTGATAACTGCGAGAAAGCTCGTTTCGAAATCTTCCCACGCAGATCCCCCCCTCGCACCCCCCTCGGTCATGAACGATCGCCAGATACACCAGTGCGAAGCTGACATTGTCCTAATAAGATTCTAATCGATACACGTTGCAAGTAACGGAGTTTAGAGGGAAAAACTTGAAACGCCAGTAGTATAACCTGAAATTATACCCTACTTTCAACGTTTCTGGCGGTACGCTTTTTTTTCAAGGGGGTATATCGATTAGAACTCCTCGGAATCATTCTTTTGGCATCCAAAGAAGAAGAGCACGCTTGAAATTTTGAGAATCGGTTGCGTGCTCCTCGAAATGCCGACTTTTGCATCGTTCGGCCGATTAATTCGCGAGAAAACCTCTAGTTGTTTCTCGAGAAAATTGATCGGGGCGAATGCATTTTAATTTCGCGTATGTATCACGGGTAGACACAGCTGACTCTTACACACACGCGCGCACGCTGGGAATCAGGAAAAATCGAGCCACGCGCTTTTCCCCGCAACGAGCATCCGCGTGAAAATATCGAATAGTTTTAATTATCGATATTCCCTTAAGCCCCGCGACGCGTCTCTCGATATTTTCTCGCGGTCGCTTTACTCGCGCGCACTCTCCTTCCTTCCTTCCTTCCTTCCGAAAACTTTTAAGCCATATTAAAAAGTCTCTCCATACCATTCTATCTCCACCCACATCGATGCGCGTGCGTGTGCACACGCGTTTCTCGCATCAATCGAAATACCGAAGAAAAGTGTCAGCGCGCACAAACGTAGCTCGAATAAAATGGGGCGTATCGATAAAACTTGATTATTTTGCATTTTATCAGGCGGCGTTATTTCGCGACAACGATATTTACTCGGAGAAACGTATTTAGAGCATCGCGAGGAGAGGGGCTGCCGAGAGAGAGAGAGAGAGAGAGAGTAATGCGACACATTAGAGGGAAATAGTATATCGCAATAATAACGCTAATTATCAAGTTTAAGTTTAATTAGCGGCAGTTTAGGCTTTAATATAGCCGACTAATCTCACTTTTAATAAATTGGAGATGTCTCGTAAAGATAAGCAGAGCAAGTAGCGGGAAGGCGGGTAGAGGAGGACGGGGGAGAGCCTTTGACTGTGCCGAATATTAATATCAACTAACTACTCAATTTAATTACGCGAATTCCGTTAGCCCCGCGCACACAGGAGGCTGTACAGCTCGTTTCAGAGAGTTCCGAATTAGAATCGCAACAATCTCCCTCGATCCCTCCCGCCCGCCCGCCCGCCCCTCCGCGAAGATTGACGCCAGTTTCCTGCCGAGGCCGCCATGGCAGATTCTGCAAGTCACTCGAATCACGTATGCCAGTCAGACAGGACTGATTCAAGAACGAATCAAGACACGCGTGCAAAGCAAGTACGTCTTACACGTCTACTTCCGGAATTCTCCTGGCTTACATCCCCCGCCACCCCCCGTTCACCCCGAGCGCTGCCCCGAAGCACCCGGCGTAACCCACCTGTGCAGATTCCCAAGCACGATTTTACCGGATAGGATCTCTCCGCGCGCTGGAAGAAACGGAAATCGTAACGCCCGGCTGTAAAAACGGCGTTAACACCGACGAAACGGCGGGCCGAATAAAAAGTGTCTCTCCCCTTTCGAGCGCGCACCCTCCACCCCGCTTCTCCTCCTCGCGCTGAGAAAATCAAAATGAAAACTCCCATCGGCAATGGGAATCATTCCCATTATCCGCGAGCGTAGGGAAAACTCTTCCCCTCCTCTCCCCACGCTGCTCGAAAACTGATTTAATGTTGCAAAGTGGATTTTTAAATGAACGACCCAGTTTCGCGTTTTATGGCAGTAGCTCTTCGATCTTGGCTGCTGCATTCGCTGGAAAAACAGACGGCGCGCGCTGAAACTGCCGCGGTGTACTTTCACGCGGAAATGGGTCGATCCAAAATTCTTTCCCGATCAGTTTTTTGGAAAATCAGCCGCGAAGCGAGTTATAGGCCGCGCACGCTCCCGCGGGAAAACTCAGGGTGGGGACAGCGCCGGGAAGGCGGCGGGAGGAAGGAGTCGTCGAGGAAGGCAAAACGCGCAAGTAACCACCGAGCACGCGAGTAGCCTCGCGCATCCTCGTCCACTCTCCTCGGATCTCCTCTCGACGGAGACGACGACGAGTTACCCGGGGAATAAACGCATTACCCAATTACAATTATCCTTAAACAATCAAATTCAAATCGCATCGAATAATTAAATCACACCGATGAATCTCCGAGTAGCAGCGTGCCGACCGCCCATTCTGTTTCATAGTTGATATTTACTTAGGAATTCTCTGTTGGACTAGGATTTTCCAATTTACGTAGTTTAGTCGAGTACCCGTGCATTCGCAACTATGCTTCGGTGCCTCGGTGCGTGATATTGGACGAGTTCCCCGGACGAATTTCTTCGGGACACATTTCAATTAGGGATTTCCGGCCGACGGAAGGCGAAATGGCCATTCTCCGCTCGGCCGTGCGCCTGAAAACGCCTGAAAACGCTCGAAAACGCGCCTCGCCTATCACGTACCTCGGGAATGAAACCCCCGGCCGGGCTTTTTCAAGGTTTTACTACTCGCTCGGTTTCGATCGAGCGATGAAAGTTCGCCGGGATTCCTCGGAGGTATCAGGGGCGAGGAGGGGGATGTAATTGCAACAAGGAGACGCGCATTCCGGAAGACAGGCGCATCTTAGGATGTACTCGCGCGGATGCTGGATCCGCTCCCTTGGATATCCGGAACTCGTTTTTCCGGCTGATATTCCGCCGGCGAATCCGCAGCTCGACATATCCCCCGGGCCATTCGTCGCGGGCCATTGTTCCACGACGAAATTCGAGTGCATATAACAAGGGCTCGCATAGGTGCACAGCTATGCGCAGCCGGCGAAGCACACAATTACGCGCGCCTGAATCCACGCGTACTCGCGCGCGCGCGCCCCGCATTTCTGCGCACAATTCGAGTTGTCTCGCTATCGGGAATGTGCGATACGCAGTCGACTACCTCTCGAAAATCCACCAGCCGCGCGCGCGGACACCATCGATGGAAAATCTCCTTCTCCCCATTCATTTCTTCCCACTTTGGAGAGAAATTCCAAGGGAAAAACGAGGGAAAATTTGGCCACGGCGCTTCTTCCCTCGATGAAAACTCATCAGTGACGAGTGCGCGTCCGCCGCGCTGCGCTGGTTCAAACGATCCTGCGATGCCAGATGGAAAATCCTGGATGACGGCGACGATGACGACGCGATGACGACGGCGCTTTCGTTTGATCTCGGTCTTGTAACGAGTTCCCGCTCGAAATTATCGCGGTGCGCGCGATAGTTAAGCAGTCTGCGCTAGCATCTAAAACCCAATATCAAACTGGCTGCTGCTACATCGCCGGAGAATATTTGATATCCCGTGACATATTTTAACGGGATGGACGCTTCGTTGCGACATGAATCTTTGATGTTGCTTCTATTAAGGTTTTACTCCAGGGATTTCAACGTTTAACTATAATACACATAATCGGAATATTTAATAGCGCATTACTACTCTTAGAATATTATACGTTCAGGGTAGAGTAACTCTGAGAGATTATTGAATCTTCCACTCTCTCTCTCTCTCTCCTCTACGAGCACAGATATTTTAAATAAGGATAAAATGATCCTACGTAAAGTAGTAGCGGTGCATCCTTCGCAGAGATTGGCCGACTGATTTAGCATAATAAACCATTTCCCCGATGAGAAGTCGAGGAAAGCATTAAGTTTCCCTCGCAATCCGATAGTTCCCTTCTGCAAATAACATTTGTGTAGGTCAATGCGCCGTTCTGGGCGATTCTCGCCCAACCGGTGCTGGGCTGAGAATTTGTTCGGGAGATACATTCTCCGGTGGAACAACGGCAGTCTGGTACATCAGCGGTACTCGGGGCACAGTCGCAAACGGATCTCTAACGCGATCTCTGATATTTTCGAGAAAATCACATTAAGGGGTAGTAATGCGATAAAACACTCTCTCTCTCTCTCTCTCTCCGGCTAAGCACTTCGCTTCGCGGTACACGGGAACATACGTTTCCGCGGGAATTTGAAGGATTTAAAGGTTTTCGCGCTGGTTGATGCAACGCTGGTGGGTCGCCGCTACCGCCATATCGAAAAGCCTCGCAATATTTCTCGGTGCAATAATTCGACAATAAGTTACCACCGGAGATAACGCAGATTAACTAGACAGATAGATCCGATGAACCTGCCTCCGGGAAATAATTAATCGAGCTATTAGGAGCTTTCGCTAGATTTTACACTTATCATTTACGGTGCTTTATGCACGTGTTGGCTATGCAGAGCTTTAATGCATTCTAATATAGTTGTGTGTACGGAATGTGTTCATGCGCGTGACATACGGTCACATAACTTACGCGCGACACACACACACGGACGCGTTCACGCACACGCGGACGCCGACGTCGACGTCGACGTCGACGCCTACGTCTAGAGTCGCAGGGCGCACACCCCGCGCACACGGGAAAGCTCGCGAAGCTAAATCCGGACTCGCGCGTAAAAACCGTGCAAATTAACTGGCGTGTCCTTACAGCTCAGAGAGAATTTCGCTTGTCGTTACAGACTATTTAAGCGCGCTTTCAAATATTAAAGCTGCGCTTTCATTTGAATCTCTTTTCACCAAATAATCCATCATACTTTTGCCTTCCTTCCTTCGTTCCTTCCTTCCTTCCTTCCTTCCTTCCTTCCTTCCTTCCCTCCTTCCTTCTTTCCCTCCCTCCAAGTACGTTCAACATCGAGCATTTAGACATTTTAATTAGTCGAATCTTTAGAAACCTTGAAGGGGGAGGGGCATTTTTATATTGAAGCAATATTTGGCCAGCGACCTTATAAAAGCATGGCTAATGCGCCGGAGCCCATTTTAAAATTGTAAAAGCATTAACTTGTTGGCCAGGTCCTTTTTGAAAGGAGCCTCGGCGCGTGTCGGAAAAATGGGAAAAATGGCAGGAAAGTAGCTTGGCTGATTTTCTCTCCACGGCCACTTATTCTCCCGATAGAGAGACGCGATTACAATGAAGTACACCGCGACTCTTTTTTTTTTACGCACCACTAAAAAAGTCGATCGCAAAAATTTCTGTGAAATTATTACGGTGGTCCAGAGGAGTCGCGCGGGGGAGGTGGTGGCTGGAGTGTCACGGCTCATTTCTGAGACCCTCGGTGCTTTTTCGAGTATTTCGCCAGCGCGGTCCCGGTGTTTAAGCGATTCCCATATAACCGGGCGAGGGGGAGGGGAGCCGGGAGAGACACTTTGCGCGCGAGGCCTTTCAGCATGATTACCACTGGCCGCCGGCCGCGGGAGAAACTCCATTTTCCGCATTTCTCGCGAACGCTCGGACTCGACAAGCTCGCTAAAAACGCCCTTGATTATATCCCCGCGCTCGTAATTTCATTTTGATAATAGAATAGAGTGTTTTTCCAAGCCCCTGGCAATCACCGGCTTTCAATGTTCCGAAAACTCATTGATTTCCGAAAAAAGAGGCAAGATTGAAGAGCAAAGCACGTGAGCTTGAAGTACATTGATCGGCGAAAGAACGACGAGTTCCTCAATGAAACTCGAAGCTGACCATCCACCCCTTCGCCAGCAGCAGCAGCAGCAGCAGCAACACCACCACCCACACCAACACCCTCGCTACTAGCACCGTTACCAGAAGGAATCGGCCCCGGCGCCGTAATAGAAAGAGCATCTCCGGCAAAGATAGCCAACCAACCCCCGCCGGGGGGTTCATTTCGCTCGATCAAAGCCACATTCTTTCCAGGAGCGAGATCCTCTCGTTCGCCAGGGCACGAGCGATTAATCTTGACGGAAAGCATTTACGGGCTCGCGCTTCCGGTGAGAGGAGGACGAGGCGAGGGTCGCGCAGGGGCGATTGATGATCCGCGAACCTGTCGGAGACAGCCCAACCCCCCTCCCCCCATTCCCCCGTATCGATACGGACAACGGACGGTGTCCATTGGCGTGACCCCACCCCCCATCTCGAGCACCCTCGCCGGAAACTCCTCGACCATCCCCCAGGAGAACCAGGAGCGGAGCGGAAACGGCGCGTCTGCTGGAACCTGGAGGTGACTCACCCCCTGGACGCGCGGCGAGTGTCCATCGGAATTGGCGAACGGTAGAGAAACCGCGAAGAAGCGCACGAAGAAACTGCGAATTCACGCGCGGGGGTCAGACACGGGGTAGAGGTTTGGGGCTGAAAACCTCAAGAGCAGAAACATCCGAGGCACACGGTCCGGTAAACGCTGCCGCAGAAATTTCCTGCAAGACTTTGACCCCGATCCACCCCAACCCGCCCATTTCTATGCGCGGAACACGATTAGAGCGTGCAATTAGCTAGTACTTGAAGCCGAGTACAAGCATTAATTACCATCTCCAGGCGGATCCCGTTACCGAGCGAACGAACGAACGAACGAGCCAACCAACCAACCCCTCCGCCGCTTGCTTACCTTCCTAAAACGCGAAAGTTTCAAACAAAATATTTAACGTTCGAGCACCGAGGCCCGGAGCTCCGTCCAGTTCGCCCCGGCGGTCTTCTATTTTCCTTCGTTCTGACTCGAGGAAAAACTTTCATAGTCAATTAAATACGTCGGGAATTAACCCGCTGCTTTGACCTACTCTTTCTTTCCCTCTTCCGCCTCTTTCCACCGGTTTTTTCTTTTTCTCCGTCCTCCCTCTCCTCTCTTTTCCAAACTAACGTTGATCGCGGCTAACGCCAAGTCGACCGTACGAAAATTGCGATATCCAAGCAGATCCGATTCGATTCGATTCGATGCCGACTGAAATATCGCCGGTCGCATCGGAAGGATGCGATTATTCGCGAATTTCACTTTAAGCGAATTGATGGAGCAAACTGCTGCTCGGCGAACAAAGCAGAATTCCCGAGATAACGCATCGTACGCCGGGGCTCGTCTAAATAAACTTTATGCTCGTCTAATGACTGTGTAATACAGTTGTGCGAAGTGGGAATAATATGGTCAGCGGTGCAACAGTTGGCGCGAGCATTCTTACTCCTAACTTCTATATCATTGCATAACTACCCCAAGCGGTGTACGTGGAACTAGTTTTCTTCGGGGATTGCGCCAAGTTTCCAAGCGCCGGCGGTGGAGGGGTAACTCGACTTTGTTAAAACGCAAGTTTGATCGGCTTCCACTAAAAGTCGCGCGACCAATCGAAAAAAATCAGCGGGAAAAGAAATCGTGGCGGTGCCATCGACGGTGACGGTGACACAGCCGCTGTGGTGCGGCTGGTCGGGGTGATTTGGGCTGCTGGACGCCTTTAAATGAAAATTTGCCGATTTTCCGATTATCCTCGTAATAATTCCAACGTGTTCCAGCGATCGTGGCAACGCCACGCCGTTAATGTCCCTGCGAATAAAAGCCATTCTTATGCAAATTTTTTTGTCACTCGCGTGTATATCATGAAACATCGCTTTTGCCGCGAGGCTTCTGTTTTATACGTCACGTGGGCAATTTCTCGTTGAACATACACATCGCAATTAATCTCGCGGGAAAACATTAAAATTTATTACACTTAAGGCGCTTTGCAGTCCCCGTCAACTATAGCTGAAATTTCCCTCAAACATCGTAACAATACATTATGTGAAACACGGCAACGCATACAGAGACAAGAGCGTACTTTGTCTCGTTTTATAGCGCGTCGAAATTAAAGTCGCTCCTAATCAATTATAAATAACACAAAGCGTGTTAAAAACTTCATTACAAATTTCAACTGACCGCGTAACTGGTTCCGAGAACCTGCGGGAAATGTGAAAAAGTAAAATATTCCGCGTGTGTATAGAGGGGGAGAGAGAGAGAGAGAGAGAGGGGTGAGTGGTGCAGTATCGAGGAACGAAGGAAATATAAAGCAAAAATGAGGGGAAACATTAGCCGATAATTACCGAATGAAACTACACGGCTAGTATTCCCTTTATGAATATTTTCTTGCAAACTATATTTCGCTTTGGTTAGGGGGAGGTTAGGGGGGTAGGTGTGGGGCACATTATTCGAATCAGGCCACGATAGTTTCAGTGGTGAAAATGGCTGATGTACCACTGAAAAATTCTCCAAGTGAATAAAGTCTGAATAATTCCAAGTTGTGGGAAGGGCTGGAGAGGAGGCAAAGGAGGGAGGGAGGGAGGGAGAGAGAGAAAGAGAGAGTACGGCGGCATGTTGCGGGCATTCATCGGTACCGCAAACATCGTACGCCGGAATGGAAGTGCTCTCGGGGTCGTTTTGTCGGATCGAAGTCGCGTTTTCTACATGAGCGAGCATCCCTCTCTCGTTCGACGTCCTCGGAGCGATTAATCTCGACGGAAAACATTTACGAACTCGTGCTGTCTGTCGTGCAGGGGCTGCCGCGTCAAGGAGCCTAGAAGGAAGAAAAAGTCGCGTAAGTGCAATTGATGACTCGCAACGGCGCCGCGCCAAGAAAAACGATCCCCGCGCCGCCTCCGAACGCCTCCGTTCGAAGACATCAACCCCCACCCCCAACCCTTGCTCTCCGTCTCTCTATCAGCCCGTCCCGAACCCTCCCCGGACCCGCGGACTCCACCAATCCCCTGGAATTAAACGAAACTTTTAAGCTGATCTTCGTCGATCGTCCCCCACCACCCCCAACCCCAACCTCTAAACCACCCTTAAGACTATTGCCGTTAAAGGAAAAGCTGCTTTTCCAAAAAACCTTTGGCCAAATGAAAAGCGACCGCCGTCACCGAGGGTCCAGGGGCTTCGGTTCGCACAAATCGAACAACTTTCAACCCCTTACGAGTGTCGCGCGGCGGCGGCGGCGGCGGGGGTTCTTTCGCGGTTCCCGAGGAAATTGCGGTGATTTTTCCGCGAATGGCCAGGAGCAAACTCGCGTGACACGTGGCGCCTGATATAATGTGCCACCGCGCCATATCCCGCGGTGAATTACTTCCGTTTGATGCTCTGCTCCATTTTATTAACCGGTGGCCTCACCGCACCCGCTCGTCCCCCGTTCGGTTCGCGGATAAACACAAACGATATCGGCGATATCGCTCGAAGGAAAAATGGAATGGCGATCGTCGTGCGCGAAATAGCGGCGGAGAAGCGAGCGAGCAGCGGTGGCGATACACAAACGCAATTAATTAGCTAAACAACGCTGAGAACATTATTGAATCGAGCCAGAAAGATTTATAGGCTCGAGCGGCGAGGGGGTGGGCGATTATTGCTCGACCTCTCTCCGGCGACATAATTCGCGAATAAATCTAGGCGATCCGTGATTATTTGGACTTTTATCGCGGGACGCGGAGGAAATTTATTCGCTCCTCGGGGTGGAGGGCGAGGGGTGGTGTCGCGGGTTACCTCGAGTTACCCCGGGCTACCTCGTCCTTGTCGAATTTCTCGGATAACGAAGAGCGCCATTCGGCGGGAGTCGCTCTCGACGCGGCTAATTTCGACTCGCACGTGCGAGTCACCGTTACTGCCGAGGTCCGACCACCCCCGACCACCCCCGGTGGTCCCGGGGAATTTCCTGAAATCCAACGAGGACAACGCGTCCGGAGTAATTCGGGCAAGGCGGAGGCAATTTTCATGGACATTTCCCGCGGGCGCGGGGCTGCCGGGGGATTTTTCCAAAGGCCTTTTCTTCCCACCCCTTCCCACCACCCCCGTTAAACCCGATCGTCCGAAGCGATCACGATCGAGCGGGCTCGCGAAATTCCCGTTGTACGCGACGCGATCGATCACTCGCGAAATTCCTCGCGTGCGAGAGAGCGGACTCTCTCGCCCTCTTCCTCTTTCTCTCCCCATCCACAGCCCCCTCTCTCCAGAAGCAGAAAAAAAGGAAACTGAGAGAGTACTCTATCGGAGTCCTCGGTTAATCGGACGGGGGAGGCGATTCCGTGAAAGTGGCGCGATGACAATCGAATGGACGCGTAATAATTCTCTTTTGGGTCTACCCCACCCCCCGGCTAGGGTGAGTACGGAGGGTGAGTGGCAGTATCTGGATAACTCGCTGGAAATTTCGGGAGCACCGCAACCGACGAATCTGGCGATTGATGACTCCGCGATGCGCGCGAGACGAGGCAGCGAACGGCCGTCGATAGGGCCAGAGAGCACCGCCGAGCTTTTTCGACAAAGTGGAAAGAGAGCCGAGAGAGAGAAAGAGAGAGAGAGAGAGTGTGTGCGTGTGTGCAACCATGGTAGAACTACGAAAAGAAGGAGGAGAGCGACAGTGAGAAAGCGAGAGAGAGAGAGGGAGAGACACGAGTGGAGAGAGGTTGCGGAGGTAACGGTGTCGGTGGTAGCGCTGCTGCTGTAGGAGGATGAGGAGGGGCAAGGGGTAAGGGTAAGGGTAAGGGCGAGGGCGAGGGCGAGGGTGATAGTAGAGGGAGGCTGGCAGGTAGGGTAGGTAGAGAGGCTACGGTAAAGCAGGACGAGACGAAGGATAGCGCGAGAGAAAGCGGAGGGGGTGCGACGGAAGCAGAGAGATCGAGGGTTGAAGCGGGGGTGGTGGTGGTGGCAGAAACTGGCATCGAACGTGTGTAGGAGGGAGGCAGCATGCCACTCGTTTGCAGGATGCTGCCGGCGTGTGTGCCGACGGTGGTGAACGCGCCCGGACATCGATACAGCTCCGCCGCCACTTTGCCCCTGATCCTCTCTGACCCTCCCGCAACCCTCTTGCACACGCATACTCCTTTACCATCTACTACTCGCGTACCATTAGCCCCTGGAACGAAACGTAGCCCTCTCTCTCTCTCTCTCTCTCTCTTTCGCCCACGGCCACCCCCCACGGCCCTCATCCCCTCCATCCCTCGAATCTCACTCTCTCTCCCTACCCCCTCTCCACCCCTGTCCCTTCTAGACAACTGGCGAGAGAGCTGCTCGAGCATCCCTTAAAGCTGCTGCCTCGCAGCGCCTAGTTTGCGGATTATCTGTACATAAGTATAGAAACTCCGAAACAACGAAAGCTCCAGAGTCCTCCGCGAGGGGTGAAACTTGCGTTTCATCAATTTTCTCGGAGGCAGCGCTATGAATTATCAATTTCTGCCAGTCAATATTTGCGGGATGCGAAGCTCGTTTGTCGGAGTTAATTAAACGCTCTCCTTAGGGGAGGGGAGGGGGGGGTATCGCCGCGCATCTTGGATTTTTCCCCGGCTCGCGCGACCCACCCCCTCGTCGCGAAACCCTCGCGCACCAATCGCAAAGCCGCACATGCGTCCGTTGGATGCGTTGCAATAACCGCTCGAATAATGCCCCGCATCCTCGCACCCCCGTAACACCCCGCACGCTCTCCCTTTCAACCGTTTGGCCAAACGCACCCCCGAACCCACCACCCCGATCCCGCGCCTCCGGTATCCCTCGGATTGTGCACCTTCGAGATAAGTACCTTTCCGCTCGAGCGTTTCGCCGAATATTCTGACTCGTCACTTTTTCCTCCAACTGCCGAAGCGCAAATGCGAACAGCGAGTTTCCTCCCGGCGACTGTCAACGGGTTGCTATCGCGGCCGCTCTGGACGCCGGTCCAAAAAATTCGCGAGGTCAGGGGTTGCGTCTCGAGGGTTAGAAGGCGCGTGACGGCGATCCAAATAAAACATGCAAATCGGGCGATAAATTATCGGAAAAATTGTATCCGTCAGCCCCGGGAATTGTAAAAGCCTGGCCCTCCCCCTCCCACACCCTTTACCCTTCCTCCCTCCACCTCTCCAACACCCCCATCCCCGTCCGTCCCCTTTCCCCGCCGCCTGTAATCCGAATTTAAACAGGTTGATTTATCGCGCGCCCACCCCGCACCCCACGTTGTCTTATTAAATGGTGCCGGGGCGGAGGGGGCGCGGAGGGGGTGGAGGAACCAAGGAGGAAGAAGCGGGAAAAGAGAAACGAGTAATCGACGATGAAATTTCGAGGGAATTTTTTCCGGACCGTGTCGGGGGACTCGTTGATCGTGCCCGAGCAGTTTCCGGCGGTAGTTTCACCGGTGCCTCGCACGATGCTCTCGTCAACCCTCTCCCCCCCTCCCCCTGACCGCTTGCCGCGGGGGTGCTTCGCCGGACAAATGTTCGCCGACGCTCAACTTCACGACGCTGTCGTTAGCTCGGAACGCGGTCAACCCGTTCCGACGTATTTTATTCTTCCGTCAGTTTCTCCGGAACTCTCGTCGTCGTCGTCGTCGTCGTCGTCGTCGTCCACGTCCACCCACCGGACGATGAGAAAAAATAGCCGACGCGCGGGGGTGTCCGGGCGAGGGGTACTTCGAACCGGAAGAGCCCCGCAAGAGGTATCCTCGCGCAGCTGTTTAACCCTCGCGTCACGAAGTCGTTGACCAGGCGACGAGCGGCGCCTCCGGGGGTGGTCGACTCCCGGAACTCCCAACGTCGAGCATCCCCCTGGAGAGCGGGAGATAAATGATCCGCGCGCGTCAACCTGGCGCTCAACTTGACGATAACGAATACTCATTAGCGCGGTCGATTCGCTAAACTGAGAATTTCGAGTGTCCATCGATTCTCGAGCCCGCGCTGTCCTGGGGCACTCGTTAGTCGGCGAAGACTCCAAGTCGGGGGTGGTCGGGGGTGCGAGTTTCCGGGCTGGCCGCTCCATCCGCTCTATCCGGACGATACTTTGCGGGGACAACGGGAGGAAGTGGCGGGTCGGAGGGGAGCGCGGGGGCGACCGGGACGCGGCAAAGGGACTCGAGCCTCGACGCCCCCGCACCCCGCACCCCCGCATCAAGGCCACCATTAGCAGCCGAGGAACAAGGCAGGGCTTTCTCTCCGTCGCAATCTTCTCCTAGACCGTACAAGCTCCGACCGCATAAGCGCCAACCTGCTAATGAGTATTTGCCACTCGGAGCAGCCAGATCCCGCGTCTTACGATTAACTTGAGATTCTACGGCGGCCTTAACGACGTCGAATTAACGCGCGAGTATCATGCCGTCGCGCGTTAACGCTTGCTTGCCGGGATCTGAATTATGGCCGCCCGTGCAATCCCGGCCTATTCACCGGCGTTTCCGTCTCCTCCCCCGCCTCCCGCCACCGCCACCGCCACCGCCGCGGGTGTCAGCCAGAATTTCACAACCCGGCCACCCACTCCCCCTTTGAACGCTCCCAGCTTGCGTGGAAATTGGTACCTACCCTCCCCGGGGGATGGAGACCACGTGGCTAATTCTCCAGCGGAGAGGGAGCAGAGGGTAGAAAAACCACCCCCGCCTCGCGAATCAATCTCGAAACGTACAGATACGCGCGATGGCCGGAGAGAGAGCGAGGAGAGACTCTCCGTAATCTCTCGACGATCATTCGAGTATTTCACTGAAATCAGCTTCCAACGGCAGCAGCGGCAGCGATTCTCGAGCGCCGCTGCTTGCTATTTTTTTCCTCCATTTTCTATTTTCGCTCTCGGACGCGCACAAAGGACATCGAGCGCCGGAAAATCACGACGTCCCTCCTTTAACAAAGGTTTTATCGAAAATTCGCTATTAATTTTTTCGCTTGGCTGTCCGCGCCAGAACGCTCGGCGAGAGGGGGTGGGGGTTAATCGCGGGCGATATCCCGCGGTAAGAGTCGGCGAAATTATCGTTAGAAACGCCAATTAGAAATCGCGTTTCGCGTTTCGCGCCACGGAAACGCGCAACGGCGTGGCGAGAATGAAATATGGAAAATGTTACGTATTACACGCGAAACGGACTAGACTCGCAGCACGCCGCTAACACGCGTTTAACGCGTTAATGTGACGAGTATTATGCGCTCCATGCAGGAGAATCCACGGGCCGCCAATTAAGTTCAAACTCCACGATGGTTTAACGACGTTGAATTAAACGCATGAATATCATCCACGTTATTATACATTGGTTATAATTATTTGACAAGCGTTCTCCGCCAGCCCTCCCTCCCCCTCCCCCCCGCCGCTGACAGTAATTAATTAAATAACGACGCCACGAAAGATAACGCTCGTTTCAATCGCGCGCAATTAATTAGCCTCTTTTTGCGTTCGACGAAAAATTTATTAATTCCCATTAAAGTTCACAAACGAGCGTGGGGGGAGGGTGGCGGTGGTGGTGGTGGTGTAGGTCGGGGACGATTATCGACGAGAACTCGATCGGCGAGCGAGAGCGGAGCGTACAAATTGATGTTGCGCGTCAATTGCGGCTTCTTTATTATTAGTAATGCGTTGTAATTCTTGCGTCATTAATTACATAATACGGTACACCCGGATAGATTTATAATTACCTTACATTATAATTGCAAATATTGCGTCTGTCCGAATGCATTGTCGCCGAATGCATTGAAATGCGATGGAATTAGCGAGATCCGAGAGGTGTCCCGGGACGGGGTGCTTCGGGGGAAGCCGAGGGGTTGATTCTCATAATTATTAGCCGTCGGAGAATCGAGACTGTTTAGAGAGTGGAAGACGTCGCTCGCGCTATTGTCTTCGAGCCAAATCGATGCAGCACGCGTTATTAAAGTCTTCGGGCAATAAGGAGCGTGAAAATTATTAGACGCGTCTCTCCCGCAGGGGAATTCGATAAGGAATGTCACTATAACGAGAGGGGGTGAGAAAGAGAGAGAGAGAGAGAGAGAGAGAAAAGGCAACAGGGAAAGCGCGTAAGAGAAATGTATTAGCGCAAGGAAACCTGTTAGAGGGAAGGGAAGAGGCGAGGGCGAGGGTGACAGGGGTGGAGATGAAGAGACGGAGAGAAGTACTCTCGACAATAATGCATACTGGCAGATTCTGGTTTGCTCGTAGCGTCGTAGGATGATTCGAAAGCGGTCCCGTAATTTCCGCAATCTGCTTCGGGATTCCGCGAGCGCGAATAGCAATTTCTCCGAAGCACAAGCGAGAAACTGCTCAGTATTTTAAGCGTAGGAGGAGAGAACGAGGAAGGAAGGAAGAAAGAGAGAGAGAGAGAGAGAGAGAGAGAGAGAAAGGAAAAAAGAAGAGGAGAAGCACAGCTCCTACCACCATCCCTATCGTCCTTACGAGAGAGACTCGAGGAGAGTCTTCTCTTTTCTTCTTTTTTTCTCTCTTCTCTCCTCTCCTCTCACCTCCTCTTCAATTCTCTTCTCTTCGCTTCTCTTACGTTCGTCGTCGCATTCCCACAGTTGCGCGTTACTCTCGCGCTGCTCCTCGAGATCAATCGGGAGGCATGCATAATAAGCGAGGAGGAATTCCCTTGAGGAGAGCGAAATCGCTCAATTGTGTCGTTTAAGGATCTGGGTAACGAGTGCACCAGTTGTCGGAGGTAACGAGTCGGCAGCCACCAAACAGGACTTAGTCGTAATCTTCGGTAACTGGATCTCGCGACTTTGTACGTCAACTTGTTAATCCGAATGAAATCTCGGAGGGGATCACTGGTCAACTAGCAGTACCGCTGCTGCTGCTTCTCTCCTCTCCTCTCCTCTCCTCTCCTCTCTCCTCTTCCCTTCTTCCTTCTCTGTAGATTTCCCTCTGCTAATAGCCCGTACGTCGCGTGCTCTTTGCTAATCAAAGTACCTCGGGATCGGACAAGTTTCTCTACTGCCACCATCTTCTCTCATTCTCTCCACCTCTCTCTGTCTCTCTCTCTCTCTCCCCTTGCTCGAGTCTAACGTGACTAACGCTCACCCTGGAAGGTATTACTTTCGCCACAATTCACTCTCGGCCAAGCTGCTTTCTACGCCCGTCTCTCCCTTTCTAAGAAACGGCAAGGGACCTCCAACCCACTCCCTCCCCCTACATCCAGGTTCTACGCCATCCTCGACTTTGCCACAAACAGCTAATTAGACTTATACTCGACAGGATGACCTTCCGCACGCGGTCTCTCCCTCTCTCGTGTCTCTCGTAGCTGCACTCGGATTCTCGTGTTCTCTCCCGTGTAACTCTCTCGCTACTCGCACGTCCCAACCTTGCTGGCTCGTTTGCCATTTTGAAATTCCTCCGCAACTCCCTGATATCGCACATGAAAATATCAAGTGGGTCGGCGAGTTTGACCTCGCTCTCTAACTCAATTACCGAAATAAATTAAGCTCTCTTAGCAGGGGGTAGATTCCCTTCGTTAATAATTAACAAGTGGCCAGGCTAAGTCTGTTATTGCCGAATGCACGGACTTAGCGCGATTAGTGCGCGGGGGGTCGACGACGCTTATTAAGTTTGAATAATTAGTGGGTCGCGACACTTTTGTCCAGTTTGATTTCGATAAAAGCAATTTTGGCCGCCGCTGGGAAACGACATCGACCCGGCTATTTTTCGTTACAAATATCTCCCGCTACGCGAGTGAATATTTCATTCGCGTGCTCTCTCCCTCTGTTTTTGCAACGAGTATCGCCATTTCACCCATCCACAACCCCCCCTCGATCGAGCCACCCCGAGAAACTGCCTCCTCGCAGGCCGTTTCCTCGAGTCCCTCCACTCTTATCAGAATTTATATCGCGCTGGATTTGCGCACGGTGCATTTTAAAAGTACGAAATTTCACGTTCCTGTCTCCGGCGCTCCCGTCCTTCCATCAAGGCAAAACTTCCTCTCCCGCACTCGTCCACGTCCCCTACCCCCTCTCGTTCTTCCGCGTTCTTCCGCGAGAATAGTCGTCGATGCAGCGAGCCAACTAGCAAAAAATAATCCAGCGCTATAATCGATTAACCAACAATTCCTTCATTGGAAGTTGGCGCTGGCATGCGCCTCGTGGAAATTTCACTATATTTTCCAGAAGGAAAAAAGCTATCGCGTATCCTGCGCGCCACCCCCCCCCCTCCACCGTACGTACGCTACTACGTCCAATAGTTTATTTATAGCGATATTGGATTTTTCTCTGATAAAAATTTCCGTCATTACTTTTTCGTTTAACTCGACATGCAATCTCTGACGCATTCCTTATTCGATTTTCAACAATAATGCAAAAGTGGCGATCGAGTGGTGACTGGAAAATGGAGAAAACGTTATATCATGGACGTTAACGGTAACCAATACCGCGCGGAAGAACGGGAGAGAGAGAGAGAGAGAGAGAGAGAGAGAGAAAAGGGAGAGAGAGGAGAGAAACGCGTCGAACGCGACGCTTCGCCCGTATCCAATATAAATTGCACATTCAGCTTTTGGTCACTCCTCGCTAGAAACGAAATCTGACCGGATGATGAGTGTTCCGCCACACGAATTTAAAAAACGGTGGCAGCGCGATAAATTTTTAAATCCCCCAATGGTTTTTTTCATGGCGGAGCTCGCGCTTCTAGCGGCTATTCTTTCGGCGAGAGGCGCTTATCGATTTTTCTCCCTCGTTCCACGCCGGAGACTTTGGCGAGGGGTCCTCTCGCCTCCTCCGTAGCAATGCGTGGACCTTCTCTCCGGTCTCTCCAGTCTCTCCTCCGATCTCCCATCTCCGATCTCGGACCCGGGATTATGACGAGGACCAGGGCGATCGCCAGCGGCGCGACGACCACTCCGGACAAACCGGTTACAATAAATTTCGCCCCGTCGATCGATTAATCCCGCGGGAAAAATTGGTCGCGTTGACTTTCAAATGTGGCAAAAAGCTTCGCCATTATCCCTCCGCTCGCTCCCATCCCTCTTCCACGCGCCTCCACCTCCCCCCCCCCCGACCTCTCGCGAATCCTGCCATCGAACGATCTAAGCACTGCCAGCGAAATTCCTCGAGAATTTCAAGTGCGATCGTTGCATAAAGTTATGGCCCAACTAAATTGAAACATTAAATATTTCTCGCCGGGGAACAAACAGCGGCTTTCCCTTTTTCCGCTGGACGCAGCGCCCTTATGAATTTATTAAAATATTTTCTCCCTGCATGCGTATAGCCTTTTATGCAAAAATTTGCAAGTTAATCGTTGTGAAAAAATTCCGCTTGTCAATCGTCCGCCACGGCTCTTTAATATTCTACAAATATTTAGTTGTAGCGGCCCGCGTAGTCGGGCGCACCACTACTGCTGCAGGCTCTCTCCCTCTCTCTCTCTCTATCTATTTCTCTCCTTCTCACGTAATAGCATTGCCGGGTAAACGAATAGGTTGCGTTGCTCTTTCAGTAGAGGGAGAGGAAAAAAAAAAAAAAAAAAAAAAAAAGAGCTTACTTCCGAGGAACAAAGTCTTCCGAAATTATCTACTCGCGTGTACAGTTTTCCAGTGAGGTTTAAAAAGATAACGAGCTAAAATAATAATAATGATAGTGGCGAATGAGAGAAAAAGAAAATTGGAAAAAAAGAAAAGAGAAACTCCGTTCCACACGCGGAAGAACCGAAGAGACCACCCCTTCCTCCCACCTCCACCCTCGAGTCAATCTCTCACGCACGAAATGCGCTATTAAAGTACACGCGCGCATTAGAATCTCAGGAAACAAGCCGGAGGGGGTAGTTAAGACTCCCATAACACGATTGAGTCGTTTCGCGTTATAGGAGAACCGTCACAATTCTTTCCGCGTGTTTTATGGAAACCGCGTTGTACGAGGGGTTTGCCATAATTCAATTCGGTGAAAATTTTCGAGTCAACTGAGCGAGCAACTGCGTGCAAACAATGTGAATGGAGTTATATGAGCCTTTATACGAGTAGGGCGATTTCCTGCCTCTCCTTAGACCCGGGGAGAGGCGTCTGCGGGGTTGCGAGAAGGGAGGTGTCGAGTTTCGTAACGATGCCGTAGGGCGAGAACGCGGAAATTGGTAAACGATTAAGCTGTGCTTGCTCGCATGCAGTATACACTGATTCCAACGGTTGGGAAGCATATGCAGTGCAGGCAAACCACGTTAATTTTCATATCCTCCGAGCTTAATAAGTATAACGGAGGAGCAGCCCTCGTCTTCCACCAACCCCCCACCCTTCTTCGCCGAACGCGAAATCGCAAAAGCCAATATTCCTCTGGTAAGGATTAATAATGTCCCCCGCATTTCAATGATGATACTCGTCGAGTGAAATTAATCTTTCAACGCAAATTGCAAATTGTACTTAACACCGTCATCCCTTGCGCGCGCGCGCGAGATCCTTCCTGAAGCGACGAGGGGAGGGAAGGTTGTCGGGGGTTTTGCGAAAGAAAACATCAGGCTTTATGAATCGCTTGTATATTTGTTCTAAGTAATAGTAATAATAGTAATAATAATAGTCGTAATAATAATATTCCGCGTTTATCAATGACCACATATGAATAGGAAAAAATAATTCATCGTAACGATAGTACAATTAACATATTTCTTGTAATTATTATATCTCGATATAAAAAAAATCATCACTACCATCTTTGGGAGACAATATATAAAACAAGGAGCGCTCGGGTTGCGAGCTTCGGGGGAGGGGGTGTGGGTGGTGTACGGGAGAAAAGATTAGGATAAGGGATTGGACGAGATTAAGGGTTTTGGAACAAAAGAGAATCCTCGTATAAAATTAGTCATGGGTTTAAGATAATTAATAATATTATTGTAATATTATTAGAATTCTTTTGTCAACCCTAATCAACCACCTTGTCGCGTGCAACATTCATCAAAGGATCACTTATCATTCACTAATATGTCTCTCCTTTCGATAAAAAGCTTTTTACCAATTTCTAAAAAGCAGTCTTTCGTTGCACTTTTCAGAGCGCCTCCCTCTCTCTCTCTCTCTCTCTCACCCCTCCTCGAACATTTCTAGTAGAAATTATGAAATCCTGACACGAACAAATCGATTCAACGATATCTACTACCAAAAAGTAACTATCCACGAATAAAATTAAAGTGAAACTCTTCAAGACATCGCGATCGCGTCTTGAATAATTCTAGCCATTTGCTTTTGGAAAAAAAAAAAGAGTAGAAAATAATGTGTATGTATACGTGTGCGTGCGTGCATGTATATAGAAGATATATGTATATATATATATGTACGTATCATATGTCACATGTAAAAATCTATGTATATACAAAAGATAGATATACGTATCCTTAGAAAATACAAAGTGGCGAATTGACCATTGCGATTATGTGGGTGTGTACGTGTGTGTGTGTGTGTGTGTGATTATGCGTGGGTGTGTATACGAATGCGGTTGATATGTGAATCGTTAGAGAATCGATAGAGTGATTGGAAATGAATTTACATATAAATTCGGATTTTTAATGAGGAAGATATACAAAGACTTTATAATGTATAAATAAGCTATGTTGTCGCGGCACATGCTTCTTCGTTTATTTCAGAATAAATAAAACAGTGTAGCATCATATACTTATTAATAAGAATTGTTGTATAAACTCGAAACCCGTACCGATTACATGTAAACCATGACGTCGTGAAGTATGACTACAAAAATTTTGTTCTCATTATTGCTCGTACAAATTTTATAGACTATCAGCTACTTAACAGTAGTTCTCGATACAGAGCCAGACCAAAAAATTCACCTAATACTGCGGTGTTTATTATATAGGAGTGTATGAAAAACGCTGGTTTCGCAAGTTAAATACATACCTCGTTCAGCCACAAGTGCTAAAGTCTAACTACTGCTTTGGCTGTGGAAGCCGGTAAACGAGCATAAGTATGAGCGTAGACAAAACTATTATAAAACACGCAGATAAAAACATCGCGTAGAGGGGTGTTGTTCGCCGCAAATCCGCTTCCATCCACCACCGAACTACCCCATCCTCCCCAATTCCCACCAGCCGTCCCCTCCCTCCCTCCCTCCCTATCCGACCAGTAACGTCGAATTAGCGGATCTCGCTAAAGCCGATTTCACGGTTGCACAGCGTAATTTGCGATACGAGGAATGAATATTCTTACGAATCGTATTAAAAGACTCTCGCGAGCTTTAAATAGTCGTGTCCCGTTAATTTCCGATCGCGCATTTGCATGGTAACTCATACTTATCTCTCGTTTAAAACACACACCAAGTAACTCTCACAGGAAACCTCTCGAATGATACCTTTGACTCTCAAAAATTGTTCGATTACTTTTCCCTTATGTACACACACACACACGCATACACATATACGCGCGCACATCGTTTCACGTCCACATCCACGTCCGCATCCACAAACTCGAAATACGGAAAGATGTGCTTGGATTAAACTTGTAATTAAAAATACTCCCAGTAGAAAAATTCCACGGAATTGATATTCACTAGTTAGTAATAAAGTACCGTTATACGTACGTTAGTATGGCGTGTTTTATATCATTACTAGTAGTCTCCATCAACGTTAGATCTCACGGAAGTATCGAACTTCTGCTTTCTCATCCCACCAACACCCCAACATGGTTCGACTAGCAATATCGAAAGTCCGTTATAGTCATTCTCGGGTCAATCCAACGTCAACGAAACCATTCTTCGGTTTAATCCTCAAAATGTTCTATTGAGCTTCGTGCTATCTTCGAGATTATAAGATTAATCGCTAATAATGTGTTTCGAAAGGAAACCCTTGCACACACTCGCGTATACCCGCGAACGAACGAGGAGAAGAAAGGAGAGAACCGTCCTGTTCGAGTGCGCGTCATATTTCTCGTTAAATTACAAATTTCTTACAAAAACTCAAGGCATTTTATTACGATCGACCTTACACACTAATCATCGAAACGGAGGACGAATACGATTAAAAAGAAGAAAAAGTAAAAAAAAAAAAAAAGGAAGAAACTTACGTGAAACGGCTAAGCCCTTTTAACCTTCCGCGTACGATGCCGGGGTCACTCAATCTCTGTGACTGGCTAGCACTCACGCGTACATGGATAGAACTTCTAGCAGTACGTAAACATAACATAACATAACGAAGACTGAATGTATATTAGTGAAGTATCCATGTGGGTCAGAAATGACCCCGGCACCGGACTCGCCGAGTTAATGATACGCACGATCATCGTACGAAAACGCAATAATAGAAATTTGGGAACTCGAATTAAAAGTACGATGGGAAAGAAAAGAACATAGAAAAAAAAAAAGAATTCATAATTATCGAATCACGTACAGAGCTCGAGAACCTCTAATGCAATTATTCTATTTTGTGTAAAAATTAGTCTCATAAGATATCAGGCATCGCCGTCACTTCTTACCATCATCAGGGTGTATAAGTCTAGCCATATTTCTCATCGACAACGTTAAACGTACGATATTCGTATGACTGACTACATCTATACAATTAATAACATTAGTAATTATCTCGTCTGACTTATTTATCGTAGTATTGCATTATTCTCTCAATCATAATATAAAATCATATTTGTGAATGTTTCGTACGTATGAGCATATGAAAGGAAATTCACGCAGTTTTGATGCGGACTAAACTAAATGCAATATTCGTCATCATCAGGCAAATGCACAGTTCAATGACATTATTGATACACTAATGATAATTGTCGAGTTTAGTGCACACCAAAACCTAATTTATTTTCTTCTCTGAAAACATATATTTAAACAAACAAAAGAACTATACGAGTTCGCTGTGCCTGTTTCTCGCTCTTCTCATACTTTGAAATAAAAAATCTGAAGAAACCTTGTTATCCGCTCACAGCGTGCTCATATTCATACTACCTTTGCTATTGACACATGCTTTGCCTTACTTCTGATAGAAAAGTTTCACTACAATAGCAAATATGTACTCGAAGGCTTATAGTCGATGACTCTCATAGACCAAAACACCAATATTGCACGAGTTCGTACTGTCCAAATAGAATTGTTCAATTCGGTAAATATTAATCATTAATGCTGCTGGTAAATCAAAAAACATATTTTGAGCATTATTTTTAATAAAAGGTAAATTGTCCATTTCAAGAAATTAAATACGTAAATTGAATAGAAATTTCAAGCAAATAACAATGACAAAATATCTTAGCAATAGAATACAATAAAATATCGTTGGAAAGAGTACATGGAATAAAAAACGGTATTATATCATTCCGTTGTTCGCATAATCATGAAAGAAGAAACACAACATTTATCACAATTACTTGATAAGTATGACATACAAAAGTCACTATATGCACATAAGAAATGAAGTGCGATTTACCAGCGTTCAGCGAGTTAGCGTCCACACAGATACACTGCACCCTTATTCGTCCTGCCCCTCCCAATACACACACACGAGCATAATGTGGAAGGAGAAAGAACTCTTTGAAAACAAAAAATCGGCAAATGTCGTACGTTAATCGGTATTTCACATGCCGCATGGTGGACACGTGAGAAAGCAGAGGAACCTCTTTACGAAAAGATTCACATAAGTTAATGTCCCTGATGATGTACCTCGCAAAGATAATCGAGGATACTGTCGATACTTTACATCGTAGTGTTCATCTTCATCGCATCGATCGCGATTCCATTGACTCGAAGTATTACGCTTATTGTGCTCATGATGATGATAATGATTATTATGATGATGATGATACGGATATTGATAGCGATGTTGCTGATGATGATGATGATGATAATGATGGTATTGATTATGATGCACGCATTTGCTGATTTCCATTTCGCTCGAACCTGGCAGTGAAGAACGAGTTAATGTGCGCACCGATGCGGAGTATCCCGAGACGCGTGGTGGATTCTGTGTCGGTAGTCTCGCAGGTAATTGTGGGGCCAAATTCGGCCGCATTCCGGATCACCAGTTAGCCATGCCAGGTTTATTTAATGTCATGAAATAAATCTGGCATGAACTTCCGCCCTTCGCCGACGAGAAGAAAACCTGAACGAAAAACGGAAAATAGATGTGACAATCGTTTGATCGCCGAGAGGAACGTTAGCCTTAGATAACAAGCTGAGGATCTGCAAGGATACCTTATCGTTACGTTCACAAAGGAACTTGAGCCGTTGAGCCTTCTTGTGCATAAATACACCATCTAGATGTCCGCTTTCTACGCTCCTAATCTCGATTGCCTTGTTGCCCCAACCCATAATTTGGCCTGTACCAATATACGCCACGCTCGTAGGCATCTCGCCCCATTGTAGCACCATTGTCTTGGAAACCCTACCATATGTGTTCACGTAAACACCTTCATTGTCGTAGCAGAGCAGAAGCTGCATGCCATTACTGTTGGGTAACGCGACAATGCAATGCGGACAAATAGGACCTTGTGTCTGAAATTCAAAGTTCAATTTACATATAAGAGACACGCAACTCTCGAATACGAAGTGAAGAAAATGCGAAGGAGCTAGGAGAGAAAAAGACACACTCACGTGTTTCGGCAAGTAAATATCATAGACCATAGCCGAGTCTAGATCTACAGCGTGAAAACCATCCGCACTGCCATAGATAACTTTGAGCCTTGTGCCCTCTTCCACGGTAAGATCGACCAAGAGAGGTCTGTGCGCTAGTTCTCCGAAAGACTTAAATGCCATGAATTTGTGATACGGCTTTGGTGCCCATGCGTATATCTCTATCGAATCCTTCAATGCAATTACGAGGAATTTTATTCTCTCGTACTTGACTATTTTAAAGTGCACTGCTCCCTGAAGATCGCCAACGTTGATCCAACCATTGCGTCGCTCTACTTGCTACAAGATAACAACATTTAACGTGAATACCACAGTTTTCCGACGAATTCTCCGAGGTTTCTCCGAGAATATAATTCGTCCGAAGTAGAACTTACATCGCTGTGCCCATCAGTTCGAAGTATCTTACTCTTTAACCAAGAGAGATAATAGACTCTCACTCGATTTTTCTTGCCGCTAATTGTCACTAAAATATTCTGACCTTCCAAGACTTCCATCTGTTGAAACCGCCTTCTCCCGATCAATTGATAAACCTTACCCTGACCACTTCTGTCCAGTAGCATTAGACCATTTTCAGTGCCGATTAACAGATTTACGCCTAAAAATCACACGCATGGTTTTCAATCATCGGGCAAGAAGTTTAGAGACACGCGAATACAGCACGATGCAATTACCCCATAAAGCAGCGCATAAGATTTCACTGTTGAAACGTTTCTTATACTTCCGAATCTCGGGTGTGTCCGAAGCCAAATCATGGCTAGTTGGCGTTACGTTAACGTTCACATGAGATTCCCTTCTAGCCGGGCCCGCTCCAAATCCGAAAGTTAGGAAAGATCTCTGTTTCTGTTGAAGTGCAAATGGAGGAGGAGACTTAACAGCTTGTCGATACTGTAACAGAATCGGCTTTATTGACACAACGTTAAAATGCCTTCAGTCAAAAGACAAGGAAAGTTTAATGAAAGAACTCATGAAAACGAGCAAAGTGGTGAACAAAAAATCCAATCCCAAAATGCTACATAAAAAATCGATAGAGGAAAAGTCTAGTCTAAAACGAGCAAAAGGTTAACGAGAAGAAATCCCTTGTGAAAAGGAAAGGTTCTATGAAGATACCCAGAGAATTTAGAATAATACACAATAGAACTTGACTGAATCTCGTACATGCGATAATATAGTGAAAACAGAAGAAAATCGAAAGGTAGGGATAAAGAAAGAAAAAAAAAAAAAAAGGAAGAAGAGACACTACAGCCATATGGGATTTTTACACAAGAATACATTGAGACATAGAGTTACAACAAAAGATCAAATCTAAGCACAGTCACATTTAGTGGTACAGATGGGAATAAGGATGAGACATAAATCAGAAGTAAGTTTCCTACGAATTCATGAAAATTTTATTAGGTTGTAAGTAAAGCGCTCGCTATAAATCCCACCATTTTTATTTATTCAAAGAATGAAATAGAAGAATTACGCTTAAAGGTATTATAAATTTTAATGAGGCCACCGCAACATTAGAATTGTTAAATAATATGCAAATAGCACATGAATTCGCCATAAAACTAATATCTTGATTAATAGATATTTATTAGCGCGGAGTGAAATTTTAAGTGAGCTGGAATCGGGAAATGTCGGAAGTGAAGAGAGGGAGAGAAGAGATGAAAGAAATAAAAGCAACGTTTCTCGCGGCAGTGTTAGGATATCCGTTTTTAGCGTGACAACAGGAAAAGAGCCCAAAAACCAAAAGGATAGGAGAATATAAAGAAGACTATGTCACAGCATTCCTTGCGCAATGCAGTGATGCAAAGCACTAGGATCAAGAGAAATAAATGTTTTTTTTTTCCTTTATTTGCTATCTTTGCCATCCCCAAATCAACGCGCGAGCATATTTTCCCGCGAAAGTAGGAAGAAGCGACACTGAATTGACGTACATGGATGAATGAATACTTACATTGCAATTAGTATGGGGATTGGGATGGTCAGTAGAGGGCCCTGCCCTTCGGGTTAGAGCTCCCGCGTGTCCCACAACACACAACATAATCCTGAATTAGTCACGCTGACAACCGTCAAGTGTTCATTTATGGAAAATTTCACGAAACAGAGACGTATATAGCGAACTACTTTGTCAAATATGCTCCATTAGTCAATTATTAAACTGCGACTTGTTGGAAAAGTCATGTAAAACTTATACCGATACGCACGAGACTGATTCGATTGGCATTGCTTTTAGAAAAGGAGAAAAGGGGGATGATTTCAATTATTTTTTTCCCTTGTTCAAGTAAAATCTAAATCTCGCTCTTCGTTTAATCTCCAGCAATAACATTTATTTGCAGGCACATTGAGATAAATTGACTTATTAGTGGCTTTTGTTGAAAATGTAATACAGTATATTGAATATGATTATACGATAAGTCAACATTATGAATCGCTACGTTGTTAGACTAATGGAAAGCTTTATCATAACTCTGTGAATAGATTATTATATATTCCAGTACATACGTCTCCATTTAAATGTGAATCGTAAGCGTGGCGAACTGTGAGCACTACGCGACATGTGTTGAAAAATTTCTCATTTCCTTCATACATATTTTTTCTTTTGAAAACATTTTACCTACCGACGGAAATTGAGAAAAATATGTGCGCGAGAGACGATTTATTTTATTGCCGGCATGAAGCAAGAGAAATTGAGAGAATTAAAACGGAAATTAATGAATATTGCCCAGAGAAATGAAATAAATTAGTCAAATTTTTTGTACAAAAAGCGCAAATGAGCTAAATGTGCTTTAAGTACAATAGTAGAACCTTCTTTTTTTTCTCTATTTTTCTCCTTTTCGCACACATTCACGCGTTTATCCTCATTCATTCACACCCTCGCTCAGTCTCTCGTTTTCTTCTCGCTCTCTTTCTTACTTCATTTATCTCTTTCTTTTCCTCACACACACACACACTCTCTCTCTCTCTCTCTCTCTCTCTCTCTCTCGTCTCTCGTCTCTCTCTATTCATTGCCCATTTCTCTCTCTCTTTCTCTAAAATTGTTCCGATGCAACGATAAGACAAAAAGTCAAAACGAAGGAAGCAAATAAAACGAATGAAAGGAAATAAGTTTATAAGCTAGTACTGGACTAGTGGTAACTCATTCAAAAGCTATCGTGACAACGTAATGTTAAATTCTCTGAATTCTGAAGATAATCATTTAAAAACTATAAGAATTTTAGGGCTAAACTTGCGAGTGCTCAGTGACTAGAGAGTACCGTCATATCCCATCTCTGAAATCTCTAAACATCACACGCAGTGTCTTTATAATACAGAATAAATAATGACTTGTAAATATTCGACTTGACTAACCAAAAAGATCATTGAGCTCTTTCATCTCTATAAGATAAAAAAAAAAATAATAAATGAAAAAATCAATAAAGAAACAAAATAAAAAATTTCTAGCCAAAAAATAAACTACCCATTTATATACGATAATTCACAAAATGCATTGAAAAAAATAATAATAAAGCAATCGCAAGGTGAATATAAATTCTAAGCTTAAGCTTTCCTTTATGCGTATTCTTTAACTGAAACATGCCGCTCTACTTGAATCGACTGAATTAATTGAAACAGTCCATTGCCGAAAAGCTTATTGCAGTCGTCGCCACTAGCCTGATAAAGTCTTCAGATAGTTTGCACTATGCACTTGTACTGAATCAGGTTTGCGGGTAAACACAGTACCATACGCGTTACATTTTTATGAATTCTGCCTGCGTTTATCGTGCGAAAACTAATAGGTAATCTCGCGATAAAACCTTCTAAGAAAAGAAGGGAAATTTACCGAGAGCATTGCACTCCATCGATTCAATCGGTATAAATAGAATAAATAGAATAAATGCATATCTCTCTTTCTCTCTCCCTTTTTCTAAGCTATCGTCATTGTTATTCATGGACAATGCAACGGGCGATAAAATTTGGCGATAAACGCAGTCAACAACGATAGACATCACGACGCTCACATGACTCAAGTTTCGACGACACACATATGTTTGTGTTGATGAATATGTTTCAAAATTAATTGGCTAATGCACACGCTTCTTGTTGCACAGAGTACGCTACTCTCGTTAATGAATATAAAAAATATGTGACGAATTGCAACGCGAGAATTTCCATATGAAACGGAATAAAACTATTCGTCTTTGTACTTGTAAGGTAGAGAAGCGTGTGCAAATGCACGCATTTGTGTGAACAGATGAAGAGGAGGGAAATAATCAAGCAGGTGTATCTGACCTCTTCGCTGGTTGATTTATCCTGACGTTGACCTGGTGACGAAGTCAAAAGGTCTGGTAAGACAGAGCTGGGCCTTGATCCGGGTGAAGAGTCTGATCTCTGGAACTCACCTCCACCACCGCCTCTCGCACGATCTCCGCCTTCTCGATTCTGTAAATCAGTCGATTTCAATTTTAATAAGCCTGCAACCTCGCGACGAGAACTCAAAAACAAATTACGAAAGAGAATAAGTGCTACTGATAAAAAGAAATCAGGCTCTGAATTTTATTTGGTTCAGAGGCGCTCATGCGCCTTTTCTCTTCGCGAATCGATTAATTAACTCGTTGATTCAGCCAATTCAAAACTTAATCAAATTAAATTTATATCGCTCGCTTGAAATCATACAAATTCAGATCCTGGATAAGGGAGAAAACGGAGAAAAAAAAAGAAAAAAAGAAAGAGGATTGGGTAGTAAATTCAACTAGAATAGAGGAGTACGTGCTGAATTTGCTCAAAAAATCGTGAAACAAAATGGATGTTTGATAATAAGATGAATATGAATTTGGAATAAATACAAATATGTGTGCGATATAAAGGATGATAGGAAATATCAAGAGAATGATTGTAGTAAAAACAACGTAGTAAAAGACAAGAAGAAAAAGGGAATAATGTATTAATAAAGTAAATACGATCATCTTTCTCTAGCACGCTTATCAGTGTAAAGATTTTTCTCAATGCAGATAAAAAAAGTTAGTGTCATCTTAAACTTTGTGACAAACTCTATTTACTTATAACTAGATTTCAAATACACTTAAAATATGTAAAAGGTACGAATTCATGCAATAAAGGAGCACAGGCTAGAATGCTAGCAAAATTGTTTCAAAACTTTTCTTACATGCCTGCTATTAAAGCAGGATAATATATAGACTTTATGACAAAAACGCAAGCATACGACCGGTCGTATCTTCCTCGTCCTGTCTTTATGAGATTATAAAAACGTGCAATACAGTAGAACATAAACTTTGCAAAGGGAACACTGTAAGCATATTGTGTTAAGACAAGCAGACATATAAGTGCATAATAGCTATATTTATCGCTCATTATACTTAATCATTCTTATAAATGAACTTTTTAATAATCATATAACCAAAATATACCAATCTTATTAAAAGATAGCCGATATGTGCAACGTGGAAAAACTTGAAAGCTTAATATAGCTATCACGATGCAACGAAAGGAAATTGTAATAGATTGTGCTACAGGAAATAGTAATAAAGTGTAGTTTAACATAATGTAGAATTGACAAACCATAGGAAAACATTGAACACAATAAATTGATATTGATAATAGATAATACTTAGGCTAGATGACAAACAATCGTTTTTAAAAAGAATGATGCTTAGCACTTATTTAATAATTGAGTTGCAAGCTAAAATTAAGTTAAAATAATTATAGCAGACGAATACATTCATTTGTATATTTTCTACTTTGCTAGTGGTATTGAACTGAACAATACGTAGTAGAACGAATATACAATCAGTTTATGCTTCATGCCACGCAAAGTACAGATACAGAAAGCATGCTTGGCGCATGCTGTACCACCACGAAGAAACGAAGCACTAGTTTTGCCTCTTCTAACACACATTCGAAGACACAAATGAAGATCATCAATGTTAGAAGCATCATGCAGCACGATGGTCAACATCATCGTCGTAGTTTCTTACGCTGATTAAAAAGTGATCCATATTAAATTTTTTTCGTTAGCTGTTTGCAGTATCAATTTTGTCTTCAGAGTATTTTTTTTTCGACATTAGCATTTTCTTGATCTTCGAACTTAGTCCTTTCTCCCTCCCACAAAGTATAGTCCTCATTTCTCTCCCATTGTACTTTCAATTATGGTCATGCATCCGTATACACCCCAATTGGTATTAAAGTTTTATTAACACAAAACATTTTTTATCTTTCTGTCATCCCCTAATTCTCTCCCTCTATCCTTCATACTAGAATCTTTCTCTCTCTCTCTCTCTTTTTCTCTTTCTCTCTCAATCTCCCTCTATTTCTCTCTCTCTCCCTTTTTCTAAATGAAGGAATTTCGAACTTTGACTCTGTGCCAACTAAAGATATTGCGCAATTCGCGTCTGGATTTTCTTCAGGAAGCGAAGCAAGTATTTCATAGGAAAGACAATTTTTGCAAAGCTACTCGCAAGACTCGTGAACAGTTACTATCTTTAAAAAGATAAGTATGAATTTGTTAAAATGAATAATATTCTTTTGTCAGGGTTGTTTTTCTTTGAACGTACGTCAAAAATGTATAAATCTCTACTGTGGAAAAGTTAATTTTCGTTAGTAACAAAGCCGTCTGTACAACCATTTAACAAGCAAGATATTGAGACAGAAGCATTTATTAAGCTCAATAAATATTAGTATGGAAGTAGATCGTCTCGTCGTGCTTTGCGCAAGTCACTTTAATATCAAGTCACCTACGCAGTCCTCCACGTACCATAATAATATTAAGAATTTAACTTTCATCATCTCTAACGGAGAACACGTGTGGAATTTGTAATGTTTGCCTGTGCGAAACTTGAAAAATGCGTATGTTGTACTGCATAAGAAAACGTGATATCAAGATGACAGAAGGGACAAGTTTCGGATGCACTTTCACAAATGTTTAGCCACTTCGATCCCGAGTCCACCGACGTTTTGGTGCGAAGTTGGTAGTGATAGTAGCACAGTCTGTCTCCACATGTTGGTCTAACGAAGACATGAGTCGAAGGTCCCCAAAGAAAATCCATGCGGTTAATCCTCCGTCGAGACCCAGATTCAAAACGACTGACGTTGTAGAGAAGCGACGCTTGACGTCTCTGAACATTATATTATGCGTCACTCGAAAAGGAGAGGAGAGGATTATTTTTGGAAATATAGGAAATCGATGAAAGGGACTCTGATTAAGTTTCATTTGTAGAGAGAAGTGCGTATATCGTGAACTTGAAACCACAAGACTGCATGACATGCATGAAAATCAAAAATCACGTTACCTTTTTAAGCTACTACTTTTAATTAATTTGCGTCGTATAAGATCTAACTACGTTTTTGAATTCCCTAGATTCATCACCGTAATTAATATAACTAAGAAGCTATTATCGAATTCAAAGACGCAGATTAAGATTCCTTGTTCAGTTCCCCTGCTCTACAAAGTGAAAAATAATAAAGGAAACTTCACCCAATAAATAGGAGTTTTTACGTGGGACGGAATTATGTTAACCGCATAAAATTCACCAATATTCTCTTTTGATTATAGAGATTTAAGTAGAAGTAATAGTATTGATAGACACTAATAGAGATAACAGTAGATTAGTAGCAGTAGAGTTGTAAATAACGATAGTACTTTCTACTATTGCTCCTTAAAGTTTTTAAAGATTTTAGTTCTGTTCAAGAAACTACTAGAAACATTGTATAAATTAACAATGCCACGAGAAAGTATATCACAAAAACTTTTATGCAAGTATTAAGTGCTTCTTCTTAGTAGTAAGGTTTTTCGTAAACCAACGTCTGACCATTTTTAAGCTCTTCTACTGAAAACTCAAACCTATAATAAACTAAAACCAAGTACTTCGGTGTATAAATTAATCAAACACCAATCTGCTCTTGAATGCGCGTCAAATATCGTTGGAAATTTCTACGACGTTATTTGCCCCTTGCCATTTTGACACTTAATTGTTACATAATTAGTTTTATGAACCATCCTTGTTACGACAGTGCTTCCTTATACAATGTTCGATAAAGAAGTAATAAACGATAATATTACTGATAGTATTAGATAGTATAATACTAGTAGCACTATTAATTTATGGTAAATCGATGCTACTTGTATCAGAATTCTGCAAATCAACAACGGGAATTAAGGGAATGCGCCTAAGTCTCGAGCGTATAGCTGGCTAGCTTTCTATGAAAACTGCAATGTTATATGCTGTTAGAAATTTAAAAATGGACATTAATGCTATGAATCATGGATAATGATAATGATTAAGGTGTTGATCGATGCCCTATTTTCGAATAGACATTAGTTTTGAAATACTGAGTATTAAGTAATTTATGTATGAAAATGAATGAAAATGTAGTTTGTTAAGACTTCGAAAAACACCAGCGGACAAAGGAAGAAGAAGAAGAAGAAAAGGAACAAGTATCAGAATGAGAATGAAGATGAGGGTAGTGTGTGTGGATTGTAGGTTCTGGATCATAAGACAAGCATTCAGGCAGGACTCACAGAGGGAACTGACCTGGGTTACAACAGGGCTGTATTCGCTGGCCGTGGTACTGGCCGTAGACTTAATAGTTCCTGCATCGTCATTCGCAGCTGAAGCTGCTTCCGAAGTTCTACAACTGCGTCTTCGAGCAAATTCTTCCTTCTCGCGGGTAAACTCAAGTTTCCTCGCTCCTCCATATCTATTACCAAACACTATCTCACTTTCTGTCTTCTCTCTCCTCGGTCGCTGAGGTCCATCGCGACCGAAGGAAAAATCGGTGAGAACAGGCTCACCGGAATTAAGGCCACTACCCTTCTTGCCAACAATACCAGCAACGCTAATTTCACTGCCACGTCGATTTCCACTGGCAAATATACTCGATCTCGAGGAATCAGACTTTTGTAGATAAGCCGAGTGTCTGGCGGAAGGAAAGAAGTCTGAATTCTCGCGACGAAAGGCACGTGCAAAAGCACTGGAGGCGTTACCGAGTTTCGAGTCAGACTCTTGTCGTCTGTGTACAGATTTCAACTGTTGTTGTTGTTGTTGCTGTTGTTGCTGCTGCTTTGTCTTTTGCTGTTGTTGCTTTTGCTGCTGTTCATTTTTTCGACGTGCAACGTCCTGTTGTTTCTTCAATGTCTTCTCACCGGAAAACGAAGACTTATCCTCATTACTCGACCTTGACGCACTCGCAGCATCTTGATGATGATCCTGTTTCATTTTATCCAATCTTTCGTTAAAGCCCAAGAAGAAGCGGGTAAAGTCCCACTCCTTCAAGAGCAACTGCTCATCAATCTCTGAGCGTCTGTTGCTACTTGTCGCAGCTCGTTCATCTGCAGTCTGACTAAGTTTCTAGGGACGCGCACGACGACGAGGATGTAATGGTACGATGACAGAGAAAAAAAACAAGAAAAA
This sequence comes from Sclerodermus sp. 'alternatusi', assembly GCA_037305995.1. Lineage (NCBI taxonomy): Eukaryota > Metazoa > Arthropoda > Insecta > Hymenoptera > Bethylidae > Sclerodermus > Sclerodermus sp. 'alternatusi'. The sequence continues at coordinate 2,120,435 of CM074552.1, read as the reverse complement.
GAAATGCGTGCGGTAATAAAAAATATGAGATGGTTCCTGTTGTTGATACGAAGTTGATGTTTGTTCAAACAAAAAGTAATTTTCATTGCAACAATGATGAATTATTCAAAAGAAATTAATAAGGACTGCACTACTAAAGAAATGCATGTAAACTATATTGTTAAGTAATAAGAATTATTTCTTTAGAAAAGATATTTACCACATTTTCACCACTGATGCAATGTTATCTAAAAAGATAAGTGTACACATTGCTCATGTATGATTGTGTAATGCAGTATACCGCACGGTAGAAAAAATTAAATACAAGCCAGTGTATATCGTAGTGCTTGCATCGAATGTACAATGATCGAGATTACGATAGTTGTGTTTAATGAGCACACGAATAGAGCGAACGAGTACCACTGAATTAATTTCGAATACAAGTCAATGTACGAATAAGTGAAAAAAAAAAACGAATATGCAATACAATTAACTATTCTTTCCTTCATCGTTAAATTATTTATAGACAGATATATATGTACACACGCATGAAAGTTATACATCATAAAACTAGATGTGCTTGCAAGCCTTTTTACATATAAGATTGTTGAATTTTACAAGGAAAATGTGTCAATCGTATTGCTGCCATCTACTGAAATATTATACACGATACAACGAGGAGTAGCTTAAATACATATACATTCGATAAATAGGAGAAATAACTGATATTGTGACATTATGATCTTTGCTATATCGAACACAAAATGAAATATAGCTACATGAATGATGATTAGCTTGCATGAGAAGTACCAATAGATTACTCACTCGTTTCATGACTAGTGTGCGATCTCCCGATTCTTCTTCATCGGGGGTTGGTGGTAGCGGTCTATTCGGTGCTCCGCCTTGAAAGTAAAGCAACAACGTTACATCTATTTTCTATCGATTAGACTTGCATTGGGTACGTTAAGAAAAATAATTGAAGTCGATGTCCTACCTTTTGGCTTACCTTCGTGGTGAGAGTTCTGGGCATTGTGCGACGAGGATGACGATGAATCTGAAGATGGCCTGAAAGGAGAAAATTCAGGACTGCAAGACGAACAGAGACGAAGAGAAGTGACGATGCGATGAGACGATGCGACACGTGAAGAACGAGTTGATGAACGTTGTAAGACGATAGGGCGAGAAGGCCATGTGAAGCAAAATGTTGAAGCGTGGGATAGGAAAGATGACACAATATTAGTAAGATTAACTGATGATGTTACAAACATAGCGCAAATGTGTTTTTCTTTTCAAGCGTTAAACAATGAAAACGATCTCTTATTTGAGAATCTCTTTTTTCCTGATATTTCAATGCTTCTGTTATTGACTTTAACTCATTAAACAACTACGCGAGCCTCACCCAATGAGATAGGACAATGATCTGTTAATAAGTATGACTAATGGAAGCACTTTTTCATATATGCTTGAATAATGATTACGTCTGTTTTGCTCGGGTACTGAAAATTCTCGTACTTACAGAGGCTTAGGTGGGTCACTAGCGAGCAATGTACCATCATTCCTCACATTATTTCCAGTGGCATCTTCAAGATCATCATCGCTATCACTTTCAACCGACAGCGCCTAGAATAAAAAGTCATATTATCACTATTATTACTATTGTCATCGTTACGTGCTAAATTCTGATTCTGATTAATATGTAGACATATGTAAGTGTAAGATGTATACACAAATATATATACACGTATACACATGTATGTTAATATTACATATATATATGTATTAAAGTATATACAATTGAAGCTTATGACCATACGTAAAAACTCTGCTTTACGAGCGAACGAATGAATGATCAGAGGAGTATGAAGGAGTGGTAGAGGAACACAATAACAATAAGAGGATGTTGAAAGTCAGATGGAAGATAATGTGTGTGTGCAGTAACACGATCGTAGCAACACGTGGTCGTGACGCTTACTTGATCGAGAATACTGGAGGATTGCGGCATCTGTTTGTTGTTCTGATCGTTACCACCTGCAGGCTGCACTGAATTCGATGTGGCCAATACAGCAGGCCCCTTATGTTGCCTGTTGGGCCTCGGCGGGGCCTCGGGGCCCTGTGACACACCAAGCTCGTTGAGTTGAGCGGCCAGCATGTCCAAGTCCTACCACCCACACGCACACACGCACAACCCCGTTAGTCACTGTTCCGAGATACCTCCGACAATTTATTAAAAGCCACCACTGGACAGCCCAATAAGATGGAAAGGCAGAAGAGATCGCAGAAATTGTAAGAAGTATTGCACTCAAGCGAGATTGTACACACACTCCAATCTCTCTCTCTCTCTCTCTCTCTTTCACTCTCTCAGTTATTATTTTATTTGCACAAAATCAACAAATGCTAAACTCTTTGCTAATTGATGTTATCGCGGATTTTCATTCCAGTAATGATGCTTACGTTTAATATTATAATGTTATGCATAAAAAAGAGATTATTGTGATTTGTCATCAGACGCAAGCCGAATGAGAGTGAGACAACGCTTAGAAAACCCAGGTTACTCATTATCTCGCACAGTTATCTAATAATGATTTGTGATTAATTTCTATTATTAATTGCATTTAAGAATGCTCATCATGCTAAACGTGTAACACGAGTTATCCTTGATCTTTAACGATCGTTACTAAGTATTCTTTTAAAATGTTAAATTTGACCGATTTTACAATTTCATAACTCACTGTTATTTCTCGAAACAATAACAAACGTTTGGTGTATGCGTGTTTTAACATTGTACAAATCTACTTATGACAAAAAGTCCACTCGAATGATTGGAGTGAAGCATGAAGTAATACTTGAATGCTAGGCCAAGCAATAGGACATTAAGAAAGTATAAAGATAGTTATCGCAATTATGAAGGATTTAGTAACCCAAGCTTTGTAATCTTTCCATAATATTTCTTTGGAACGCGTGTCATGCCATCGCTAATGGTATTGTGATAATGGGTCTTATAAATCCATCATAAATGACGAGCATATATACATAGATAATTTTGTCAATGTGATTTGCAGAAAGAAGAATAAAGCGTTTGTGTTATCTTACCTCTGGCCTCCTCGGCGGCAGCTACGGTTCGTGTGAACATGGAAAAAAACAAAAACCAAATACATTCCAAATTCGAGTGCAAGGCATTTTTAGTGCCCGTGTAAGTGTCATGGTATCTGTCAGCGTGCACGCCAATGACGCAACAGCAAAGTGAAACGAAACTTCGCGTGCAGTATACATAGTAAAAATACAAAGTGTTTTATAGGTATAAAGAAAATAGAGAGATACAGAGAGCTAGTACGTTGTACAGAGAATACATTGGACTGATGGAAGTAACGATATTTCAAAAAGAGGGAGAAAGGTTATGTCTACGTATATCATTGCCGAGATAGATCTTCTAATAAATTATCATATAGAGAATATTGACTGGTATATGGAGGACTAAAGGTATTACGGAATAAAAGGAGTTTGTAGGAAGGAAACCTATAAGTGAAAAGGGCGAGGCTTACCATAGGTTTAAATACATTGCTATTTCTTTGAGGAGCAGCTTGACCACTTGATCCACCGCTACCAACGCTGGCAGATGAGATTTGATGATTAGATGGCGGCGTCGAAACTTTATGCGGCTGCCTCGGGTCGTCTCTAGGCGTTGGAGGCAATGGGCGCGATGGCGGCTGAGGATCTGGGACCACTGTACACGTAAGTTTTTATCCATTGCGATAGATATTTAAAAACAAAACGCCAGTTTTTTCTTTCTCTAATTAAATAACGCACCTATGAGTCTATGCGGTATGGCAGGTCGAGCGGGTGGTCCCGGCTCTGGTACTTCACGTTGAGATCTTCCACTTGGTTTTTCTTTAGCACCAGGGGCTTGACCAGGTATATCTTGTGTTAATGTTCTACCTTCTTGAATTTGTTGGAAATTGCGTCTTAGCGTATCTCCGCCAGGTGCTTGTACGATAGACGATGGTTCTCCAGCCAACGCTGGTTCATCATCTTCATTTTCACTACCACTGTACCGATAGTCGTCTCTTTCTAAAATCACGAGTGGCAATATTGTTATTCCTCGAGACCTTTGTTAAAGTAACTTCAGATATACTTTTGCATCGAACAAATATGCAAACCTTTTTCTTGCTTGCGCTTTTTGCAACGATCGATGTGATCTTTAAGTTGTATTCGAACTTGTCGCTCAGTTGGTTGGTCCCGGATGAAAGGATGCTTCAATAACTGCTCCGTATAAGGCCTCTGATGGTAATCCTTTACCAGAACAGTCTCAATGAATCCGTGAAACTTCTTCGCCCACTTCTTTGATTTAAGTCTCGGTGGCGGATTTCGGGGTATCAAGAAAAGAGCCTATTTACACACAATTAAACATTTGTATGAACGCAGTTTCAAAAAAAAATTGGTTTCCTTTTCTCATTAAACCAATAAAGATAATTTTAAACGCTCACTCTCATAGGATGGAGGTCACATAGTGGAGGCTGCGATTCAGCCATTTCCAGAGCAGTAATACCAAGTGACCAAAGGTCGCTTCTATTATCGTAGGTAGCGTCTGGATTCTCGTCGCAAGCAATAACTTCTGGTGCCATCCAATAAGGAGTACCAATAAATGTGTTCCTTCGTCCAATTGTTCTGTCGAGTTGTGCACTGACACCAAAATCAACTAAAAAACATTAAAGATAAGTTAGAAGAATATTAAATAGAAAAACTAGATGCTTTTGTACAAAGAATCGAAGATTTAAGAAAAGTATAACTAACCAAGTTTAACTTCGGCATTATCAGTTAATAGAACGTTTTGCCCTTTGATGTCCCTATGAATAACTTTATTACTGTGTAGGTAACTGAGTCCTCTTAATATCTCTCGCGAGATGTAAGCGATCCACTCTTCCTTAAGGCTCTGACCTTTCGTTGATTTGACGAGATCCGTTACGGAGCCAGCTCCGCAATATTCCATCACCAACCATAACTGATCATCTTTCCCTGGTGCAGATTTTTTAACAAAAGCACCATAATACGTTGCTATATTCCTGTGATTCGAGTACTGCAAGAGAAAATACAATTAAGCTTGATTCCTAAACATCGATTCATTTTAATATACTTCACCGAGCAGAATTTTATTACTCACCCTCTTAAGAACATTAATTTCCAATTTAATTTCCTCTTCCTCGTCCTACAAAAAAATATACAAATTAAATACGAATTAAATACAGGCTAAGAGCATATCATTTAGAAGAAAAGTTGCACTTTTTTATAAAAGTGAAATAAAGATAGGATCGTTAGCTCATTTACCGCTAAATGATAATGCGAAACGCAAAACAAGAAATCTAGCTTGATGTACTAATATGTACACATATGTACATTGTAAGTAAAAAGTGAAGAGATGTAATGTGAAAATTCTCATTGGATGTGGAAGAAGGTAGCAAGAAGCTGCGTGCCATTCGTTAAGTAGGTAAGTAGAGTCGAAACTTACTCGCGCGTTACACGAGAGAAATGAGCGGGAAAGATGTAAAAAGAAAGAAAGAGAGGGAGAGAGAGAGAGAGAAAACGAAGAAAACATACAATCGTAATCGCATCGTTGGATTTCAGCGTATTTCCTCGCTCGACTTACGTGAAAAGGAATTGCCACAAATGCAATAACGGTATTTATGGCGCTATTGAAAAAATCATTCAATTTCCATATTGCAATACATCAAAATACAGACGCAATATACAGGCGTCGTTTCTTTCTACGTCGACATAAATATAGATATTTTGCAAAATCAGCCATTAAAGGGGGTGGAAAGGAGACAGAGAGAGATGGTGAAGAGAGGGGCAATAGACAGCTATTATACGCGCGCCTACCAATAAATTAGAAATTCCTCGCTAACGAAGAATTTATGGCCACTTGTGCACTTAACAATGAGAATATTTCTGGCATAAGCATAAGAGAGTATTTTGCTTAAGAAAAGAAAAATGTCGGTCGCTCGATTTACTTGTATTTGCGCGATTTCATGAAAAACAACACTCGAGCAAGATTACTTTCTTGGAAAGCGAGCTTGTCTACGCATGATTTGATTATGAATTAAAGCCGAGGAAGCGAAGAAAAGCTTATTCATTATTAGGAAATACAGCAGCCGAGCGTGACACATGGGAAGTTCTAGTAATCGCAGAGACTATTAAACCGTATCGCGCAGCCACTCGCAACTTCGTAGAATCTTTCTTTGTGTTTCGCTTCCACTTGCGATACGCCGTAGTAATTATTTCCAGAAACGTGTCGTGTGTCATTCTTTTCTACCTCAGCAGTGATAACGCATTATCTTTCATGGCAAAGGATAGATAGAGAAAACCGTGCGCCATTCTTTTCAGCAGGTTAACAAACAAATGGAACAACATCGTAAAAGCGATCAATATTTCTGTGCTCGACTGCTGCATGCGTTCGTGGCGTCAATTGGTCGATTGTTCGCGGGCCAAAAGTCTGTCGTGGAAAATAACAACGGGTCATTAGCACTGGCCACGGAGGAACCGTTAGCTCCTTCGTCCACGTTATCGGAGAGATTCCAGCAGCATCCTCGCGCGCATCGAGGAGGCAGAAGCAAAATTTTCAGCCGTTGTATCACGTGTCGAGCCAGTTGGGGGAAGCTTACGCAAGAGATTTACATCCAGTCAGCATTTTACGGGCGATCGTGCGCAACACGGTAATCTTGCAGGAATCGAGAATGATCTGTAGCAGCGTTACACGAGCCAATACTCACTTCCGTGACGTCCATGACCTTGATTGCAGCCAGCTGACCGGTTTTGGTGTGTCGACCCTGAAAACATAGAAAAAAATTAGCTACGGCGTACAGACCCCGACCCTATTGGGTCGTTGGTTCGTTGGGTTTGCTCATCGAATCTACCAGAGCGCTGAGAATTGCACGAGCGGACTGCAAGTGCAATATCAGTTTCTCAATGAATGCGCAGCGGTTCTAAGGTGAGCTTGTAATTTGAGCATCGGGGAAACACAAAGGTAGCAAGTTTGTTGCTTGGGAAGCACAATAATGGTAGCGAGCAGTGGATGAGCCAGAGTATATAAATCATGGGGAAACCGGATCACCGATTAGCTCCTTACGAGTGAACAAGGCAACTCGAAGAAGCTCGCCAAGTGAATTAATTCAATAGCTTCATTGGAAAATGTCCTTCCTGGCTGAACCAACACCACCACCACCACCGCCATGCGTTGGTTTCCAGCGCACGCTTGAAATTCCTTTCGCGTTGGGGAAAGTGGACAAAGCACCGGGAGAAAAGGAAAGTGTGAGAGATCGAGAAGGAGGACTCGATTCTTCTCGGGTCGAGGGCTGAAGGTGGGCGGGGGTGATTCCAGAATGAAATTCTCCAGATGGAACAATGCGAGAGTACCAGAACGCGTTAGGTAAGCCGATGCCCGCAGCCCTCCCGGAGGCTCTTCTCCCGTTCTTCTTTAAAGGGTGACGCTCGAGGGAGGGAGGGAAAAGGAACAGGGTGAAACACACGCTGAGGAGAAAAAACGTTACCACATGCTCTTTATATTCAGCCTTTTCAGTGACAAAGGTCCGCGTACTACACGCGTACATAGAGGGCTCCATCCTCGAGCGTCTCTTTTGCTTTCAAAGAGGATCGAGTCTCCGGTCCATATCGCACCCCCGCGTCTACCCCTCGCCAAATGCAACGCTAAAGGCCTCCACACTCGCGACCATCCCCCTCTACCATTCGTCGCTTAAAATCGCGGAATTTGCTCCGAATTCCTCCAACCTTGGGGGATCAACGCACATTTGCCGAATACGAACACCAAATGCCTCCGTGTAATTGGGAACAACACCGAGGGTTGAACGAATGTTTTTTTTTTTACATGCCTCCTTCTCTCTCTTGTTGTTCTCATGGCGCGCGTACCGGTGTACGACAGAACAATGGAGGTTGAAACGCGTACGCGTTACTTTTACCAAATGCCATTGCAATAACTCTAAACAGGTTCTGGAATCGATAATGTTTCCGTCGCATACGCAAAGAACTCGACAATTCTACGAGTTTATGCGCACCGGATTTATGTGGAGGAGGTGGAGGGTGCGTGGTGCCGGTGGAGGTACTCTTTCGAGAAAGCTTTTCGTGTTATTATTGACTTCGGAAGCCGGACGGGGGTTCGCTGACATTCAGCGAATCCGTAAGCTATTGAAAATAGCTGGCTGTGGCTTTGCAAACATTCGCTTTGCGATGGTTTCTGCGCTCCGCTAACTCTTCTGTCCGCTAACTGCAAAAATGCTTGCGTTTCCAAGGAAGCCAACACTGCGTGGAGAACAGGCGAAAAACGAAGAGAGAGATAGAGAGAGAGAGAGAGAGAAACGAGCTTGTGACGATTGCAACGAGTACACGCGAACGTCCCTGCGTGTACGTGTGCGATTACGCCAGTTTCTTAGGGTACGATCAATCGTTAACGTGGGTATATTCCACGCGCGAATGCCGGAACTCGCTCTATGCAACCGGTGGCCGACGCGACGTGCGAGTATTCCCGCGAGATCTCTTCCTTCGCCGCCTACACCTACCAATTCTTTTCAGTACTCTTACATTTTTCAATTTAACTTCGTCTTCCCGCGCCTAATTTACCCTACGCTTATCCGCCGCCATTATCACCAACACCACCAACTCCACCTTATCCACCTGTCCAGTGATATAACCGCGCGAATTCACCGACAAAAACAATTTGGTATAAATTCATGTCTTGCATCGTTCCTCGTGGACTAGATACTTATGCGAGTTACGACCGTCAGCCGTTGCAATGCGAGTAATTATCTTCAGCGTGTCGGGACCTTGTAGAAAAAGTTTCCGCTAGATTGCTCGCGCGCTCGTCGTCCATCATTTACATTAAACGTGCGATTCTACTCTCAATTATCCGCGAAAGAGCACAACTTTCGAATTACTGTTTAAACTTTAGTTAAAAAGTAAACATCAATTATCGCGCTTCGCGCTGACTCATCCCCTGGGAGCGTTTCATCGAAAGGAAATTAAGCCGATTACAACTGGAACGGTATAGTAGAGCAGACGGCAGATAAAATTTTGTATGAGTAGTTGATTCACTGACGCGTTCTCTTGTAGTCTAAAAATAGCTGAAAAAGATGCGCTCTATGTTGCTCCACCACGTATGTGCGTGCGTATGGTGGATACCTCTTCTCCTCGTCTCTACCTCGCCTCGCCGCGACAAAAGTCTCTTATTTGAAAATCACTCGGGAATTTGCATTATTCATTGCTCCTCGATAATGCGCGCGTGTTTATTTTAGAGGCAGATATATTACTAACGGTGAAAGAAAATTGCGTTTGAGCAATACAGAGTAGAAAGCAGACGGCGAATAAAAAACCTGATGTACAACTACAAATGAACGAGCGAAGATACGCGCACGCAGAAATATATTTCTATTTTGGAGTCAACGTCAATAAAGCTCGTGGTTCCAAGAGAATACTGTAATTCATGAGAATAAATGCAAATAAAATGACGAGAGATTTCAGGGTTGCCCAGCGTCGGATACTTCCATTATTAAAAATAGATAGGCGTTATCGGGATTTACGATTATTTCTCACGTGGAAAATAAATGGTACACGCTCCGCGAGTTTCGCCATTCGTGGACTTTTCGAATAATCGCACTGCCACCACGACGACACGCGTACTCCGGTGTGTGTGGATTCTTTGTAGTCTCTAATCGCTAAAGCGTTTGAGGAATCCATAAAAATCCTCTGTGGGTACCACGCGATGGCCCGCGGTCAGCGACCAACACTTCCTCTTTCGATTGAGTAACACGTGCATATGAACTGGAGATAAACCGGCCCATTGCACCATATTCTTTTTCCCCCTCGCATTAATACATTGAAAAATTCTAGGCGAGAATTCGTTTCGTTCGAAGAGCCACGTATCATTGAAAGTAACGGCGCATGAGACTTTTCAGATGCATCTGCTTTAAAAGGCTCCGATGACACACACACGCGCGCGAGTCACCGAGCAATCGAGTGTGATTTTCCCTTTCCAATACGAGGACGATCAGTTCTCGTGCAAGAGAGAAGAGAAGAGAAGAGAAGAGAAGAGTCAAATTGCTACGGATTCTTACTCTCTCGCATCTTTCTCCGTCACTCCCGGCAAAGTCAGTATCAAATTTCCAAAAAGGAACTCAAGAATACGAACCTGACCTATTGCGCCATATTTTCATTCTACGAAAAGAACCGACAATCCCCCAGGCCCCTCTGTAATCTAATTAAATGAATACATTCAATTCGACCAAGAGGGTTTCTTCCGTCTACTTAACGGGTTTCGAGGAAGTGAGTCACGCTCCGAAGTCAGAATCTACCAGTTTCCTTTTCCCAGCAGCTCCGAATGAGATCGGTAAATCGAAATTCTGGATTCCCTCCCTCCCTCTCTCTTGCCCCCGTCGACCAAGGACCTCCTCTCCGTCGCATTACTCATAGTCGAAGGAATTTCTGAAGAATAAGCGAGTAACGCATGAACGGAAAGGAAAGATTTCTCCTCTTATCGCGGGCAAGAGGCTAAAGCAGAAGAGTTCGGCGACGTTCGCGCATACCGCTTTTCGCTTCACGGTGATTCCCCCGATAGGAAGGAATTTCGTCAAAGACGGATGGGTCATCAACGTAGAGAGGAATAGTCAAGATTTGTGCAATCCGTCATAGGCACGTTGATTGGCCATGCAGGAGTCGATTGGCGCGCACGCGTGTTTAGTTGATTCTGTTCCGGCGTCATCGGCAACGGGTCATCGTCCTTCTCCTTTCCTCTCCTCTCCCTCTCCCACCCCCTTTCTCTCCACCTCTGTCTCTCTCGGACTCCCTCCGTTCCTCGCCCTCCATCCCGAGGCAGCGGGCGTCGTACGAAAGTAAAGTCTGAAGCAGCGTGTAGAAAGAATAGAGAGAAGCTAATGAATTAATTAATACCGTCGGAACACTAAACAAGTGTGCCGGAAATGTGAACGGTCTTTCAGCGAGTTAGGAGCAGCACCCCTCCTCGTCGTCATTATCATCATCATCATCATCATCTTTCCAATATGTACTCGTTAATCTGTTAACGCGTTACAGCAGAGATCTCTCCTCCGCGCGCGAGGAGCAAAGAGATTTAGCCTCGCGTGTAATTTCATAATAATCTTAAGGAGAGGGGAGAGGGGAAGCGCTATTTATAAAAATGTCGATATCTCGATAAAGCAAAAGGTAGGCACGTGAAATATTCACGTAATGAACCGCGCGCGCGCCGCGGTACAAGGTGGTCAATGTTAACTATTTTAATCGCATCTCCCTGGAGAAGATCCTCCTTTTCCTTCTTCTCCTCTTCCTCCTTCTCCTCCTCCTCCTCCTCCTCCTCCTCCTCATCATCCATCTTCGAGAGTGGTTTTTCAGGAGATGGAAGGCGCGGCTGCTGTGACTTCAACGACCATTTCGTTACTCCATCGAAAATCGAGCATAGCCAACGCGGAGAACCCGAAGAGAGAAGAGTTGCACTGGCCGAGTTTAATAACGCGAGTTAATTGTGCTAGAACAACTTTCATTTTAATGTTCTCGGGCGGGAGGTGTGGAGCGGACTCCGAAGGAGGAGGGCTGGGAAGGGAGGAACTGGCAATCGCCGGTGTCGCCGGTAATATTATGTTCTTCGCACCTCTGCCCACTCCTCTTGCACGAAAATTACGCGCATTAGCACACGAGCTGCTCGTTGCTTATGCAAATCGATCGGGTAAGAGACATTTCGGTGTCTAACTCGCGTAGCAGCCGAGCGACGCCATATTAAAAATCCCTGGCGCAACACGCCCCCGCGTCTTACGCTATTTCGAATTAATATCGGGACACGAACGATCGATATTTCCGAGAAAACGACACATCGACTTTCTCTTGGACACGTCGTCCACGCGTCGTGGAAAAATCTGAGGGGACGAGGAGGAGCGATCTATCGATCCATCGATCGATCTGCCTCCACCGCTGAAGGATCGAGGAGCGTCTCTGCTACTACTACTACTACTGCTACTGCTATTACCACCGCCACCGCCATTAGAGGTCAGCTTAAATAATGAAATTGCAGCCGGGAGAAAAAAAGAATCGTACTCGACTAAAAACGTGTAATCCACTATCCAAGAAATATGCGACGAGCAGGATAAGTAACGCGACAACAGTTTGCTTTTTCCTCGTGGCAGAGTCTTAATGGCTCACCCGCGTTATTCGCTCCTCCTCGTCCTTCCGCCGGAGACTTCGCTCCTCCATAAGACCATTTTTCGCACTCGCCCGTTCCCAGGAATGTCCTCGCCGAGGAACATTTTTTCAAGGTGAATCACCGTCTCCGGCAACCTCTCCTACAGGTGAAGGAAGTGCCCTCCCCTCCCCTCCCTCCTCCCATAACCCTTGGCCCCTTTATTCTCCCCTTCCTTTCCAACCGAACATTCCTCTAATTACCGGCCACTCGATATAGAATCCACCATGTCGTTCGTATCATTAACCCCCGGCGCATAACGCATTCCGCTTATCCTCGCAAATTCCCTTTGAGAATGGCGCGATGGAGGGATCCTTCTTTCGCACAGAGGATATTTGCCAACGTTTGCTAAAACAGAGATTTTTCCTTGACTCGATTAACCGAACGAATCGCGACCAGGTAGAAGGGGGGCGGCAGCACGCTTTAAATGGAATTCATTGATCAAACGGTGACTGGATTCTTCTGGCCTACCTGGCCGATGCTATCTTATCAGCTGGGTTGTATTGAAATTTTCTGGTCCGGTGACTAGAGTACTTTTCGGAAACTCTGTTTACCGAAATCTCTCGGTACGTGTGGTATGCAAGTATTTGCATAAGCGTGAAATCTTTCTTTGCGTTATCCGTTTCTCTCGCTCTCTCTCTCTCTCTCTCTCTCGGTACTCTCGCGATAGGCCCAGCTACGTACAGTTCTATTTCAGATAGCCTAGATCAGAGATAAGTGCTATTTCAGTGAGCATTAAGTGAATACTCGAATAACGTGGTTCGATGGAAGACGTCATGATTTGCATAATTCTAGCAGTGATTCATGTTTGTAGCATCTGATGACCGTCAGAACGATTGTTACGTCCGCATTGTTGTTATGTTAGGATGCTTCCGTGCAATATCGCTGGTCGCTCGTGGATCTTATCTGCTCTTCGCGTTGTTCAGTTTTGTCCGTTCGACCATGAGAACATGGCCAGAATGCATGAAACTCGCGCGCCCGACGCTAAATTAACGAGGTATGTGTGTTTCGACGGATAATTCGAGCCGCCTGTTATTACCGGGGGAGAGGGGAGGCAGCAGAATGGAATAGGTGCATTCGCGTTTTATTTATTTGATCCGATTGTCGCTTCTACCCCTCGACCAACTCCAACCGCCCGCACCTTGGGAAATTTATCTTTCAATGAATCTACCACTTTATTTTTACTCTTTGACTACTGCACCGTGAAGAGTGACTCATCTAGCTCACGCGGCACTAGAGTTCCTCTCATTTGGCTGAAAATCTTCCTTGCAATCGCGTACAACTTAAGCGTGACCGCTATCACCTTTGGACTTCTTCCGGAACCTTCTACTACCACCTCTAAACTTATCGGCAACTGCAGTTACCGATTGCAGAAGCTGGGGGTGTAGAGGTTTCCCGAGTTTCCGGTTCTTTGATATCGTCACATCCAACTCATTAACGGTAAAAGAGGACGCGTAAAAGTTAGAGACGTCGACGGTAGCCGGTCGTGCCGTAATCGTTTAAGGATGCACAGGCCTGTTGACGCAAGTTTGAAAGTTCCTCCTAAACGTTTTACCTAGACCCATATCTAATCCGTACTAGTACACACGTAGACGCATACGCGTACATTTAGGAAGTTACCTCGCTCGCGCAGCACAGCCCTGTATAAATATTTAGATCTCATCTGTGTGTAGATAACTGGCAGTTTACCTTCCGCGTGGGACACGTAGAAAGTTCACGTTAGAAAAACTCGCCAGTACTGAATGAGTTCTAAAATTAAGGCTCCCTAAACCAAAGGCGTGTGCAGTTGACGACGACGACGACGACGACGACGACGACGACGACGACGGCCAGATCGAACCTCCCATGGAACGATCGATCGTTGAGAAAACCGTCGGTGGATTTTTTCTCAAGAAATCGTGGAGGCTCTAGAGAGTCTCTGGGGAAGCAGCACGAATCGCGCAACTATACCGTAAGAAGCGTGGAGTAGTAACGGAGTAGGGGGAAGGAGCAACTTGTATTAGGAAGAATTGAATGTAGAGCGCAAGGACGACCGACAGGCACACGTAAACATTAGAGAACGGCAGATTGGAAAGAGAAAAGCAAGCAGAAGTAGGATGAGAAGGACAGCTTGGAGGAGCGCGAGAAGGAGCGAGAGAAGAGCATTAGCGTGGGAGACATCACCACATGCCATGGCTTTTCCAAGCGATTTCATCGTTTGATAATTCGCATCCGCGCATTCGTTCCTCGGACTTGCCGCGACTCGGAACTTGCTCGCTCGCTTACTTATTTATTTCATCCGACTTCTTATTGTTCTCTCGGATTGTTCAAGCCCGACATTTCGGCGTCTCTTTAACTCATAGTAATAGGCTTAATAAATTGCTTAATGCTCTTCTCGACAGAAGCTGCTGCTACTGCTGTACTGCTGCTGCTGCTGCTGTTGCTGATGCTGATGCTATATTAGAGGAACCTCCGGAGTACGTGCAACAGCGAGACTATTCCATGCGAAATTCCACAAGATTCTCCATCCTCCCCTGTATTGCTTTACTTACTTTGTAAACTTGCCCGTAGGTTCCATTGCCAACAACTTCGATCAACTCAAAAATTCCAGCCGGCTCCTGAAATTGAAAAGACCATTACTTTATCAGCCATGAGGGACGGGGGGGGGGGGCTGTTGTTTGCTCGTAGTCTAAAAAGAATCACATGGATTTGGGGAGAAACTTGCTTGGAACTTGAAGGGAACCCTTTATCGTGGACTCTTCCCCTCCCTGCGCTTACACCGCGCGTTGCTTTGTAATGTTTACATTTGCATTGAAACAACAAGTTTCCGGCGAACAAAACACTAAGAGCATTATTGAGCGTTCTTATCGTGCAGTTATTATCTCTCGAGGCTGATACCGTAAGTAGGAATTTAACCAAATCCCAGAACTCGTCGTCGCACACGTACAAGTTTCCTGCGCGGTTCCCCTCTCGTTGCCGAAGAAAAAGGAAAAGTATCAAACGACGACGGATAAAGCTGCAAACCATCTCGGGATGAATTTTATTCCATTCGCGCGTCCAGTTCGATGCGAATTACCGTCGCAGCTGTCAGTGAAGCAATTACACGTATACGCGTGTCTGTTGTGTATGGCGTGTGCACGCGCACACGTAAAACACGTTCAAGTACGATACAATACGCGCGCGCGCTCTCGCACCCATGGGTTTATTTCCAAAGCTTTTTTTTCATTCGTTAAAAGAAACCGGCGGGGAGGGGAAGGAAGACAAAGAAGGAAAGTAAAAAAAAAAAAAGAAAAGAGAAGAGAGAGAAAAAAAAAAGCAGAAAATCGAGTTTCCGGTTGCAATCCCGAGAGATTTTGCCATATTTCGCGAGACGTAGGTCTTTCGCTCGAGAAGAATTCAAGGAGAACTTCTCCCTCCCCCCTACGGCTTCATCGGCGAGGAAGCAGAGGGTCGTCGTCTATTCGTACGAGGTTAATCACCAGGCAGTTCGATTCCCGGAGGCGAGGCAAAGTTGCGCTTCGGGGAGTCGGGGAAGGGCTCGCCCTTGGTCACGTCCGGTAGGAAGTAAGAAAAAGGAAGAAGAGCCCAACGTACCTTCAGGGCGTTCAGGTCAATGTCGTCAAGCGAGCAGTTGACGCTCGGTGCCAAATTATGCGCCATCTTGATACGCCACTTGCGCTCTCTCGCGTTATCTCTCTTGCTCGGACTCGACGAATCTGTCGTCTAGTCTCTCTTGCTTTTTCTCTGGTCCTCTCTCCCCCCCTGCACCACCCCCCGCACTTCAAGCACTATCCCTCTTTCTCTCTCCCTCCACGCGTCTGTCTCAGCGTCTTCCTCCCTCTTTCCTTTCCCGTTTTTCTCCCGCGGATGCGTGCCTCTCCTTTCAACCAGGAGCCGGACAAAAATACGAGAGAAGAAGGGTGAAGGAGAGCGCTTCGCTCTCACTGGTGGCACCAACACACGAGACACAGGAAACACAAATAGAGGAGGAGGAGAACGTCGTCGTCGTCGTCGTCGTCGACGACGGAGGGAACGCTCGACTTCTCGCAGGAAAATTATACACGGCCGACCTCTCGCCGAGGCTCACTCCAGGATAATCCACAGGGAGGAGACACACGCGGCGATGTGGCGGCACATGGCGTGGTAAAACGTAGTAGCGAGGACCCCACCGACTCCACGAAGGAAGATGGAACCAACACTGAGGGAGACCGAGCGACGAACGAGCGACTAGCCAGAGCAAAATAGAGCAGAGGAGAACGGAAGGGATGAGAAGAGAAGAGGGGAGGGAGAGAGAAGGGAAAAGAAGGGAAGAGAAGAGAAGAGGAGAGGAGGAACGAGGAGAAAACTGCGAATTGTCTTGTCCGTCTTGTCTCTGGCAGTCAGGCCGGGCCGCGACGCACCTCCATCGCGCGATTTCTTCACTCGCTTTTAGCGCACTGTACCGTCGACGACGACGAGTTTCCTTCTTTATCGCGAACGAATCACCGTCCAAACGCAGCGCTTAGCGCTGGATCACTATATCGTCATAACGGACGCAGTAGAGCCGAGCCCACACACCACGGCGACAGCCGTTCCACGTCCTGTCCTATCTTACTGCCGTGCCTGTCCGCTGTACTGTGCACGCCTGTCTCTCTTCTCTCTCTCTCTCTAGCTCACCTCGCGTCGCTCCTCGTTTCTATGGCCATCTCTCTCGCGAACGCGCTTGACGTAAATGACTATTCCCTATCTACCTCACACCCTTCGTTTCTTAACAGCGCGCGCATGCATTCTCTCTCTCTCTCTCTCTCTCTCTCTCGGCAACACTTTTCTTCTGCCTTTACGCTCTTTCCTTCTTTCTTTCGCAATATGACTTTTTGTATGCGCCTCTTTGTTCATCACTAACGATGCACGATACCACATACTGCTGCTACTGCGCTCTATCTCTCTCTCTCTCTCTCTCTCTGACGTCATTGGACGTGCTAACCAACATGGCGACGGTTCCTCTCCTTCGAATAATCATGAACCGAAAGTTTTTACTCAACGCGTTTAAGGCTCAAGCGCTCATTATACGTATCAATGTTGGTAATATCACGTTCGCTGATGAATCGCGAATACGAATGCCGCGTGGTATGGGGAGGTTGACGTGGAAATATTATTTATTAGATTAACAATACACGTTGAGTGATGAAAAATTAATTTGTAATTTTCATTCTTTGTAATATGATCATTTTTAAATATACATTACACTTTGTACAAATTATAGATGTGATATATATATGTATATATAGATATGTATGTATACATATATGTACACCATACATACATATGAATATATACGTATATATAGTAATAATTAAACAAAACGTTCAACTGCATCGTTTTAACCACAGACTTACATATATATATATATATATATATATATATATATAAATATTACAATGGGATAGATCAGTAGCTTTCAGAAATCAAATCTTACAAGTGTTAATTATTTTACTTGGAAATAAACTTGATTATTTATCGTCTTGGTTTGCTAATTAAGTATTAAAATCATTCTAATTAGCATAAATATTTATACTTTTGCACTGTACAAACTGAATATATACAGATATACAGAGTATGTCAAAACTGGCGCAGTCTTCTAAAATGGTAAACTCTGGGTCAAACCATGCAAAAGCAATAAAAGTTTTTTTTTTTTTTACTTCGTTTAACCTCAACACTAGGTTTCAACACAATTCTGCCAATTTTCGAACAGTGTTTAAGTCTCGTAGAAGCATTTGTACCGTTTGTTTAGTACGAGAATGAACGTCTGCACTAGACATTTCATCAGATTCCATTATTTCCAAAGCTGCATAAATAAATGATTATTTATTCAAAACATCTCCAATCAATGATCAATTTCAAATGTTAAAGGGTATCGTTAAAGGATATACATTACAAATTACATTATACTTACAATAAATATGTGCCTCGATAGTTATCAATCTAGAATCAATATGACTTTGAAAGTGTTCGATATGTTCCAAAAGTCTCATACGGCATTCACTTGGATCAATCGGTGCTTCCGGTTCAGGAATAAATGGTTGTAATGGAGCCGGTGATATTTCATTTTCAAGATTCGAAACAGATGCTTCTTCTTGAACATTACCCCCAAGTATCATAGATGCTATTTCAGAATTTTCCAAAGGAAACGTCTCATCGTTTGGCAAATCTAAAAACAAAAATGCAATATTTTATTTTATACAGTTAAAACCGTGTATTACACAGAGATAATTATCTAATAAATTTATATCCATTTACTTGTATTCTCTTCTTTTATTTCCAGTGATGATATCTCTTTCTCTTTCTCTTCTGACAAATCACTCTTTGTTAACGCATCCAAAAGGATATGAGTATCACTTTGATTTGTTCCAGTTGCTTTTTTAAATGCGCTTTTCGATTCATCCGAATGAGTACTATCTTCTTCCAAAATTTTCATTAATTCCGAATCCGATGCAATCGATTTCTCATCGTAATCATCCTTTACCGATAACTTTCCATCGGATTTTATTTCAATGCGTTGACTAGATTCTAAATTGGTTTCTTTAGATTCAACAGCTTGCTTCGTAATCTCTATAACTGGTATAGGATCAGTTTCTGGTTTTGGAATTTCAAGTTTTTCCCAATTTTTAGCCCACAGATATAATTTTGGATGATCTTTCTTCCTAAATATATATTTATATATATATACATATACGTATATTAAGAAAATAAATTTCTACTTTAAAAGAGTATAAAAGGTATTATTTCTCTTACTGTGCTACGTTAATCTTCACTCGTAAACTATGCAGAACTTGTTGAATTTGTAAAAGAGCAGAGACTAGATCATAAGATCTCTTCAACATCGCTGTTCTTTGGTTTATTAAATCTTGATTTTTAGATCGATTTGGCAAACTACAAAGAAAGTACATAAATATATAGGGCAAGTATGCATATAAATTCTATGTATTTATTGCAAAATATGTTAATCGATAAGTCGAAAATAAGTCAAATAAACCCTTACGTTTGCAATTTTCCCTCTTTCAACCAATCCTGATCATGGAAATATTTCTTAGATGGTCGTTGTCTATATGAGTGTCTACATATATAACAAATATACTTTTCAGGGACATCTTTCTCTTTTTCAATAGCATTACAATGTCCATGTTGCCAGCATAAGCAAAGATCACATTGTATCATTAGACCATCTTCTTCCATAAACCCACAAGTACAGTTTATAATTTCCTCTCTCCGTAATTGTTCCACTTTAATCATCTCTCCATTAATTAACATCATTACTCCTTCACCTTCTAAAACAGGAAGTTAAAGGTTATGGTAACCCTTACTTTTTAAATACATCATTCATTAAACAAACATTCGATATAAATAAAAATACAGTAATGTAATTTAAATAGAATATATATGGGTTAATGTGAATTATGCCAAAAATAGTTAAACGAAAAAAACAAATAAAAAATATACCTTCGGGATCATTATTTTCCCTTTTTAGAGAATCTCTTTTCAAAAAATCGTCTTTCTCAAGATGAGAATCATTTAGTTGACCTATAATAACGTAAATATAATAATAACAATAATAATAATAATAACAATAACAATTATAATAATAATAACAGCAACAATAACAACGATAATAATAATGATGATGATGATACAGATTTTATGTTTAAAATAATATAATTTAATGAAGCTTGAATAAAGGTACAAAAGCAACATTACAGCACTGAAACTTTAATTGGTAACTTACTATTTTGACTATTTTCATCACTTTTAGAGTCGGATTTTCTACGACTATATCTACTATATACAAATCCAGCTGGTCCTTCAGCATCTACTGCACTGTCATCCATATCAGCGTAATCTTCTGCTAAATCTTGCAAAACTATGATAATTATATATTTCTTAATTAAAAGTTTATATTAAAGTTATTTATATTATATATGCATAAATATATATATAATTACCATTTCGCCTCTTCCCACGAGTTGAAGCATCAGAACTGTATTCTGGTGTTTGTCTTTTTCTTTGACCTTTTACACGATCCAAGTGTGTCGGCTCTTCTACAGGTTTAGATCGATCTTTTTGTACTTCTGTGGGCGGTCTTACCGGAAGAAGTGTTTTAATTCCACTTTGCACCTTTTCTTCTCTAACTTTCATGTCAAATAAGGTTCCTGGCGACATTGCACATGAATTTTCTCGTTTGGTATCAATGTCATCGTTCATTTCGAGACTATGATTTGAAAGAGGTGACATTGTTGTTTTTCGTTTGGTGACTTCTTTGTGCACCTCAATGCCTTTATCCACATGAGTTACCAAATCTTCCGTTTCCGTATTTAAAAGTAAAGAAGGTGATGCGGGTTGCGCAGAATTAATAGTTTGTAATATAGCAGGCGACTTATCATGATGCTTCTTTTTGCTAATTTTATTCATTCTATCCATAAGGTTTACAGATTTCTTTGGAATAACATCTTCGATCGATTCTCCAATAGTTCTTGCATACGCTAAATCAGCAACATTTGGTGTTGATCCCAAAAACTTCGAATATTCTGGGTGATAATATTTAATATGCATTTGCAATAAATTTTCTTTTCGAACAGTTTTATTGCACCCTTGTTTGGGACATTTAAATGTACCGTCTTCTCTTTCTATTCGAAGGCCTCCGATCAAGACAGCTATGCAAAAGATAAAACATTTCTTTTTACATTCACAATTTATCAATAATTTAATTAATTTAACATTAGTTATTTTAATATTTACAATCTACACAAAATAATAAATATATTTTAGATAAACTTTTTTAACTTTCTCTACTTACAATAAACCATTCCTTATTTGTGCGATTATAATGCAAATAAAAATAAAAATATAACAAGCAAAATATATTGGGGATGAACTTATATAAAAATATACTTACTACCATCATTAATTGAAGGAGTGGACTGTGTAACAACTGGTGCAGAGGTAGCAGCTGTTGGTGTAGTTATTTCAGTTGTAGGTTGTACTTTGGTTTTTGGAAGTAAAGTCTTAATCTTTTTTGTTGTTTCTACCACAGGTTCATGCTTTAATTTAGTAACATTGCTTTTCTTCTTACGATGAATACAAAAATCGAATTTTTCTGGTTCAAAGTCGAACTGCCCTTGACTTTCCATAAATACTTTAATGTCGTTTCTAGATCTAAACTTTTTACCGCTTGATTTACTAAAATAAATAGGATATAATATTACACATATATTTTTTTAATTCATATAAACAAAAATATAATTTGTACTAACTGAATAAATAAAACATCCCATTTCCCAGCTGATGTACCTGCTTTCCTTTGTGTAAAGTGCTTTTGCCAACCTAATGGTAATCTTTTGTCATGAACTATAATTGAACGTCTTGGTCCTGATAAAATTATATTTACAAAATCATATTTGATCCCACATTTAATGATACTATGATATGAAAAAAATTACTTACCATCATTACCATCTACAATATATGACTCGATTCCTTGAGGTTCTCCATTTATCCATTCTGGTCCTACATCTTCTTCAGCATCAACCACTTCATTTTTAATTATTTCTTTTTTACTTTTTTTATTGTAAGCTTTCATTTTAGACATATTTGTATCAAAACCTTTTAACAAATCTGTACCAGGATCATAACAAGGCCCAAATAAAGTACCATCCAAGTCTACTTTATTCTCAGAAATATATTCCGATTTATTGCTAGCCACAGTTTCTTCTTTTTTGACAGATTTATCCGCTTCGTTCTTTGTTCGCTTCCTTGAATGTGTATTAAAAAGTTCCATAACAGTATGCTTCCTCTTCTTATCTCTTCTCTCTTGTTTACTTCCAATATAGCTGTCACCCTCAACCGGTTGCTTCAAAAAAATTAATAAATAAAAAACTTAATACAATATTTCTAATGTCTTAAAAAACAAAAAAAAACTAAAGAAAAAGATTTTTTTTTAATAAAAAGTTCTTAATACGAAAAGTAACATACACTCTTTTTTTTCACTTTAATTTTATCTAAGAACTTCAAAAATATTTATATAAGAAAAGTTACTATATTTTAAACAGTATATAACTTAATTTAAATACCTCTAAATTTCGGTAAAATTAAAATGCAGTCATTTCTAAAATTTGACTAGAAACTTTTCTTATGATAAAACTAAGATAAGATGCAACAACAAAATAACCTTTAAGTTAGCATTCATATTTCATACCTTTAATGGTGTTCCAGCAATTTTAGTCATTTTTGAAGATTTAATCATTCTAACATATCCATCGTCGAAGAGTACATCGTATTTGTCTACAAAAAGTGATCGTGTATAACTAAAAAGAATATACTTTATTCTATGGCAGAAATTGTCTCCAAGGGGGAAACGTCAAAACGAGTAATATAGAAGATATGATGTCTCTCTCGCTCCTATAAATGAAGGTTAGGTTAGGGTTCTTACCATTTCCCAAAACAGCATATACTTTAGCTGGATATTTTCTGCCATCAACCCAAGTAGCACGGATCCTTTCTCCGACGGAAAATTCTCTCATGTTTGTTTCCCTGAAGGTGTCAAATCCAGAAATTACCCACGCGAAAAAGGTAGAGTTTCACCATGATTTTAACAACGGTAATTCGTTATTTAAAATGGCACTTTTTTTGTTATGTAAAATCAACTCAAAACTACTGACTTCATGTTATATTATTTTAATTCTATATAAATTTTTATCCATTAATTATGTAATAAGCCTTTGTTTATTAAAATTATACTTTATTTCTCTATTAATGTACTAATGAGAAAAATAATTTGCATGTAAAACTTATTCATTGTAAAAAAAAATCATTCATTTTTATTAAATTATATCAACGCTATATACCTAGAGATCATATATAGGTATAATATATAATAATAATAACAACAACAACAACAACAACTATTACTTAATATTTACATGCATATGGGTTATTTAAAAAATGGCATGAATGATATAAATAATGTCATAAGTATAAACTCTTAATATCTTAATGCTTGTATTATAGTGAGAAGTACTTGTGGAAATTTCAAAAATAAGAATAAAAATGGAAGAAAACAGATGGTAAACCCAGAATCGATCAGATGAAATGTGTTTTTGCAAAATCAAAAAAGGAAAAAAGGTAAGAGACAAGCTAATACAGTGTAACTAATAAAGAAGCATGAATATTATAGAAAATTTTAAATGATTGGGAATATGTTTAAATATTTTGTCCACTTACAGAGATGGTGGGTCCGAACTTTGCTCGCTTTAAAAAAATAAATTAAAAAATTTTTCATACCTGTATTATCAGTTGTGCATAAATGTTGATAAAAAGAGAATCTTTTATTTATAAGAATTATTTGTATATTTTAAGAAAATGCTGATATTATGATTAAGTATTATTTACCTTGATGGTGATTGTAAAACTCGAAGCCTAGGACTGTCCATGGGTATCCATTCGGTGTTATATTTATCAAAGTTTATTAACACTTCTCTCTCTACCCAATCTGTTTCAACAACTTTTGCCGAATACCTGTATGTGCAAAATAAAAAGATAAGTCCTTTTTATTTTTTCCTACAAACGCACGAGACTGTGATATATTTTTATAAAAACATACACAATTACCATTTATCATTAAAATCTTTTGCCTCTAATTTAGCTCCGGGACAAAATTTGATATCTCCCTTGTAAGTTAATTTTGGCTTTAAATCAACTGAGAAAACAAATTTTTCATCATCCGAAACTTTCAAATCTTTCATTTCTTCTTTAATCATTAAATTATTCGATACATCTTGTATAACTCCTTCTGGTTCCATAATCCCTAATTGTACAGCCATAGTATTCACCTTCATATCTGTATTACTAATCATTTTTGTTTTATTAATAGCTGTAGGTTCTTCCTTTTCCTTAATCTCTTCTAAGGATTTACTTTCATTATTCATTAATGTTACTGGTTGTTCGGAAGGTAATAAAGAATCAGTGGAGGATGCTGGTCTAGAATAAGATTGTTCGCCACAACTATCAGATTTTGGTGTAGTGGCTTCTTGTAACAACGCAGGTGTGGATTGCCCCATATTTAAGATTTCAGAATTTATAAGATCAAGATCCTCTTGCGCATAGGACGTAGAAGATTTTAAGGACATAATGACAGGATCTGAAATAAATTATATCATCGTTACGCACATAGATCAAAACTACTTTGTTGTAATTTTAACAAAAATTTATTAGTAACATTGTGCAACAATTACATCAGCAATTTTAATACAATGAATTCCTTAGTAGATATCTCTCTCTCTCTCTCTCTCTCACACACGCATACACCACATACACGAGTTACTCGCAAAAGTCTGCAGATTTCTAAATACATAAAAGCCTAAAAAAGAAGACTGTACCAAAAAAGGATTACAATCTCCAATTTTTTATCAGTCTCCTCCATTTATTCCAAAAGTTCCATCCTCCAGTTTTCTCTACTGTCAAGAAGCTCTAAGATCATTCCAGTTTCATCGTAAGCTCTCTACAAGAACCGAATTTGAATACCGGCAAATCGCAGATATCGCGCGCGCATACACACAGAAAAACAGAGAGAGAGAGAGAGAGAGAGAGAGAAGGAGAGACTCACGTCGAAGAAACAAACACACACCGACCCAACACACAGAATCTCAACCCAGAACACAGACACGTAGACACAGAGCGTGTAATCGAGCCAAGCGGAAACATTGGAAAGGGACGACGAGGGGTTTGGCGGGAGGAGGAGGTGGAGGAGAAGAAGAAGAAGGCGAGGGGAAGGGGGCGAGACTTCAGAGGTCGGAGCGAGGGACGCGGAAGGAAAAGCTTCGGACGGAGAAGGATGGAAGAGGAGAAGGACGCAGAAAGAGAGAGAGATACTCGAAAAGAGCGAATTTTGTAGGTGTTAGCGGTGACTATTGTCAGTGGCATGCGTGGATCTCGTGGTAGGCAACTGGCAGGGACGTACCTGGATGGTTGTCATAGTCGGCGAAGACCGACGGAACGCTGCCTTTCCTCAGCAAAAGCTTGTGACCCTTGGCGGCTTCGTAGTCTGCCCGCTTAAAATGTCTGTGGCAAACTACCTGGCCCGGTGTCGGCTTGAACGACTCGTCGAAGCCGCCGCTCGCCAACCATCTGGCCCTCAGGACGATATCCTTGGGGAACTTGTGGAGCGGCAGACCTTTTGCGCGCGCCTCTTGCACGTCGGCCTCGCAGCTACGCACGCAACATTTGCGCGCCATTCTCATCGCCCCCGCAGGCGGTACCTTCCCAGCACGCGACCGCGCTTTTCGCCGCCGCTTCATTTACACCGGGTACTACATAGCAGCCAACAACGACGAACATTCACTGCCAACGACCGAACAACCCGGAATCTTCTCGTGTCCGTGTCGGTGTCGTCGTCGTCGTCGTCGCCGTCGTCGTTGTCGTTGTCGTCGTCTCTACCACTGCCGACGACGCCGCCGCCACCGCCGCCGCCGCCGCCGCTGTCGCCGCCGCCGACCGGACGATTCTCCTCCTCGCTATAAATGACCGCCCTGATGCGCGGCGCCCTTTCGACTCACTTCCCTAGGGATCCTCGGGATCCTCGACAACCCGCCACTCGGCTGTTCCTGCCCCTAGGTGCTACTCTAACTTCCTACGTTACGATCTTCGAACCTTCCTTCCTTCTTTCTTTCTTTCTTTCTTTCTTTCTTTCTTTCTTTCTTTCTTTCTTTCTTTCCTTCCTTCCGTCCTTCTTTATCCTCCTTATTTCTCCTCTTCCTTTCCTGGACAGTTTCTCGCGCGGACGGTCGTCGGTCGGTCGGTCGGTCGATCGGCGGGCGGTCGGTCGGTCGTTTGTTCGTTCGTTCGTTCGTTCGATCACACTCTTCTTCTCACTCACTCACTCGCTCGAATGTTGCAAACGCGCGCGCTCGCTCACTCACTTGCCCACTTGCTCGCTTACTCAACGACAACGTTGCTGCTCACTCGTAGCAGACGCAGAAGACGCCCTCTAGGTCCATCGTCGACGTCCGCGAAACTACCGACGAACTCACTTGCCAGCACCGTCCTCGTTCGCTAGCTGCGCACACGATACTAATTGGATCGATCTGCCACTTCGAGTATACTCCGAACATTCCGAGATCGACAAGGTCGAACATCTTCGATTATCGATACCGCAAGGTCCAACGCAACTTCTTCCACTTTTAGAAGGGTTCTTTTTTGTCTTCTTACAGGCTTTTTTCAAGGTTCCTCTCAACAAGGACGAAACCCGAGGCGGAGGAACCCGAGGCCGCTTTTCCAACTTCAACCATGATTTCCTCGGGGTTTTGCGAACAATGGGTTTTGGAGGAAAAGTGGAGGGGAGCAGGCTCATGACTATGGTGGTGGTTCTTCGATGGTCCTATTGCGCGACTTCCGCTGGCAGCCGGTAGATCTCTTCCACTTCTTTTCCGTCGGGTTAAGTCAACGCGTGCTTGTTCTCTCACGTGGAGCTAAGGCCAAATCGGCGACTTGCACCTTCTCAACGATCCATCCAAATCTCGTTTTGCCAAATACATCAGGGAAACATGACTACCAAGGCTGAATTAGCTTGCGTTTACTCCGCGCTGGTCCTCGTTGACGATGACATTGCCGTTACTGTGAGTATTCTCGGTGGTTGGAGTTGGTACCACGTTTTTTCGCGTGGTGGAATCGGTTCTTGGCTTGGTTGAATTTTTCAACTTTAATCGCGACCACCCTCGTTTCTATTTCGATGGTTTTTCGTTGTAGGGTGAAAAGATTCAGACGATCTTGAAAGCAGCTAACGTAGATGTCGAGTCTTACTGGCCTGGTCTCTTTGCCAAGGCATTGGAAGGAGTCAATGTCAAAGATCTCATCACCAATATTGGATCTGGCGTAGGAGCCGCTCCTGCAGCCGGTGCTGGTATGTGTAGCATAAACTTTGCATTACTATCTTCTGCGATTATCCCTGTAAGTTTCCTCATCATCCACCGATCTAAGTATCTCTTTACTAGATGGGTCAGCATTCGAGGAAATATGAATCGTAGGGTAAATCTAGCCTTACTTGTGTCTCTTTCATTGACGCAAGTTAGATTTTTCTAGCAACACTGCTGCAATTAACACGCTTGCTTTGTCCATTGTCGTTAAACACTTTTGTTCGTTTAGCACCAGCAGCTGCAGCTCCTGCAGCGGCCGATGCTGCACCAGCTAAAGAAGAGAAGAAGAAGGAAGAACCAGAAGAAGAATCGGATGACGACATGGGCTTTGGTAAGTCAAATACAAGTTTTATTTCTATCAAACAAATTACTTTGACTTTGTAAATAATAATACATTATAACAAACATTCAATGATTATTTACTATGTATTAGCTACTGAAAATTGTGCTGAAATCTAAAACATGAGAATATAAATTTTATTTTCATCCTAAATCATAGATTTAACATATATTTTCTAATAATGTATTTCATTAATTTGTTATAGGTTTGTTTGACTAAACTCAAGGATCGCAACGTGTTGGTCCATTCCGTTTTTATGTACAGTTGTATTGTACAAAAAAATAAAATTTTTTAAAATTATAACAGTCTTTGAAACAGCTATATTTCTATTAAAGAAAAAAATACTCTTTATTAACCCAGTTTATATATTACCATAAAATTAAGTATTCTTTAAATTAATTCTTTTTATCACACGCAATACGTCATAAAACGTATAGAATACTTTAACATTGATCTTGATAAACATTTATCGTAAAACTTTCATGAACATATGAAATTCAGATATTAGTATAATTGAAATAAAAACTTAATATATCTGTATATCTATACATATATATATATATGGATGTGTATATATATATATATATATATATTTATGTATTTCTCCTAAAGTTTTAGAATATTTTTTTATTTAATTTTATCTGTAATTGGTTTCTGAAAGTAGATGAACCAATGCTAACAGTTTTAAATTTTATGTTGTACTGTAGTCATAGAAGAACTACTTGACGAAATATTATTTCGTACAATCAACATTATTTTGTATATACTTTTCTGATCTAGCAGAATTATCTAAAATACGTTTAGTTTTAGCCATAACATTATTTTTGTATGCATGTCATGTTTGTGTATGTATGTGTATTTGTCGACGGAGTAGATTATTCATTCAAATAATATCATAAAAGTTAAGTTTCAATCAATTCACAAATATTTTTAAAATGATCGCACAATCATGCCTTATGAGTTTTAATATATACAGATTTTAACAGTGTTCAGTTGTGACTACATATTAAATATATATTCACAGAATAATGTGGAAGATTAAAATATGCATTGAAATTATATATTGTAAATGAAGCTATTATTTTTGTCACTTTTAACAAGCTTGAGGAAGTAATATTAGCTAATCATTCATCGATAATGATGTAGGTTTTTCTTTTTAATAAACTACGATTAACTTGTACAAATAAGTGGATACAATCTCGCAACAAATTTATTACCAAGAGAATCCATTTTCATGAAAAATTGAATCTTTTGATAACATTGAATGTTGCCGATTCGAAGACAATGTAATATATGTATGTATTTACGTATCGTTTAATCTTTCAAATCAGTAGATTCGGAACGTTTATTTTCAAATTCCGCCAATGGTAGCCATTGTGCTGAGGCACCTTTTCCTGACAAGACTCGATGGAAAACATCTTTCTGACTTCTAGAACTTACTTCGCATTTTGCGACTAATTCCCCATTAGCCCGTAAAACGGAAAATTCCAAGGAGCATTTAGGAAGGACGTCACTATTCACGTCGAAGCTTAAAATATCATTCCACACAGGACTCGCGGCTTCGCGTTGCATGGCTGACTTCTTCTTCTTAAGGCTCTTGCCATCCTGGATTAAAGCCACCTAAACAAACGACATCAGTATCAAACTCTTCAGCAGACACCAACGATGCACGGCTAATTAGTTCATCGTTGCTGTTTATACCTTGACGTATGTACTGGAGTTTGTGTTATCATCAAGCGTAGGTAAATTATTGGCTCTAACTACTATAATCGTTAGTTTTTCAACGGACGGTTGATACGAGAGTGAAACCATAAGTAGCGGAGGTGCTTTTAATTCACCATCGGCTCCATACAGCACTGGTTTCGTGATTATCAGTTGAGATGAACCAGGTTGATCAGGTATCGAAGTCAAACTACTTTCTACCGTAGAAAGGGGAATATAAACGTAGCCCAGGCCACGATGTCTAGAGAATGCATCAAAGTCATAAAGCAGAATCTCCAGAGTTCTAGCGGGTAGCGAGGATTCTGGGGATACCTCGAAAACAAAATCTTCGTCGAATACTATTGAAAGTAACAAAGTACAAGCGATCATTAATACCCTCGACAAAAATTTCTTAAATATCGTGCACGTTTACATTAGTATACCTGGATTTAGCGTTCGTCTATGGGTTCTGGTTTGCCACACATTACTACAATCAGGTAACAAACGTATCTTCGCATAAGGGTCTGCGGTGCCGCTTAACTTTCGTGCGCGTAAATCATGTGCCTGTATGCA
Organism: Sclerodermus sp. 'alternatusi'; assembly: GCA_037305995.1. Lineage (NCBI taxonomy): Eukaryota > Metazoa > Arthropoda > Insecta > Hymenoptera > Bethylidae > Sclerodermus > Sclerodermus sp. 'alternatusi'. The sequence continues at coordinate 2,090,689 of CM074552.1, read as the reverse complement.
AAAGATATTATCAAAATGATTACTCTTACATGGAGTGCACACTTATAGGCTTTTATCGCGCGTACGTTACCTCGATCAATTTTACTGTTAGAATTCCAGCGGGTTTGTCATACATTAAACTTAATTGTAGCTCTCCCCTGTTTTCGTCGGACGACGACGTTGATGACGATGACGACAACTTGTGGCGCGATGCCGTTTCAAATTCAACGCTATTCAACCTTGACTGGGAACCGTCCAAGCTTCTGCACGACGGTTTCAGGATCACCATTCGTTTCTCCGTTGCCACCACGGCACCTTCCGGAAGTGGTGGTGCAATAGGACTATTCGGGGACGGAGGAACGTCATCGGATTCCGACAAATGCTGCAGGACTAATAACAAGGATAAAGCGGATGAATAATTGGACTCGTATTTCACCGAAGCGTTGATACGCGTACATGTGCAAGCAACGAAGGATCAAGATACTTTTTCTGGGAGAATCGCTAGCGATACTGTCGAAAACATGATCGGATTGCCACTCCTCGTCGTCGGATCGACTGTCGCTCCTTTTAGAAATTTTACTGTCACGGCCAAGCGCCACCCCCGATCCTAAGCTGACAAGAACATCCTTCGATGACCGTGCTGCTTCTTCGGCTCTATCCAACAGGTCACGCTCGAACCTGGAAGAATCGCAGGACGCGATAGCGGCTCTCGATCTTGGATCGCTCGATCCGAAACTTGCTCGGGAATACGACAACGTTGCGTTACCAATTGAGCGGTCCACCACCAGAATTCAAGAGGGGTAGTCGACGTCGTCGGGCACAAATCGTATAGACCAGAACTGCCGAAATAGCACCAGTCGCGGCTCCAACAGTTCCTAATACCGCGACTACCCCAGCTCCATGTATGTCCATTTTCTCTTATCCTGAAATCAACAAATAGAGAGCAATGGAACGACATTTAGTTACCTGAGCCAAACACGTATATTTACCGACCACTTGTTCCTCGTAGAAATTACATCCTTATCTCCGGCCAATGTTGTTAGCTATGTCTGAAAAAAGTGAATCACGTATGAGAATGCTTCTTTTATCAATAAGCCCCGCCAAGAGCTAATAGAGCACGACGTGGGACCACTGTGCTGTACGAGATTGTTGATTTAACTTTGAATCAACCTCGCGCACTGTGTCATTTATGCATAGCTGGGAAAACATTGCAAACCACTTACATATGGCAAAGGCGACTATACACTGCTCGAGGTGCGTGTAGATACGAGTACACACCTGATGAATGTTACCGATGAAATCAAGTGACCTTGAGTCAGCGCTCAGGGCTAAGTACTATATAGATGTACAGGGTGAGGCGGAGTTGTTCCTCGCATAAAATACATACACCCCTTGAATTAATTGGAAGGAATAAGCGCGCTGTTAACAGGAGGAAAATAAGATAAAAAGATGAGTAACGTTATCAAGATGTCGCGTAGCTTCCCAGGCCGATCGATATCCGAGGAAAGATTTCCATGCGTAAAGTGAGTGACTGAATCAAATTCCCATATCTCTGCTAGTATCATAACATTTTTCCCTCTTCCTCTTCTCTCGTCATCTTTCTTAATTTACTAGTTGGAAATGCTCTTCTCGCGGCTACGGAACTAGTTAAAGGACTTCACTGTTATCACTATTTTTTAAATAATTGATGTGTATGGACTCTCGTGCCGTGACGGGGGCTAAAGGTCACTATATGACACGAACCGGGTAGTTTGCGCATGGCTCGCTTTACCCACCATCCGACCAGCCATAAAATTCAACGAGATCTCTGCGAGATTTGCGAAAATTTCTTATTTCGAGTATATCCAGCTGCAATTCATCGCAATAAATTATTATTTTAATTCTTAGAGAGGTAGAAAAGAGGATGAACGCGCGTACCTGGAGAAGTAGAGGGATAATTATTCTTCTATTCGTGCGGTATACGATTCTTTAGACTAGAATTGGAAATGTTTACATTACCAGCCTCTTATTATTCAGTCCGCATGAATTTCAATCGCGTGTATGTGCGTAAAATACAAAATTTTTATTGTTTCTTAGTGCTATAATATAATTAGGCGGGACTTTATAAGTCACGCAAGTCATTTTACCGACGTAAAAGCGCTGCAATACCCTCGAAATTTTTTGGACTAGATCGAGGCGTGACTAGTGTCTATTTCGAGAACTAAATAATTCTGACAGTACGATGTCAATAAGTTTATAGTATGGTAATTGAAGCAGTCGATAATATAGGCGGTGATTCTTTTGACTTGAAAAGGAAGGAGAATTAAAAAGTTAATTCTACCAAATTCTATAATTGAGAGGAGGAAAAATACTTACTAAATCAGGAGTGGAAAAATTGGAATATGATATGTAAAATATTAATAAAATAATACCTAAAAATGAATTTATACTGGAGTATAGCGGAGATACAACAGCATGTTTATTTAAATATAACACAATTTTTTACAAGCTTAACGCAATACTAATGTATTAATTTAATCATTCCAAAATAAATAATTCTAAATAACTATTGTGTCGCAAGAACAATAGCACTTACAATTGAAAGTATAGATACTACATAACCAGTTTTATAAACTTGTTCAATTTTGAGGAACTCTCCAAGATCCCATAGCTGTAAAGTAAAATTGAATTATAATAAATTTGTTAATATTTCTGCAAGATTGTTTTAAATTGTTTTACCAAATGACGATATCCATTAAAAGTGTGAAAAGTAGCACACAGAGCAAGCAGAGTCTTTCCAAGGAAAAATAATGGGCTAGGTATTGATAAGTATTCTATATATCCTATCAAACCAGTTATTCCACCCGGAAAAAACAAAGTACCTGAAATAAGAAATTTAAAAGAGCATAACTTTATAAAGGATAAGAAACAAAGTTTAACTTTTACCTGCACCAAGAGCAATGGTAAAAGCTGATAAAGCTAAACCAGTTGTACGATGTGTTAATGAAAGAATGGTTGTTAATTGTGGTTTATATATTGTTAAATGTGGTGACATTGGTCGCTTTAAGCGCATATTTCTTTCATCGTGAGATTCAACAACTGTGCTTGACATTTGCATTGGCTGCACAATAGTTGATCTAATTGGGCTAAAAATAAATTATAACAGAATTACTTTATTTTCTTTCTATTCACATTATATATAGGCATTGTTCTAAAATAGTGCAATCCTGTAATATTTATTTATTTTCTTACACTGTACTTAATACAGTATTACATAGAAAATTTTATATAATTTTGTGTTACATAATATCTCACCTGTAAACAATTTGTAAATTTCGGAAAGGTAAACCTATATTCCGCTTGCAAAAGAACCTAAAATATGTACTTAATCAGTTAAAAACTTTATTTTTAAACGGAAATATCATTATTAATTCTATTACCTTGTGTAACTAAGTGCCATTGTTTTTATGTATATAATGTAGTTATGTTAATATTTTTTTTAGTCAAACCAACTGCAAAAATTAAATCTTAAATATTAAAATATACTATAGATATTTGCGCTAGACGACTTAGCAATTTAAGTTTTAAACAATACGTAAGAAATTATGTAATTTATTGAAAAACTTTAATTAAGCTAAAAAAATATCAAAAAAATTAAAGCGTAAAAAATAAACTTTTGATACTTTTTAAAATTTACAGAACTTTTTAAGCTATCGAGGTTATATTTGTTACCACGAATTATAGACTGGTCAAATCACACTTTCTGTTGTTATTACAGCGACATCTAGTATGATCTAAAATTTGATAAAAAGTGAAACAGAGTTTTGTTATATATTTCCTTGTTATTTTTTTATTTTTCAAGTATGTCCTGAATAAAAACTTAATAAATATACCTGTTTGAAAAAAGTTAAATGTTATGGAAGATATGTAAAAGCTTATACTAAAAATGATTCATTATCAAATGATTACAGAAGATAACTGTATTGTTAATTTTATAACATCATTATTGTATAAAATTATAAAATGCTTAGAAAATAGTAAAATTTTAATAATCAGTCTCTATCTGCACTTTATTTTTATGCTTTATAAGGTTCTGTTTTTCTATTTGCTACAATCCAAGGGTGTACTAAAACTCCTTCCAAGGGCAATCGTTGATCTGGATTAACAACGAGTAACTAAAAAATAAAAACATAATGTGACTTAGAATAATATTAGGATCTTTAACAATAAGTAGATAAACATTTATTAACTATTTACTTTTGATATTAAATCTTTAGCTCCTGCACTTATGAACTCTGGAAACTTATATTTAGCCTTTCTTATTTTAATATAAGTTTCATCATATGTATTAGCAAAAAATGGGGGATTTCCCACTAAGCATTCATAACACAATACTCCAACACCCCACAAATCCACACTGTGATTATGCGTTTTACCCATTACCATTTCAGGTGGTAAATAATCAACTGTTCCACACAAAGTGTTTCTTCTAGATGCAGGGGCATGAACTGACCAACCAAAATCAGCTATTTTAAGCTCCCCTTTAATACCAAGCAGTAAATTTTCTGGTTTAATATCACGGTGTATTACTTTTTTACTATGACAGTATTTCAATGCATCTGCCAATTGTGATATATAAGTCGCTGTTCTATAATTTTTAGTAAAAAATCTTAATTATAATGCATACAGAATTTAACTAAATTAAAAGTAAAACTAAACTTATACCTAATTTCATCAAAACGTTTATCTGGTTGACGTTGCAATTCCTTATATAGCTCACCATTAGGAGCATATTCTAGAATTAAGTAAATTCTTCTATCATCATGAAAATATCCATACATTTTTAATATATTTGGATGCCTGAAAATTGGTAATAATGACAAAATGATTTCATAAAATTGCACTAATAGAGTCTACCTTAAATGTGTTTGTATTTCAATTTCTCTTCTCACTTGATGCTCAACATCTGCTTCTTGTATTTGTGCTTTAAATAAAACTTTCATGGCAATAATGAATTTTGATTTTTTTTCTCTTGCTAAATAAACATTTCCAAACTTCCCTTTACCCAATGGTTTTCCAATGTCAAAATCTGAAAGTACCCATTTTTTTTCAGAATCAGATTTTTTTATGGCAGTATGTTCATTATTTTTGCCACCCTTATTTATATGATCATTGTTAGATTTAATCTCAGATTTTTCATCAGTTGTATTTTTAACTGGCTGACTCTTTTTATCTTGTAAAGTGTCTATAGGTTTTTTATTGGGTACAGTCTTTGGTGGAGGCATTTGCTCTATAGACTTTTTGACATTTTCTTTAAATTTTAATAAACTTAAATCGTCTTCAGCATCTTTACTGGTTTTGTCACACCCCTCATTTTTAGTCCACTTTTCATTAGTAATATAATCACACTTTACAAAGTCTTTCTGAACTTCTGACAATACAGGCTTTGCAGCAGTAATGCGCAATTGTTTAAGATTATTTATTTTTAAGTTATTCTCTTGTTCAATTACAGGCTGTATTTCTAGATTTTCTTTTTCTTGTAACATAACTGAAACTAATCGTGACAAGCATTAACAAATATAAATAAAATGATTTATTTATTGGTTTACATTTTTCAAAATTATTGAATTCTTATTTTAATATTCCATTTTATTTGAAGGTAATATATAAAATATATACACTCACTTGTTAAAAAATATAATAGTTGAAAAAAAGAATTTATCAATTTTCACTTAATCTATATATTTTTAAAAGCAATTTTTAGAATGCTTAATGTGTTTCTGTTAACAATTTCAAACGTATAACGAATTTTTGCTGATGCTCCTTCATTGGCCGATTGAATGAAGTAAACATAAAAGATATAGGATGTTTTCCGGAAATCAACTACTAGCTATACTCTTGAGATTTTAAAATTCGACTGAAATGCCACTAGTGTCTTTTTTGAGAATTAAATATTTCTACTAATATGATATCGGTAAGTTTATGGTATGGTAACTTAAAAAGTCGATACTGTAGGTGACTTCTTTTATAATTTAATTTTTATTAAGTTTTTAAATGTTAAGAATTCTTATTTTTATTCCATAAAAAGATTTATAATTTATAATAACATACATATATTTGCTTAAGAATTTTGTAAGATTTATTATTTCAATGAAAAATTTGTATATTTTACAGATAAAGATCTATACATTTTTTAACTATTTAATAATAGATTCTCTCAAAATTATGCTGAGCATGAATTACAGTAAATATTTTCTAATCAACCATCCTCATTATACAGAATAGGTACAGATATGAATTATTGCATTTACAAATGTATATTAATAATAAATATTTTAACACTATATATGTTCTTATACATAATAGCTTAAGTATTATTTTTATAGAAGAAAAAGTATCTTAAAATACAAGTGAACCTGTATAACAATATTTAAGAAAAGTTTTTTAAAATTAAGTGTTTTGAATAGAAGTATTCTCATATTTATTTTAAAACATAAATATAAATGTTACTGCAAGACTTTCTAAGTTGTGTTAATTTGGATAAAATTTAATCGAGATAAGAAAATAGTATGCCTATTAAGGAATATTACATTATCTTTCATGAACAATATTTAAAGTGGTTTCTTACATTATTGATAATATAATAGAGTATAAAATAAAACTGAGATTAAACCATTTTAACAATTAGAAGATTACAATTATAATTTTAATCATAAATATATATCTCAGTCTTTCCTTATTGTTTTTCAATTTTATAATGAGCACTTATATCACTTTGTTTTTAGAAATATGATTTACATATACAGTAAAATATGCTCATTTACTTTCGAGTTAAATCAAATTGGACGGTTGCATTAAAATACTTATGATCTTGATTGACGCCCACACACCAATTATAATAATTATTTTAATTAGAAAGATATATATATCCCTAAATATAGAATACTTATAATTATTCTAGTGCAAAATTAAGAGTTTTTTTTCTTTTTAAAGACGATCAATATTTTTTGTATACAACATTTTTTATAAATGAATCAAAAATTAACAACAAAACACACTAAATAATTATTAAACCCCTCTTAAAAAATTATATCTCTCTTTCTTTTTCTATCTATATATTAGTAGTATATAGTGCTAGGTATAAAAATATATGTAGAAAAATATGCAAATAGATTGCACGTCTTAATAACATTAATACTCAAAAAACTATTAAAAGTAGAGTTTTATGGAAATATACAAATATATATATTGTAGATTTAAAGCATAGTTTGAATATTTTTTACTTGTGTGTGCTGTTGAATTAAATACTATAAAGTAAATTTATTCATAAAATTTGCTGATATTCTCAATTAGAAAGTTACTATCTTTGGTTGTGTTTATACATTTGATATTTAACAAATTGATTTTAATTTTACTACGAAACTTCACTGTTTTTAATGCGGTTCCTCAATAAAGAAGCGTCTGAAAGAGAATAAGTTCCTGGTTCAAATATTGGAGGGTACTCTAGACCTGGATAATCAGGTGGAGGTGACGTAGGAGGAGATATATACGGTAATGTTGGTGGCGATAAAGAATTTCTTCCAGAAATATATCCTTTGTGACAATTTGAATGTCCTGTGTTACACTGCAGAAAAGAAACGCCAATGATAAAAACATAATTTTGCAAAACTACATCATTAATTACATACCGTTGTAGCATTTGTTGTACTTGGAGTTGAAGGATCAAGACTCCAATCACTGACGGAGCTTACTGAACTGAAACTTTGACTTAAGGCTTGAGATTGACTATTTGTACTGAATGAGCTCAAGGATCGACTCATTCCACTGTCACTGGGACTTTGAATTTCTGATCTAGTCGAGAATCGTTGTTGAACTTGGGAACCTTTATTTCTGAAAAATGCTCTGTGTAATCTCGGAGAACCTGAAAAGTTTATAAGAGTTATGCTTAATTAAATTATATTGTTATCGTGAACTATAGGTGTCACTGTAACTAAGATATTACCTAACAATGTTTTCTGAGTGTCCTTAGGCAAGTCTAATGTCGATGGTTTCTGTTGCGATTTTGATCCAAACAAACTTTTCAATCTATTAGCTTTCTGAACTTGATCATTTTTATCTAGATGCATCTCAAATGCTGCGCGCATTCCATCTTGTTCAAAAGGTGACGTTGGAATGGGTGGCGGTTGATATTGTGCAACGTGTTTTAGGTTCTTTTTGTCATGATTATTATTTTTCTTATCTGTACGCTTTAAAGCATCTATCCAATTTTTATCGGGAGCAACATTATCTCGACGACGACTGGTTAAATTAAAACTTCCTTTACGGCTTACAGATACTTCTTTTTTAATGTGATGTAATGTTTCTGATGTGTGACATACAAGATCACCACTAGAGCCACAGTAACCTGCGATTGACATTGTTAGATATTTAAAGTATCTCTTAAATTAAGGAAAATGCATTATGTTATATTTACCATCGTTCCTAGTAAGTCTTCTTTGTAAAGGCTCAGCATCATTAAATAGATATTTATCGTTCATTTGGTCGTAGTCACTAACTTTGTAACTCTTCTTATTTAATGATTGTAGATTTTGATTATAATGCTCGAATGTTTCTGCATTGTGATCTTGCGCTTCTAACTTTACAGAGCTCAGGGACGGAATATATTTCTTTTCACTTTGTTTTGTTATAGGTATATTTGAATTTTCCGAAACGTGACGTTTTGGATTATGTTTAGATTCCCATGATTTTTTCTTCATGAAATTGCCGCATCTTGTTAAAGATTTCTCGCTTTCAGTTTCGTCTTTAGCATCGCTTCGCGTTCCATAAATATCTGCATTTAATATATTCGATGGATGTAAAACTTCCATAGTTTTTGAATGTCCGTAAAAAATATTATTACTATTCGGTAAAATATCATCAGCATTTCTTATAGGGCCATAAATAATACTATTGTTTAAATGCTCATTTAAAACTGCAGTTTCATTAAAATTCCTATGTTGAATATGTACGTGATCATTAATGAGTGGCGTCACGTGTGACGATATGGATTCATTATAAGCTATTCTTCTTTGTTCTTCATCTTGTTGCGATAACATAAATTCTTCTAATGTAATGAAGCCTTGAAGATCATCAGGTCTTCGCGCGTGACTATTTAGACATCTAGAGTAACCCAACAGAAAAATCGCTTGATGCAATTATCTATTTATAACATTAGTATTAATAGCCACGCAAAAATATAAATATGAGCAATGCAAAGAAAGTGTATTTAAAATTATTGCTTATAGTTAAAATTATGAAACTCACCTAATATATAGATAGATAAATTTTATCATATCCGATTTATCATGCAGGAAGGATCATTTGTTTTTGCTACAAGTGTTAATGACCAATACTCAAAAACATGCAGAAAAACTTAAATTTTAATTTAATGCGTTAATTATAATTTCCTATTAGCTGTTTTTAGAAGGAAACCAATTCCTTTTTGAGTTAGTGTTTAAGTAGACATATACGCTCTAAACTTATCACATGAAGATTTTAATTATAAAAATAATAGTAAAACTTACCTATCAGTTGTATGACGATAATCGCCCATAGTCTGATTGGTATTCAACATATCTGTAGCACTATGAGACGCGCTTAAACCGTAAAATGTACTTCCGGCGATTGTTCTTTGTAGATCTGGCGAATGTGAAATATCTGTTTTTCTGTTAATAAAAGAACAATTATAAACATCGAATCATATATAACACCAATACAAGGATAATAGTCTTAATAATTTACTTGTTCGGTGTCGATGTCGGTACGACTCTTCTGTAACTTCTAAACTGAGCTGTTGGAACTGGCACATTTTGATTACGGGTTCCAAGAAACCTTAAATATTTTCTGTCTAAGCTTGCTCCAGACATCTCATGTTCTTTAGGTCCTAACTCTTTACGCGTAGTTTTTTTTAAAGATCCAAAAGACTTGTCCATAGACGTTTTGTATTCTGGACTAAGAGTATTTTTCACCTTAGTTTTATTTTCTCCATCACTTTCATCTGTTTCACTAAAAAGACCACTATTGCGATGATGTGAATCTGCTCCTAAAGTTGCTTTATTAATAGCGTCTAGCCAAATTATTAAAGAATCTTCTGTATCTGCAGAGAAATAAAATACTGTTCCAGTATGATATACTTTGAAAGCATATTTTCTAGATTTTACTTCAGGTGCTTGCGATACTGTAAATCCAGTTAATGCTATCAAGCAGTCTGCTTTTAAACTGTCTTGATTTTTAAACCTAAAATTAAAAATATAAGTTTTAAATGAATACAAAGAATGCATGCAATTAATTATTTGTATACCTGTACATGGATGAACATTTTAAAATAAACCAAGCTTTTGCCCATGCTCCACCCGCGCCTCTACTACGGTATGTCAACCAACCTTCCAAATCTCCAGCACCAACATCCTTGACAGACACATTTCTTTTTCCTAGTAGTAAAATTGAATATATTTATATATATATACATAAAGAAATAGTATAATATAACAAATACGTGTATACGTACATACTCTACATTTTTTATTTACTTACTTGTTAATAAAAGGTTTCTCTTCCTGCTACTTTTAGGACTATTACCAGATGTTTTACTAAGTCCACCATGCAAACCAATACTTCTGGCTACCATCATTGCTCTATTAACCACGCTCTTTTCTGAAACTTTATTCTTAAGATCTGGAGAATGTGTTTGTCTTGAAAGTACTAAACCATCGGGACTGTCGATACTTCTCGAAGTATGCTCAAATTTACAGTTCTCCATCGCTACATGATTAGATCCCCCAAACTTTTCTATAAAAGACTCATACTTCTCATCCTTCAAATTTTTCTCATTATTTTCGAAAGAGTTAGAAATTGAAAGAGACTTTTGTTCACTTATTAACGAAGTCAATTCATCAAAAGATTGTGTTGATTTATCCATAGTGTTAGAACTAACATCAAGGCGATCAGACTTATGAAGGCAATCAGAGTCACTTTTTTTATTATTTTTCTCTACTACTTGTATTTTATTCATATCATAAGGCGTTGTTGTTCGGGAAACATTCGTTTTTGAATCTGTTTCTATCGATTTTGAGAAATATTTACGAGGTGGTGGTTCTGGAGGTGTTGATGAATTCTTAGTTTCAAGTTTTTTAATAGATTCTTTTTTTGGTAATTCGATATAACGACAAGTTTGTGAAAGGTTTCCTTGATTATCTATATTTGAACTAATATCTTCATTTCGTTGTTTTGAATTATCTTCCGTAATAGTTTGTTGCACACTTGATGAATCATTTATAACTATTACTGGATTTGTTTCAAGTATCTTTTCTTGAACATCATTATTGCTTTGTTTAATAATTACTTTAGATGGACTTTTTTCTATTATTTTCAAATTATCTTGCATTAATGCAGAGCTTTGAGAAATTTTTTCTAATGGCATTAAACTTGAATCATATTCAGTTTTCCAATTTTCTTCTGTAAAAGAAGCTACCGACTTTAAAGCATAATCATGTTTATCATAATTCAAGTCTGTATTGTATATTGTACCATCTTTAATATGATTAAAATTTGTAATTTTCATATTGTCAAATTGAGACTTTTCATTCCCTTTTACAGGCAATACAGTGTTACTTTGGTTTACTTCTATATTGCTTTTACAAGCTAAATCATTATTCTTAGACAAATCATTTAGCTCAGGCACTTTTGTTTTTTCTTCTGTATTATTACATCTAATGCTTTTCTCAATATCATTAATTTTTTGAGCAACATTACCCATGAAATTTAAGCCATCTTCATTATGTTCGTCTTTTATTTCAATCAAAGTCTTATTAATTTCATTAGAATTGTGTGAAGATTTAAGAAAATCAGTCTTATTTGAAGTTGCAGTAACATTTTTTAAGCAAATTTTAGTAGAATCTACTTTACTGTGGAAATTTTGTAAAGGTTTTAATTTTTTTTCATCTTTTTCATTAGGTTTTGTAAGATCATATGCTGGAGTACTGTGACTTTTATCTAATTTTCCCCGTTTTTTACCAGTAAATGTATTGGATTCTACATCGTTTGGCGTAATTTTATTAACACTAGATTTATCACTGATTAAATTAGTATACTCTTCTGAAGGCACAATTTTTTCATTTAAATTGTTAATAATATCATTACTTTCTTGAGGAACTTGACCTTGATTTATTTTATTGCTACTAGTTGCATCTTTTGTATAATTATGTACAAACTGCATATCTGATTTAGAATTTAAGAATTTTTTAGCTTCATCTTGTTGCAAATTATCTAATTCGCTTAATTTTTCTTGGAATTGCACTTTTTTATCTTCCAATTCTTCTATTTTTTTTCTTCTTCTTGTTTGTTCTATTCCCAAACAAGTTTGTGGTCTAAGACTTGAAGGTACAGTATCCAAACCATGAGCACAAGATGCTGCTTTATCCCGTAATTGAAATGTTGTACTGTGTTCCTGTTTTAACTCTCGCCAAAACTGCTCAATATCAATTCCATGTTTAGCTGTAGGACTAGCACCAGTTATTGTTGCTCTCCTTTGAACCAAATTTCTAGGTTTTTCTGAATATAAGCGAATTGACAATGGTGGATCAACTTCTGTATCTGAGTCACTGCTGTCTGTGGCCATTGTATCTAACATACTGCTAACAGTATCCAAAATACTTGCTGGTTCTGGACTGGGTTTCTTTGGTACATGCCTAGGAGAAAAAATATTAAATTATATAAAGAACTAATAAAAAGGAGATCAAGTGTACACGTACCTAGGTAATGGCATTGTAAAATCAGGTATTGTTAATAATTCAGGTCTTGGAGAAGGAAGATTATGTTGCCAGCGTGTTGCATATGGAGTCTTTTTATTACTTGGAAGTCTATATGGTTTTATGTATATTTGTCCATAAACTTTTGTATGTCTTGGTCTTCTCTTTAGCGTTAAAAGAACTTCTGTTGGACTTTCACGAAACAGTTCAAGTACATTTTTCCTTTCCCATCCAACTACAGTTTGATAGTTTACCTTTAAGAATATATGCCCGTGTTACAATTTTACACTATATTTTACATTAAATACAGAACAGTCTATTACCTGTACTATTTCATCTCCTTCTTCCATTTTACTACATTGATGAGCAGCAGAACCAAATTTAATTTCAGCAATTTGATGAGCACCATGAAATGAAGGTAAAATATAAAATCCCTATAAATTTAAATGATCAGGTTTAATTAGTGAAATCTTAATAATAAAACAATTAAGTGAAAATAAATAATCAAGAATATTATTTTGTAGGAGAACTTTCTATCATAAGGTTAATATAATTATTATCTACACAGGAAATGACAATCATGTCATGACTTGTTGATTGTACTTTTATCAGCATAAAATGTGAACTATGTCAGTAATTTATTGTGTTAAAGGAATTAAATTAATGAAATATAGTTAAAGTAATTTTTGTTTTATTATTAAAATAGAAAAAAAACAATTAAAAAGTTAATAATAAGTTACAATCAACATTGCAAAATTGAAACTTACCAAATCATCTCCTGGCTTTTTTTTTAAAGTTGCTAAATCTAAACTAGCTGGTTGTAAAATCATTGGATCTGCAATATCTTGTATAAAGTAATCTGCTAATTTTGCCAATTGGCCACAAGTTGATCTGATTTCTTCAATAGGCTTTTCAGCAAATCTATCTCTTTGAGCACATGTGGCCATTTCTAAAGAGAACTTCATTAATTCTGCTTTTTTATCATTATATTCTAGTTGACCACTAAAAGGAGGTCGATCAAGCCACCTTACTAATGGTTTTACTGCCATCACAACTGCTGCCACATCTGATAATGTTTGAGTAGTGACTGGTTTTGAATCAGTTTGACGAGAAAGTTCATTGTGCAAACTATGAGCTTGACAAGAAAGCCTTAATGCTAATAATTGTAAATTTTCTCTATCGAGCTCATAATGAAAATTCCTCAGGTACTCAACAGCTTCAAGAATAATCTCTTGATGTCCAAGTTTTATTACACCCAAGTATTCTAAATCCTCAGATCTCAAGCTCAACAATTGTTGCCCATTTACACTATGATTCATAAAACTATGTACGTACGGAAGAACAGTATTATCTAATCCTGAAAAGAAATATATTTATAATTGCATACATTTATCCTTCTTCTTTTTATTATCATAAAAAACTCATTGTTCCCTACTCAAGGTTAAAAAGTACACTAGGAAAGATTCAAATAAATCAACAATATTTATTTATTGTTAATTGCTTTTACTTAATAAATTAAAGCTACGACATATAAGATACACGAAAATAAATAATTCTTAAAAAAGATAACTCGAATCTACAGCAATATTAAACGCAAATACAAAAAAGAAAGCGTACAATGGTATGTGCATTACGATTGTGAAATCAATGAATGAACGAAGGTGGTATGGTTTTTATTAATGAATTGACGGATTGGAGGGAAGGGAGAGACAGGCGCGGGCGTGTAATGGATTTTTACGCATGACCCGAAGAAAGAATCAGTGAATATTTCTTCTAAAATTCATATAAAAATATGTTGTACATGGCTAGTGATGGATTTCAATGAAATATAAACTTATTCATACCTTTTAACCATTCGCATACTTGATCTGTCTTCCATTCAGCTACATTAACATACGCCATGACTTAACAGTATATTCTTAACAAAACAGCGAACAATCACCAACTAGCCTACTGGTTCTTCTGCAATCGTCCAATTGTCACCCCACCCTGTCAGTAATTCTTGAGTATGATTTACAAATATGTAGTATGGTACTGTGAAGGACTAATTATAGTTCATCATAGTTGCGCAGAGTTGCGCTTCCATCGCTACTCTGATTTTACTCCATTATTACACTTGATATTGCTTGCGATATTTGTTGTTCCGCTCGTATTAAGTGCTCTACCGATCTTAAAGACACACTGCACATTATTAAATGGAGGAACGAACATTGCCACATCTTATTTATTATATTTTTCTACGATACAGTTAGTATGATCTATTATAATCTTAAAATAAGCTGAACTATTTGAAAAATTGCATAATATTTCTAGCAATAATCCTCTTCATCCTGTTGCAGTTGCAGATTAATGAAATATCAAATGTTTTCGTTCCAGACTTCAATGTTCAATTGTAAATACTCTAAAGAGAACTTTATATCGCACATCTTCGTCTATAGTTAAAGAAATAAGTCATTGATCATCGTTCTCTCTGGTTCTTTATAATTTAATAAAGTGCATTGTTGATTGATTAAAAACTGAATAAAAAGTTTTAAAATGATAAAAAGAACATGGCTGAAATGTGGTTTGGATTTCAGCCGTTGTAGGGCGTCTAACTAGAAAAGCTTTATTACATGAGTGTCTCTATATTTGACGTATGAAAAGATGGTGACCGACCGATAGGGAAGTTTACTGATAACGCAAGTTGTAAGTGCTTCCAGTTTTTTTCTTAATCAAATTGTTAATAAAAAAAAAATAGGTAATATAATAACATTTAAAGTATTTTTAATATTTTTATAGTATTCTCTGTACTTCTTGCCACAATCACTGCATAATACAAACATGGTCTATGTCGACTTATTGAATAGAGAAACTGACAGAAAATATCCGACTATTAAAAGTGTCAGATTATGCATTTTTGTTGAATAATCATATTTGCCTCTTTCATGAACATTATTAATTTTACTTACAAAGAGATATAGATTACTTGGAATCTTTTTAGATTTATTATTTCCCTGTCTTGAGAGCTCTTTCAGATTAATGAATTGTAGAAACTTAATGATATGATGAAATGCGAATAGATTATATAAAAAACATTTTATTTACAAGAGTCCTTCATCTGTAGATTGGTTTTTTGCTACAACTCTTGTGTTGTTTTCAATAACAAGCATTTAACCTGATTATTTCTTTTTATAATAGTAGTAAAATATAATTATTTTAGATGATAATGATAGTCAAGAACTAAAAGAATTATGAATTCTGAAGGATAATACATTGTATTATTTTATATTACTTACAATGTCCCATTGTGGAGAAGAAGTGGCATCACCAGGATTCTACCAATTGAGTATTACAAGTAAGCAATATTTTTTCTTATCAGTAAGAATTTAAATTATTCTAATGTAATACTGAATTTGTGCTTTTTGCTTTTTCCAGTCGAAGCTGCAAAATTAACAGGTTCAACTTTTCTAAAACCTAATCCATATATAGAATTTTCTGTTGATGACAAAAGTCATCGTAAAACAGAAGTTTCAAAGTCAACCTATCAACCAAAGTGGAATGAAGAATTTACAATACTTGTTACTCCATATTCACAGTTACATTTCCGCCTTTTCGATCACAGTACTTTTAGAAAAGATACACTTATAGGAGAGAAAAAAATTAATCTTTTTCAAGTTTTATCACATTATAATGGAAAGCTAGAAAATTTGGAGTTAACATTTGATTTATTATCTGAAAATAAACATGATTATCAATTGACTAAAGTTGGCGAATTAGTAACAGTTTTTGATGAATTAAGGATTGATTTGAGTAGTCTTACCCCATTAAATGTTAATGAACCTTCATGCCAAACGCAATGCACATCTACTGATGGTAATTTATATAAATTTAATTCACTTTATATATAATATTATTGCTATTATTTTGTGTATGCAAATAATTTAAAATCTCTTTATTTTAGCACCAAGAAATGATGCCATCAGTAATCGTAGTATTCTCAATGGTGGGGTAAGAGCTCGTATGCGAATTGAAAATCCGCAGAGTTCTGTATATCGTACATCAGTAAACACTCAACAAGCTATTGCGTGTTCTGGAGTAAATCAAGCTAATATAAATAAAAACATTGGTCAAGTTATTGCTGCATCAAGCGCTACGGATGGAAATCATTGTAGCTCAAGTAGCAGTATATCTCAAGTACCTGTAGCAAATGGTCATGCAATTCCTCTAGCAGATTCATCTGCATTACCACTTCCAGGACGACACATAAATTCGTTAGCTGATGATCGTGTTATTTTAAGATCCGAACAGCCTTTGACATGTTCTCTTCCAGAATCTCGTGGTAATTCACGAGCGGTACAGTCCTCGTCCATTAATGTCTGTGATTCTCGTAATATCACACAGGATCAATTATCGTACTCGAACGAAGGAGGAAGTGTTTCTCGAATTGAGCGACCTTTATTGCCCTCTACCGTGATAGAGGTTTGTTCTGCAGATCAAGCTTCAATGTCAATGCCATTAGGGCGTGGTATCTCTAGAACGGAACAAGTATCTTGCAACGATTCTCGAAATGTAACGAGACCTAATCAATCTGTTGCTGCATCTTTAAAAGAAACTCGTGGAAATTCGAGATCCGAGCAATCAACGGTAGCAGACACCCGTGGAATTGCTAGATCTGATCAATCTACAGCTATTCCTTTGGTTGAGTCACGTGGTAATCTGCGATCGGATCAGTCAGCTGTTGTTTCTGATAATCGAGGAATCACTTGTATAGAACAGTCATCGAGCGTTCCTTCCAATGATACACGTACATCTTCTCGTGTAGTACCATCGATGATTTCATTATCAGGGCAAGCTCCAGCTCCTATGACGGGACAATTAATGCCTCAGCAAGGTTCTTCTATTCTTTTAACTGAAATGGAAAATGGTGCTCACAGCGAAGAACCATTGCCACCTGGTTGGGAAATGAGATACGACATTTACGGTAGAAGGTGAAATATCGTTTTTTATTTTCATTCGATTCAAGTTATATGCTGTATGCATTTTGCGTATTATATGTGTATCTCATTAATTCTTCCATTTATCATCAGGTATTATGTTGATCATAATACACGAAGCACGTCATGGGAAAGACCACAACCTTTGCCGCCAGGTTGGGAAGTACGAAGAGATCCCAGAGGTAGAATATATTATGTAGATCACAATACGAGAAGTACGACATGGCAAAGACCAAATACAGAAAGACTGCAACATTATCAACATTGGCAAGGTGAAAGACAATATGTAGTGCAACAAGGAAATCAACGTTTTTTGTATCCTCAAGTATGTTAAAAATATCACTAAAATAGTAGTTTATGTTTTAGCAAAACCCCTTTTTAATGTTGTATAGTTATTGTATAATATTGGCAATTTACACAGGCTCATGGAAGTCAAGCTCCTGTAGCAGGACCGTCAACATCTACAGCAGATGATGATGATGTTTTGGGACCGTTACCTGCTGGTTGGGAAAGACGCAAACAGCCGGAAGGCAGAGTGTATTATGTCAATCATAAAAATCGGACTACACAGTGGGAAGATCCACGAACGCAAGGTCAAGAAACTGGCATAGATGAGTTACCCTTACCTGACGGCTGGGAAATTCGATTGACCGAAGATGGTGTACGCTATTTCGTAGATCACAATACAAAATCAACAACATTCCAGGACCCAAGGCCGGGTGCTCCCAAAGGGTATGTATATTATTATGAAGTATATCAAGTGAATAATTTTCTAATAAATTAATTTTGTTCAACATATAGACCGAAAGGTGTTTATCGTGTACCAAGAGCATATGAAAGGTCATTCCGTTGGAAACTTTCACAGTTCCGTTTCTTATGCCAAACAAATGCCTTGCCCAATCACATCAAGATTACTGTAAGCCGGCAAACTTTATTCGAAGACTCTTATCACCAAATTATGAATGCTGAAGCTTTTGCATTGAGAAGAAGATTGTATATAATATTCAAAGGAGAAGAAGGTTTAGATTATGGTGGTGTGTCTAGGTATTTCAATTATAATATTTTTACGTCATTCCTTACTATATGTAATTATAGCCAACTTCATTATTGTTTTTAATTATTTCAGAGAATGGTTCTTCCTGTTAAGTCATGAAGTTTTGAATCCAATGTACTGCCTATTTGAATATGCTAATAAAAGTAATTACAGTTTACAAATTAATCCTGCATCATATGTAAATCCGGACCATCTGCAGTATTTTAAATTTATTGGTAGATTTATTGCAATGGTAAATTACTTTCTACTATAAACATTACAGCATTTGATTGTAAATTATGAATAGAAAAGTTATTGGTAATTTGTAATTTTAGGCTCTTTATCACGGACGATTCATCTATAGTGGTTTTACAATGCCGTTTTATAAACGCATGTTAAACAAGAAATTAGTAATGAAAGATATAGAATCAATTGATCCTGAATTTTATAAATCGCTCGTTTGGATAAAAGAAAATAATATTGATGAGTGTGGATTAGAATTGTATTATAGTGTAGATTTTGAAATTCTTGGTCAAGTAATACATCATGAACTTAAAGAAGGTGGAGATAAGATCAGAGTGATCGAAGATAATAAAGAAGAATATATTAGGTATAGTCATAAAGCATTATTCTCCATTTTATTTTGCACATTTTCTATTTTTGAAATTTTTGAAATTCATATTAAATTCATATTCTCCGAACGTGTTTATCAGGTTAATGACAGAATGGAGAATGACAAGAGGAATAGAAGAACAAACTAAGGCCTTCTTAGAAGGTTTTAATTCTGTTGTACCATTAGAATGGCTGAAATATTTTGATGAACGTGAACTGGAATTAATGTTATGCGGTATGCAAGAAATTGATGTTGAAGATTGGCAACGAAATACTATATATAGACATTATACACGAAATAGTAAACAAGTTTTATGGTTTTGGCAGGTAAGGAATTATTTAAACCTTACATTTTGTTTGTAATGTGCAATATCGCTTTATGTTAACTCAAAAATTGTATTATTTTCTAGTTCGTTAATAGAACAGATAGTGAGAAAAGAGCGAGACTTTTACAATTTGTAACTGGAACTTGTCGTGTACCTGTTGGAGGATTTGCGGAATTAATGGGTAAGTATAAAATAGATAATTGTATTTTTTCAAAAGAAAAAACTTTTTATAAGCTTTTGTAAATATATATTTTTTTAAAGGGAGTAACGGGCCTCAAAGATTTTGTATAGAAAAAGTTGGAAAAGATACTTGGCTGCCAAGATCACACACATGTTTTAATCGATTGGACTTACCGCCATATAAAAGTTACGACCAATTGGTGGAAAAATTAAATTATGCTATAGAAGAAACTGAAGGCTTTGGTCAAGAGTAATTTTTTTAATTAATAGGTAGGTTACATTGTAACTCTTTTTAAATAAAATGAGAAACAAAATTGGAAATGAGTTACAAAAACAAATGAAAAGATAAGTCATTCCTATATGTTTGTGGTCATTTTAACCGATTATATGAAAGTACTATTGACCAGTGGTTACCGTAATGACGGTAAACTCTTGAATTTATGATTTAACGTTGCACTATATTATCTGTAAATTATCTTATGTAATATCTAATATTACTTTAATGGGTATATAATTTATTAGAGTCAGAGAAAAATATTCTTGTAAATTGAAAGTAATTAATTTTAAGTATTATTCAATTTTTTAAACTTACTATGAGATTCAAAGATATTGTAAAGACCGTAGAAAATGTCAATAAAAGAAATATTTAATATTTTAATAAAATAATAAAAATTAATATTCAATAATTAACAAATCATTCATGAAGTTTCTATTGAATTTTGTTTTATATAAACATATCTTTTTATGAAAATTCTATAAAAAAATAAAGACTAAATTTAAATTGTTACTTATTTTATTATTTCAATCATATAGTTTCATGAAATCCAGTAAAAAGTTCAGAATATATAATAATTTATAAAAAATATAATATACCTATTAGTTAAGAATGTATTTCAACTACAAATGTGATGTAAGAACTAATTTCGATCAAAGATATGTTATTTTAAAGCATATCAAGAACAATAAAATATTATAACTATTATATTAATACAAATTCTAGGTTGTGATCTTAATGCATTATTGTAGAAATTTGTTGATACTTTCTACGATATTTCAATGTCGTTGCTTGAGTACACGACGTTTGAACAATTTTTAGCAATATGAACTGTATATATTAGTGGAATAACACAAATGTGGTATATTTTCTGTAATCAAGTAATGGTTCTATGATATAACATAACTAATGTAATGTTTATGATTTTATATATATATATATATATATATATATATAAATTCTTCGTATTATTTTTCTTAACGTTATACAATAACAGTTAGTATGTTTTCTTCTTATGTCATTTTTAACATAAAATTTTACTTGATTTATTTACATTACAAAGACTTCGTCATAGAACTTAGCACTTGATTATACAAGATAATTTGTAAATATATATATTTGTTAAAACATGCATGCAATAATATTCTATATATATGCATTTTGCGTGTGTATGCGTGCTCATTATTGTGCTAAACAAAAATTAGATAGAGTTAAATATTAGATATATAATCTCTATACAGAGGAATTATAAAAGACGATAGTATGAATGGTAAATACGAATGGATCTTAAAAGCAAATATTAATTCAACTTATTAATAAACAAATATAAAAGAAATAAAAATATACAAGTATGTAGTATCATCAGTTTTAATTTACAGTGTACTTTGAAACAAGCTTGTATTTTCTAATAGAGAGAATCATTCCTCTCTATAAAGCATAATAGTATAGAAATTAGGTCTTTGAGTTACGATATTAAATTTTTCTTAGATCTTAATAATAATTAATGTGTTACTTCAATTTCTTAATCTAGCTTTATATTTATTTTATTTCACAATTATTTATAACTATGCAGAAGTAAATTAACAATGATATCTTTCAATTCAATTTAGAAGAAGGCAATAAAATCTTTTAATTTGAAATTTCTATTATTAGATAGACTAATAAAATTGTTTAATATAAATCTATAAATATATTACCATATTTTATTATACGCCAACAAGTAAAATAAACGAAATCTTAATTAAATCATTGAATTACAACGATTTTTAAATGTTTTTTCAAACTTTGTACTTAATGAAGTAAAAATAATTATATATCATGAAAAAACATGAAAAATTTTGCGCTTTATCCGTGTCTGACGATAAAATATTAATTGTATCGGTATTTCACAATTCTTTAAATCGTGCCAAGGATTTAATATTTGAAGTAAGTGTACAAAAAGTTTAGATACAATGTAATTAAAAGATTTTAAATACTGAAACTTATTGTATTTGCTGCAGAATATTACTAGAAATTGTGAATAATCACGCTTTTAAACAAAATAGTAGTACAAAAATTAGAGGAACTATGACGAAGTTTTGTATGTAAAGGCAATTAGACATTCTTAATGCTAAATATATATATATATATATTAATTTTAATCCTGATATTTGTTTTATAATCGCATGTTTATTCATTTTTAAATAAAATTTAAAAGTGTATACGAGAGAAGTATTAATTTAATTTTTTTTTATGTGCGTTTGAGTACAGTTTTTAATTAAACAAACAGAAAATTTTGGTGCATGTAACATTAATTCTATTGAACTGTATATATGTAATATGTACGAAATTTTATGATTAAATAAACAGATTTATGATTGATAATATGTTACATTTAACTATTTATGAATTATATAATATTTGAATTTAATTAAAATAATATATTAATGACTAGTAAGTAATATAATATGTTAAAAATAACTATATTAAAGTGATATAAAAGAAAAAAATTATAGACATTATAATAATCAGTCACTACTTGGCTTGTATATTCTACTTTAATTTCGATACACTATTCTATCATTTATTTTATAACTTAGGATATGGACCAAATAATTTTTCCCATGGAAAACTATTTTCATCATTATTATGATCATTTACATCAGGCTTAATAGTAGAGCCCCACTTTCTATTAAAATCTGTTAATTCACCTAAAATTTATTTATTTTATATTAATTTTGATATTTATTAAAAAAGTTAATAAAAGGAAATTGATTAACTCACTTTCATCCATATTGATTAAATCTTCAGTTTTAGTTTCTATACCATTTTTATCTTTTTTCGTAATTATTATATGCTGTTTGTCACCAATTTTTCTTGCTACTACAACTTCTTCATTACCTTCAGTATCTTTAATTGTTTTCTGTTCTTCAATTATTCCATTGCCTCTTTGTATAATTTTTCTTGAAACAGATTTTCCAGAAAACTGATGGTAAGGTATAATTTGGCTTATATTTTTATTTGCTTCATGTTCACTCCAAAATTGTGATAACTCATCTTTTGTCACTCTAAGTACATATATTTTAACATGTGTACTCTTTAACATATTAACAAAAAGAAATTGAAATGCAACAATTCTAATTTGAACTTTAATTAATTACTTACTTGCCATCTAAATTTTCATCAAATTTTTGAATAGATTTATAATCATAAGGTTGATTGTAATTAGGCTTAAGAAAGCTATCGCGTAAACTTTGTTTTTGTTCAGGAACTGATGGAGATGTAATTGGCAATTTTTGAAATTCTTCCAATTCTTTAAGTAAATTTCATCATTTAAAAAGATATTTATTTTAGTTTTAATAAAGAGCAGTAATTATAAAATATAAATGATGCGTACCAGGAAAATTGTTGCTAAAGCCAAAATTGAAAATTCTTAACATATTTTCCATTTGTGATTCAAAGAAACGAGTTATTTCAATTGGATCACTATGAACATTGAAATGTATTCCTATATTTGAATTCCTAAACCAAATAGTATAAATGTATAATTTGTTAGTATTTTATATATAAACATACACATATATATGTATAATAAGAGAAAACTAAATTTTGCTTATAAATTCAATGAATGGAAATGCAATAATATACCTTGATTCAAAATCAAGATCACCCTCATCATCATCATCATCATCATTTTGCCAAATTGGATTACGAAAATTATCTCTATAAAGTGGTTGATCGTTTAATCTAGAAAATATTAAAAGTTTCTTGAAACAAAGTAGAAAAGTTCTTTTAAGAATAATCTAGAATTTAAATACAAATAGAAGTGTATAGATTTTATATACTATTTATTTTTTAACTTTTACCTATCCTTATCCACAGATTCCTTATGATTTCCTCCAAATAAATTGCGGAAAAAACTGAATATTGGCATCTTTATAAATATTATTATTCGAGAAAAAAACAAACGTTATTCAGTATTATACTGTTAAAAACATTTAAAGTTACGTCATGCTAAATTTGGCTCAAGCCATGTGTAGAACTGAACTACGCAAAAACCAAACTATTGTCAGGCGCAAACAAAATAAAGTCTGATCAGAGTAAATATTCTGATTGGTGATTACAAAGTCAAGCTTATAAAGTAAATATTATTTAGGGTGCGTTCCATTTTACGCATTGAGCGCATAGATAACTTTAAACATACTGTACAAAAGTTGCACGCATAAAGCACATACTCATATGTACACTGACCGGCAATGAATGAGTCCCTGTTAGGCATCGAGTATAGCATAAAGCAGGCTGGACAAATTTTCGCTCTCTCTTGCACGTGACGTCAAAATGCTTGTTGGCAGGGTGGTAGGAGAAGCGCCATGTCAATGTGTGTGTATCAAGTATAGGCCAGTGTATGGCAATACATTATATTATGTCTATAGGTTGACTGGCGGGGGCAAAGGAAAATGTGGTGGGAGGTGTTTCGATTCCTCATCCTCGTCTTACGCACGCTAAATAAGAAGGATAGCTTTATATGGGACGAAATCTCTGCGGACAAAAGTCGAGTCCCTATCGGCGTCCTTGTTTGGCAGCCGCTTTAGCATACTCTCTAACTTATTAAACTTACCTTTTCTATCTAAGGAGCGCGCGCAACGCTAGGCCGCTCTTTGACACTTCCAACTTATGTGTAGCACTCTCACCTGTCTTGTCTACTTAATGTTATAGGAATGATTTTTTTGCAGGGAAAATAAATTATTACTATTATAATTTTATAATTTATATTTATTCAAATATTTTTAGAGGCAGAAGCAGTTCCTTGTATAATAAATATAGGGTTCTCAAAAGAACCGATTTCTTTACATACTTTCTTTTACACCTTTTTCTTCTCCTTAAATCCCAAATGTTCTTCATTATTAATAAAAATAAATTTTTACAGGGTCGGTTCTTTTCAGAACCACACAACTTAATTAAAAAGAAAGTATGTAAAGAAATCGGTTCTTTTAAGAACCCTATATTTATTATACAAGGAACTGCCTCTGCCTCTAAAAATATTTGAATAAATATAAATTATAAAATTATAATAGTAATAATTTATTTTCCCTGCAAAAAAATCATTCCTATAACATTAAGTAGAAAAGACAGGTGAGAGTGCGACAACACATAAGTTGGAAGTGTCAAAGAGCGGCCTAGCGTTGCGCGCGCTCCTTGGATAGAAAAGGTAAGTTTAATAAGTTAGATAGTATGCTAAAGCGGCTGCCAAACAAGGACGCCGATAGGGACTCGACTTTTGTCCGCAGAGATTTCGTCCCATATAAAGCTATCCTTATCATTTAGCGTGCGTAAGACGAGGATGTGGAATCGAAACACCTCCCACCACATTTTCCTCTGCCCCCGCCAGTCAGAAAGTGAGAGATAGAAAGAGAAAAACAATCAGTTGCATTCATTAGACAAAGACGGATTAATATGCCAAGTGGAGAGGGCTAGCCGCCTCCTTCTCCTCGTGAGATAAGGATAGTTTAATACTTTTGAAGGCATACTATAAAGCGGCCGCTAGACAAGGACGCAGATAGGGACTCGACTTTTGTCCGCAGAGATTTCGTCCCATATAAAGCTATCCTTCTTATTTAGCGTGCGTAAGACGAGGATGAGGAATCGAAACACCTCCCACCACATTTTCCTTTGCCCCCGCCAGTCAACCTATAGACATAATATAATGTATTGCCATACACTGGCCTATACTTGATACACACACATTGACATGGCGCTTCTCCTACCACCCTGCCAACAAGCATTTTGACGTCACGTGCAAGAGAGAGCGAAAATTTGTCCAGCCTGCTTTATGCTATACTCGATGTCTAACAGGGACTCATTCATTGCCGGTCAGTGTATGTTTATATATATATGGATATGTATATATTAAATCATTTTTGTAAAGTTGTAAGATAAAATGTTGTGTATACGTGATCGAAGTATTGATAAGTGTCATTTTGTTAAATACCTATTTGTTTTTAATGTATTTTTGAAATAATTTTATTTGCTCCTATAAAGTGTTAATAAAATAATAATCTAATTATTCGTATATTATTCACATAAACATATAGACATTATTTATATATATGTATTTATATAGAAGTAATTATAACCTTAAGTTTTATCATTTTTAATTTAGATTAAGTTAATGAATACTTATAAAAATACTTATTTTAATATAATTTCACATTACAGATATTTACAAAAAGTTATAAAAACACTGAGGAATATGAAAAGAAAATATTATACAAGTAAAATTTCATAAGTATAATTTTTCTATTCAAAGTTATAATGAATAATATTTCTGGACAATTTCGAAAGACAACATGGGATCCATTATTAATTATTTCACAAATAGTTGCTGTACAATCAGTAATGTATTGTTGTCTTGGAATTTGGATTTGGATTATCTCTTTTATATTGGGTTCAACAAAGTCTTTGGATTACGCATTTCAATATAAAGAAATACATGTTCGTGATTATGGTGGACGTTTAGTGATAACAATTTTTATTTTGAATGCTGTCATTGGTGCTTGTGCACTTTGGTGGCTAGTGCAAAGAGCAAAACAATGTATGGACTTTACTTGCACATCACACTTAATACATTTATTGTGTTGTTGGATATATAACACAAGTTTTCCAACCAGTTTTAGTTGGTGGTGCTTAAATATTGTTTCATTAAGTATAATGTGTGTATGTGGAGAATTTTTATGTATGCGAACTGAACTGCAAGCCATACCATTAGGTATGAATAGTCAAAAGACAGCATTGTAATAGACTATGTAATTAAGT
The DNA here is from genome assembly GCA_037305995.1 of Sclerodermus sp. 'alternatusi'. NCBI lineage: Eukaryota > Metazoa > Arthropoda > Insecta > Hymenoptera > Bethylidae > Sclerodermus > Sclerodermus sp. 'alternatusi'. Next base: position 2,063,756 of record CM074552.1, on the reverse strand, counting down.
TAAATGTAGTATATATTAAAATAAACTCAATTCTTATTTAAATTAAAATTATTTTGTTAACTTGCATTTTATTTTACTTCTTTCTACAACACTCATATTTTAATTATTCTTTTTTACATAAATATGGAAATATTGTACAATTCTATTCGTACTATTTATACAAGCAAAATACTATTCTCTAATGGTGATCTTCTTTATAGAATCGTAGCCCACAATAACCACATATATGATTGCCTGGTTTATCCTATTGTCAAAACAAAAGGTATCATTAAGTTTGGTGAGACAGTGCTATTATTAATGGGAACTATTAAAGCCTTACCAAATTAATGTATACTTTAGGATGACCTAAAGGGCCACCGCCACCATCACAAGATACAATGCGATCCTTTGCAAGAGACGGTGGCACTTCATTGATTAGTTTGATAGCCCAATTAGGATTAACCTCTTTTTGACAATGCTCGAATCGCATAAGACGCTTATCATTTTGCTCGAATTTCTAATAATAAAGTGTAACAGAACATTAAATTATTAAAAACAATAAAAAAGAGTTCAGTAATACATGAATTCTTCAAAGAACACTACCTGTCCAGTATGAGTAACAATATCTTCTGATCCAGATGAAGAATAAGCTCGTACTGCTACATTTATTAAAGGAACATTTCTCTCAGTTATTCTATTGATAGTCGAGAGCACTTCGAGTGCCTTTTTACTCGCCATTTTTAACTAAAGTTAACCTCAGTTAAGAAGATGTATACCCAACAGATAAGGTTCATTCGGGGTTCGTGTCTTCGCTAAGTCCAGTATGTACCTAGCACCATCTCACTCAGAGGCTAAAACATAACTTAAATAATAAAACTATATGAAATGACTCTGGTGTGTGAGATCCGTAACTAATCCTCAATCTATTCTCCGCTAATTATCCTAACGAGCAGCACCAATGAACGTGCTCAGAACTCCTGGTATATGTTAAAAGTGTCCTAACCCATGTATATACAGTATGCGGCTGTATATATATATATATATTATTAAATTACAAAAATAATAAAACGGGTCATGTTTTCATGGCGCTTCCTAATCTCTTCAGAGATCAGGAAGTACAGCATAGAGGCAGAACCATCGAGCAAACCGTTCGGTGGTTCAGAAAATGCCTGGGTGAGGAGTTTAGTGGGTCGAACCCCACACTACCCTCGGACAGCTAATCATGAAGTTCACTCTTCAGGGTTAAGCGGTCCAGGGTGTCTGGATTCAGATTCTCCTCACCTGTCAAAAAAAAAAAAAAAAAAAAAACAATTCAATTTTCAATAGTCATTGAAGACACTAATGAAGTTATAAAACTAAACGAATAATTGTAATGCATGTTAAGATTAATGTAAAATGACTTGACAAAAGCATGTAAAAAAATATGTAAAATAATTAATATAAATAAAACTTACTATCTAAATATGCATAGATATTTATTTCATCCATTTTAGCCTACAACCCATTATCCTATATTCCATGTAGAATTCTGAGCTGCGCCGATTTATACGAAAAATGCAAGTGGTACCCGTTGGAGTTTTCTCAAAATTTGTTCGATCTTTAAAGAGTCGCCATTTCCACAAAAATGAATATTTTTGGAAACGGCTTTCTGATATGAGTTCTACATATTGAATACAATCTACCTACGTAATTACAAGCGATTCGGAGAGATGTCGATTTTTCAGAAAATTGTAAGTGGTACCCCTTGGAGTTTATTCAGAATTTTTTCGATATTTAAAGTGTCGCCATTTAAACAAAAAATAAATATTTTTGGAAACGGCTTTCTGATATGAGTTCTACACATCGAATACTATCTTCCTACGGAATTAGAAGCGATTCGGAGAGATGTCGATTTTTGAGAAAATTGTAAGTGGTACCACTTGGAGTTTTTTCAGCATTTTTTCGATCTTTAAAGTGTCGCCATTTCCACAAAAATGAATATTTTTGGAAACGGCTTTCGGATATGCATTCTACACACATCGAATACTATCTTCCTACGGAATTAGAAGCGATCTGCGAGAAGTGAAAGTTATCCTTAGGTTTTCTGAATTTTTGTGATTATAGGATGTTTGGGACTAGGAAATAATGTGTGAAACAAAATATGTAGGTAGTATTCAGACGCATTGTTCGCACGCATTTTTACGCTCGCAGGATCGCTCGCATAGTTCGCTGGTTTTTCTCACACGCTTTATTTCGCTCGCATCCCACGTCGGATGGTCTAGAAGTTCTTTGCAGAAAACCGACGTCGACCCTAGCAATTTCGTTGAAACGGGGCCACCTCTTGAAGGTATTGCTAGGATCTAGGCAAAAATGTCAGAGGCGCCTTATTGCATCTCCGATGCAATCGCATGACAACCTTAGGGGACCGGCTCCCCCTTGCGCACCCCGCGAAACGAATCCCAACACGAAAATAAAAAAATAAAACCAAATAAAAAAGAAGCAAAAGAGAAGAAAAAAGAAAAGCAGAAAATAAGAAGAGAAACCATGTAATACTTAATGCGAATTTTTTGAATGAATCCCACGATGGAAGTTCTTGAAGTTCTTGTAGATAACCTGAAAAAAAAACTTAAAAAATAAATTGCTCGCATATTTCGCTCGCTATAATCGCACGGATAATTCGCTCGCTTTATTCGCACGCATAATTTGCTCGCTATATTCGCACGCATAATTCGCTCGCAATGATGAAGATTTCTAAGTATAATTCGTTAGTTTTTTCCCAGATGCTGCAGATCCAAAATGGTCAAAGTCGCATCTGGGCATGTACATTCGCGGAAGTACTTAAAACTAAAAATTGACAATTACGCGGTTCCTATTTTGTCAATTGCATTAATCTTCATCGGGTTTTTGCCAGATACTGCGGACCAAAATGGTCAATGTCGTATCTAGGCCAGCTATTACAAAAATTTAACAATCTCGCAATTAAGTCGCTCGCTTTCCTGAGATTTAGGGACCACTTTCGAGTTTAAGAAAGTGAGGGTCGTGGCCGTGACGGAACTGCAAGAAGCCGGGGTGTGCAAGCCACCCCTGGCGGGACTGAACACAACCAAGCACCCCGGATCACGTAGTTGATAAATCAACTAAACGCGTGATTGGCTGCAATTCAGGAGGCCCCCCGTTGATGTGTCAAACCCAGAACTCCTTGTTGGACCGCCCCCGACCGAACGCCCTCGCAAATACTAAGATGGCTTCTAGGAAAGCTGAAGCCAAAAGGGGAAAAAAGATTCGGAAGTGGTCCCATTACATTCTCTGGGTTACAATTATTTTCGCTCGCTTTATTGGCACGCTATTTTCGCTCGCAATGATGAAGAATATAGAGTATATTTCGTTAGTTTTTTCCCAGATGCTGCGGATCCAAAATGGTCAAAGTCGCATCTGGGCATGTACATTCGCGGATGTACTTAAAACTAAAAATTGACAATTACGCGGTTCCTATTTTGTCAATTGCATTATTCTTCATCGGGGTTTTGCCAGATACTGCGGACCAAAATGGTCAATGTTGTATCTAGGCCAGCTAATACAAAATTATACAATTCTTAAAACTAAATCGCTCGCAGTATTCGCTCGCATTGTTCGCACGCTTTTTATCGCTCGCATTGTACGCACGCTTTTTTTCGCTCGCATAGTTCGCACGCTTTTTTTCGCTCGCATCCCACGTCGGAAGGTCTTGAAGTTCTTTTGCAGAAAACCGACGTCGACCCTAGCAATTTCGTTGAAACGGGGCCACCTCTTGAAGGTATTGCTAGGATCTAGGCAAAAATGTCAGAGGCGCCTTATTGCATCTCCGATGCAATCGCATGACAACCTTAGGGGACCGGCTCCCCCTTGCGCGCCCCGCGAAACGAGCCCAAAAACGAAGATTAAAGAGAAAACCAAAAGAAAAAGCAGCAAAAGAGAAGAAAAAAGAAAAGCAGAATAGAAGAAGAAAAACCTTGTAATCTTCTTGAGAATTTGTTGATTTAATCCCACGATGGAAGTTCTTGAAGTTCTTGTAGATAACCTGAAAAAAAAACTTAAAAAATAAGTCGCTCGCTCAATCCGCACGCATAATTCGCACGCATTATTCCCTCGCAATATTCGTTCGCAATATTCGCTCGCAATATTCGCACGCATTATTCGATCGCAATGATGAAGATTTCTAAGTATAATTCGTTAGTTTTTTCCCAGATGCTGCAGATCCAAAATGGTCAAAGTCGCATCTGGGCATGTACATTCGCGGAAGTACTTAAAACTAAAAATTGACAATTACGCGGTTCCTATTTTGTCAATTGCATTAATCTTCATCGGGTTTTTGCCAGATACTGCGGACCAAAATGGTCAATGTCGTATCTAGGCCAGCTATTACAAAAATTTAACAATCTCGCAATTAAGTCGCTCGCTTTCCTGAGATTTAGGGACCACTTTCGAGTTTAAGAAAGTGAGGGTCGTGGCCGTGACGGAACTGCAAGAAGCCGGGGTGTGCAAGCCACCCCTGGCGGGACTGAACACAACCAAGCACCCCGGATCACGTAGTTGATAAATCAACTAAACGCGTGATTGGCTGCAATTCAGGAGGCCCCCCGTTGATGTGTCAAACCCAGAACTCCTTGTTGGACCGCCCCCGACCGAACGCCCTCGCAAATACTAAGATGGCTTCTAGGAAAGCTGAAGCCAAAAGGGGAAAAAAGATTCGGAAGTGGTCCCATTACATTCTCTGGGTTACAATTATTTTCGCTCGCTTTATTGGCACGCTATTTTCGCTCGCAATGATGAAGAATATAGAGTATATTTCGTTAGTTTTTTCCCAGATGCTGCGGATCCAAAATGGTCAAAGTCGCATCTGGGCATGTACATTCGCGGATGTACTTAAAACTAAAAATTGACAATTACGCGGTTCCTATTTTGTCAATTGCATTATTCTTCATCGGGGTTTTGCCAGATACTGCGGACCAAAATGGTCAATGTTGTATCTAGGCCAGCTAATACAAAATTATATAATTCTTAAAACTAATTCGCTCGCAGTATTCGCTCGCATTGTTCGCACGCTTTTTATCGCTCGCATTGTTCGCTCGCAGTATTCGCTCGCTTTTTTTCGCTCGCATCCCACGTCGGAAGGTCTTGAAGTTCTTTGCAGAAAACCGACGTCGACCCTAGCAATTTCGTTGAAACGGGGCCACCTCTTGAAGGTATTGCTAGGATCTAGGCAAAAATGTCAGAGGCGCCTTATTGCATCTCCGATGCAATCGCATGACAACCTTAGGGGACCGGCTCCCCCTTGCGCGCCCCGCGAAACGAGCCCAAAAACGAAGATTAAAGAGAAAACCAAAAGAAAAAGCAGCAAAAGAGAAGAAAAAAGAAAAGCAGAATAGAAGAAGAAAAACCTTGTAATCTTCTTGAGAATTTGTTGATTTAATCCCACGACGGAAGTTCTTGAAGTTCTTGTAGATATCCTGAAAAAAAAACTTAAAAAATAAGTCGCTCGCTCAATCCGCACGCATAATTCGCACGCATTATTCCCTCGCAATATTCGTTCGCAATATTCGCTCGCAATATTCGCACGCATTATTCGATCGCAATGATGAAGATTTCTAAGTATAATTCGTTAGTTTTTTCCCAGATGCTGCGGATCCAAAATGGTCAAAGTCGCATCTGGGCATGTACATTTCGGATGTACTTAAAACTAAAAATTGACAATTACGCGGTTCCTATTTTGTCAATTGCATTAATCTTCATCGGGTTTTTGCCAGATACTGCGGACCAAAATGGTCAATGTCGTATCTAGGCCAGCTAATACAAAATTATACAATTCTTAAAACTAAATCGCTCGCAGTATTCGCTCGCATTGTTCACACGCTTTTTTACGCTCGCATTGTTCGCACGCTTTTTTTTCGCTCGCATAGTTCGCACGCTTTATTTCGCTCGCATCCCACGTCGGAAGGTCTTGAAGTTCTTTGCAGAAAACCGACGTCGACCCTAGCAATTTCGTTGAAACGGGGCCACCTCTTGAAGGTATTGCTAGGATCTAGGCAAAAATGTCAGAGGCGCCTTATTGCATCTCCGATGCAATCGCATGACAACCTTAGGGGACCGGCTCCCCCTTGCGCGCCCCACGAAACGAACCTAAATACTAATATGAGGCAGAAAACCAATCGAAAAAGAAGACATGAACAAAACCAGAGAGAAAGAAGGATAGCAAAATGAAACACGGAAAAGTAGAAGGAAAATTTGTAATATCTCATAATGACTTACTTGAATTAATCCCACGATGGAAGTTGTTCAGCTTCTTGTAGAAAGGCTGAAAGGAAAACTTACAAACTAAATCGCTCGCATAATTCGCTGATATTATTCGCTCGCAAATGAAAGGAAAGGAAAGGAAGAGAAATAATTGCGTAAATTTTATATATTTCTTAAAACTAAGATCTCGCTCTTTTCGCACGCATTTTTGGGCATGCATTAAAATTTGGGATAATAGAAAATAGATTTATAATACCCGGTAATAGAAAATGATGAAATAATAGAACAATAAAATTACAGAGAATAATGTATAAAGTATAAAATAATGTAATTAATTTTATATGTAATTGAATATAATATGAATTTATCTCTTTTTATATTGTTATATTATTATGCATTTTCGTACATTCTGTATTTGCTCTATCTAGTTGTAATTATTGTAATAACTTAAACTGGTATTCCGACTTATATATCAAGTTTGTAAGCTTAACACTAGGTTTACGGTGTTTGGTTATATACCTATTTTTACTGAATTATAATGATAATGCAAAATGAAGGGGTCTGCGGGGAAGAATAATCAACATTTACATATATTTCATTACTTCACTAAAAACCAACGTATGTTTTTGAAAAACAATATCACAGTTTTATATATATATAGAAATCAAATTTTTAATGAGTCAAATTGGCTCGGTCCGTAAATCTAGTATTAAGGGTTTATAGCCCGTGATATAAATATACTAAATACTAAATAATATAAAAGAATAGAAAATTGAAATATTTGAGCGCACAGCACTCTACTCACCATTTTGGTGTCCTGTTGTTTTTGTACTTGGAGAGTCTGAGTCTTCCTTCAGGTGAATTAATATTAGCCAGCCAGTCATCCTTATTTGCTTTCTGTCCAGTCTTTAGCTGTTCAATTCACCAGAAGATTCTTTGTTTCTGTTTCCCTCCTCATTCTCGTTTCTCTCGTATATGGGTGGTTGGGTAATACTGTATTAATTAAAAATCCTGTATTAATTAAATATACTGAACAATGAGTAGTTGGTGGTGGGTGGCTAGTAATGTTATTTAAATTCTAAACTACTAAAAATGTTGAGTTGATTGTAGGAATAGTAAATGAAAAATTGGAAGCGAATTCAAATTGAAAATTGGATATTGGGAGGAGTGGGGGTGGTGGTGGGGATAGAGCGAAAAAATCTTAAAAATTTTTAAATTGTTAAGAAAATTCAAAATCTTTACCTCTCATTCTAACCGAGTTTCTCCCACTCCAAAGTGACGTAGAGGTTTGTGGTGGGGATGGATGAAGCTGAAATGACGTAGAGAAGAGATTCGTTCAAGTTGGAACATAAAATCATAATGAAAATTCAAAATCTTTACCTCTCTTTCTAACCGAGTTTCTCTCACTCCAAAGTGACGTAGGCGCTTGATGGTGGGGATGTTGGAAGCTGAAGTGACGTAGAGAAGAGATTCGTTCAAGTCAGAGTGCAAAATCGTAATGAAAATTCAAAATCTTTACCTCTCTTTCTAACCGAGTTTCTCCCACTCCAAAGTGACGTAGGCGCTTGATGGTGGGGATGTAGGAAGCTGAGTGACGTAGAGAAGAGATTCGTTCAAGTCAGAGTGCAAAATCGTAATGAAAATTCAAAATTCTTACCTCTCCTTCTGACCGAGTTTCTCCCACTCCAAAGTGACGCAGAGGTTTGTAGTGGGGATGGATGAAGCTGAAATGACGTAGAGAAGAGATTCGTTCAAGTCAGAGTGCAAAATCGTAATGAAAATTCAAAATCTTTACCTCCCTTTCTAACCGAGTTTCTCCCACTCCAAAGTGACGTAGGCGCTTGATGGTGGGGATGTTGGAAGCTGAAGTGACGTAGAGAAGAGATTCGTTCAAGTCAGAGTGCAAAATCGTAATGAAAATTCAAAATCTTTACCTCTCTTTCTAACCGAGTTTCTCCCACTCCAAAGTGACGTAGAGGTTGGTGGTGGGGATGGATGAAGCTGAAATGACGTAGAGAATAGATTCGTTCAAGTTGGAGCATAAAATCATAATGAAAATTCAAAATCTTTACCTCTCTTTCTAACCGAGTTTCTCCCACTCCAAAGTGACGTAGGCGCTTGATGGTGGGGATGTTGGAAGCTGAAGTGACGTAGAGAAGAGATTCGTTCAAGTCAGAGTGCAAAATCGTAATGAAAATTCAAAATCTTTACCTCTCTTTCTAACCGAGTTTCTCCCACTCCAAAGTGACGTAGGCGCTTGATGGTGGGGATGTAGGAAGCTGAGTGACGTAGAGAAGAGATTCGTTCAAGTCAGAGTGCAAAATCGTAATGAAAATTCAAAATTCTTACCTCTCCTTCTGACCGAGTTTCTCCCACTCCAAAGTGACGCAGAGGTTTGTAGTGGGGATGGATGAAGCTGAAATGACGTAGAGAAGAGATTCGTTCAAGTCAGAGTGCAAAATCGTAATGAAAATTCAAAATCTTTACCTCTCTTTCTAACCGAGTTTCTCCCACTCCAAAGTGACGTAGGCGCTTGATGGTGGGGATGTAGGAAGCTGAAATGACGTAGAGAAGAGATTCGTTCAAGTCAGAGTGCAAAATCGTAATGAAAATTCAAAATCTTTACCTCTCTTTCTAACCGAGTTTCTCCCACTCCAAAGTGACGTAGAGGTTGGTGGTGGGGATGGATGAAGCTGAAATGACGTAGAGAATAGATTCGTTCAAGTTGGAGCATAAAATCATAATGAAAATTCAAAATCTTTACCTCTCTTTCTAACCGAGTTTCTCCCACTCCAAAGTGACGTAGGCGCTTGATGGTGGGGATGTTGGAAGCTGAAGTGACGTAGAGAAGAGATTCGTTCAAGTCAGAGTGCAAAATCGTAATGAAAATTCAAAATCTTTACCTCTCTTTCTAACCGAGTTTCTCCCACTCCAATGTGACGTAGGCGCTTGATGGTGGGGATGTAGGAAGCTGAGTGACGTAGAGAAGAGATTCGTTCAAGTCAGAGTGCAAAATCGTAATGAAAATTCAAAATTCTTACCTCTCCTTCTGACCGAGTTTCTCCCACTCCAAAGTGACGCAGAGGTTTGTAGTGGGGATGGATGAAGCTGAAATGACGTAGAGAAGAGATTCGTTCAAGTCAGAGTGCAAAATCGTAATGAAAATTCAAAATCTTTACCTCTCTTTCTAACCGAGTTTCTCCCACTCCAAAGTGACGTAGGCGCTTGATGGTGGGGATGTAGGAAGCTGAAATGACGTAGAGAAGAGATTCGTTCAAGTCAGAGTGCAAAATCGTAATAAAAATTCAAAATCTTTACCTCTCTTTCTAACCGAGTGTCTTCTACTCTTTACCCCCTCTCCCTAATCCCACTCCCCTTTCCTTTTTCTTATCATTACTTTAAAAATTTAGTTTTTAATAATATTAAATAAATTTAATATTAACCCATCACTTACCACCTCCTCAGTGCCCTCATAAGGGTCCTCATAATAGTCTTTAGCAGTCCCACAGTACCTGCATAATATTTTAAATGGTCGGTTAGAAAGAAGGATAACAGTGCCATCTTCACAAAAATCATTCAACTAATTCTTAGTAACTTTTACTAGATATTTGGTCAACTGCTTCGTTGTGACTCGTCGAGTCCTATTTTTCGTTTTACGCCTTCAAAACATCTTTAATACAAGTGAAACAATTTGGAATGGATTGTGCTGTACAGTAGTAACACCTGTATTTCTTGGAAAATAGAAAATTCAACCTGTCAAGGCAGCCATTTTTCCTAGAATATAAGCTGTCAAAATCAGCATGAGTTTAAGCATTAATTTTTCTATTAAATAAAACTTATTGTAGCCTATTCTAATTTGAGCACCTATCTGTGAATATTTATCTGTCAATTAAAAGTGGTCTCATAAATGTTTAATGCGTTTTGAAGGCGTAAAACGAAAAAGGGTAATGCTCTGCATAAACGGCACATACTGTACATAAAAGTGTCTATTGGTGAAGGGTATTGTGGCGCCTTAATATTATGTTTAATTCCTGAACGACTAAAAAAAAAATTCTGTAATAAATACCCATATAGATAATGAAGTTCTAGTTAAATTTGGGCGCTGTTGGTGCCTACACTGAGCGCATTTAGTTTGTAGCATCTAGATTGGCACTCCACTGTAATATTGCTATATGTCTGTGAATGCACTAGAGCTGGATCAAAAAGAGTATTAGGTTAAGTCCTCATATAACAAAAAATTTTCATAAGTTAGACAAAGATACGAGATCTTTTGTTTCCCTCTATTTAGTTAAGACACGAACCATTTTAGTCGGGTAGACTTCCTGTTAACTATATAATTTAAGCACTTTTTTACCATCTTAAATTTATGTCGAAAGCTTCTTCTATATTTTTTTATGATTTACCCTTTGAGATTACCGTCAAATAAATTTACCGATATTAGATAATACTAGAAACAGTTATTTTCTGATAGTTACATTAGTAGCGCTTCGATCGTTTCCAAAAATCTCAAGGGTCTTGTTCATAGGTTTTATAAGATCTATGGTTTTAGTTAAAAAGCTTTTAATGTTTGTGAAAGAGTATGAATGAAACCTAACCTTAACATCTTTCTTGTGATTTACACAATTGAAAATTTCTAAATTAAATTTGTGATGCAAAATCATTTAGAAAAAATGACTGATCTTGGTCAAAATGTTAATGAATCAGATGATAGTTTTAAAAAGCCTACATTTGTGGGACCTAGATGTGGAAAAAAGAATAAAATCCCTACAGTAAGCGATACAACAATAGTTGATATAAAGTCTACAGACGATGAAACAAATTCAGATAATGAAATTTGTAATAAAAATGAAAAAGAAATTATTGAATTAAATGATAAGAAATCAGATTCCATTGAGGAAGAGCATAAGAAAAGCATAAGTTTAAAAAATATTTCATTGCTTTACAAAGAACCAAGTTGGAGTGGTATTCCTAAAGATGAATATAAGATTGAAGTATTAAAATCAGGCGTAATTCTTAATACCATTGATTTAAGTGAAAAAAGTTATTACGTTATTGGAAGGTTACCTAGTTGTAACATTTTACTTGCACACCCAACAATTTCCAGATATCATGCAATATTGCAATATAGAACTATACGAGATGAGAACAATAAAATTGGTTTTTATTTGTATGACTTAGGAAGTACTCATGGTACATTTTGGAATGGAAATCGCATAAGACCTAATGTATATGTAAAATTGCATGGTGGACATATATTTCATTTTGGGTGTAGCCAAAGGAAATTTATTTTCCAAGCACCAATAGATGATCAGGAAGAAGAATCAGAATTGACAGTTACAGAATTAAAGGAAAAGAGAAGATTAGAATTAGAGGAAAGAGAAAGAATACAAAAGGAACAAAAACATCAAGAAGAAGAAGAAGAAAGATTAAGAAAGGAAAAGGAAGAAAATGAAGGTATTGATTGGGGTATGGGAGAAGATGCAGATGAAGAAACTGATGTACCTGAAAATCCTTTTGCTTCAACTAATGATGAAGAATTATTTTTGGATGATCCAAAGAAAACATTAAGAGGTTGGTTTGAAAGAGAAGGATATGATTTACAATATGAAACAGAAGAAAGAGGTTTTGGACAATTTTTATGTTGGGTTAATTTACCCATAGACACTGCAAATGGAAGCTCAGTAAGGGCTGAGGCCCTTGTTAAAGGAAAGAAAAAAGAGTCTGTTATACAATGTGCTTTAGAAGCTTGCAGAATTTTGGATAGGCATGGATTATTAAGACAAGCGAATCATGAAACACGAAAGAGAAAATCAAAGAATTGGGAAGAAGTAGATTTTTATGATTCTGATGAAGATGAGTTTCTAGATAGAACAGGAACAATAGCAAAGAAACGTGAAAAACGTAAAAGAATGGCAGGAAAACTAGATTCAGAGATTGAAACATATAATTCATTAATTGAAAAACTAAATAACATTACTGAAAGTATTTCAAAGTTAGAAAGTACTTTGAATGCTTCTAAAAAGTTGAAGGAAATTGATACAAATGATGACGAAGATGCTTTAGATGCTTTCATGTCAAACTTAAGTTCATCTACTTTAAGCAAAGATGATAAGATTAAGATGAAACTAGAATTGCAAGAACTTAAGAAAGAGAAGGAGAGGTTGGTGAAATTAGTAAATATAACAAGACCAGCCAATTTACCAGCACTATCACAGAAGATTGCAAAAGAGCAACATGTAAATGAAGAAATTACTCAAAAATCATCTAATATAAGTTTACAAAAAGATGACCACTTAAATGTAAATGAAATGCCTGTTTCACAAACATCTGAGAATGAATCAGAAGATGAAGAAGACAAGAAAATCGTAAATGATACAGAAGATCCTGTATCTTATAAATGCAAACTTAATAAGCCACTAAAGATTGAAGTTAGTGAGAGTAGTGATCAACAAGTACAAGATGCTGCTTCCGAGAATAAAACTGATTCAAGCAAAGCTGTAGAAGATATAAAGAAAAAAAAGAAAGCGTCAACAAAAAAAGGAAAATCACCTAAAGAAATATCGAAATCTTATAATGAAAGCACATACAGTGAAAATTATTCATTTTGGATACCACCAAAAAATCAGACTGGTGATGGTAAAACTAGTCTTAATGAAAAATTTGGTTATTAAAACCAAACATGTATATTAAATATGAAGGTGTAAATTACATTTCGATAAAAACTTTTGTTTATTATTGAAGTATATGTTTGTTAATTTTGTAAATATATTTACTTTAAAATATTTATACATATAGAAATAACTCTTATTTTATTTTATAATGTACAATGTATAATGTATAATTGTAAAATGTAATAAAATCAATGATCTTATATAGATTATTCAAGTATTAAATAAATAAAACCAGTAATTTTTATATATAAGCATTTTTATTTTAAAATATTTACCTATACTGCATTGTTCGTATGATAATTATATATGAAATTCTTAACTACATTTTTTATATTTACATTAAATAATCATGAACTAGATATAATCATGATATACGCTCTGTGCAGATTTCACATTTTATGAAAAGTAGAGATGCATAAAATTTAATAGACCTTTAAAGGTGCATAATAATAAGTAGTTAATCTATATTTAATTATAACTGCTTTGTGTAAGCTATTAAGATCTGTGCAATATTAAACATCAATACTGTATCATAAAATATCTGTAATAGATTATGGTTTTGATTTATTACTAATGTTATAACATATTCGCGAAAGAGTAATTAACAAATACACATAAGAGTTTATATACTAATCAGTAGAATAAAGGTACAAAATTTAATTTTAAAATATAAGTACCTTTCGTAATATACATATGTAGAGTTAAAAATTTATATAATATTTGTATGTCAAATATTTCATACTTTTCCTAATATTATTAAATAATTCTGAAAGTATTATTTACAAATACAAAAGATTCACAGAATATAAAATTAATCTTTACTTACGATGAAGTATTTTTTGTCCTAAAATTTTTACATATATAAAAATTTTTTCTTAGTAATCACTTACTTAGATAAAGTATTTTTTAATCGTGGTATAATTTCTTCTTTTCATTCTCCAAAAGGTTGGAAATTGTAGCAGAAATTCGTATATCTTCCTGTGTACTCTCACACTTGAAGTGCAAACTTAACATTCCTTAGAATAAGGTCTTTATTCTATATCACATGAACCATGAAAATGTATATCATTTTCCAGGTAGTAAACATGGTCAAGAATAATCCACTTCCGCTTTTTTATAAAATTCTAACAATATATATCACATTATTAGTTGATCAAAAAAGATCATTTTAAGTTCTAGTCAGATTCGTGACTATTTCCTTCCAAGCCTGAGCAATATCGTATTTTCCATTCTAGGAATAATCTTATTAATTTCTTTATTTATATGCTGCTTGTTCATTCAGTATTTATATTCTTTCTTTTAATTCCAGTTGATGAAGTAATTTCTGATATAAGGATTTTTTCCTTTAAATGTTGATAATTTTGGAATCTGGATACTGCATAATCCTATAAGAATTGAAAACAGCTCTTTTAATTGTATTCTTAATAATAAAGTATAAAAATGATTATATTTAAAAACCACAATTAACTAACCCAATAACCAAATGGAATCTGAGAATGTTTTGCATTAACAATACTCCAAAGACCCCAAAATAAGTGACTGGCTAATGTAAATACTTTTATTTCCTTCATTATTTTTTCTTCTTCTGATTGTCCCTCTTTTCCAATAGTCTTCAAGTAGGTTCTTATAAAGTTCAGCTGAAGATAGAATAATAGATAATCTATATAATAATAGATTTTTAACTATTTATAATTTTAATTTTTCTTAACTATATTTTTAATTTATAAAAAATTTGATATCTAAAACAAATTTCAATTGACTTTCATCAAACATTATAGGAAGAAATCAAAGCTCAATTATATATGTTTAAAAGATTACAAATAGATGAAAATATGAATGAGTGATTATCTCTACTAAGCATTTCTTTAAAAAAAAGCTACCTACATATAATTAAAAAGTAAAAAGTTATACAAATTAATTAATATTTGTATTCTTAGGTAAAACCAGAAAAAAGTAAAAGAGCTATTTTTCATTAGATTTGATAAATATTGTACATATCACAATTATGGTTTTAAAAGAAATTTATATATTCGTCAACTAATGAAGTAATACTGAAGGAATAACGTCGATAGCAACTTGGTACATCAGGTTGATATAACTATCGCACAGCTATTACGTACGTTGACGCTTTATCAATTAATATGCTTGTGATTGGCAAGCGAATTTTTGGATTGCCCGGATTATTGGATATCTATCATATTATGCAGATTATCGATTGACTATTGAGAAGTACTCTAGAGTTGTAGATGCGTAGACGTGAGATTGGCTTCACCATGGTAGGTTGCACCGGTTACTGTTGTTCCACAAAGGACAGCAGAAGAGCAATCCCAACTGACAGTTCATCGCACTGGCAGTCTCATTTGTTTCCCACTTTGATGATTACAGGCATCAGCCTTGCCTCAGAGTATTGCCATCCTGTGAAACTAATATATACACACGCAACACACGCCAAGGTGTCCTAAACCCCTCCCCCTTTTTTAACAACATAGTATGATACATAACGTGACCTGAATGCTTCAAGGATTCGTAGTGTAAAAAAAAGAGAAAGAAAAAACAGATAAAACTAATTCAGCGTAGTATTAAACTGCATCGAGCAGTCAATTAATAAATTAACTCTTTAGATTTCTTAATACATCTATAAATCTTTTTTATACGAAAAGCTACTCTTCCTTTAGTGGCAAAGGCAGGAAGGCAAGAAAAATCGAGTAGTACTGCACACGTGTACCTAACAGAGTGCTTACACTGGACTCAATAGCTTTTTACTGGCAAATGCATGAGAGAACACAACATGTATAAAAAAAAGATGTACGTAGATAAGAGTGTGACGACTTACCAACGATATTTTAACCCACCCCCTATCTGGTACGAACTTACCTTTTGTTCCTTTGTGGGTCTAGTGGCCAACTCATGGAAGAAAGGGTAATCCGGTGCCGTGTAGTCGTACTGCCATTCCACAAAGTGATTAGCGATATCAAATCCTCGGTAGTTATAGGAACAATATTCAAAGTCGATTAGAACTAGTTCTGGTTTTTTGGAATTTTCTCGCAGTAATATGTTACCCTCTTGCATATCATTGTGACAAAACGCAACAGGGTACTTCTGTTGCATAACGAGAGACCTAAAGATACGCAAATATAATTAATAGTAAGATACGCGTGTCATTTATTGTTCTTAATAAAAAAAAGAAAAAGCAGAAACATACTTAAACCAATTAATTTCCTTGTCAAAGTCTATCGTGCGTATTGAATTAATATTCTCTAATTGGCGAGGATCGATGTCTTTTATATTTTGTAAAATACTTGCTGAGGTTTCAACCCAATTGGCCATTGTATTCCAAAGCCAAATAGGCTCTTTGCTTATAGGAACTTGCATCATATGAATCTGAGCCATCTTCTCAGCGATTAACTTGCTTAAAACAGGATCGGCTAATTCTTTTGTAAGTAATGGACGTGCAGGTATGTACTCTTCTATGCGACCTCCAGGAAATACTCCATGTAATCTAGGACCTAATCGCCTTTCTGAGAGAAGAGTAAATATGACGGATTCCGTTATTAGGCCTTCCAAAGCCCTCTCCCCGTGTGTTTGGCCGTACAAACGTAACAATACTTGGCGTGGTTCTCCACGTACCGGAACTGTGCCTTGCGGTAATTGAACATTGTACAGCCAATTACTCAAACCTCCGCTGTAATAGAAATAGGAAAAATCTACAATGACAAGAACGTTCGTACGTCTACCATCGCACCTCTGCAGACGTGCAACAAATGAATGCTTTGGAGTACCTAATCCTTTTGAGAGAAATATTTTCAGCAGTGACGTGTTTCCAGACACCATGTAGGTAATCGCGACAAATTCTAGCTGCAGTTTGTCTCATTTCCGGATTACTATCGGACATCTGAAAAGTAAAGTGACTGCACCTGTAAAATTTCCGCCATTTCCCAAATAAGATTTCTTTGCCAAAGCCATGAAAAGCATGCAGGGTCAAGCTATGATGGAATTCCGCATTCCAAAGTGTTACGTAACAAGTTATCGAGAAGCCAAATTCTATACTCTATCAATACTTGAATTAAAAAGAAGTGCAAAGCATTTTATTGGCTAGCGAATGGATCGCCCGATTACAAGGCAGACTGGAGAGATATAGAGAAGCTCAAGTAGAAACGATACAATCAATTTCACGGAGAAAGATATCGCAGAAGTTAGAGTAAATCAATATTAAAGTACATCGATTAACAAATATTTTTCAGTCATTCAATTTATAATGAAGATTAAGGATTACATTTTTTTAAACACTAACTTAACGTTCAAGTTAAATGTCTAGAGACTCGTGACTCAAGAATCACCGATGCTTCTGGTATCAGTGAACGATGACTCACCAAGAGCGATGAGAAAGAGCATCATAATATCGCATTAAAAAAATGAATGAGACTCGATGTAGTTAACAATAAAAAAAAAAGTAGAAGACAATGAGGTTTGATATAATTCGATATATGTACATACACAAGTTGGTGTAGTGTTACATGGCAGAATACGAGTCATTCGAGGCCAATCGAATTAGCCCTTGGAATTGGCGAATCGGATAAGATAACTGCTTAATGTTAACGCAAAGAAGTTAATGTAATTTTAGTTGACTGATGCTTTATGCGTTAACCAGAATAGCTGTACAATTGTAAAGCTTCGATACGACTTATGAAATTAGATACGTGAACATGTTAGTCGTGTCTTCTATTTGCAGAGTATACAAAGTTAACGGGATCGAGAATACTTTTCGAGATTCTCACTGTTATGGATAATCGAGGTATTTCTTTGATATCTCATAAAGATCGCAGTTTTTCTTCATGTTCGGATACGGTTTTCCATGAATACTGAACCTCTAACCAGCGAATACACAACGATAAGGAGCTTGCGCCATGTTTCGATCAATATTTATTAAAGTCACAGCCTGTGAGAAATGAATGCCTTTTTAATTCGTATATAGATTTAGTATGATCTGCCTCAATAAGTTTAGTACAGTTAAATGAGTTAGTGAATGAATGGTTAAACAAGCAAACCAATAAATGAATAAATTAACAAACGAATGCATAGACATACAAATAAATGCAACACATAGTTAATACTATTATAAGCTATACTCACAAAATTATCCAGTTAAAACATATCTGTGAAGATGATAGCAGGGCGTGATAACTTGACGAATCCTACGGGTATTCGCACTAAATGCAAATATACTTGTTAGTAAATCTAATTTTTCCACAAAGGAGATAGATAAATAACATTAGAAGTTGTCTATATACAAATAAGGTTGTTAATACATTTTACTCCCAAACCCAGAAATAAGCATTGCAGGAAATTTGCGCGTTAAAAAATAATTTGCTTAAAGTTTAATTACAAGTGGAGGATGAATTTTCCTATACATCAAAAACAAGCTTAGACACTCCTTGTCCTTGTTTATGTTTACGGAATTCCGAAACGATGAGATATACTCAAGAATATTATTTTGTCAAAATGCACGATAGATCTTCCCTGATATTTATAATAGAGGTAGAGAGAGGGAAAAGTGCAAATACAACATAATCATTGAAAATCAACCGAGTGGTAATTGAATGTAGCTCTCAGACGAATCTCTTTTTGCAGCTATTTCACAAATTTATTCCTTACACTTGCCGGCTGCGTAATTTTCCATTATTACATAAATGAGTTTCTGAAGGTATCTGTTGTTTTAGCCACGCAATGGAAATATACTAATAACTTTATTTTCCTGTTCATTTCCTTTTATCAGGTAGATTATTTCTCAGAACTTCCTGGCACTATATATTCTCCAATGGAATTCTAAAATTGTTGTATATTAGTTATAATTGTAACAGAACAAAGGAATTCTTGAGAGCTGTAATTTTTATGAATATTTATACCAATATATATATCTAATATAAACAGTACCCGCAAATGTGTGTGCATATGCGTTATGCGTGTGTGTAATTTAAGAATCACGTTTAAAGCCCATTGCACAAGAAACTTCCTTATTTTTAAAATATTTAAAACATAAGCAAGTTATTACAATGACGTGTACACCCAACCACAAGCAAAATATACATTAAATGTACACGTACCTTACTTTCACAGCCCATGATGAAATTTCTATGCAATGTTTAATAATTCCAAATTCAAAAATATCACAAAAACCACCTTTATCTATTCCAAATACTTTTAAAAGTCACAAAACTATTTATACGCTAAATACAATGCGTGATTAACACAAATCAAACTTTTAATATATATATATATTTTTTTTTTGTTAACCTAAAACTGATTAAAATTCTCAATACGTGAATAAATTGCACTTCATACAATTAAGTAGAATAAAAGTATTAATATATTTTTAAATCTTGCGAGAAAGATAAGCAATTTACTAATACGACACTTTAATACGATACAGCGTAAACGAAGGAAATGAATGCAGTAATAAAGGTAGCCTTATGACGAGCTAGGTTGGTGAAAAATGTAGAGGGAGTAAAATCTCTTGCCGCGTGATAAAATTGTCACAGTATTCGTGCTTGTGTGCACATACTAATGCAGATTAAAGAGCTGCGCGTTGAGCTATCTATAAAAAAATACACAAGTGCCACGCAGCCTATTTAAACAACTTTGCTTTTACTAAAAAACATAGTATTCTCAAATAGGATAATGATAGATAATATACAAAAAAAAAGATATTCTTTTCAATAAAAAAAATAAAAACAATGCATTGTATGCATGAACTGTAGGTAGATGCAAAAATATTTGCATTGTCCAATTGATATAAATGAAAATAAAAATGAACACGTGCTTATAGATATTTGATGTAATACATCATAAAGTAGTGAAACGCCTACAGTGATATTTGATCTGCTTTAAAGATATAAGTTTTACAGAGATAACAATGTATCACAGACCAGTTGTTAATACATTGACGAGTTTTCTTAAATCTACTGTCATAACTAAGATTAAAATTTTCCTCTATGATCTAATTCTTTAAATACATGAATGGTACTTTATATGTTTGCTGGCAAATGAGAATATGTTTACTATAAGAAAACAAACAACAGTTATCTTGTATATATATGTGATGTATATTCATTAAGTAGAGACCACATAAACAATTAGTGAAGAATCACTTAGCATGCTACAAATCAAGGAACATTGCTTCCTTTTTTTAATAATTTGTAATAATAAACGCAATAAATAAATACACATCTTCAGTAATTATGTTAACTGTGCAGAAATGTATAATAATTAAGATAAAAATACCATTACATCATTTGTTCATGATTTAATACAATTTTCTATTGAGTAGAGTAGGTCTCAAAATAATTGGTATCTAATTTGGTATTGGCATTTAAATTTGGATTAAAAAGGTTGCAAAAACAAAAAGTGATGATATACATTATATAACAGTAAAATATAACAATATAATGGAGAATAAAGTAAACTGAAATACTATTATATAGTATAAATAAAAGTAGACATACCTATTTTTTTTCTGTGACATTTAATTATGTTTCTTTTAAATGATATTTGTATAATATTGTAAATAAAAATTTGTTCTAAATTTATTTTTTAATATTCTTTTTCCTCATGTTGATAACGATGGCGAAAGATTTGTTTTTAAAGGACTGTGTGTTTTATTTGTAACCTTAGAGTCTATATTCTCTAATAATCTTTCTTCTCTCTGTTGAAGAATTGGTTTGGTTGAAGGAGTAGAACGGTCAGATATCCACCCTTCTAAATTATAACCAATAAATCCAATAACAAAAGCAACAGGAAAGGTCAAATATTTTGCACCACTTCGGGAAAATTGAAGAATTAATGGCCACATTTTCTGAAATATCAATTAAATATAAACTGTTTTTTAATAAAAAATTTACTTATTAAGATCCACATAACACATAAATTTACCGCTTAATTAGGTTAGAGAAAAAACTTTAAGTAACTATTCTTATAAAATAATTATTACAATTAGAAAATATATGAAATTTATGACTGAATAAATATTTTAATAATTGATGGCTAATTTGATGGAATAATCGTGAAGATTATAAAAAATTAATATTGAGCAAGATTAAAAGAAAACTGATAAAACATGGTTATGTTTTCAACTTTAAATTGTAAGGTTAGTACAACCACCACAGATGTGTGTAAAATAAGAGAGTACACAAATAAGTATGATATAAAAATGATATATCATATATTGCTCATTACATGTGGCTACATATAATTATTACACTTTGGTAATCTTAAATTATTTGATATACTTAAATTATATATTGAAAGAGATATATTAGATAACACATTTTATATATAACAAAATAATCTATTCAGTGATACACACATTAAAATTAAAATTATAAATTAATTATTCAGAAATAACAAATAAAAATTATAAAATATATATCCTATTAATGGCAGTGTGTTAAATATATATTGTTTTAAATAATAATGGCAATCAACTAAAAACTAAATACAACTTTATGCTAAAGAATAGAGATTGCTCCCTTTATGATAAAGTTTTATTTAATATAATGACTAATTATTTGGTAATTTTTGATCAATTACTTTATTCGCCAAATATATCAATTTTAAAGAATATTTTATAAAATCAGATAAAAAATATTCAAATGATAAATAAACATTTTATATATCAACTTATTTTTAATTACCTCATTGTACTTATGTAAAAAATTACCGAATAAAAATTAATCAATATATAAAAAAAATGATAATTATGATAAAATTATATTGAGAATTTGACTTAATTCTATATATACAGAAATTCTTGTTTGTTCTCTTTAAAATAAAAAACTGACTGAATTTTAAAAATAAATGGAATGAAATTATTTGTAATTTATTACAAGTGACTCATTTGCTATGCATACTTATAATATAATTATATTGTAGATACTAAAAAGTACATTAACTATTGCATAATTTATATCACTTGTATTATAAGAAAAAAATTAAATTATAATATACCACTTTTTTGATTTTTTACTTACGTTCTATTTACACCCACACACCATGTGGATTTTTACTTGTAGGCACTGCTGTTTCTAATTGCCTTGGAGATCCTACCATTTTTCGTGTACTTCCAGGTTTATGGACACCTAAATACATTCTTATTAATAAAACAAACAACTAATCAATAATTTTAAATGACTTTTTACCTTCTAATAAACATTTTACTTGTTCATCTTGACAAGCAACAGCTAAACTTTGTAAATTTGCTTCCTTCATATCAGCTACAAGTCTTTCTACTTGTAATTTTTTTTCTACAATTGAAGCTTCTATGTTTGCAACTTCTAATTTTAAAGATTCAGCACATTGTGTAGCTAGTTCTGCAGATCGCTTAGCTTGATCCACTTCAGTTTGAAGTCTTTCAACTTCACTTATAATCTTTCGCTCCATAGTTTGACGATCATCTAACTCGCGACTAATATTATGCTGTTCTACAGCAAGTTCCTCCATAACCAATCTATTAAAAAATTAAATAAAAAATAAAAAAAAACCTATAAACTAAGCTAATGTATAAAAACATTACCTAATTTTATTTTTACATTGTAATAATTCTGTTTCACAATTAGCAAGTTTAGAACGAAGAAGAGTTATTTCTGATTTTAGAGTCTTTTCTTGTTGCCTAACAATCTCACTTTCTTCCTCTACATGAGCTAATTCCTTTAACTAAAATTAGAAAGTACAATGTCAAAGCTTTTATAAAATGTTTCAAATTTTGGTTTTTTACCTGCTCTTCAATCATGCGACCTGTGGATTCTATACGATTAACTTCTTGAGAAATAAAATCCATTTGATGTGCTTGTTCTTTATTCTTTGTTTCCCAATATAGAATTTCAGCATCAAACTTAAGAATATCATATTTTAGTTATAACACTTATTAAAACATGTATAGTTAAACTTACTTTAGTAAGGTCTGCTTGTTGTGCATTAATAGTATCTCTTTGTTTATTAACTAATTTAATAAGTTCAACATATCGTTGTGTATAAGCAACTGTGACTATATTTTGTGCTTGCCCCGATACTTGATTATTAGAATGGGTTGGAATCTTTGATTCTTGAAATTTCTATTTTAAAGTTTATGCTATTAATACAAGTATTATTAATGAAAATAAAACAGGTAATGAAAAATATATATACTTGAATAAGATTTCTTTTTGATTTTCCTGTACTGTTTGGAGAAGACTGATCTTCTTTATGTATTTGAAAGTTTCCACTATTAATGTTAGATAAAAATTGTGATCTACTAGGACTACTTAAATTAGGTGGTGGTGGATCACGATATGGAGGCAATGTTCTTAATGGTGGTGATGCTAGACCAGGAGGATCTCTGTATGGTGGAACTTCACGTATCTTTTTTTGGGAAGGGTGCATATTACCTGTTAAATAATAAATGTTAAGAATTATATTATACATTAGATTGATAACAACAGAATTCAAAAGATTTACCTTCATTACTAGTCCCTTGAACTGGAGAATGATTTGATTTTTGAATGTTTTTTCTAGTTTGTGAATCTTTTCCTTTTAATTGTAATGTAGGCTGAACAATAGCAACATTTTCCATTTGAGGCTATAACATTGATTAATATAATATTTATAGAATATATATTCAGATATTTTAATATCACTTACTTCCGAATTATTTTCTGATATAATTCCATGATATCCACTATATGTTAATGACTTTCTTGTATCACGGTTCCTTTCAAAACCAAGTTGCATATCATCAAAATAATTACTAAAGGTAGAAGCATTATTTTTACTTTCATCTTGCACACTATTATTAAGATTTGTATGTTCTGATACTAAGCCAGGAATTCCATTTATTTTAGTTCCATGAGACAATCGATTACTAATATTACTTGTACTTTTATTGTTGTCTGAACCAGAACGCCTTAAGATTAATTGTACTTCAGAAGAATATTCCCCCCATTTCATGAGAATCTATAAGACGAAAGTAAAATTAAGGAAATAAATAAAAAATTATGAGTAAAAGTTAAATAACTTTATTAACCTTTAAAGGACTCTCATAAGGGGCTAATAAGCGTTCATTAGTTCTCCATCTTTCAACTAAAGTAAATCTGCCAGTTTGAGCTGTAGCATGTGCCAAAGCATATACTACATCCTATAAGAATATTAAAATATTAAAAGAAGATGGAAGGCACTTACATACTTTTGGCATTGTGTTGTTTTTATTGAACTATACCTGACAGGTAGTAGTTTCTGTTACACCACACACAATACGTTGTATACCTTCAACCCATACTTTTAACTCCATTACGACATTAATAACTTTAATTTATAAATACAAGTTTTCCATTTCAAGATAAAAGTTCTTAATATCTTAGTTTTACTATAATTTATTAACCACAATAAAATCTTGAATTTAAAATCAATAAGATACTACTAAACAGTTCTAAAACTTTAAGTGTAATATTTTCAGAAAAAATATTAATAGAGAATTTTATATTCACTTATAACATATTAATATAGAAATAAAACCTTTGTTTATATTTCTAAATATCAAATGTAATTTTTAATAATAAATATCCCTAATAAAATACATAGTAAACTTAAATTGTTTTATAATATAATTTTTGTTTTTATTTTTAAATATTTAATAGCAATCACACACCGATAAAAACACACACCCATGTACAAAAGTAATGAACAAGATCACTAATAAAAACTGACAGATTCCTTATGTTTATGAAACCACAAATGAAATAAAATCAAGAAATGCTTATGAATTCAAGATAAAGATGTAGCAATACCCTCGAAATTTTACGGAGTTGATAACAGCGAACTAGTTTCTGTTTTAGGAATTAAATATTTCTAGCAGTATGATGTCGGTAACTTATGGTAGTAATAGTTTATGGTAACTTCTGGTAATTTGTGCATTCGAATCTTCATTTGTCGGTACTTTCCCACCAGAAGGTAAAGTAGATAAAGAAAAAATTAAGTTTAGCAGTACCATAATACAAAAGATAATAAGTTCACTATGATTTCGAGTTCTAGAGACCCTACAATCAGAGATTAATGACTTATTGGCACCATTCTGCTAGGGTGCCGATAATAACATTCACCACCTTGTCAACTCTGTTCACCATGGTCACAATTTTACATAAAAATTACTAGATGATAGTATTTTTGTTATTTTATAGTTATTTGGCTAACTATTTCCGGTAATCTTATGTTTGAAGATGCATGTTTATAAGAAGAGGTTATTGTGTGAAAATTCGTATTATTTAATATAAAAAAAATAATAATTATTATTTGTTAACTGTAATATGATGTATAGAATCTTAAATAAACAAGGTATTTCAGCGCAAAATTTGTATTTTGCGTCATTGCATAAAAGTACAAAATTATCTATAAAAAAATGCTCCTTTTGTCATTTTTGTCATCACAGAGCATTAAAAAGTATGTATAAATTTATATGGTCTTTCATAATAATAAAGTTGTGTAGATAGTCAAATGACCAAGTAATAATCAGGTCAAACAATGATGATAATTGTTATGTTTATTTCTAGAAAATGATCTCTTACGAGTAAAATATTCCTCAGTGAGTACAGGTATATCAGAATTACTTTTTCCAAAGGAATGGAAAAGGAAAAAAAAATTTGTAGAATTGCTGAAAGGTATATTAATTATTGTAATATTACTTTTAAATGTGAATGTTATATTTAAGACAAGTAACAGATTTTATATTTGTTAGTACAAAATGATGTGGATTTGATAAAAACAGCTGCTGTTCAGAAACTACAGTTATCTCATATGTCGATGCTTGTTGATAAATCAGATACTACTCACAATCAAGTACATAAGATTGATACACATAATTCTAATGAATCTAAAAAGATGAAATCTCAAGATGAGGAACAAATTTTAGATAATCAAGTAATATAAATATTTAATTTTAAATTAAACAAAAGTGTTAATTTATTGTAATTTTAGGAAGATATTCATGATGTGGAATCTAAAAATATAAACGGTAGTAAAGAATTATTTAATTATAATAATTTGTCTCAAGAAGATTTTAATGCTTATAATACAAATTATTTTAATTTACACAAAACAATGCCTAATGACGAATATTTTAATGATATAATTATAGATAATACAAAAAGTATGAATATAATGCAAGCAACCAAAGATTCTAGTATTGAATTACCTACGAATACAAAATCAGAAGCAAACGTGTAAGTGTCTTATTTTTTCAATGTTTAAGGTAATTATTCCTGCTATAAAATTTGCATTATTTCTTGATTAGGAAGAGTAATACGTGTAAAACAAACAGCACCGAGATAGTAAAGCAATCAATGCCTAAACAGTCAGATGAAGATTACTTGTATAAATTATTGTCATATGTTCAAGTGTATATTGATATTGGAAAATTGAAGAAAGCAGAAAGTTTATTAATGCATTATAGGAAAAGGGAAGGAGCATATAGAAATTTATACAAAAAGGATTCATCGTTAAAATCATTTCAATATTATTATAATATAGTAATTGATGCATATGCTGCAAGAGGAAACTTGACTAAAGTTTTAGAATTGTATAATTATATGAAAACAGATTCTAAAAAGCCTACACTGCAAACTTATTCTTATATTTTGGAATGTATTGGAAGAGCAGCAAATAATAGTGAAAATAATGGTAGGTTTATTGATATGAGTATATTATTAGTAATGTGCTGATTTTAAAGATTTGTATGTTTATGGTTTTTCATCATTAGCAATATTAAAGAAAATTCATTCAGACATGGAAACTGAGAATATATCTTTTAATGATATCTTTAATAAAGCAATGCTCAAAAATAATCAACGCAAAATGATACTGAAATCAATTAGAAAATTAGATCCAAACTTTCAACCAAAGCTTCAAAGTCCATCTTTGAATTATAACTGTTCATTATTAAATGATATCATTTGTGAAGATACCCCTAAATCTGTAATAAACTTTCTTAATCAAGCGGAACTACGCAAAGCTTTAAGAGATCAAATATGTGCAGAACGTCGAGGAGTAGTTAAGATGTTAAATATTGTGAATAATATGCCACAAACAAGTCAAGAAGATTGTGTGAGTTTAATTTTTTAACATCAATTGGTACATATTTACTGTATATTACAAACAGTATTTTTTTTTATTTATAGAAACAAAAGATAGAATCATTAGAAAAAAGTTGGGAGGAAAATGCTACTAAGGCATTTGAACAAAATTTATTTTATTTAAAACAGCAAGAAAATTCACCAGTACAAAAGGCTATGATTCTATATCCATTTCTTCAAGTATTACCAAAAGAAGTTTATGTCCATGCAATTATGAAAGAAGCAAGAGAGTTAGCAGAAAATGGTGGTACCTTTGGGACATCTTTAATCAGTTCTTATGCATCGTTAGGACAATTAATTTTTAAAAAATATGAGGTAAATTTTATTTAATATTCATTTATTGTTTAATTTTATTTTAGTTCTACAAAAAAATTTGTGTATAATCTTTTCAGCTCCAAAAAGCAATAAAAGATGGTCTTTTAGATAAATTAATTGATACTTATGTAAAGTATTTAGATTGGTATCTTAATGGTAAATCTGGAACAAATTATCGTTTAGAGTGGCTGAAATGTATTCACGCATTGAATAATAATGAAAAATCATTAACTTATCATTTAACACCATGGCCAAAATCTGTGTGCGTACGTATAGGTCAATTTTTGTATAATATAATATTTAATGAAATGAAGATTGAAATCGATAATCCTAAGAAAAATGACAAGAAATGTTATCCTGCATTCTATACAACTATTAAGACTATGGATAAAGCATTGATAGAACAGGTTTGTATTCTGTGTAATTTAATTATGTATGTATAACCCAAGTTTAAAAACTTTATTTTTTATTAGAGTTTTATAATTTATAGGCAAGATCTCATCCAGCTGTTATGAAATTATATAAAACATCTTTTCAAGTTTTACCAAGTATATACTTCGAGACACATGTATTGCCTTCTTTGATTCCACCGCGTCCCTGGACTAATATTAATAGTGGAGGATATTTTCTTACAAAAAGTAATTTTATACGAATAGTAACAAGTTTTCAGGTATTATGTCATGTTGTATAATAGAATACAATGTGTTAATAAAATACTATAACTTATATATAATTTTTAGGATAAGTGTTACAAAGTTCTAAAACAAGGGCCACAAGAAAACTTAAATCCTATATTTGATACCTTAAATCAACAAAGTTCTGTACCTTGGAGAATAAATACCGCTTTGCTTGATGTTTTAATAGAAGTAAGAAAATTATTTTAAAGTTTTCACCATATCAATAATAAAAGAGATTAGCTTTTTTTTTATATAATTCAATAATTATATATTTTTAGGTATTCAGAAAAGGTGGTAATGCCGATTTGAAAATTCCAGAATCTCCAAATACATATCTACCATTTAAACAAACTTTGGTAGATGATGGTACTCTTTTAACTAAGAAAAAAATATATTTTGAGAGACTTAATTATCTCAGTAAACAAAAAGATTCATATTCTTTATGGTGCGATACGTTATATAAATTGACCATAGCCAATCATGTAAGTTATATCTTGAAAATATTTTTAATTTTTCTTTCTGATATTTTAATGAATTCTTTTACATTGATTAGTTTCGTGATAAAATATTTTGGCTACCACAAAACATCGATTTTAGAGGCAGGGCGTATTCCATTCCATCCCATCTTTCTCATTTAGGAAATGATTTAGCACGTTCGCTTCTTCTTTTCGCTGAAGGAAAAAAATTAGGTGTTGATGGACTTGATTGGTTAAAAATTCACCTTGTGAATTTATTGGGTTCTTTGAAAAAGAAATCAGTTCAGGAACGCTTAAAATATGCTAATGATAATATGGATCTAATTCGAGACAGTGCTGAAAGCCCATTAACAGTGAGAGACCTTCTTTTAATGCATATTACATTTAATGTTTTATTATATTGAGAAATATTTTAGGGCAAAATGTGGTGGGTAAATAGTGACGATCCATGGCAAACTTTAGCAGTTTGCAAAGAAATTGTAACGGCAATGGAGTCGCCGAATCCAGCAGAATTCATAAGTCATTTGCCAATTCATCAAGATGGGAGCTGTAACGGTTTACAGCATTATGCTGCACTAGGAAGGGATAAAGTGGGCGCGATAAGTGTAAATTTAGCCTCTTCGGAATTGCCGCAAGATGTTTATAGTACTGTAGTATCACTGGTAAGTTATTGAAAAAATTAGTGGAGAGATTCAAAATTGCATTAAGGAACGTTTTTTATTTCTTAGGTTGAAAAACAACGACAAATTGATGCAGATAATGGTGATATGTTGGCAAAACAATTGGAAGGTTTAATAACAAGAAAAGTAATAAAACAAACTGTGATGACAACTGTTTATGGTGTAACGCAATATGGTGCTACAATTCAAATTTTAAAAAGATTGAAAGGTTGATATATAATTTATTACACTTATTAAAGATATTTATATGTGGTATGTTCAAACACTAATATTTTCTATGCAGAGATAAATGAATTGAGTGACGATATTGTGTTTAAGGCTAGTAAGTATTTAGTAAAAAGAACTTTTGAAAGTTTGAGAACAATGTTTACTAGCGCAAAGAAAATTCAAGATTGGTTCAATAATTGTGCCACGGTAATAACTGGAGATTGTAACCAGGAAATACAATGGGTAACACCTTTAGGTCTTCCAGTGATACAGCCTTATATCAAATTTTCACCATTTTTTTACAAAGTTATCTGTAAAAATAACAGTTTGTAAGAGTTTTTATAGTAGAAAAATACTAATGCGATTAGTATATGAAATATATATTATTTCATTTTTGTTTTTATTTGATCAGGAAATTGGATAGTATAAAGCAAAAGAATGGATTTGCACCAAATTTTATACATTCTTTAGATTCTAGTCATATGATGCTAACAAGTATATATTCCTTGCAAGAAGGAATTACTTTTATATCTGTACATGATTGTTATTGGACTCATCCGAGCACTGTAGATATAATGAATAGAGTAAGATCATCATACATTACAGAAAATTATATAAAAATATTGCACAATATTATGTATTATATATAATTTATTATATTCTAGATATGTCGTGATCAATTTATAGCGTTACATTCGACGCCTATACTTGAAAATTTGTCGCAATTTTTTATAAAAACTTATGCCGATAGGTAAATTTATCTATGTTTGGTTTACTTAAAAATTTTATAGAGTAAACTTATTTATTTTAATAATTTTAATATTTTTCAGTTTACAAGACGAAAAGGCTAAAGCCAATTTAATAAGGATATTTAAAAAAATACCTGAAAAGGGTATTTTTGATTTAAATGAAGTGCGTTCATCAGTTTACTTTTTTTCATAAAAATGTAAAAAATATTATAAATTTAATTGTATAAATCTTTATTAAAAGAATTTTAAGATATCTTGACTATTGTAATTTTATGTTTATCCGTGCTAATGTGAGATATTACCGACTGAACTTGTCAGTAAAGTTGTGTGTCGGTAACTATGTGGTTTAAATAAAAAGTTAAAAAACAACGCAAATTGTTCAACTTAGATTTTTAGTCTTTATTCAACGATAATTTGAATTCATATTAAGATATATTATATTTTTATGAAAATTATTTTAGAAAACTTTTTTCAAAATTTTTATCGGTTCCTTCACTGTATTAAAAAAAACATTAAGATTTAAAAGGATCGGAAAGTTTTCGAAGAATTTTGTTAAAAATCGAAAATCGTCGGATCGTTTTTGCAAAAAAGTATGTTGAAGCTCTTGCCGAGAAGAGAATAAAAGTATATATAATCATATTGAAATTCGAATTTTCATCGGAGCAACGAAAACTCAAAATTCTTAAAAATTAAGAATTTTTTTTCAAAGTCTTCAAGCTCATTTTTAAAAAAGGAAACATGAATATTATTTTGATATTTACAGGAGAAAATCATTTTCTTTTAAACTCTAGAGATTAACACACTTTCACAGGAAAAAGATTCGTGAATTTTGATTTCTCAGGTATTTTGTAAGGATTTTAAAAAATATATTCAATTAAAAAAATGTTCTCATTCAGACTGTTGATCTAGTTACATATTGTTCATGCATATGTAAAGCAAAACAAAAGTGGCAGGTGTCGTTCTAAAAAGAGAAAAGTATTTAACAAAATAGTTAGCCTCCTTAGTTAATAGTGAATGTGGCAGCATCGGTTCTTGTATTCATTACTCTTTCCAATCTACAATATGTGACGTGTGGTGTAGTTTCTGACAGTGTTTGAATCTCATCTTTTAGAATCGTGTAGTTCACTACTCATAAGGAAGTCAACTACTAACAACAAAATTTTTTAAAGTTTTCGATAAACTCTGTCATAACTACAAAGTAATATTTATAATGATTTGGTTGGAGTAAGACACTAGTATGGTGTTTAATAACAGTTTTTGACTTCTGAATTCTCTCTAATTCCGGACTTTCTCTTAATTTTTAACTGAAATAACGAACAGGTATTGCTGTTATTGTGTGATTATTTGAGTGCATTATCTTTGGAATAAGTGGCTTCTATAAAAAGATTTTAGGATTTTTTAAGATTTAATAGGTTAGCCTAAAGACGACGCCGTGAGGGTTTTTGATGGGGTGGGGGTACTAATTAAGTGGCGATAAGGGGGACAAATAATATGCGCTACTGATTTCATATACAATTGTTATTTACATTTCTACGCGTTTTACTATATATTCAAATTAGAATTTTTTTTTAAGCTGAGTTTCAAAGTTTTCAAAGAAATTCTAATGTAAAAGTTAGCCTTACATCATATTATTAAATTTATTTTTTAAATACTGTGTACAATACTTATATTAATTTACTATTTGTAATTCAATTTACCTGTACTAGCATGGGTAGCAGTGGTCAGCTTTATAGTTTGTCCTGGGGTGAATTCAGCTCATCCTTGGCTTCAGCTGTTCAATTACTTCGTGGGCATGGTGACCTTGTTGATGTTACATTAGCTGCTGGTGGGCGTAGTTTTCCTGCTCACAAAATTGTTTTATGTGCGGCTAGTCCGTTTCTCTTGGATTTGTTAAAGGTAATACGATAAACTTTCATTATTTTTATACATTATAACATTCATTATTTTGATTATTTTTTAGAGTACACCTTGTCAGCATCCTGTTGTAATGCTGGCAGGTATTGGAGCAGATGATTTAGAATCTCTGTTAGAATTTGTTTACCGTGGAGAGGTTAGTGTAGAACCTTCTCAATTACCTTCTCTTCTCCAAGCTGCTCATTGTTTAAGTATTCATGGTTTGACGCCACCTACAATACTAACTGAAGTAAGCTCTTAGTATATATGTATTTACAAATCCCACAATATTTAGTTAAGATCATATAAATTATTTTCTATTATTTTCAGAATGGAGAAGAAATACCAGTGTCTGCTATACCTGCTGCAAATGAGGGTTTGACTAGGGAAACGCTTAATTCGTATCTTCCTATAAGACGAAAGAAGAAAAGAAGAAAATCTTCTTCGTCATCAGGAAAATGGCAACGAACAACAACATTAGCTGATACTGAAAATAAGAATGTAGAAGACAGCACTGGATATCAAAAGAATGAAGACTCTATGAATCATAGTGATATAGGTAAGAATATCAACTTAAGGAAATACTATCCTATGTTTGTTGTTTAGTTTTCATGGTTGTTTATCTTAAAAATTATCGTTGTCTACAATATAATCCCGATTAATAGAGTAAAAGCATATAAAATAGTCTCAATTGTGTTTTGTGTCCGGCAAATCTTTCCCGAATAAAATTTTCGAAAGAACTCATAACGGACATAAGCACAACCATCAACCGGGTTGAACTGTAATAATAACTGTAATAATTGGGCATATTACACAACATTATATAATTCAATTCAGAAACCTTTCAGAGAACAAAAATCAGTTCAGCCCTGCATGGTAACATTGTGTTTGTGTCTGTTGACAGTTGATCGGTCGGATTTGCTGAATCATCGAAGTTGCCATTCACCAGTATCGCAGCAGGCAGAGCCAGTGGTAGCAGAAAACTCACAGGTTCACCAGGAAATGTCGGACAGCGAGCCTAATCTGCACACACTTTTACCGATGCAGCCATATTCGCCATTGAATATACCACAATTCCCTGGTTCCCTCAACGCGGGCTATGCAGGGTCTCCTTTAATTGGCGGTTCAACCTCAACTTCGGCAACTTTGTCAGGGCAAGTTAATTCGACAAAGATTCGCGGAGCTTCGGATTGCCCTGGTATCTGTCCACTTTGTGGTGCAACTCTAAGACAAGCGAGGAATTTGCGTAGACATTTACTTTCGTCTTGCAAATACAGATTTAATAGTAATCCGAGTCAGAATTCTGTGACGGATCCAATGATGATCGAGATAAAACCAGAAGTTGAATTACCTGGTTATACTGGACAGTCAAGTAATTATGGAACTGATAGTGTAAGCAGTTGCGAGCAAATTGTGTGCAAACCCAGTCCATTACCTTCTCCAACGTTACAAAACTCGAATGTTTCACCTCACAGTAACATTCCCTCTCCAATTGCTAGATGAAAATACATTAAAAGACTGAAAATAAGAAATTAACTGTTATTTTTTTGATAACAAACAGTGCTTTACACATTAACTGAGGCAAATATTTTTGGTATATTTCTAAAGGGAAGAAAATACTCTATAAGGTTAAAAATCAATCTTCTATGAAATAATTTTGATGAAAGTAAATGTATGTTTCTTTTCTAAAGTAGTACATAAGTCAAGTATTAAATTTTAGCAATAAATTCTTAAAGAAATATGTTATTCTGTTACAACTTATCTCGTATATCTCTCAATTAATTTGCATAGCACTGTATGTGGAAGAAATTTTTTGTTACTTTATCAATGTATAAAAGAATTTCTTTTCCCGTAAAATTTCAGTACTTAAACTCATTTATTGTTTCGATGAGTTTATTTTTTACTAGATTCAAATAATTGTTATATTACCTGTATAGTTTATGAATTTTTAATCTCATTATTCGAGATTTATTTAGAGTATTTTGCTTAGTAGTAATCGGAACAAGTGCGACGCTATACTCTAACGTTCAGTTAAATATATGCACATTATATATGATGTTCTTCCATTTTAGTAAATAAGACCATTGTCCATTATGTTTTTATTTGATATCTCAAGGGATCTTCGTATTTTTTAATTGGATTTAAACGCTAGATCTGCAAAAAATAATCATCGAGATCTGTAATCCTATTTTATCAAATAAGTGAATTTATATTTATTTCTATGTTATTTTTCTTTAACGAATATATACAAAAGTTTTAGTATTTATGTGAATATAATCATCAACGGTAATAATAAGAAACAAAATTCTCTATTAACGCTTAATTTTGAGTATATGACTTATATTAGGAAATAATGTAAGCATTACGTGTACATTACATCATTCATTTTTGCATATGTAAATAAAGAACATTATATTATATATATATATATATATATATGACATATTTACTTTTTTATCCTCGTTCGAATTTATATCGATGAGCGTACAAATTAATAATTTTATCAACAAATCTATTTGAATTTAATGCAATTAATATTAAATGATTAGAGAACCAAGAACCGGTAAATAATGATAAATGTAAGATTTTCAGCATAAATTTCTTCTGTCGTATGTGTATCTGTTAACAAATTTTAGGAGAGGATCAACCTAAAGAAAGAAGCATGTCGGATCAACCAACTACTTGTCCGTTGTGTGGTGCAATATTACGTCAATCCAGAAATTTAAGAAGACATCTGGAACTTTTGCATTTTGGACTGGGCACCGCCAAACCTGGATATCCGAAATATAAGAAGCTAGAAAGAAGTTCGGATTTATCCAATTATCGGTTATTAAGCAGAACTGAATCTACATCGGCAAGATCATCCGAGAATGTTTCGGACTTGTTGTCTATCGCTTCCAGTATGAGTTCCGGTACTTCAAACTCTAGTTTAGCGGGTGAGTAAAAAGATTGAGAAATAGGGGTTACTTAATATTGCGTCATTGTGATCCATTTTCTTTATTTAGGAAATGTAACAAGTGGAATACTGGGATCTACCGATCAGAATTATCCGATGATCTCCGGTACAAACGCTCCTATGGCAATGGGCCCACCAAATAATGGATTGTACTCGGAAAACATGATCAGTTGTTTGTTACCATCTCTGCCCTCGCTGAATCTAACGTCTCACGATGTTTTCCGACATGGTGAAATCTTACGAGCTGGAATTTATCACGACGTATCCAGGCAGACTAGACACGAACGCATAGATATCACTTAAAGATCTAACTCTTTCTAATAAATCACTATAATTTTAAATGTAATATAACTCTTACGTCCGCAGTGATAATTTTAACAAGCTAGAAACAGAATGTGATTACTAAATGCAGCTTTTGTGTATGAATAAAAGAAATAAAATAAAATTCTTTCTTCTTCCTTACACTCGCACACCTTCGGTCAGAGTAAAGTTTAGACGAAGAAAGAAGAAGAGCAAAAAGAGAGAATTTCTTTGATGATATTTAAAAATGGTATTAGCAGCATGTAAAGGAAGTTTATCGAGTTTTTATTGAAAAATGTCCCTACAAAAATAATCGATGTTTAGGGAAAAGTATCTCGTCTTTCATTTTTTATTTTACTTCATTTTATTAAATAACCAAATTGATTTCTTCCGAGTGATAATCGGCTCGGCCGATGATGAAAGGCCAGTTTCTTTGCGAGACTTTCTCGATCTCTCCCCGCAACATATTTAACAAATCATCCAGATCCTTCACTTCGTGGACGTCTTCGTATAATTTGGTAACGTTCAATGTTAAGTTCGCCAATTTATCCTCGTCCGACTGCGAAAAGTTAATAGATTTTGCGAAAACTTCATAGTTTATCCTACGAAATAAGCGATTTCTTTCGAACTACTTCCGATAGATTTTACCTGGAAATCTCTTCGAAGAGCGCAAATGTCCTTGTAAATATCTCTGTTGGCACTTTGGAGTTTGTGGATTTTTTCACGAAGCTGTTGAATCGCCGGAAGTTCAGTGTGACTGCTGGGGCTGGTATCCGGAACATATCCGTCGGTCTCTATCATTAGTGCAAGTCTGGTCAATTGATCGTGCGGCGAGATATTTCCATCGAAACGATCATCCTCCAGAAGTACCGTGGCTATTCCAGGATCACGTTCCAATTCTTTCAGGATGAAGGACACTTGATCGATTGCCAGAGTCTCCTTTCGAATAAAATAAATATCACGGATATAGAATCAACTTGGGAAACCGCGTGAGATGCCAGGAACGGAAAGGATCTTTCCTTCTGCAATATTCGCCGAATTACATACTACGTGAGATAATTGTATACGATGCGTATGCGTGCGTGTGTACCTGGTGCCGAAACTTTTGATTCTTGGAAATTGACGAGGTGTCGTATTGGAAAACGGAGTTTGTGTGCGTGTCGTTATGATCGTCGAGGCTCCAGTCGTTGCTTTGGATACCGGAAGTATCCTCGAGGGAGGAACGGGGCGTCATCGATTTCTCGTAGCTGAAATCATCTCGGGGTGCGTTTTTCGGTAGTTCCGGACTGAGCGATCTGAATAATTTTTTCTCCGCGCGCTCCTTGTCGGAAGCTACCTTGGAACCGGAAATGCTCCGCCATCTTCGCGGCTCCATCAGTACATTTTTGAATTCCGGGTCTTTGGGGTTTAACAGGACCCTCAGTTGCGATGCTTCTGAAGCGAATATGTCTATCAGTCAGGAAACGGACAAGCGAATAAATAAATAAGCAAAGAAACCAATAAAGGTGGCCACTCGAAGGGATCGGAACGCTTCTCCAGGAGAGGGTGGATAGAAGGGGCGGTGACATTGGCGGGAGAGAAGAAGAGATTTCTTCTTCTCTCCCGCCGGACAAGAGAATTTCTAGGGAGAGCGAGTTTGTTAGATAGGTCAAGTATTTGTCATAGTTTCCGATGACCTTGGTCGAGCGGAATTTCAAGTATCCTCTTGTACCTCGGGGAAATATTCCCCGAGGAAGAGCCAGGGTGGAAGGAAGAAATTGCTTGGAAATAAGAAAGTGGTTGCGTACCGACTTCTTTGGCGTCGATGAGGTAGTTGAGCCGCCGCCGGCAGCGACGTGCATTTTCCGAACTTTCGTTATCATCCAACCCTGAGGACAGCGAGACCCAGGAACGTGAAAACGTCGATGCACTGCCGTTGATGATGTTGCTGCTGCTGTTGCTGCTGCTGCTGCTGCTGCCGCTGCTACCGCAGCTGCTACTGTATCCACGAATCCGGAACAACCCCTCGCCCGTAAACCTTGCGTCTTGCATCTTCAAATTCTGTCTTGATTGACTCGTGGAACTCGATGATGCGTCTTTTCTCGAGACCTGCGGGAAATCTTTTCTTTGAGCGAAAACGAACGTTTTTAATGGAAATTATAGATTCCGACCTTGTCCTCGCATTGGCTGAAAGTGGATAACTCGATCCCTTCGGTTTCAGAAGTTCTCCCATCTCGCGAGGTTTGCGTCAGATCGCAAGTTTCGTTTACCGAGTTGTTGCAGGAGCGAGTGGACGTCGAGGAGTTCGAAGAGAATTCGGTCCGCAGGTATCCTTCGGAGGAAGAGGAGCCCTTCAAGGGTTCCGAGAATTTTTCAATTTGCTCGTCGCTCAACCACCAGCTAAATTCATCCTCCGCAGGATCGGTCGAGTTCATCCCCACCTTGCTCTTTTTGCTTTTCTTCAGGGAAAACATTTTTCCAAACTCTTCCGTGGAAACCTCTTCTATCTTCCTCTTTCCTCCGCTTTTCTCTTGACTTCAATCTCGATCCGAAGGTCACGCGAAGACTCGGCTGCAGAAACAAGTATGAAATATCGTTAACGAAAGAAAGCGCAGCGCTCGTTCCTCTCGAAAATATACTGTGTGCACTATTATGTAACGTTACGGTTTGAAAGAGAGACGTCTAGCGAATCCCCGGAATACATTAAGCAAATGAATTTTCCAAGTTAATTAATTGTGCTCTCATTGACGGAGCGTAGCGATTCTAAACGTATAAAGTAGACGGTCAAGGAGCTTCTCACAAACTTACTCGGCTTCGTCGGAACAATGAGCTCGGCTTTGACGTGGCTGTGAAATAGGTGAGCCTAGCCTGAACTAGACTGGCGTAAATTCTTGACACAAGAACCCACGCAAGAAGACTCTCTGTAATTCTACGAAATTCCGAAATTCTCCAAATCCACCCAAAGAGCTAAAGATGTTTTTGATAACGCCCGACGGTCAGACCACTTAAAGCAAATAGACATAAAACAGACAGAAATGAGAGTTTTATTTCAACTGCGTACTTATCAGTATTTTGCGTGCAATTAGCGTAGACGAGTCAGATACCTAATAAAGCAGCGGCGAGTGCCGGCAGCCATTTTGAAGAAATTGCATTTATCGGGAATCCCCCGGAATCCGGGATCCGGATGATCTCGCGCGTGAATTAAAACAGAAGTTACGTAATCACACAGCTGTCACCATTTGTCAAAGATCGCCGTGTATCTCTGTGTACCACGACGAACCTTCTCACCCGGAGGTTGCTTTAAAAATCTGCGGCCCGAACCTTTTCCTTCTACCTGAGGGAGATAAGATCCAACCAGAGCCCATTATCCATCGAATGCACAAGTTTGCTGGGCGCCTGATTCAACGTAGGTAAGTACCCAAGAATTTTCAGTTTTGTCTGTGCGACTAGAATACTGTGGTTGGACTGTGTCATTCGCCTATTTCTTTTGACGTACGGTAGTCATAGTGACGCTAATTTAATAATTCTGCATGCCACTTCTCGATCGCGTTCCGACAACCTCGTGCAAGGGCTAAACGGGAACGAAGTCGAGGCTTTACTGTGGTTCTCTTCGACAGTAACACGTAAAAGACGTTTCTCAACTAGAAACTCCTAATCAGCTTGTTTACTTTGTTCTATAATTCAACAAGTCAGCAACATCGGTGAGACTCCTCCCCAAAACACGGAGATCCGTACGGGCAAACTTCGGAACCATTTTCAAAATTGACCTTTTAATGGACTTTTCGAAAAAAAAACCTCTATCACGGCTCGGTCCTTTACTTCGCGAGACACTCGATAAGAATCACGGTACAACCGCGTCGCGCGTAAAATTCAATGGGAAACGAAGGGACACCGGGGGTGCGAAGAGGAAGAAAAAGAGAAAAAAAAAGAGGACGAGAGAGAGAAATAAAGAAGATCTGATACTCACGGCATACTTTTATCGCACTGCGAGAGAAGTTGGTTTTTCTTTTTTTTTTTTTTGGTTTTTTAATAATAAAGAAATTTCACCGAAACTCCTATAAATTACGTTTAATCTCCGGAAGAGATGCATGCATTTGCTCTCGCGTGTACAAGGATATTGTGATATGTCGAGGAATTTAGAGACTCTGTGCGGACACCGCTACAAGCAGAGTGCCGAGCAAGGTGGAAAAGGGAAGAGGGATATCTGTTTACTTTTGATTCAGGTTGCGGACTAATAAGAATATCTTCACCGACTGTGAGTAAAAAGAAGTCAAAGTGTGTATATTCCCTTGAGCGATAACTTTCTGACCCGTTTCCCCAGATAAGAATAATTTATTTTCAGAATTATACTCTCTCGCTATTGAATGGAAAGGAAGGAAAGGGAATGGAAGGGGCAAGCCACAGAGGCGAGGAGGACAGCAAAGAAAAATGCGTGCGAAGAAGTTCCAATCATCGACGAACGCGATGATCTAGCGATGACTCTGGCTCACCGCTACGACAGGTCGTCGACATCGTCGTTTATTCGTCTATTTTTCGAGTTTAGCGGCAAACTCTTCGCCGATCAGAGTTTTTCCCTAAAAATTGCAGATTCGCGCGCCCAATCGCGCGAAACATGACCTGCAGGTCCATCAATATCGGGCGTGGAATAATTAATGTATTTATGCCAAAATAACGCGATCGTTATTATTAATATTTTTTTTAGAAAATCAGTGCTGCGCTGATATTTAATACTCGTTGAATATAATGTTCGCGATTATTATTGTGCCATCGTAATGCAACATTAACACATTTCATGCTGGGAGAACACGCCTGGTGCGTATGAAAATCTACTTGGTACATTAATGGCGAATGCGTTAACGAGACAGGAAATTGTAAAGTTGAGATACAAAAAGAAAAAAAAAAAAAAAAAAGAAAAAGCTCCACTGACAGTTCAACGCGCAAAAGTTAGCGATTTCATCGGTGCTCGCTGCAAAGATGGTTTTATCATATCAGTATCGAGTAATCGCGTCGTATCGCATCGTCAATAACGCGGTAATAAATTTTTTTCTCTTTTTCTTTCCGAATTTCTCTCCATGATTCGTAAGTAATCGCTGCGTTTTACTCCAGGATCCAAGAGAATCGCCGATGGTCAAAAGGGAGATGACAAGAGCGCGCGATAAAAAAGGAAAAGAAGAAAATCGACGGAGGATCGTCGACGGTATCATCGATGCGCTAATTTGAATTTGAATTTGAAAAAAACTTGCAGCGAGGATGCACCGACGTCAGCGCCATCTTCTTCGGAGCGGACGTTTTCATTATCAGCGGCAAGATCGTCAAGTGTCCCGCGGATTTTATTACTTTCGAGAAGTCAGCTCGTAGTCTAGGGGTACAATTTGTCACGATAAATCCAAGGTGTGGATATTGATACGTATTCGAGACTCCTTGCTGATTTTCATTTTTTCCCAGGGATTTTTCCGGTCAAAGTTCAAGAAATTCCATCGGGAATGGACCTCGCGAAAAACCGGGAATTTTCGGTAAAGTTTTGTACGAATATTCATGACATTGACGTCAAGTGACCTTGGTGCGTGCAAAAATCGAATCGTTATCAATGATAGCGTTATCGATGCGTCGCGATAAAAATGCATAGGTGAGACAGACGGCAGCCGATTTTCGTTCCTGTCTATCGTTGGAGAACGTTCTTGGAAACATTCGACGCAAGGTTCTCCACCGCCGCCGCTGCCGCCGCCGCCGCCGCCTCATCTTCTTTTTGCCTATTCCTCTAGTAATTCACGGAAATTCGCCTAATATAAAGTAAGAGGAGAAAGTCGTTAAAAGCTACAACTGCATTTTCCATTTTCCATCGCTCCGCACCTAGGTAAGTTTTCCATAAAAACTTGGATACTTTAAAAGCGTAAAATAAAATTTCTCATGAAGAATTTTCATATTTTTCTCGCAAGGTTAAAGGCATTCTGGACCGATGAGGGAAAGTTGAATTTTTCCAAAAAAGAAAAAGAGGAAAAAACCGTTATTCAGTTTGAAGAGGGGTGTCGAGTGTAGTGGCGCGTTGGTCGCGCGTGCGCAAGATGGCGGCGGTGGCGGTGGCGGCGGCGGCGGCAGCGGGTGAGTTTGATGATGGGGGCGGTTGCGTCGGTGGCGTGAGAGGTTTGGCGGGGTTTGGCGGGGTTTGTCGGATCGATAGAACGCACGAGAGTGCGCGAATACGCGAATCGTTTGCTTGGCCTTCGACGGCGAGTATTCCTGATGTCAATAGCGTATGTGCGTCCGAGTGACGAGCACCAATCACCGCGGTAGCTCCAAGAAAGCCGGTGTCGTCACGTTTCCCCGGCTTCCCCGGCCTTTTCCCCAGTGTTTTCGGCTCACCCCCTGTGTTTCACCCCGTTTTTCCAACCGCTGCCTCTGCCTTTCGGGGATTCCCCTGGCCTCCCCGCCCCGCCCCCACCCCCGCGAGTGTCTTTTGAGGTTATGTCCGGAGACTCCAGCAGGAAGTGGAATGCAGGCAGGAAGCCTCGCTGAGGAAGATGTCCGTAATGTCGAGAGGCTCGCCCTGGTGCTGGCCCGCGCCAGGGACGAGCACGAGTTTCCTGCTTTTGGCCCTTATCCTCATCGCCGGTTTGCTGCCGGGAGGCGCCGTCGGAGAGAAGAATAAAAGATGTGAGTACTTTTTCCGTTTTCCTAATATCTTTCTTTCCTTTATAATTTTTTATCTTGATATGCGTTTCTCTATCTCTCTCTCTCTCTCTCTCTCTCTCTCTATATATATATATATCACTTTATCATTTTCTTTGAAATTACTTAAACTTTTCCTGAACCTTTAGTAAGTAGTGTAATAAACTATTCGACTATTCCATGGATATTCTTCGAAGGAAGGGAAAGAAAAAATTTATGAACGCTTTACGAGTTCATTAATGGACAAATAAAAACGGCAATTCACTTTAGGAAGCAGTGAATATCAGAGAAATATGCTTTTGGTCCATGGTAACTTGAGTAAATTTTATGTTGAATTTATAGCTGAATTTTCCTCCCTCTGTATATGTGTGTATATACGTGCTTGTATGTGTATTTGTGCGTATGTTGTATACACTTTGCTATTGGTCGATAGAACGACTGAAAACTTTTTGCGTAAAATTACTCTTTGAACCTTGCTTGGAAAGAATGATTCATGAATAATAAACAAAAAAAGGGAAAAAAAGAAAATGATTTCTATCTGTGGTAAAAGCTATCATCTTTTATTGAAAAAAGGTTATTGATCTTGTTGAGAACGTATATGTATTACTGCACTCTTTGCACACTTGCTCAACTTGAGAATTTGAAATAAGAGAGAAAGAGAGAGAGAGAGAGAGAGAGGAAGAGAGATTGAGCAATTGTCACAAATAACTATCACAATAAATTTTATCTCCCTTTCCGTGACACTGTAAAAGATTTCGTAATCTCCAACGAATTATATTTTCTGCACATTCGCACAGTCATGGATGTTAACGTTAAAAGCAATTTATGCTGATTACGACTGGGCTGCATAAAATGCTGTGTATTTTCCATGGGATTTGTCTATTAAAATTAAAGTGCGCCAATGACAATCAATTATATACAGCACGCCGGATGAAAATTGAAAATTTTCAAGTTGGAACATTTCTGGCGCTGTTGCTCTCTCTAGTAGTATTATTGGATTTGCTCGAGACCTTATTTAAACTATGTAGTAGCGTAGATCTTTTCTTCGGGTCTAAAGTCGATTGTCTTTCCGCCTGTTTTTATCGAGTATTTTAGCATCTTCTTGGCTTTCCTAGTAGTTTGCGACATCCTTCGTCATCTCTTCGCATCAGAGACCCTGTTTTCTTTCTAATCCTCCATTTTGCATTGTAAGCTTGATCTTAGTTTCTAGCCTTTCTTCTTTCTTGATTCTCTCTCATCACGTAATAGATTCTTCAGTATTTGCTGTCTCTTCTCTGCAGTTCTTCACGTCTCTATAGATGCACGTACACTTGCTTTATCGACTATCCGTAGCCCTGTCTAGATTGTAGCTCGACTCATTTTGTTACACATTGTGTACATGCAAATTTATTTTTCAATCGATTTTTTTTCATTTTGATTACAGATTTAACGGGCGATCCTCGTACAATGTTCAAAATAAAGATATGTTTGTTGGT
This sequence comes from Sclerodermus sp. 'alternatusi', assembly GCA_037305995.1. Lineage (NCBI taxonomy): Eukaryota > Metazoa > Arthropoda > Insecta > Hymenoptera > Bethylidae > Sclerodermus > Sclerodermus sp. 'alternatusi'. The sequence goes on along the minus strand of CM074552.1, from coordinate 2,020,337 downwards.
TGGTTCCACTGCTTATTTGTTTATTTGTTTGTTTATTTATTTATTTATTTATTTATTTATTTATCTATCCCTTATTTTTATCGCTGTACTGGTCGGTGCTTTTCATTGTTCAGGTATATCCACCGCTGACCTTCGACGTTGGCGTTTTCGTTGGTGCAGTGTGAAATTATGGTAGCATAACAACCGCGTTTGGGAAACGAGGAGGCCGCGATGCGAAAATTGCGGTAATCACGCCAAAGTTACCGGAACAACGTTAATTGTTTGCACCAGGGGCAGCAGGAAGATTACTGCGCTCCCGTGGCTCGTACACGACGAACGTGGCACGACCCGATAAACGAAGCTAATTACGACAGTGAAATTAGTTTACCGCCCCCGCAGCATTTCCTAAGCATTGATCGCCCGATGACTTTTTACGCGCACTCGCCAAAGGTCCTGGAGCTACACCCCTTTGCTACCTCCTCTAATGTCAAATTACCGTAAGCCAGGGGAAACAGCTGGGTAGCACAGCTCGTCCGATGCAATTGATATTCATTTTCAAGGTCGAAGCATTAATGAAAGAGTCGGGTGGTCGTGAAATATCGCGCGGGTAGCTAGCCGCGCACCGTGAAATCCACTGGACTTTAATCGAAATGATAAATTTTCTTTATACTCGATAAAAGTGATTAGTTTTTATTTGGTATCCATCGGCTGGAACTCGACTGGTAGACCATCTCCTCCCTCCCCCCTTACCCCAATCCATTAGCCCTTCGTAAAAGTCTGGGCGATCTGCTGCGATTCGACGGGATTTGTTGAATTCCAAGTGGAAACGAAGTGCCGAAAGTTTTCCGCTTGGAGAATAAATCGATGAGAAGTATTCTAGCCCACTTTGATTTTTCTCCAAGTATTTTCTTCGCCGGCGGCACCAACTCCACAAAGATGATCTTGGATATTTTTAAGAATTCCACGTAAGGTTCGCGTCTTCGCGAGGGTATTAATTGAAAGGAAACGGTAGAATTAGCGCAAAAAACGCTAAAGAAAGAAAATTTCCAGGGAAAGAGAAAGAGAAAGAAATAGGTACAACTTCTCGAACCTCGGGATACCACGACATCATTTCGAGCATCCACTTTAAATAAGTTATCGGTGAATAGAGAACGCGCGTGGGTGGCAACATATGGATCCTGCGGTTATAAATCCACCACTTCCGGCCCATAACGGGAAGCAATATCGAAGTTGGTTGCTCCAGTAGCCGCAGATCCTCTTTTCCCGCGACACTTCCCTTCCCTTCCCTCTTCTCCGATCGTACCTTATCCCTCCCACGCGTTCTTGGGATAAGCGATGTATCGCCGTAGTGTCCGGAAAGCTACGAATTTATCTACACCGACAGTTTTGCGTCTCGCGGATATCATATTTACGGGAGCAGTGTATGCCGAATGAAATAAATAAGCCAGGAAAAATGCGAAAAAAATCCCGACGTTTTTCTTCCCTCTCCGAGGCTGAGACCAAAAAAATAAGGCAAGGCAAGGCAAGGCGAGGTAGGGTAAGGTAAAAGGCTCGAAGAACACACAAGAAAATTAATCTCCGATCGTGAATGGTCTTGGTAATGGCCGAGGGGATCGCATCGAAGGGCGTTTAACTTGTTTAGAGATTGGCGACCGGGGGAGAACCTTCCAGCGGTCATAATGCTCCGGTGCATCGAGCAAGTTTCTCTCGCCGTGTGTTTCCTCGGCCACTTGCTTTTTCTAACGGCACGCTGGACCCATAAAGTCCCTCTCGGTTAAGCGCTTTATCCGCTTTTCTGTATCGGCATCCACATATTCACTCGCGAAACATCGTGTTTCCTGTCAACTCGCTATCAACTTCAACTATTTATCCGAAGTCTTGGCGGCGAAGCTTAAACTCTAAGCTCGGCTTAAGCACACACGGTTCTCCTTTCTCGCTCAACCCCATAATCGAACTCTAATCTCCGTTGTCGCGCCCTCGAGTTCCAACGGGGGAAAGAAATTGGAACGGCGAATTTCGCCGATCGCGAAACGCGCGTCGGGTCGGTTCCTCGCGCGAGAGCAAACCGACTCGATCGAAAGCCGTAAGAAGCGGCGTCTGCTTTTTCGGCTTGTTCCGCTTCTGCGGCGGGGGATTAGTAAATGGCGGAAGGAGCGAGTTCCTGGTTTCCGGTCGCAAGACTTTCTTAGCGCGAGCGAACTCGACAAGAAATCAAAGTGGCAGACAGTGACGAGGGTTGCCTAGGGTGCAGGGTTGCGATGGGCACGGACCTGCTCGGCGGCACACGAAAGAGGAATTGCCTACGATGGAAAAACCGACGGCAAACTTTATTGCCTCCCCCTCCGCGCTCCCTCGACATTCGCTGAAATTAAGTCTTCCGCGAGATAAAACATCGGCGGATGCTATCTTTCGATCCCGCGGCTATTTACAGTCCTCGGGATCAATTAATTTCAGTTTTACTTTCATCCGTCTACCCCTGCCCTTGCCGATGGCCCACTTTCCTACCCCCCGTCCCCTAAATCTACCCGTGGTTCTCTTATTTCCGTTTTACATCGTGCGTGGATTCCAGCCTCGGCTACTTTGATATTCTCGGGCAAAGCGTCTTTTAAATCAAAGTAAATACACGCGCGAACACGGGGTGGAAGAGAGAGAGAGAGAGAGAGAGAGAGAGAGACGAGCACCACTTGCTATTCCTGAAGAATTTCTAGTATTCTCGGCTATGTACCTTATCTCGGAGCTTTCTTTATTTTCCTACTTTCCCCATCCCCCTCCTCCCCTAGCCGAATCCACACCTTCGTCTTCATAATCCTTTTCCCGTAGCCGTTTTACTATCCTGTCATTCCTCACCACTCTGTATGCAATCAGCGTGCCGCGGTGCATTGTGAGCTCCAGCCCGGTTATTCCACCCTGGGGAGCGATACAGTCCCACCTCGAAGGAAAATATACTTAGATGCTTCGTAATATTTCTTTCTTTCGTTCCTGGCGTTCTGCTTTCGCAGCGCGGAACTTTGCGGTGCCGGGGGAGAACCGCGCGCGCGTTGGAGCCGCGGAAGAGTCAGGCGTGTGCCGTACGTCTACTACCCTTACACAGCCGGGGGAATGGAAAATCCCACCCGGAGGATGCTCGTCGAATTCTGTCGATTCGATTCGATTCGATCCGATCCATCCATCGCGCGCGCGGAGGATCCTTGAAAATATTCAAAAGCCATTCTTCCGGTGGGAGTTGGAATGCCACGGGTAAAACTCACTCGCTCCCTTCCATCCCTGCAAGCCGTGACGGCGATTGTCCCTCGCGTTGCTCTCCAAACCTCGAGATATCCAGCGTACACAGGAATTGCATCTGTGTTGGCACAGAGCTCGCAAATAGCCATGGGTTCGCTCGCAAATACTTGCCAAGTAAACTGATGAAGAAACGAAGCGAACCGAGTTTGCTCTCTAATTACATTGGCCCAATTGCTCGCCGGGAGGGGCAGGGGGTAGTCCTTCGAGTGTCATATTCTCCGGTGGAACGGAACGTGCCATCGCGAAAAAGTGTGGAAGATCCGTGTACACTTGGCGACGGCGACGGCGACGGCGACGACGGCGATGGTGGTTGCGCAGCGTGGCAAAGCTGCCGGGAGAGAGAGAGGGAAGATAAGGCACAAGGTTCTTCCTCGGGCCGTTCGAGGAAAGTTCCTCCTGGTGAAAATGGACAACCGGAATGCCGATCCCTGTATCAGAGAGAGGGTCCGATGCACAATTTAACCGAATAACTCGCGAGTTATTAAATAGCATTCCGGGCAAACATCGGGAATTTGTTGATGGGGCAAATTCTCTTAGGAAACTCCGGGAAAATTGCAAGTTAAAGGGATCGGGTCTGGTACCTTGGTACTAAACACGTCCCTTTTACGAGCGGTAACTTTTGCTCCGTGGCTCGTTAGCGATTGAAACGAGGCGCCACCGGAGCCTGCGCACTTCCAGCTCCAGCACTAATTGCACTTTCCACACCGCTCCCCCGCGATGCACTCCTCCCGAAATGCACTTTTCGCACTTTCCTTCTGCCGCGAATAAATTTCACGAGCCGCAACCGAGCTGCCAATCAAGCTTGCTTTAGTTCGTTTGTGCCGCGAGCAAAAAGATTTTTCTTTTCAGTAAACCAACTGCACCAGCGGTACTGTGTAGTCTCTTTTCCACTGTGCGTGTTTAAGTGTGTGTGTGTGTGTGCGTGTGTGCATGTGTACCTGGGGAATCTCGACCCATAAAACCTTTTCGCAGCCCCTCATTATGATTTCTATAAAGGAATAGGCCTTTCTAAGTATCTCCACGCGTTCCCCCATTCTTTTCCCACTTTCCCACTCTTTTAACGCAGATTTCGGTAAACCAGTAATTTTCTGAGCCGAGCACCCCCCCGGTTTATCTCCGGGGTTAACGCGTTTCGCACATTGCGTAGAACCCGAAGAACAGCGGAGGGACCTTAATAAGAACTTTGGGGAGCAGTCGTCGACGTCGACGTCGACGCCGTCGTTTTTTCGAGTTGCTCGAAAACGTCGATTATGTCCCGGTAACGATGGAACGTTCGGAGCTTCGCGCATCACGTCCATATTTTATGGGGAGGTGGGAGAGAGATTTACGGAGCTGATAAGTGTTCTCTCATCTGGCATTTTGTTTTTCAAATCCGGCGCCACGTCCAATTTTATTCGTTTTGTCGTACTTCTTCCTACCAACCGTAGTAGTCGCGGCTCTCTCGACACTCGAGTACGTCGCTGGAGGCACACGAGACCTTTCATCCTCGTCTAGGTGTATTATCGTACACACCATCTACATCCATACACATCATTCCCGAGGGGTTCGCTTCTGCAACGCTGCACCGAATCCACGTATAGCAATTCGCATCCTCTCGTTCCCCTCGATCCTCCCACTCGAGACGTAACAACCTCACGAGCTTCGCGTTCTATAAATAGATACATCATGATCAATGAGACACTCGTTCCAGAAAGGTCAACTCGTAAAATATTCCTCCGGATCTCCCTCGGCCCTCCAAAGGATTGAGATTTACTCAATTTTTATCACCGACACTTTATCAACTACGGAATAAATTGAATGAACGCCTTATTTATGCGTTCCACTTATTTCCCGAGCCCCCAACCCTCCACCTCCACCTCCATCATCTTCTTCTTCTTCTGACTCTGACTCTGTCCCTTCGTCGGCTCCCTTTAGTCATCGAATTTAAGACTATCTTATTTTTCGCGCCTGTTTGTAAGTTCTGCACGCCTATGGATGTACCCACTCCTCTCTTGGAGGTAACCAATGAATTTGCTTGAAAGCTTTTGCGATCCTACGAGGGCGACGATGATCCAATAGCAAGATTCTTTTTAAGGGGACCCTCCTCCCTTTTTCTTTTTTTTAAGAGAGACACGGTGTTCGTCAATATTGTTTCTGCGAGACGTTGATGAATAATCGAACACGTAGTTTTACTTGGCTCAGTGTCGAGGCGAAAGGGAATAAATTGAATAACTCTGATGTTATTTACTGGCTAGCGGAGGCGAGTGAGGGAACTGGAACCCGTATAAGATGATTCAGTCTGCTGGAAGACGGTTCTGAGATCGGGTATATTTTGCTGGCCGATAAATTCGATATGTCTTTCCGTGATACCCTTCGAAAGCGTCTTCCAACTTCGTAAAAGATACGCTACTGCTGACGTGTCCTCCGGATAAGTGACCATACCCTGTGGATGGCGTGGACATATCATGCATACAATATCCCAGTGCCCGGCAGGAATTCTTCCATTGGAATATTTTGTCTCTCGCATCTCTCGCGTCTCTCGCATCTCTCGCACCTCTCGCATCTCTCGCAGTTTTCCCTCGACACTTGCGTACACTTCAGAGCTGAGAGGAGGAATTGAAAGGACGTTACATTTTTATAGCGCGCGAGTATCCTTCGGGACAATATCCCGGAAATTATAACGCCCGGCTTATAATTTTCATTTAAATATGCGCGGGGAACGCTAATTAAATTCATTTATTAGCTTCAATTCAATTCTCATCGCGTTTCCTTACTCGACTTTCATTTCTTTTTTTTCCTTCTCGCCTTAATTGCCCTTATTCGCGAATAGGGGACGGGGTGGAGGGAAGGGTAGTTTGCGAGAAAAAGTCCATTCCGATGTCCCGTGTAAATTTCCCGTGGTTTGCGCTGTTTGACGTTTGATCAGTCCCGTTCAGAAGTATCAGAGTTCCGAACGTAAGCTTTCAGAATGTATCCTTGGACGAGTTGGTTAAGTGTCGGTGCTCGGTGCACTGAGAGCCCGAACGCGGTCCGAGTTTTCGTCGTAGGTTCGAATCCCTCTGTCGGAGAAATTCTGGAAAATCAGTTTTTCTTCAGTTTTCCCTCGGTTTCCTTACGGGAAATCCCTGGAAAACCCACAGTCCAGCTCCACTTATGTGTTTTCAATGGCATAGGCTGGCGTTTCAAGCTGTGGAGATAAAATACTGTTGCTCGCTATGTTCTGGAACTCAACCTCATAGTTTCAGTAACACAAGGCGCAGTTACACTTTTATTTTTAACGATCCAGTCGACGAAGGAAAGCAAAGACAGGGAAATTCGCACGAGCCTTCCTTTTAATCCTCCTCCTCCTCTCCGCATCATTGTAACAAACTATCATCCCCCTGAGCTCGCGCCGTGTTTTTACTCAAATAAAATATGTCGATGATGGGGAAGAATCGATCTTTCCTAAAGGAGGAGGGGGTGGATTATGCTTTTTAGCCCTCATAAATTTGTCTCGAGTTTAAAATGTAATAAAATATTCTCGGCGATAAATTTTTGCATGAAATTTATCGATGTCCCGGAAACACTCGCGAGTATCCTGAAGGATTGAAAGTTGAAGGTGAGCGTCGGGTTTAGGGAGGATGGCATTGAGGATGTTGCAAGGATGGCAAACGAGGCTGGTGAACGAGAATGAAGAACTGGGGCAAAAACTCCCGAACGGACTACCCCCACCCTCAGCATCCAATATGTCCGTCGTTGACTTCGATTTTCCTCTTGTATCTGGGTCACGAAGGTTATTACACCGTGGCATCCTCTATAACCAATCTCGTGCACTCGCATCTCCCCGGAAACTGCAATTACTCCTTTTCGGTGTGTGTGTGTCTCTCTCTCTCTCTCTCTCTCTCTTTCTCTCTCTCTCTCTCTCCCCCTCCCTCCCGCCCTCCATAGAGTCCTAGTATTTTTCACTCAGAGATACGACAATAGAGAGAAGAAAAAAAGTCGATCGAGTCATTTGTTTATTTCACATCTTGGAGCTTGATGAACGAGGATTAGATTGCGAGGGTGGGGGAGGGATGAAAAATTTCCTGTTTTTGCTTTTGCAAGACAGTGTCCTGTAAGAGGGTTGAGACACGGGAGGTCTTACGCGGCTTTAAAGGGAGTACAAAGAACGTTGGATTTTAGTCATGCGCTTAGTTGTATGACCCTCGTGTACTCTCTCTTTTTCCCTTTGCTATTTTTCTCTTCGGTATCCTCCGTGTGGCTCCATTTCTCTTTCTCCCTCCCGTGTCTCTCATCGCGTTCAAGCTTCTCTTTTCCCTCGTTCTACTTCCGTATCACCGAACCGCCCTCGAACAAGCCGCTGGAGCCCATTGTCTGAAAAGTTCCATTGAATCTCGAACTCCGCTGGCCCCACAAAGGCTTCCTTAGCGGAATTAATGCACGGGAAATGGAACTTTTATCACCATCCATGCCCTTCGTCATATTCTGACACATGTGCGGCCAAGACCAAGTTTCCAGGATCTTCCCGAGAAATTAGGGATTTTATTTCGTGGCCAAGACATCCGCGCTGGGTCTCGAAGATCAAGTGAAAAACAGTTGCGATGCTCCGACGGGAATTGACCGAACGGAAAAATCTCGTTTCCTTCCTCTCTAGTTTTTCCTTTCCATTTTCTGCCGATTTTCCAGAGTTCCATCTCGCAGTGCGACTAACAAACAGCGATTTCGCGAGCTTTTAATTGTAATTAAATGCCCGCCGCTTAATGGCGGAAATTGGCCGCGATCCAATTAAAGTATAATTCCAGATTCGCTCTTGAGAAATCCTGCTGTTTACTTAAATTTATCGCATACCTCTCCTCTCTCTCTCTCTCTCTCTTCCTCCCTCTTATTTTTTTCACTCGCCCCGCCGATAACGCGCCAGCTTTTATTCTCATTACGAGGCAAGCTAAATAAATTCTACGAATTCGTTCCAGGAATTACGGGGTGAGTATGAATGAACCAGGGTAGTTTGGGTGTTTTTTTCCGAATTTGCCAAACACGCGATAATTCAAGAGTGCAAAGGGTACCCGTCCGAACAATGGCCATTGCAGTCGCCAGTGTTTTAGTGAAATTTCGTAGGTAAACGCGTGCACGGGGGTGGTGGATATGGGGTTGCGGAAGAGGATGGATCGTTCGAGCGAGTGGAGACTCGTGCCAATGGGGAAAGTTAGATAACCAGCCCAGATCGTGGCTTTGATGACACATGACCGACTTATGGCTCGTTAAACCCTCTCCGAATTATTAACGCAACCCCCTCCGATGTTTCGGGACTTTTATCAACGAATGAATTTTTAATGCAGCGCGGTATACATTTTTTTTTGTTCACGGCTGGTAATAATCGTTTGCCTCGGTTAATGAGGCGTCGCACACAGACCAACCAAAGCCAACCATGGCTGATGGGCTGCTCACGGGAAATTCGAGGACTATCTCGAGAAGACCGAGGGGTTCGTTTCCCGAAGGAATTTTACGAAGAAACGTCTAACCCTCTTGTCGTACGAGCGAGTCGTAACGTACGGGAGACGCATGCGCATGGAAATTCGTTAATTTTTCCACGTACTTTCGGTATTCGCAAATTACGAGAGGTTTCCTCCCCGGAAACACGAGTACCGGGTTCGCTCCACAAATTCCAGCTTTTTAGCGGAGCCGAGAATCTTCTTATCCCCGGAATATACGCAGGGGTAGTTTTCAGGGAGTCGCCTCTACCTACTTGGTATTCCTCGAGCGCTATTTTTCCTAGGTATTGTGTCGTCGTTGTCCCGGCGTCGCCCCTAAGGACGCGTTATAGGCTATTCATCCCCCAGCCGCATCCCCCCTCGCCCCGCGTCAACCTTTCAACCCCAACCCTCGCCACTGCCGACTGCCGCTATCTTTCGGGTTCCCCTCAAAGTGGATTTCCTAGCCGCGTTTTATTTTCGAATTCCCTCCAACCCCCTGTCCCCCGCGCTTCCGGGAGGGAGCGGTTGATCTCCGATCGAGCGCCCGATAGCCATCGTCCTACCGGCCGGCCGGCTTCGTCGGGGTGCGAGCCTGCAGCGGATTTCACGGCATTCCATTCCACAAGTTTCCGTGTTATTGGTAAATCCTGCCGCGGGCCCGTTAATCGAAGGCCAGCGGCAAATCCAGTGGTATTAACCGCGGCTTACGTGCTTTATAGTTTTATCCGGGCTCTTATGTATCGCGGCCACATTTGTTTCCGATGCCACGCGACGCCGCGGGAAATCCGCCTAAGCCGATTTCCCCCCGCCGCGCGATTGTTAAAACACTCGGGGAAGCCCGGGAAAAATTTTTCGGAGCGCGGACGAAAATGAGAACCTGGCAACCGAAAATGAACGGAGGGTGGGGGGCATTCAGGGTGGCACGATGAAGAACCGCGGCTACGCGGACGGGGGTAGGGGGTAGTTTCCGGCATGGAAGAATCTCGCGTTACCCGTCGAAACTTCTCGGTCGGCGTTAAATCTCTACGTTCCGCTATCAAAGGATCATCGAGTGAACGGCACTCGCGAGATTTCCCTGGAATTACCGAGTTTTCCCTTCGCCCTCGGCCTCGCTTAGCAGTTGAAGCATTGCTCGCTCATGTTCCAGAGGAACGTACTCGAGGCCAATCGATATTTCCATCGCGTGACTGGAAAAATCACGTGCATCGATTTCCTGCCGCTCCGGGGTTGGGTGTTGGGGGTGGGTGGGGGTTATCGACGCTTCCTTCCCGGGAGTCGCTCGCCGAGTTCCCGAGGACCCGCGAGAGTCCCGTGGAGGGTGACGGGTTTCGCGCTACCGGAAGTGCCAGTAACGTCGAGGCGTTCGAACGACGAGATTGGCCGAACGCTCCTCGGCCACTGGACCATTACTCATTGGGCCTCGTGTCATTACTGACCGGTCGATGATGCCGCATTTTCAATTACCACTGATCGCAGCCAATGCAATAGCTCGGGGGACGGGGGGAGGGAGGGAGGAGAGAGGACGCCTGATTATCCTTCCTGATTGACGTCCCGATGCAGCGCTCGTGACGTTTTCAATGAGTAATTGTCACTTCCGCGTGAAAGACAGTGGCTTTTGTTTTAAAACGTTTTCCAATAGGCGAGGACGACGCTTTTATCCACCTTCCTGGAGTTACTTCGCGCGTCGAACCCTTCACGAACTTCCACTCTCGATTCTCCTCTTTTTTCGTCGTCTTGCTTTCATGAATTCTCCCCGATGAGAAAAAAGAGAGAAAAGGAAAAAAAGGGGGGGGGGGGCGAAAAAAATTGGGATAAATTTAAGAGGTTTTTCCGAGAGGGGCGGAGGAGGAGGAGAAGGAGGAGAAGGGTGGTCCCAACGTTCCAGGACTAGGCCTGGCATAAATATTGGGAAGCAGCGACGTGCATTGGCACATCGGAGAGGGCGAGGTGGGGTCTGGGACGAATTGGCGCAGAATTCCGAGTGCCGGAGGAGAATTCAGTGCAATTCAGTGCCTATAAAGTGATATTAAATCCTCGATGAAAAGGAACTTGGGGAACTAGCGAGTCCTTCGACGTCCAACAGTTATGAAAGGGCCAGGGGGCAGAGGGTATCTAAGCTCCTGTGATTGCCTCTCGCTGAAAAGGGATCAGGACGCCTTTTTCCTGGAATTTTCTACTCCGTCGGACAACAACGTGAGTCGCAGACGCGTTTTTCCCTAAGAACGTTAATTCTCTCAGCGAAATACACGGCTCCCACTGCCAACCCCTTCGCGCCAATAAGAATAGAAATCCATTTCTTTTATTATTCCGCTTATTCGACGAGGACGCGTCGATATCGTTATCTATCCAAATAAGAAGAATGGCGGAAAAACAAAAAACAAAAAAAAAAAAGAATCTTCAGCGGCCGCGGTCTTTTAAAAACTGCAACTCCCTCATGAGCTGCAGTGACTTTTCGGGTTTTAGGCTTGAGGAAACGAGGTGGCAAGAAGCAAGATCGCCTCGAACGTGAGGGGATGATGAAAGGGGGTGGATGGGCTTTCACAGAGGAGGAGAAAGAGGGGGTGGGCAAAGTTGGGAGGATCCAATCATTGTAGGATATTGTGGGATCATAACTCTGCCTCCAGACGCAGGACTAGAGGACTGAAGCAACCCCTTGGCTCGCGTCTGCCACAACCCCCACGACTCCGCCATTCCTGACCAACTCATCTTTCACGAACGAGAGAAATTGTCTCGTTCGATTCTTACGTTTCACGATATAATCTCCCTCGTTTAATCTTTTCGATTTTCAGTAACCGTCCCCTCCCCTTCCGCGACCCCCGGCAGTATCAGCTGCGCAAAAATAATCGTTCGTTTTGCGAATTTCATTCCCAGTAAGGTTATTTCACGTTTGAACAGCTCGCGGGATGCAGGATACTTGAAACGAAATTATTTCTTCAGCATCGTTAAATCCCAACTGATTTTTTGGTTAGCGTAATAAGCTTTGCCGCGTCGTTGTACGTAACGGGAGAAATTATTTCCGACCATTTTGCCTCTCTTATGGATATGACTATTCGGCAAAAACAGCCGATATTAAATTTCCGTAATTAAACAGTAGTAAATAAAAGGTTCGTGTTTCGAAATGGATTACGTTACAAATGGAATTGGTAGACTCAACGATGAGAGTTCAACGGAGTTTTCACTTTTGCCAAAATATGTTCTCTTTTAGAGGCTAAAAGCGTCTCTCGAAAGAGGGCATCTTTTCCGAAAGGAGGGCTGTCATTTCCGTCGAGGCAATGCCAACTTGCAAAGAAACGATTTCAACGTGTGGAAATCAGTAGCGATGATTCCCGTCCTTGAGGGGAGGAGCTCGCGAATCGTCGACGCTCCGTTTCGCCGAGAAGTGTGAAACTCTTTTGGGGTGAAGCGGGAGGGGGTGGCAGATGACTTTGAAATTCGGGCATGGGGTCGTCGGTCGTTTTTCTTTCTCGGTTGGTAATCCCGTTCCATCACGATATCGCTGGCAAATTGTTTTCCAGCTCAGGGACGTTGTTCGGAAGGGGGTAAGAGGGTCCTGGGGGAGTGGAATTTCACAGCGACGGCTTTTACAAGCTTTCGGGGTCTGGCGCACTTTGGTAATCCGCACACGCGCGTCGTTCGGCCTCGTAAAACCGCGGCGTTCGTGCTCGTAAACATTCCTGGCGACCCTTTTCTCCTACGCGCCAGCCCTTCTTACGATACTCGATATATATCGACTAGCAGCCACCTTCAGACTCTTCAGGCTCTCAACCACCCGGCGAACGCTCCTGGCCAGCCAGCGAAAATCGCTTCTCGAACGAGCTTTACCTTCTCACGTATCGAACTTCTACTTGTATAAATGAAAATCTTTCAATGAAAAATTTCCGCCACTTCGAAATGCCCTTCCGCGAAATGAGGAAATTTCTCAGGGATGTTTCGTTTGCGCGGAAGTTTTCTCGGATTTCCCTCAAGTCGAGCAACGCTCCCGAGGTAGCTTGTAATAAATTTATTTGGGTTGACTCTTAATTGTTCCCTTTTGCGATATTCGTCGTGTATCGACTTTGGCAGCAACGTCCAGGTTCTCTGGACACTTGCCCTTCGGGATTTCTCATGGGCAGCCTGTGAAAATCGCTGCCCCAGCGAGCTTCGGGTTTCCCTCGCTCTTTCTCTCTCTCTCTCTCTCTTCCAGCTGCTGCTGCTCATCCCTTCTCGTCCATCCTTCTCGCACTTAGCTCATGTCGAACTTCCGCAACTTGTGATGTAACTCTACGCTGATAAGGGAATGCCAGGACCAAACTTGGCAGGACACTGGACCTCCAGTGTAATAGGAGTGGAGATAAATGGCTTCGATCTGCGGTTGTCGATAGAAATTTCACAAAGTGGCCATTAAGGCCCTGACGCTTCAAGGAAAAATTGCAGAACGTAATATTTCAGAATGACACCCCCTCTTCCACATCCCCTATACTCTACTACACATACGCTCTACGTAAATAGCACGCCCGGGAATGTCCATAATGGAAAATTCTCTCGTTTCCCGCGAGATAAGAGAGAAGAGAGAGCGAGAGAGAGAGATAAATAAATTTCTCGATAGAGTTTAGTTCCGCGTTAATAGCACCGAGACAAAAACTTAGGTATAAAACCGAAGTGGAAAGGATTCGGCGAAGGGTGTGAGTGCGGGGTTGAAGTGTTAGTAAATGCGTTTAAGCATTGGGTGACCCGGGGAAGAGGCAATAATGGGCCAGATGCTCCGGATGGAGTCAGGTTCGACGAGCTGTGGCGTGGGGTGGGACGGGGTGAGTTAAGCCAGAGTGACGTTAGGGCCGAACACTTTATGCTCGCCACTCCATGATTAATACATGAAGCGAACTGTCCGAAGCACGCCTGCAAACGCATCGTTTCCGCGGCAAATTCACGTTAGGGAATGGTTCTGGCTCGTTGCAAGGGAAAAAGAGGAAGTGGAAGAAGCCGAGGAAGAAGAGAGAGAACCCGAAGTCAAAGAAACTTTGCCAAACGCGCAAAAAGCGGAAAAACCGAGAGAAAAAACGCCGCGCGATAATCCCCCCTCTTTCTTCCTCGAGGGTTCATCCCGGAAGTCTTGAACGAGATACGCAAAACGCATAGCTAATTCGGCTGGCGCTACGACACTTTTCACTTCCGGTAGTGGCACGTGCCAGTCGGTATTGGAACTATTCACGGTCCTCGCGCAGCATCCTGCGAATTATCCCGCAGGACCTCGTTCCCTTTGATGGAATCCAGACTAGGAGCGCTATCCGTAAATTCATTCAGAAGCTTGCCAGCCAGCCAGCCAGCCAACAAGACTATCCGAGACCAGCTCTGCTTATTTAATTCGCTCGTGCGAGATGAACTCGTCCAAATCAAGAAGGAAACGTGGAGGAAACGTCCTGGAGGAACTAAATGAGACAATTAATTGTGGCGATAAATTAGTAGCGAGGACTCGGGCATATTTAACGAGCTGCCGGCGAGATAGCTGCTTGTTTTCTCTCAACCCCCTCCCCCGCTCGCAGTAGCATGAGAGATACCGGCCATAAATAATGCATTTCCAATCTTTAGTTACAAGCAACCGGAGAATGTGGATTGATGTTTTATGGAGGAGAGACACGGGTACGTCGCTTGTTAACCCCTCCAGCGTTACTTATCGTTTCGCGCCACCTAAGGCCTTTCAATAAATGCATGAACCAAACAGTCCCTATCCTCCCCCCCCCCCCCCTCAAAATTGCAACCTCAATAAATAATAGAAATTACGCGAGGAGCGGCGGCAGTCCCCACGTGCAACATTAATATCATCCTTCATTATTCTCAACCAAAAGAGGGAAATTCCTACGATTCGCGAAGGGCGGCAGCAGGGGGAGGAAGAGAGAAGGATAACAGCGCGCATTCCTCTGGCAGGGAAATGCACGGTGGGTTTTCCCGTAAAATCGCGTATCCCAGAGAAAAGCGGCGCGCGCTTTAACCGGAAGTTCCTCCGCTGTTCGAGCGGCAGGCGAATTAGGCGAACTCTGTTGTTTTTTCCGTTGGAATTAACGCGCTTATTTATTGGATTGTCTCTGAAACGTTCAAGTGGCCGGTAAGCAAGGATAGTGGTGATGGGAGTGTGGTGGTGATAGTTAGTTTGGTATTCGGAATGTTGAATCGTAATAGGATTAAATGCACGGACAAGCGGAGCGCCAATAGCAAATTGAATTGTAGCGGAGACGTACTTAAAGTGACTCCGCGGATAATATCTAACAAAGCTTGATTTCAAAGTTAAACTACAGAATGTGCGTGTACCGTAATATGCTTTATGCAGCCGCTCATAATGAAGGGAAAGCCTCCAGCATCCCTCTGCAACCCTGCAATTCGTACAGGCAACGTCATTCCCCCTCTTCCCGCCAACCACCCCCAAACATAAAACTGTACAGTGCTTTGAGAAAATTACCTCTCTCTTCCCGTGGAACTTTGGTTTGGGCAGGTGATTTGTGCGAGGTGAAGTAAGAAGAGGAGGAGGAGGAGACAACGTGGAATTTTATTATCAGGTAGATCGGGAGAAACGAGTACACTTTGAGTAGGACGATGAGAGCAACAACGAGGCTTGTCGAGTCCCGGCAGTTAAAAGCCAATAGGATTACTGCCCCGAACGAATTTATTAGCTGGCTAGGCTTGTTTGCGTACAGTTCCCAGGGAAACAGGAAACTGCAACGTCGCGGGGAAACTCCGGTCGAAAGTTAGGGGCTGACACACGCCCATTAGTTGGCGCTACCTTTTTTCACCGCTGAAAGTTTCATTGGCTCTCGTCAACTAATGCTCAAAGTCTTGGATTTTCCCCAAAAATATTGCGCTTTTCCATCACTATGGACGGGGGATGATGGGGGTGGAGTGTACGGTGGTCGTTTAGGGTTAGCGAGCCCAGAGACACTTCGTTTCTGCCCCTGGCTATACTCTTCATTTTTGGAAAACACTCGGATTCATTTGGGGAAAACGATTGTGGATCTATTTTTTCTCGTGATGGGAACTCGTTGATGGGGACGTTTGCAGCTTGAGACGGGCAACAGGAATTGTGTCCATGGGAAAATAGGGATGGCAGAGAAGGGAGGGACGATAGGAGAGAAAGATGACTATTATAAGAGGAGACTTCTAAAAGCTCAAAGCTATCGACCATTGCATCGAAGCGACGGTGGTTTTGTCGATAAACGAGATACCGGGGGTGGGCCGGGGTGGGTTAAGAAAAGCAGCTTATTCCAAGAGAGAAAGCGACTTGACTCCACCATTTTCAAGAGAAATAACAAGTTGCTTGGCTTCGCGATCGATTTGTAAAGAAAACTCGACTCTCCAAGAAGATTCTATTAATAAGAATTTTTTTCACTGAAGGAACTTTGCGATATTTCACTTAAAGCACAAAACGCATGAATTTTAATTAAACATTTCATTAAGTAAACTTTAATTAAATGCTTGCTACAATGCGAAATTCAATTTTAATTGAATGGAAAATTTTAGATCTCCATTTAATTAAAACTCCCCATTTCGATTAAAGTTAATTAATCGTGTATCCCGATGAATTTACGTAATCACATATATTTCCATATAATGAACTAATGAAATAATTATGAATGAAAAAATTCTACTCTATCGAAATAATACACAGGGATGAATCGTAATAGCGTGCGCATTGGTAATTATACTTATCATTAGATACTAATGGCAAGGGGGTGAGAAAAATCGGAGAGAGAGAGAGAGAGAGAGAGAGAAGGAGCAGTGTCGACGCTCGCGGCCCAAATTTCTCTGGCAATATTTTTTTCGCGTGAAAATAATAAAATAAATTTTCTCTCTGTTTGTTGCAGGTGAGTTGAGTTTTTTGAAAGATTTCTCAAGGCGGTGCAGAAACTGTGAGTACATAAACGACATTTCTCATGACGGGGACATTTTCTAAATTTTCTCCCTGGCGTTGTCTCTTATTTAACAGGCGAGAAACGAGCTAAGAGAAAAATGCGCCGTGGAAAGAAAATTTCTCTCGTAAGAAATTTATCACAAATTGAATATCCGCCAAAAAGAACGAAAGACAGAGACAGAAAGAGAAAGAGGGGTGTGGGGGCAGGGGTTAGAGAAAGAAAGGAAGGAAGAATTTGCCGACGTAAGAAAATTTAGAAAATTCCTTGTACAGTTTTATACCCGTGGAATCTGTCGTCGCGAGAACATAAGGGGAAATTGCTCTAAGTCGAGAAAAATTGTCGAAAAGTTTTTCACGCTCCCGCGTTCCCCGAGTCCATTGCCCCAGAAATATGAGGGAGAGAATAGCGTTATCGTAGAATTTCCACGAACTCTCTCGCGGAGCTTTTTCCCCGTACAGTTCTCCAGCAGTTTTCCCTACTTTCCCCAGTTTTCCCCTCGGCAGCGTTCCGTCACTGCTGCAGGAGATCATGGCGGAAGCGTGCCAGGCCGCGGAGCCACCCCCGCAAATACCTGGGGGTGTCATCTACTTGGGGAAACTCAATTTGTAACGCACTGCAACGAGGCGCGTGCTTCTTATTGAAGCGATTTCCCCGTAAAAGACAGGGGTCTCCCTCTCGACTCCCAATCCACCCTCTCTCCACCCACCCCCTCGCTTTCGTCCACCGGAAGTCGTCGAGTCCGAGGAATCCAGTGGATTTTGCTCCATTGCGGAAAACGTGGAAGAAGGAGGGAAAACCCACCTTCCATCCTCCCCTCCCCTCCTTCGACATCCCTTGATCGTTGAAACGAGAGCGTAAACATTTGGCGAATAAGTAAACAACTGGCGGAAGCGAGTGGAACGACGCGGGAAGTTTCTCCGCTTATTTCGCTTCCGGTACTTCTCGGAGACAGTGGCATCTGCGTCTACCTGCAGCAAAGTCCTGTATACAGGACTAATATTATTTAAGGTTTCCTCTCTCGGCCTCTTGTCCTGGGGGTGTCGCGGCTTTCCGTCAGGGCGCGGCGAGGGGGTGAGCCGGGCCGAGATAGCCGAGCGGCCGCAGAGTTCCACGAGGATTTATGAACGTGACGGGAACACGTAGCCCGACCCCGCTGAGTTTACATGCCGTGTTGCCGAGTTACGAGCATATTACATCGTGCCGGGCGTTACTGCCGTTTTGCTGCTGCACGCCCGCGATAGTCTATCAAGCAACCGGCAACTGCGTCCTGGCCCGAAATCCCGCAGGAAATGCCGCCAGGGCAGCGGTCCACCAACCACCGCGAAACACCCTCGTCGATATCCCAATTAATATCGAGCAAACTTTTCCATTTTCAAGCTGGTTCGACCCCTCGTTTTCAGCCGTTTTCACGTAATTTGATGAGTTTAGGGTTGGCTCTCATCCCGCGACCCAGCGGGCCTTATTAAAATCGGGAGAGCGGGGGGAAGTCGGGGGAGGGGAAAAAGCAAGCACGCGAAAAGGGCGTTTTCCGATGACCAACCCTTTCCCTGTTGTCGCGGAAAAACGACCTTGGCTTTGGGCTCTCCCGCAGGAATCGATTCAGGATTCTACGACGCGTCCTCCGTCTCCATCCCCCTCCCCTGCTCCTGTTTGGCGGCGGAATAGCTTGTTTGGAGAAATTTCACTGGTCTGGAGTGGTGGCGCGGAAGGTGGTGGTAGGTTAAACGAATACAGCGGATCGATGGGACGAAGCGGGAAGAAAAAGTAAGCGTCGTAATTACTGGAACGTGCTACGCGGCACTAAAGTGCTTGTGTGGGTGGGCAGATACGACGCTGGATAACACGTGAACGGGGGGAGGGGGAAGGGCGCGGAGGGGTTTACGTATGTGCCGCACTTCCGGTCAGGAACCACCCGCGCCATTTCCGGCCGATGCATCATTGGTGTCCGATAAACTTTGTCTCGGAGCTCCCGCTGCAAACCGGCGCCGCCGAGACAAAAAGGTCGAGGCACCCCCGGAAGAGTCCAGGGAAGAATTGCTGCCTGGACAACTCCCGCGGGAGTTGTCACGATTGCAAAAATTGCAATTCGCGAAACCCAGCGAATTCCCGAAAATATCGTGCCGAATGAGATTAACGATTAAACTTCTCACCCCCGTGACACCGATTCGCGATGGAAAATGAGAGAAAAGCACCAGGAATGAAATTTACCGGGTAAAACGCCGGTCGCGTGCACGGGCTCTCGCGCGCGCGCGCGCACCCCCTCAGGGGGTTCCCCCAATCGAGACGCTAACTCGAAACGTTCTTTCCTGGATCCCCCGCGAGAAATTCCCTGAAATAAAATCGATGAAAGCTCCCCCGTATCTCCTGTCGATAGCCATGAAACGGCCAGACGGATACTTTTGGCAAGCTCATTCGTTATAAAGTTATGGGAAGAAGTTTGGCTCCTGCCAACAAGAGTTTTCCCGATGCTCCGGAAAAGCTTGGGAGACAAGTTTCTCGAGCCTACTAATTTCGAAGCGAACTTCCAATTAGATACCGCGCGCGTTCTATGTGTACACCCCCTGGATCCCCGTTCCCACACACTCGTACAGCACGGGCACACCTACGCTCGGTCATTCGCGTTAGCCGATCGGTTTCGTTTAAGCTCCGGCGAATTTGTCGAATCAAGGACAAACCTGTGTGCTTTTCCCGATAGCAGGAGCACTTTTCACCAATATTTCCCAACGACGATTCTAATAGCGATGACTTTATTCCTATCGATTTTTCCCCATTTCACTTGGAACCACCACTCTTTGCATTTGCATGCTACCGCTTCTCCGCAACCCTTTCGCCCCGAGCCACCACCGCACCATCGTCATCCCCTCGTTCACCATACCCTTTTGTCACGAGAAACGATCGTTAGTCAAAAAAAGATCCTTCGATTTTTTCCATCGACTCGCTCCCTGGGAATTTTTACCAGCTCTCGCATATATCATTCGCCCTACCTGCCGTCTCACCACCACCACCCCCCGATTCGCCGCTTTCTTCGCGTAGTAAGAAGAGACTCTTTCGAGGAATTTTCCTCGTGAATTTTTCCCCTCGTTACATTAGGACATCAATTGATCGGATTGCCACAAGGTTTCCACGAGACCGCGCTACCACCATCTCCCATTGGTCGGAAATCCTTTTAATGAATTTTCTCTCGAAGGGGGTAAATTTGTAGCGTTGCTTCCCGGTGTATGGAGCACATTTGTGGAATTGACATATTTCAATGGCATTTCCCCATATCGAGGGAATTTTTTAATTAACTTTGTCAAGGGGTTTTTGTTATTGCTTCCTGATCGATCTATTTAATTTGCCACTGTAAAAATCTAGGGCTGCTTCCTCCCTTCCCCGAACACTCGAAGCTCTCAGAGTCGATTGATTTGCTTTATCGATTTATCCCCTGTGGGTGCGCTGCCGATGGATTCTCCTTCCTCGCAATTGTCTTCTCGCGAGTGTTCTCGTGTCCGTTTATCCGTCCATCTCTGTCTGCGTGTGCATGCGTGCGAGCTTTTTTTTTTTTTTTATTATTAATTCCGTAGGTTGGCCAGTGACTATTCCGCGCGCGAGACTTCCGCGTGTGTTGGTATATCGCGTCCTGTCACGAGAAACGATCGTTAGTCGAGGACCCTTCGCTAGGCAGCCACTTCACTCTGGAAATTATCGATCTACCGGCGAAACAGGTGCGACCGGGCTCGAATCCCACTTTCCCCGGCTTCGGAGAACCCTGGCGTGGCCACGCAGGAAGCGGAAAATATCGACGCTCCGTTGAATTTCTAGCTTTTACAAACGATCTTCTCAGCCGTACGGGAATCCGGCGTTCCCCGAAAAAATAAAAAAAAATAAAAAAAAAACTATCCAAACGAAAATTGCGCAAATATTTTTCACCGCGTACTCGGCGAATCCGCGGCCGAGAAAATGGGAAACACTCTTTCCGACCGATTGATTCGATCGGTAGCGATCGGTAGAGGTCGCTAGAGATCGCTCGGCGATCCAGCGAGAATTCGAACGAAATCGAATTAAACGAGTTTACTCCCCCCGGGGGAAAACTGGGCTTCGACGGGGGGTAGTCGGACGATGTTGCTTCGCCACCGGATACGAAGCTCCGAACCCTCGAACGGGCTTAAAGAGTTCGCAACGGGTTCGAGCGGAGACTTTAATGCCAGGACGAATCGAACTTGAGGGGTTTCGAGATTTCGTGGTACGAGTGTAGTCGGGAATTTGGGTCGAGAATCCGTCAAGTTGCTCCGTGGCAATCGTGGATGAGAACGCGCGAACAAGAGCAGAAGAAGAAGAAGAAGAAGAAGAGAAGAAGACGAAGAGCAGCAGCAGCAGCAGCAGCAGAAACGGAAGCCTCTTTCGGGAACAATGAGGCATCAGAGGGACTCCATTACAATCAGCGCATTATTGTTCCATTCCGGTATTCAGCATAGAAAGGACTCGAGATTAACGGCCTGTCCGGAATTAAACGCGAACACAGGCAGGAAGGCAGAAAATTCACGTCGCGGGCTAAAAATATTTTGATTTATCTCCCTCGGTCCCGTGCGTACAATCTTAGATTTTCCGGAAAATACGGGATAAGTCGGAGCTGGAGGAAGTTCCCAGTGGATTCGGTGGTTCGAAGGTCATAGTTTATGAATGGAGCGTGTCGAGGGAGGAAGGAGGGTGGAGTTGGGGGAGGAAAGTATCGGTCTGAATTTGCCAGAGTGCTCGGAGCAAATAGTCGTAGGCGAATGTGGTTGGCGCAGTTGCTAAGTGCACTTCGTCGCTAATTACCATCCATTAGCCAGATAATTCGATCCGCCGACAGAACTCGTAAGATCCACCCCCACGAGCATCGCGGCAGCCACCTCCGCTAATCATCTTATCCACGATCGATTGATTTCTAATGGCGGAAAGACCATCGTCGTCGACGCCACCCCTCCACCGGATGTCCATCTTGACCGCGCGAAACAAAAATTCTTCAACTTCCATCGCGAGGAGGGGGGGGGGAGTCCCGTTCTCGTCCCTCGATCCCTCCCGCGACGTGGCGATTCGCCCGCGAGCTACCGCGCCATCCCCGTCGGTTTTTATAGGGTTGTCCGCTGCATCCCGCGCTACGTCCATTCGAGTTTTACGAGAGGACGGGATACCAGGCTCCGTTCCGTTCCGTTCCGTTCCGTTCCGTGGTCGATCGTTACTGCAGATCGTCGTTTGTCCATGCTTTACTACCGGCGAACCTCCGTGTAAACGTGTAACACGCTCGATTAATTCACTCGGGCCCTGTTAACAATGTCGATTTTACCCCCGCGACACCCACCAGTTTCGAACTGCCGCACATTCTTATCCAGAGATCACAGCGAAATTACCCGATTACGCTCTCCCTCTCTCTCTCTCTCTCTCTCTCTCTCTCTCTCTCTCGCTATGCTTCCGTTTCTCTGCTGCCTCGATTCGTCTTATTGGGATTTCACGATCTTCTCGCAGGAAATTCTCGCAGAATCCGCAGCTTTCCGGGAATTTTCGAAAAACTTTGCAAAACCTCGAGCCGCGCGGCTCAGCGAATTGGCGATAACTGTTTTCGATTATTATACGAGCGCTCTCCGAGATCGAGATCGATGGCCGCGATTAATCTCTCCGATCGATCCCCGCTCGTTTCGATATCGCTTTGATTCAATTTTAGATTGCGTTCTTCGCACGCTCAACCGCGATTCGCCGAATAGCGCCGGATCGTCTCGCGCTACCAAATAACGAAGACAAATGCCACGGAGCCCGCGCCGGCAAAAGCTCCCAATTCCAAAATCCGACTATAAAGTCACCCTTGCGATAAATTCCGTTCAGGCGCGAGGGATCTGCTTGGATCCCCCGGTCACATTTCACCAGACTTTGCATCGCGCCAACGGTACACGACGACCGGGGCGGAGGGGGAGGATCTTTTAATCATCGTACGATTTTCCTCCCTCGGATTTTCTTAACGAGCGTCCCCGGAACTCTCCGTAAAAATCGATCTGGCAACAGATCGTTATCGGCTCGGGTCGATCCCCCTTCATCCCCGTTTACACCCTGTTTATCTAACGAAGTCACGGCAATCTTCCGGGGGGAGAAGGATCGATGGATGGATGATGGTCCATGGGACCTCGCTTATCGGGGCCATCGGATTTTTTTTTTCTTTTTTCTTTTCCGCGAACGCGTATTATTCGCGCATTAAATTGACGCGGCGGAACTCGATCGGTCGACCGATCGCTCGTGGGGGTGCGAGATTTTTCAGGCGGGGTTCACAAATCTGATGATCGGCCCGATCGGATGGCGCCGGGGCAGAAATAGGAGAGCGGCTAATAATGGTCATCCATCAAACAGGGAAATCTTGTCATTAATTCGCCGAGAGATCCGTGGCGGCGGCGCGGGGAATGGGGAGGACGAGCGAGGGAGCTGCGATAAATTCCGCGATCGCGAGGCGAATTTCCTCGGATATTCGGGCATCGCTCGCGAAGCTCTGCCGAACATTTTTCACGCCGGCCAGCGTTTGATCATTGATCAAAATCGGCGCGGCGAGTCGCGAAAAATCTGTGGGGCCGCGTGAAAATCGATGAGTGGCGGGGGAGAACGTTTGCCCGCCGACGGTCTGTCGCGTGTCTTCGCATAACTCTCGTTAATTCTACCTCGCGCCAGGCACCCACCAGCGAGCAAATAAAGAAATTTTGCAAATTCGTACCGAGAAGAAAAGGGAATCGAACGAGCGAAAACTCTGACTCGACGCAGGCTCGTTCTCCTTGTTTTCTCCATGGTCTTCCTCGGCATAGGAAAATTATGCGAATCCAGCAAGGAGAGAGAGAGAGAGAGAGAGAGAGAGCGAGAGCGAGAGCGAGTAACGAAGGATGATGGTGGATGGGAGGATGGGAGGGCGGAAGGATCGGGACGAACGCAGCTCCGACGATTATCCCTGAAAATTGGCCAGGGACGAGAGGGGGAGGATCGATCAGGAATATTTGCGAACGCACCAGGCTTTGTTGGCCTTGAGCTATAATCGTGCCTTCGCATAACTTTGCTCACGCATCTCGCAGCGACTATGCGAGTGGCATTCTACGCCCACGCAATTTATCGGCTTCCACTCTGGCTGAGAGCGCCATAAATTAAGCGGCGGATTATCTGAATTACACTGGCCAGCCGTTCAATTGGACATTCTTCCCTCGACGTCCCGATCCTCCTCTCCCCTCCCCCATCTCTCTCGGACTCCGGATGAGTCGATTTTTCCCCGCGGTTCCTCCCTCACCTCCGAGGAGATTCGTGGAATCTTGCACCCTCTACCCCTAGCGCTTGCAGGTAGCGAATGGGCAAGTGCTCGTTAAGCGCGTGGGCCTGTTGACACGGAAACGCCGTGCACAGGTCATATAACTTTTCGGTAAATATTTCTCGTGCAAATAGGGGGGGATGCTTGTTCTGGGCTGCAGCGCGTGTTATTCGAATGTGTAAAACGCGAGTTCAATCAATGCGGGGATGAGGGAGTTGCGCCAAGGGGTGTGCGGGCTCGTTCGATCACTACTCGCGCAACCCCCGCGGAAAACTCCAGCGTATCCCCCGTCGACAGAGCAGAGGGGGTGGTTCGGGGAAATTAAGGCGATTCGCGAAATCGGTCGGAAAACACCCGGGGGGGAGGTCCGTGCCGTCGAACATCCGTCGATTCTCCACCCCCTTCAAAGTGGCCTAGTTTTTTGCTCCTTCTCCCCTATTTCTGTATCCCCGAGCAATTTTTAATCCGGCGATCTCGCTACTTGATTAGTGTAGTCGACCCCCGTAATTAGATCCTCTATTCTTGGAGACCGATCGATTATCCACGCATAATTATCCAGGGAAACTGGCTGAAAACTTTGGCAAAAAGCTCCCACCCTCGCTCGAGCTCTCGGCAGGGGGGGGGGAGATTCTCTTTCCGGCTGAAAAAAGGTGACGTCGCTCCTCGTTGCGACTCCTTGAATCTCAACGAAATTTCAACCCCCACCCTACCTGCCGTAAATGAAAAAACCAAGCGGAGAAACGAGCGAGAGAATGGAAGGAAGGCGGCGGAAAAAGAGGGAGAGACGGATCGAAGAAGCGCGCGGGGACATTTCGTTTCGCTTAAAAATTGTTCGCCGGCTTTGAACTTTAGCATCTGCCGCAAGAATTATTTCAGGCAGGACAAAAAGGACAACTCAATTATTCCAAGCTCGACACGCGCGCGCGCGTACACCTATCTACCACGGATATTTTTTTCCAGAAAAATCTCGCTAAAGCCCACAACAATGGGAGTTTCCTTCCCCGACTGCGGAGGCGCGCGCGTACCTCGTGCTATAATTTCAAAAAGATGATGCTTTTATAAAAGCACGTGATCGTGCACGCACACGCGAGCGAGAACCACTCGCACGCACACACACACGCGCGCGCGCGCACAGACGCGGGAAAAAGGAAAATGGAGGGAATTTGTCGTCCTCGACGAGAGTTGCATTCAGTTTATGCAAATATTACAATATACTGCACGCTACCCACTCGGTATTGCCGCGACTCACCCCTTTTCTCCCCGCATACTCGCGCACACGCACACACACACCTCAGGATTTTAACGCACAAGCGCGCACTTTTGCCACTGATCCCCCCCTGCTGCGTGGCTGTATTCCACGAAACACGCGAATTCTCAAAAACTAAATGCGCCCCATTTATATCCAATTCCCCGTTACAGGCAGTATTTTCATGATTTCCCACTTTTCCGAGTCTGCTTCTCTCTTTTTTTTTTTTTTGCGCGCGCGCAATTACCCGCGCATTTAGCGCGTGGGCCGATGAGGGCTTAGATTCCCCATGGCGGAGAGAGAACTCACACGGGGTATTCAAACCCCGCGTGAACGCAACCCCGAGAGCATGGTGGTAAGTACTCGTATGCTAAGTGGAATTAATGCAGCTGCGTTAAGTAGATCAGCGAACGAGAAAACGACCCGCGAACGAACATTCCTAATAAATCTCAGATACATTTCCGCAAGTAAAAAAAACTCGTAGCTCTCGAGGCCCCCCCACACTTTGTATTTCGCCGGCGACCGGAATTTCATGGCTTTTACTTCTCCCGTGGTTTTCTCTCCTCTTTCGCCAGGTCGCGCGTGGAAGGGGTGCGCGCCCACTCGAGTATCGTGCGAGCGGAAAATTAACAATCGGTTCCCGGACGCTGAAACCTGAGAAAACGCTGAAACCAGAGAAGAACGCTCGTGGGAGGGGCTCGTCGACTAAAGTGGACGAAAGAGAAAACGAAGCTCAGGGATCCGCCAAGTTGCCGATTAACGCGATCCATGACCGATCGGTTTAATTCATCCCGCGATCGGTCGCTTAATCGGTCGCGTCAGGAAAATTCCACGCTGTTCATCGCGCGAATTTTCGCCGGGAGAGATGAAACATTTTTACGAGTTCCGGCAGGTGGGTTTTTTTCCGCAATTTTTCCAAGTGAATTTTTCCAACGGCAATGGAAGATTTTATCGAGGGGTTGCGGAGAATTCTGCTTCGGGGCAAGGGGTTGCAGGGGCGGCGGGAGGGCGGAGGAGGGTGGAAGAGTGTCCGATCGTTTCGATCGCAATCTCTAACGATGAACACGTGCAGCTTCCAGTGTGATATTTACCGGTTTCCCAGCACCCTCCGACACCAACAACCACCACCACCACCGATGAAAATACCAACACTTACCTGTCTATAACTGGACTGTGTGACGTCATCACCGGCCCTCTCCGCTCGTCACTCGTCGTTCGACACACCCTGAAAGTTGGACGAGCTCGCAAATTTCACCGTCCGACAGGTTCACTCGATCTGAAAAAAATGAAATGGTTCACCCCCTTTATCATTGAAATAATTGTTATTCATAATTGGGCGTTGTTTGTTCATCGGGGACACTCGGCGTGTATCAGCGACCAATCGAATTTATCCTTTTGATCGTCGAGGGGTGGCTCGATGGGTAGGAGGGGGCGGGGGAGGGACGCGCAGCAGACGATTTCCCGAAAATTCCCGCGCGCGATTCGACCGATGTAACGAAACGCCGCCGTTGCGTCGGCGGAATTTCATTTGAATAGCGGCGTGTATTATAATTTGCATTGGACATTTATCAAATTAATATTTCGGTAGCAGGTGTTTTCTCCCGCGCGCCCTCGCAAGCTCTCGCGAGCGCAGATACGTGCGTATCGCGAGAGTTTATGCCGCATAATTTAGCCGGGCAAAAAACTCGAGCTCCCCAGCCAAGAATACGTACAATTTTCGGCGCTTAATTCCCCGTAGCTTATGCACTGGCCAGGACTTGCCGCAACACTTTCCGCGAGAACTCGGCGGCATATTTTTGCATAAAGCTCGACCCTCCTGCTTTTACGGCCCGATAAAGCTGCGAGATTCTTACAAACTTTCCTCCCCGGCTTCCTATCACTGTCTCGGGCTCGCGGTCGAATCTTTTTTTTTTTTTCCTTTTTTCTTTTCTTTTATTTTTGTTTGTTTCCCGCAGAAAAACCAAGATAAACGCGTTTCCGCGTTCGGCGAGTGCAGCAGCCTGTATCCTCGTCGTGTACAGCCAGAGGCAGATACGAAGTCTCCGTCGTAGGTCGCCGAGAGTTTCGTGCGATTTTGCGCGTTCGAGGATCTCCAATCGTCGATCGTCGATAGACGCACGAGCGTTTCATTCACTTATGAAATTTTCACGGTGCGAAAGTTCATTTCGACGATCAGCGAGCAAAGTACGATGCGCGATTGGCAAACATTGGAACAGTGCAAATATTCGGCGGCGATAAATTAGCGGTCGACTATCGAGCGATAGAATCGATGTAATTGCAAACATTCCAAGCAAAGAAACGTTTCATCAACTAATGGGCCCTCGTCACTTTGGATAATTGCTAGTTACCGTCGGAACAATCGCTCTCCAAACTAGAAATGTCGATTTGCGCTGATTTCAACCACGTGATTTTGTCCACGTGACAAAAGCAACAACCATCGCGTTCCCTGGAGTAAATTTATGAAGAGAGAGAGAGAGAGAGAGAGAGAGAGAGAAAGAAAGATTATTCGTAAATCATAGAACGCGACTTTGCGCGTATTGATAAATGAAATTCGTTAGAAAATGAATTTGTCTGGTTTATCGAAAAATGAGAGAGATCTAATGCAAGTAATTGGTGAAATGGGTGAACCGAGGATGGAGTGGAGTGGAGTGGAGTGAGAGAGGGAATGTTCTTGTTGGAATTCCTCCTCGCAATAATTCCAGGAAACGATGTTGTAATTCAATCGAGAACGATGTAAAGTCAATTCATTTGGAGGTTTGCATGCAACAGCTTTCCACGTGATGAAGGGATGGGTAATGCTTCCTCTTCTTGCTGGTCTTCAACACCGGAAACTCGCAATTCATCCCCCCCCCTTCTTCCCGCCATCCGTTTCCCGTGCAAGGATTTCCAGCTTAGACTTACCTGGCAAAGCTAATTACTGCATTCCCCGCACTCGTGTTCTACTTAAAATGTAAATTTCTCTCGAGGCACGAGGGAATTGTTGCTATCGACGATAATTTCGATCTTCCTATGATTCCACGCCGGGGACACGCGCGCGCGCGCGGATCAAGAAAACGGGGAAAATTTCAGGAGAAATATGAAATTGTATCGCTCAGCGCGTTCCGCGAACCGTGCGGACAACAACGAGAGTGGATTCCTCGTGTAATTTACCGACTACCTTGAAATATCCTCATTGCCCGGGATGAGAGGATTAGCGCAGTCCTAATCCTCCACTTTTCCGTCTTATGAAACGAGCGCGTTTAATTAAATCCGCGGGACAGGACCCTCGGGGGAGTTTATTATTCCGGGGCGATCGATAATTTCCGGCCGGCTCCTCTCGCGACTCCGTCGGAAAAATATCAAACACAAATCGAAATTGCTCCGTTAAGACAATAATTAAGGCGATTATTCCGTTCCATCAAAATTTCACTGAATCCCCGACGAAAGGAATTCGCCCAAGGAATTAAAGCGATTTCATAAATAATTTATGAAATAAAATTTCCGATGCAGGAGCCTCGCTTTATTATCGGAGGATCGATTTTTCCAGTTAATTACGGGCCAGTCTTCGCGTCCACCCTCGTCCATGGAATGGCGGAGGAGCCGAGTTATTAAAAGTCAATAGAAAATAGGTATTACGTCCCCCGGGGGCGCGTTTTGTTTCCTCCGGCAGGCTTCGCTAAAAGATTGGACCTCGTTAATCGGGATTAGGGGCCCGGGATTAAGGAGTATAAAGCGTATTTTCTCCGGCCAGACGCGAAATCCACCGATTCGCTTCCAGAGATCCGTTCCGCGGCATCCCTTCGCCGACCGAAAACTAACCCCGGCAAGCAGGTGCACCTTCCCAAAAGGGCTCGTCGAATCCCTTTCTCGGACTTTCCTCGAATTTTGACAAAATTTTCCAAAACTTTTTTTTCTCTTCTTTCATTTCTCGAACGCGTAGAAAACTCGAGACTGCGCGCGAGAACGCGCACGCTCCTATTTGCCTCCTGAGGCTTCGCTCCAGAACTCGACTCCTTAAGTGACTTCGGTGACTTTCCTAGGACAGTATTTCGCGAGTATCCGGGCAAACTTAATTTCGTTGTATATAAGCCTCTCCCCTAGATATACTTGTACCTCGGGTATTATGGTCTATAACTTTCGGAGAATTACTGCCGGAGTAATAATACAAGTTGCATAAGCGTCCAAGTAATGCCGTTAATTAGGCAAATATGGAGAGAGAAGCCGGTTATCTCGGAAAACCGCAACTTTTCGATAAATCTCGCGACCTTGAGTACGGTATCGCGAATCGATTCAACGATCGCCGAGGATCCGAAACGCCGAGGAAACGAAGCGAGTGATCCGATGAATGGTACTACGATCCTCTCGGTATACTCGTAGGGACAATGCTGGGCGAGGGAGGGTGGGGGGGGGGAGGAAGAGGTAACAGAGATTTCTGGGATTCCAGCAACAATTGATAATAAAGCGACGCCGGGGGTGTGTGGAAGCCAACGAAACGAAAACAAGGGTGGTTCAGCCGGTAGTCAAGGGGGAGGGGTATAGAATACCTTTGGGGTAGTTATGTATGCAGGGAAACCGCAGCCCCGGTCGACCACCTGCTCCAATTACGCTCGTTAGGGCTAGGTCACCCTCTGGGTACACGATGCACCCCCTCGATTCGTCGTTCCCCTGCCGCCACCACAGACCCCGCACACGGAACACACGCGAGGAAAACTCGCGCGATGGGAAAATAACGTTCCTTTCAATTTCCACGGAACTCGCTTCTCGTGGAAAACTTCCAGCCTAAGTCGATGGCAAAGCAGCAGTTTTCCTTTACTTTGTGTCGCTGGTCCGATCTCTCCCGCAGATTTTCACCACGCGGTACCGCCCACCCCGATGGAACTCGCCAAAGTGGGACCATCGTTAATTACCACATTTTCCCCATTTCACTCATCGAAAATCCCCCTGAAAATTCCATGCCACCGCGAAAATTGACTAGACATGTCGCTGGACATTCGATCCCTCCCTCCAACCCCCTACTAGCTCTGTAGCAGCGGTTACGTCGATCCTAGTCGGGGAAAGTCCGCGAGCGAACAAATCGCCTCCGGGAACCTTCAGGAAAATAAGTAGGTCGTGCCAGCAACGCGTCCCTCGACTAATTCGATGATCCCCCCAAAAGTGAGTTTACCGCTGGTAAAACTGTGGAATTTTCCAAAAGTGAGCAACATTCCGCAAATTATGCGAATTACTTTCTCTCGCTCTCTCGCTCTCTCTTTCTCTTTTAAGAATCGCAAAGAAACGTTCGAGGTATCATTGGCCGGGAGTTGGTAGGTAAATTCTTTGAAAAAGTAGCGATCTCACGAATGAAATTACTCCGAGTGAAGGGAGGGAGGCAGGGATGGATGGATCAGGTGGTTTTAATAGAGCAGAGGGGAGCGAAGGAGGTTTAAGTGGATCAGAGGATTGTTTGAATGAAAATAAATGAAAAATATAATGGACCTCCGGAGAGCGGAAGCTTTGTCCAGTAGTAGTACAGCAGTGCTAGTTACCGTGGTAGTTACTTCGATAGTGGCTTCTCCAAGTGTGCGCGGGGGTACTTAGGTGCGGGCACGAGTGGCCGCAATAGCAACCCCTCCCCTTCCAGGAAACTTTGCGGAACTTTTCCAGGAGAAACTCGCTTCTTTGAGATCCTCGATCGATCCCCTTCCCCCCGCCCCTCCCCTCGCACCCGCTGCCAAAGCCTTTCCCGGGCACGCACGAATTTGCACACATGCGATTTGCACCCCCGCCCCTCCCTCCCTCCGTCTCACCCTAGTCTCGGCGCAGTTGGAAATAGAGTTTTCCCGGTGAAAATTTTCGCCTCGAGCAATCAGTGGCTTAAAAGTGGAGCAAATTTTTCAAGGCCCTCCCTCCTCCCCTCGTCCCTTCCGGAGAATCGGAGTCTTCTCCGAGAGCCCCGAAGAGGAGGAGCAAGGAGAAGGGAAGGGGTGGAGGACGAATGCCGGTATTTCCTCTCGCGACATGTTCGCCGAGTTGTTTCTCGATATTTTCGCGTTCCTTCGACGCCACTTGTCGATTTTCTTCGCTGGAAATTCCTCGGATTCTTTTTTCCAAGTGAAACGGATCGGAGCTCCGTGCCTCGCTCCTCGCTCCTCGCTCGCCTGGTACGAGTGTTACCGCCGGAGGATTTCTGGCGAAACTAGCCTGAGAGATATTTATAGCCAGTGCTATTATCGGTCCCGTTATTGGTACTTTAATCAACGTGCAATAATATATCTGCTTCGCGTAACATACCTCGTAAAAGTGAAAATATTTCTCCGGCAACCCCCACTGTCGTCCCGCTTGAAAATATTGCATGGTTTATCACGGGGTACTTGCCACCCTAATGCGTTCCTTTTTAAAAATTGCACGAGCCACGTGCTCGATGGAAACGACCGCTTTTACGGATTATTTATCGGCTTACGTCTACGGCTTCTCCCCATCTTTTCCACCCCCCCCCCCCCCTCTCTCTCTCTCTCTCTCTCCCGTTGCTTCTCCATTATTTATTAATCAAAATTTCGTCCTCTTTCCTTAACGAACAATGGCTGCTTTAATTAGTGCAGCGAGATAATAAGATGAAGGGGAGGGGGGGGGGTGGTAGGCTTTCAAGATTTTCACTTATCTCCCGGCCGCGAGCCCAGTCGCGAGAAACCGGAAGTTTTTCGAGAGAAGGGAAACGGCTCGTGGTTTATTCAGGTCGGGGGAGATTTTGAAAATTTTTCAAGAGAGAGGAGAGGCCTGCGAGAAATCCAGTTCGATAATGTCCCGGAAAGCGAGTGGGTAATTTGATTGCGCCCTAAGATACCGGAAGCAGCGGGCTGATGGAGTTTTCGAGAGGATTCCTCCCCTCTCGCCGGAAAGTCCCTTCTTACCCTAGCTGTCTACCCTGGCACCTTCCTGCCATCCGAACTTGCCGCTTGCTATTAACTCAGAATCGAGTTCTCTCCCCGCCGATAAAGTACAGGCCATCCCTTAACAATGGCAGGGGGGGGGGGGGTCGATAATGACCGGACGTCGTCGTTGCCCCTAACGCAATTCCACCTAAGAAAACGCTTTTCCCTCGGAAAACTCGACGGAAGGGAAAACTGCCGGTGGCGGGGAGCAAAAATCCAGGAAAAATCAGCAAAGTTCCGGCCCGACGATGCTCCGAGACCCTGAAGAGATTGGCGGGGATGCGGCCACCGTCACCACCACCACCACCACCCCCCTAGTCGATAATCGCGCAAAACCGAAGATTCGGGAGGGGGTTGCTAGAAAAAGGGGGTGGAATGGAACGAGAGCAATTATAGCGCGGAGAATTCCGAAAGTGAACGCGTTAGGAAGGTGTCCGCTGGGTGTATCCGGAGGGAGAGGGGAAGGGCGTTCGCTTCTTCAGTCGGCTCGATAATGTCCCGGAAAGTGAGTGGGTAATTTCATTGCGTCCCCAGATACCGGAAGCGGCAGCTTTTCAGGACTTTTCAGAGGAGCGCCGTCCCGCCTAAAGGAGATTCGCCTTAACGTCGCTAATTAGCCACGGCCTCATGAAATTAATTACTGAAAAGGGCTCTCGGCAGTGGGCGATGGAAATCTCTTCCATCCAGGAACCACGCGCAGCGAAATCCCGAGGGAAAAATTGAACTGGGGCACGGGACAGCGGCAGGGGTAGTTGTGGGATCGATTTGCTTTTCGTTTCGTTTCGTTTCGTTTCGTCTCGCTTCGCTTCGTTTCTTCTCGTTTCGTTTCGTTTCGTTCGTTTAATAAGTAAGACGAAAGGGTCCTCAGGAGAGTAAGGGGGCGGGAGCAGGCAACGGTAGGAAGTACATCTCTTAATTAAATGTTTTAACCTGGCGTGTTCGGAATGTACGCAAAGCAACGGGACGGGACGGACGGAACGGACCAAGTACTTCTGAATCAGAACCGGCTGGGAAATTAACTGGCCGACTCAAAGTTGTAACGAGTTTCAAGAGTGCGGTCCTCGCTTACCCTCCCCCACCTCCACCGCGTTTGCGTCTCTGTCACAGACAGAGTCTGTTCGCGATAATGCTAACGACGATTAACCCTTCTTTTTGCTAGATTCTCTCTCTCTCTCTCTCTCTCTCTCTCTCTCTCTCTTTTAATTTTCTCCCTGTTTCTTTGGATTCTCCGCCATGGTTGGCGCGGCGGGGGAGGTGCCGAAGGGGGGAATGGTCGAGGATTCGGGGGTGCGCCGGGCTCATTGAAAATCTATCGAAAGTCCATTGAAAATCCTCGAGGGTGAGGGCGAGCGTGTTAAATCGTAAGGTTACTCGGGGAAGCTTTTTCCCCGGTGTCCCGGTGCCCGTGGCGATCGTATTCCGAAAGTTTTGATCGGGAAAACTTGTAGCTCGTCCCGTGGAGTCGCGATTCAATCGGAAAGCTCGCGTTGTTAGCAGTCGCCCCTGTCTGTGTGTGTGTGTGTGCCAGTTCTCGTCTGGCAGACTTGGGGGTGGCTGGGGCTGGGGCTGGGGTGCCACCGCGGGATTATCATAAGTTCCCTGTTTCGCAGATCCCGCGGGATGGAGTGAATTAGCCTCGAGAAATTTATTTACTCGGCGTGGGCTGAACCGATAAACGTCGGAATTGGAGAATCTCGCACTGGATTTTCGCAGTTTCCGCCGGAATATGCGAGATGCTACCCCCTAATGAAACGGGGGTGGTCTTATTTCGCTAAAATTACGAGTACCATGAGAAAGAGGGAGAGAGCCAACCAACTATTTTTTTTTTGCCTACCCTCCCCCTTCAGGAGAGCCAGCTTATGGTTTTTGGTGAAATTTAATTAAAATCATATTGAACGAACTCGCGAAAAGATCGGGGTGGTGCGAGGGATGTGCAATCGACCGGAGAGTTTTAGCGGTCGCTCATGAAGCTTTTCTTCGGTTGCGACGACCTACGGTAATTACCCGACTTCGGAGATCCTTCCTTCCTTCCTTCCCTCGTGACGCGTTCGCCAGAAATTTCAAGGAAACTTTGTCGGGCACTTGGCGCCGATAATTGCCACTTCCGGTTCGCCGGAAGTGTCGAAGAAGAGCGCGAGAGGTTCGCCAAACTGTCCATAGGAATTAATTTCGTTTTTCCGAGAGAAATTCCTCGAGCCGGACCTGCAGCTGTGGGTGTTCCTACCGGAAGTTTCTTTCCGGAAGTAGTTGCGGCACTCGTCCCGAGGGAGGGGTTGCGAAGTACGGAGGGTGAGGATGTTTCCAGCGAGTGTCATAGGCGGGGAGTAATCGAGAAGTCGGCAGGGACGAGGCTTAATAGTTAATAGGACTGTAATCCAAGATGGAAGCCATTCGTAGTTTAGGAGAGATAACCGACGAGAGCTAATTTCACTCTCCGCCGACGGGGCTGAAGATTAAAAACTTCCCGTCGAGCGACGGAGGAGCTTGTCTCGCACGCGTCACCTCTAAAGTCGCGCCAATTACAAAGTTTCAGCCTCTCGGAGGAGAGGAGAGGAGAGTCGAAATCATCGGGACAACGGACAACAACGAGACCCGTCGACCTTCGGAAAATTCTAACAAGCGAACGGGGGATCTTGCGACAAATTTTCACCCAAGATCCACCATAAAACACCCCCATAAAATCCCCGTCCCTTCGCACGACCCCTCTGAATCTCGCGGAATGTCAAGTCAACGGAATTTCACTTTGCACCGCGCGTAATGGAAAAGTAAAGGATTTTAATAAAATCTGATAAAAACAGGAAACAGGTTTCAGATCAGAAACGTTAAACCAGGGAAGGTGGAAAAAATAGGAAAACGAGACAGGAAGTAGTTGTTGAAGAAGAGGCGAGGGGTAAGACGAGAGAGGGAAGAGAGTGGAATACGCGAGTAGCGAGAGAAGAATGGAAAGAGAAACCGAGAGAAAGAGAGAGTGAGCGAAGAGTCGATATCAGGGGGTTGGCGCGGGGGTGAGAAGAGGGAGGTGGAGGGTGAGTAGCGGAGAGTCGGGGTCCGTGCCCTTCCCCGTGGCGAGTGCTTAGTCTCTGGTGGCCGACAATGAGCACGAGTGTGAGTGCGAGAGCGTGGGTGGGTGTTGGCGTACTACGAAGTCCTTTCACCCCCAGCCACCCTCTCCACCCTTTCCACCCTCGCGCATCCACACCCTCGCCGGAGGCGCACGCGCGCGCCCACATCCAGGCGACTTCGCGCCGAAATTCCCGACAGTCGCGGCCCAACCGGCGCGGACTTCGCTCCACGGATCGCAGTGGTTCTCCGTCTCGGAGGTCAGAGGTCGCGGAAGGAACTTGGATCTCTCGCTCGGCTGTACAAGAAGGAGGGTCCGCGGTCGTTGATCGTTGACGGAGTGTCGTGGGACAGAGAGAAGGACAGAAAGCGAGACAGAGAGAGAGAGAGAGAGAGAGAGAGAGAGAGAGAGAGTGGAGAGGTCCAATCCAGGAAATATCGGGGAATCGCCATGGCCACTGGCAGCAACCCCCGTGTCGAAACGCCCACCCCTCGCCTTCCGCTCCAGCAGCAGCAGCAGCAGTGGCGGCGACGGCGGCAGTGAAACTGCGGAGAAATCGAGGGAACTGCTCGCGCGAATTTTTTAACTAGCGAGCGATGTAGCGAATCGACCGCAATGATATCCTCGCGCGTGCAACTAGAGAAATGAGACTGAAGAGGAGAAGGGGGGGCGGCCCTTAACGAGGCACCGGGGAATCCCCGCGGATCTCGGCTCTTCCTGCGAAACAAGTGGCGAAAAGGTTCTTTGCTGTGGAAGTCGATTGATAGCCCGAGACACGCTCCCTCAGGGCAGTTCGGGCCCTTTCGAGCCCATGGCCCTGTTCCCCCCTCGCGGGCTTGCAGCCGGTGCAGTGGTGCTCCTCCTGACATCCCTCGCGGGTGTCATCGGTAAAAATGAAAACTGTAAGTAGAGCAAGTCTAATTTCGTCCCGTTGAACTTTCCTCGATGAAAATACCAAGTAAAACCAAATGAGAGAGAGAGAGAGAGAGAGACCAAAGGCTCTCGTGCCAATTCCTTTCAATAATTCACAAAGGCTCCTCTTCTTCCTCTTCTTCTTTATTCGGGGAGAAAAATGGAGAATCGTTGAGTCGGGCCGATGACACCGCACGACAAAACCCAGCGGCGGCGTGTTCATAATAAACGAGACTCGTATTAGAATCTTAAAGCTTCGAATTTCCAATCGATATTTGGCCCACTTTGAGCCCGGGGCTAATGATTCCTGGCAATATTTAGTATCGGCGGAAAGCGGGGGTAGGGGAGATAGCCGAGAAATATCGTAGGAATATGCGAGACGTCGTTGAAATGAGAAAATTGGATGTCGAGGGATGGGGTGGTGGTGGTGGCGATGGTGGAGGTGGACGGTTGTGTGGATGGCAATTAGAAAAAGAAGGGAGATGACTCCCGGTTGGATTGGGTGCGCTAACCGTGAAAACAGTTGGCCGTTGAATGGGCCGGAAGTAGGAAGTGGGGTCGAAGTAGAAACTCTTCGGTTAAGTTCATCCCTGATTGACGTTGCTGCCGGAAAAGCACGTGCGCGCAAGCATGAAAGGCGGTATCGACACGGGAAACTTCCGACTGGCATGAGACGAGCTTCGGGAATTCTCGAGAGCTTTTACATTCGGTAAACAAACCTCTGGCTTTTCCATTCCTCTCTCTCTCTCTCTCTCTTTCTTCGAAGAAGAAGAAGAGTCGAGGAAAATGCCGTCCGTCGGCCTACCCAATAAATTTATAGCCCCGGATAACTGCACCGCTACCCAATCGATTCTCCTTCTTAACGTACTTGACAATGAGAAATGGATCAAAGCCCCATTTCCCTTTTGCCTATCCTTTTCATCTCGAGTGTCATCTCGAAATCCACTGGAGGAAGACAGGAAAATCTTCCATAAACACTTTTGGCATCAACCGATAATTTTCATAGAAGAGAGAGAGAGAGAGAGAGAGAGAGAGAGAGAGAGAGAGAGAGAGAGAGAGAGAGAGAGAGAGAGAGAGAGATGGAGGAAGAAAAAACAGTAGAAAAATCAAAAATAAAGTTTACGTACGTGGAAAATGACTAGTAAAATGAAGGCACAGTCGTAGTTGTAAAGCAGAGTGGTGGA
Organism: Sclerodermus sp. 'alternatusi'; assembly: GCA_037305995.1. Classification (NCBI taxonomy): domain Eukaryota; kingdom Metazoa; phylum Arthropoda; class Insecta; order Hymenoptera; family Bethylidae; genus Sclerodermus; species Sclerodermus sp. 'alternatusi'. The sequence continues at coordinate 1,983,195 of CM074552.1, read as the reverse complement.
CTTGCGATCGGTGGTTCGGTTGGTAACCCTCTGGCAAGCAACTACCCTCCTACGAGGGTAGTAAACTCTCTCCCTTTCCCTCCTGCGCTTGTTCGCTTCTCTCGCTTTCTTACTAATTCCACCCTTCTTTAGCTCCCTTGCTCCCTTCGCGGAGTATAAGCCTCTCTCTCTCTCTTATAATTTATCTCTCACTTTTTGTCATTTTATTTTATACCGTGTCTTTTTACAACTACAAATGTAAGCCTTTTCTCTTGAAATTCTTTTACGCTCCTCGTCCCTTAGGCGGATTCCTGTTTTGACCCTTCGCGCATTTTGTTTCCTTGTTGAAAAACTTTTTTTTCGTTATTCTCTCCCACGCGATTCTAGCGTTTAACTCGAATGCAGGAATGTTCTCTATGTCTCTATGTCTCTCTCTCTCTCTCTCTCTCTCACGCAATTTTTCTTTCGTCCTCCTCGCGCCATTTTAGTTTCCTCTCTTACACCCTGTGTCTCTCTCCACGCGACGTAAGCCTGCTTCGTCGATCAATATTACTCTCTTCGAGCGTGGCACGGCTCGTCTGAGCACCAACCGAGCGTATTAAGTTCCGAGCACTTTGCTCGCTGCACCCCCGCAATGTGCATCGCGTACGGGCCCAGCTTTTCCACTGAAATGCCAACTGATTTCATCGCAACCCCCCGAAGGAACTCTCTTATCTTCAGCCGCGACACCCACGGCACTCGATGCTGTTTTTCCATTTTCGCACGTCCTTTTCTTACGGCCGCAAAGACAAAGCTTTGCATTTTTCTTTCTTCCGTTCTTTTTTTTTTACCCTCCTTTCTCTCTTTCCGCGCCCTAGTCGTCCCTTCGCTCGTTCAACCTTGTTGAAAAACCGGGGGGAAACTTTTATCTGCCAATGCAGAGAGTCTCGCCTCTCCCCACCAGCAATTTCCAACCAGTTTTTAATACCCAGCGAGAGATTAGAATATTGGGGGAGACCCCGAGAGAATTCTCAGATCCACAATCGTAGAAAAATGTCAGGAGAGAAATTTAGATAAAATGTATCCGAGCTTTCAAATAAAATATGACGTCAAATATCTCAGATAAGGTATGTCAAAAATAGATTTAGGGTGAAATCCGTGAAATAATATTTCAGGGAGGGATCCTGGATAAAGTGTCGAGACCCGGAGAAGTTTTCTGCAGGAATCTTGGAAAAAATGATAAATTTCAGTTCTAGCTTCCCCTTCCACCCCCGCTTTCTTTCTTCCTCTCTCTCTCTCTCTGTTTTTTCACATTTCGGCTGTTCTTGCCGTCTGCTTTTTCTCGGGAGAAAGATCCACTTTTTAGAGAGTTTCGCGTATTCCGCTGCCTAATGTGTCGGGGGGTCGAATTATCCAATTGATTTTCAACCCATTGATTCGTCCATCGTGGAGATAATGGGCCGCGAATCCAATCTTGATGTATCCGCGATTAATTTCAGTCTACTGCACTTAATACGGGAAAACTCCTTTCTCCTCTCTCCCTCTCTCTTTTCGCATTTCTGTAATTCCTTTCGTTTATCGTTTCTGGGCTTCCATTCTTTACCTCCTGACTCTCTCCGGGCTCTCCCGTCAAAAGGAGGGAAGCTAAAAATCCTTGATTCGTGTTAGACGAAAGTATTGACAGCGCGAGTCAGTTCTCTCGCAAGAATTTCATCGACCTGTAATCGTGGAAAAGCCGATGCAAGAAAATAGGAAAACGACAAGTTAATCTCTCGCGCTCGGAGAATCCGCCGCCGCCGCTGCCGCCGCTGCTGCTGTTGCTGCTGCTGTTGCTGGTAATTCGTGATTCGCTCGCAGGGAATTCGTTTCGTTTCGTTTCGTTTCGTTTGGATGAAAGAGTGTGGAAACAATAGGGGGAGCGGGTTGGGGAAAAAATAAACGAGTCACGCGCGCGTAACGAGAGTTCCAGCCGGGGAAAACTTAATCGAAAGTTTTCGCTCCGCCGGAAAAACTGGGTCTTCCGGCGCCTGATAGTTTTTTGCACCGACCGAGCAAGACCGATTAATCAGGCCCACTGGACAATTTTACAAACAGCGGCAACCTCTTCCCCTCCTCCCACCGGGCGAGCCAGAACAAACGTTTTCTCTTTCCTCCTCGATTTATTCTCATATTCCAGCACACCGTCGCGTGTATCGTGGAAAATGAGTTACATTTTACAGAGAGAAAACGCCTGGAATTTCCTTCACCCCCCCCCCCCCCCCCCCGGCGCGAATCGACGGCTGTGATTTCTCGATCGATGACGGAATTTCTCTTTGATTTTGCTGCCACAGATCAAATGAGCGACGTCTGCAATAAACAGAACTTCCTGCGAGACGTGTACAGGAAAATCGAGGGTGCGGTGCTGACGTCTCAGGACGAGCGGCAGTTGGATTGCGTCATCACCTTTCAAACGCACAGTATCCTTCAGCGTTTCATGTTGAGATTCGACCAGTTGCAGTTGGACTGCAACGATCACCTCTACATCTTCGATGGCGCCCACGCAGTTGGCAACTACAAGGTGAGTACCCGAAATTTTTTCCTCTTGCGCATCCTCCGACCTCTCACGAGTTTTCGCGAGACCGCGACAGACTCTTCTTTTGCGCCCCCTCGAAGTTTCGCCGAAGGGTCGCCAGTGGCCCGACAATTGCGATCTCCTATTTACGGAGAGAAGATTACTCTTGGTATTTGCACAAATAACCGGGGAGCGCTCGCTCGTCGATTCGAATACTCAAATAGAGAGAGAGAGAGAGAGAGAGAGAGAGAGTTATGTGTGGGTATTAGTTTCAATGCTAGAGTCCCCGCTGCGGGCGAGCAACAATTTAAAATAGTTTAAAACAGCGGTAAACAGATTATTTTCAATGTTGCTTTCCTCCCCCCCCCCCCCCCCCCCCCCCCGAGCAATCGACGCTTGGACACATTGGACGATTACGATTCCAGTGGTCGATCGAGGAACTGTCATTCTTCCCTGTCGTCTCTCCGTCGTCTCTGAGCACCCGCTAAGGCGAACCATGCAAACCATGCCCCCGGAGAACATGTTTTCGGCGTTATTTTTCCCAAAGGCAAAAAGGAAGCAGAAGAAACGCGAGCAGCCAAGATGGCGGTAGAAACGAATCTTGATTAATGGTGCAAGTTTGCACCAACCTGTCCTACGCGAGCCTGCTCGGAATTTATAATAGTCTCGAATACATTAAAATTCAACCTCACGCCCCCACCCCTTCCTTCCTTCCTTTCTTCTTCCTTCCTTCCTTCCTTCTTTCGCTGCAGTCCCTATCTCCCCGGCTCTTCAAGCAACCTCGGTGCCCCCCTTTTTGCAATTAGTCATTTCTCCCCCTCCCGATTGCAGTTATTAACCTCGATATTGTTCTCAATAGTGGAAGGGTGTGAGGGGGGGAGGGGTATAAACCCACCCCGAAACGAACGCTTCTCGAAAACTTGAAAATTTCACCCTCGACCACTCGCGCTCCACCCCGAATTTTCCCGATGAAAAGTTTCGTAAAATCTCACCACCGAATTCGCGTACGCGCGAGTGCATGTGCGAACGAGAGGCGTGTCGAAAGTTGGTCAAGGTCGGAGCATTTTTGCGCGAAATATTTCGGCTGGAAGGCAGCTAACACTCGCGCGTTGCTCCGATGATTTTACCTTGAGATAACGCGGCCGTGACATCTCATTAAAATACTAGTTTCACTTTTTAAGCTGCCCGCATCTGCATCTAACGAACTCTTACTTTTCTTCGCTGGCGACGAGCGTACTAGAAAAATACGAGAGCCACACGAAAGATTACCGCCAGATTAATCTCTTGATGCAAATCGTGCTACCTTTCTAATGACGTCATAAACACAATAAAATCACGTTGATTAAACGCGAAGCTTTTTCTCCCCCGGTAATCTCCACGATTTTCCAAGGGAACATCAATCCCTTCGCAACCCTTCCTACTTTTCAGAGTCGACTTCTTAATCTTGTTAGCCGTTTAGCAACCCAAATCATCGCGCGCCATAATTTATTTTCTTCTGAAAAGGGAAGTTGTTTTTGCACGGCTCAACCTTTGGAACAACCACCACCACCACCATCACCACCACCGCCGCCGACTCTCATCGACGAATGAATAAATGTAACATTGCTCGTTACCAGCAATTACGTCGTATTTTTATTAGACGAGTGGAAGACGACGGTATTCCACCTCTTCCATCGCAACCAATAACAAATTTATGTGGCTAACGCAACGTCGAGTACACGATGTAAGATAGAAAAATTATGACACAACGTACACACGCGATAAAGGTTATCACCTTGGGATTAGAGATGCATCGCGCGAAATTTCTATTGTTTTTATCGACTGCCCAAGTACTTTTCATCACTCGATATTGGCCGCTGTTCGAGGCTGAGTCACCAGAATGACTGATAGTAAATATTTTTACGCGCTAGCGCTTGATTTTATTTTTTCGTTTACTCCGACGGAACGAGCTCATTTAACAGCTTCAGGGGGTGGTGCTGCTACGGTGCGCGATGATGATGGGGGTTGGGGGAGTGTACGCAATCAATAGAGCTGGACGCACTCTGTAATGAATTTTTCTTTTTCTCCTAAATGTCGTGTTCCGCGCGCAACTCGTGTTTCACCGCAGTTGAGAGACGATTCAATGGTAACTGTCTCCGACGTACTCGTAACAAAATCGTGACCACACTCGCCGCCCTCGATGTCACTTTGAGAAGACGAGTCTCGAATCACAACGATAACATTCGTAAAATTGGAAATCAGTCGAGAGACGAAGATGCGGACGAAGACTGGATATCTTCGCGCGTCTCTCCCGATGGATATCCTGAAAAGAGCACGGGTAAGTTTAAGGAGCGTGCGACGCAGGATTTGGTTGAAATAAATTCTTTGACGAGTCGATACCAAAGTTATAGCTCGACTCTTACACACGCTCGACGCATCGTTAAAGTTATAATTGGTTTTATTGCGTAATTCATGATTCAATTTATAATGAAATTTTCCGGAACACTTTCGTTACAACGGAAATTCATCGGTATTTATCCGGTATGATAAATTATTTATTAGGACCGAACGCGTGTGCCTGCTACGCGCGCGTGTGTGCTTTTATCAGATTTTTTTATTACGTTTTTAATTAAAGCTGGAATTTCATTGGAATTTTTCATGAAGCTTGGATTTATTTTTTCATTAAGTTCTTTAATTGGTATTATACATTGGTTAAAGCTGATATTCGCAGTCAAGTCTATTAGGGTTTTAAGCGCGAGCTCGCTCCAACGCTTTCTCATTGTATTTGTTCGAATGGAATTTGCACGTGCCGCGGGATTAAGCGGAGGAAAATCTATTCGCGTAACCAAATGTAAAGTGTGAAAAAATATTTGCAAGTTTTCCTTGTCGCCGTCATTCCGCGGGAGACAGCGGTCCACCGGTAAAAGTAAACCACCGGCGAAGCACGAGGAAGTCGCTACCGGCGAATCTTTCCTGCCTACCTTCTCCAAATGTTGATGAAAAAAAAGTAAAAAAAAAAAAAAAAGATTAATCATACTCGTTAGTATATTCGTGCGAGGAATATATTACGGTTTCATATTTCTATTTTACTCACGTTTGAGATTATATCGATCGAGCTGCTATCCTTGAGAGCCGACTATGTTGGACTAGCAAGCAATACCATCGAAGGATTTTACATGCTCTTCTCTTACTGTTTAGAAAATTAAAGGAAGTCACGTTTTCTTTACGACCTACGGTTGTCTGCCATCTTGTGACTTTCAATTATCCTTATTGGCGCGCCTCGCTATTTTTATCGCAATTATTACCACGTAATCCACGAGTGTGTTCTTCTAACTTTTCCTCGTCGCTTTAAAGAATTGTTAAAACCACCACTACCACCACCACCACCACCACCACCACCACCACCACAATCACCGTTACCGTACAATCTGATAACACGCAGTGGTTCATCCACGAGTCTCGAGTACCGGAAGTTATGATTTTTCAGCAGTCGGATAATTGTTCCTGATCAAAGACATTGTTGTTGTTATTGTTGTTGTTTGAAGGTTACCGCGCGATGCTCGAAGATGCATTATTCTCTTATCAATGGCATGCGCAGCAGTGTTTTGACAGTTGCGACCACTGATGAATATCACTGATTGACTTTTGGTGCGATTGAGCGGAGAAAAGTCGAAGAGAGCTATCTTTAGATTCTGATGGGTCTGACGCGATGGAAGAGCTCGAGGACGCATAATAGATCAAAGGTGATCAAGATGATCTAGCTTTAAGCGTTGACCCGTCGTTACGTTTCCTTTGCCCCCCCCCCCCCCCTCCCCACGGACTCCCTGGACCTCCTCCCCCAGTCGAATCGCAGTGCGCGCGCGCGATTATGCAACACGTGAAATCAATGTAGCGAAGTGTGATCGCAAAAATTGTACGAACCAAAACGTAGTGGAATCGTACAAGAGTGCTAAGATTCTAGAGACGGAAGCATCGGAACCAGAAGAGAACGACCAACGGAGAAAAGGGCTCCACACGCACGCACGCGATAAAACCATGGAAATGAAACAGAGTGGGAATGGCAACTGGGCGTACAGAGAGGGTAGAGGGGCAGGGACGAGACTAGAAGATTCGCACAGCCACAAGGAAAATAATAGAGCTACAACTAAAATCATAGAGACTGCGAGTAGTGGAATTGCACACACACACACACGCGCGCAAGCAAACCATGGAGAAGCCGGTGGGTGTGTACGCGCGACAACGTAACACACACACACACATGCACGCATACAAGGAAATAAAATGAAAATCCTTGCGAAGCGCGGTGGACTTAACAACGGCGACTCATGCACGCGCGTCCACATCTAGAGAGAGAGAGAGAGAGAGAGAGAGAGAGAGAGAGAGAATGGGAGAGGGAGATGACGGAGGAAGAAATGGGGGATACACAGAATTGTGCACTTGTGTCTACTTTGAGGCTGATAAAACAAACGGTGTGGGATCTCCCGAGAGCCAGGAGGTCGCGCCCCCCTCCATCCGCGTCTCCAGCGAAGGAACCTGCTCGACTGGCGAGTATAAAAGATGCGAGTGTCGTCGGACCCGGATGATTTGCCAAGATGATGACGCTACGTGGATGTCCCTTCGCTTACCTGGCGTTCCTCGCCCTCTTCGTCTTCACCGTCGCCTCCCCCGCCAAAGAAGGTAAGCCACGGTCCGTCGGAAATTAAAAAACCCTCCGGGTCCAACTCGTGACTTAATCCTAGTACCAAATCTCTGCTAACGCGAGTGGAACAACTTGAATATTCTCCGTCTCTTTCTCTTTCGAATAAGTTTGCGTAATAAATAGAATCGAGGAGAAGAGAATTCTTTGGCGCGCGGTTGTCGAGGGTAAATAATTTTGCGACGGGAGCCGGGGGAGGGGGTGAATTCGATACGGGGGAGGTCGCCCTAAGTAAATAGAGGAAGCGCGCGGGTGGCTACATTTCGCTGAAAATCCCCAGCTGCCGGACAGTGCGACAAAGCGAAATGCGGAGGTCCCGTGAAGTATTACGAAAGTTTGGCCTGCACTCCGATCTACAAGAACCCCGAGGATTGCTGTCCCGTGAGATACAACTGTGATCACTTGAAGGAGAGAGAATCGAACAAGTGTTACGTTAATGGAAAAGCGTACGGAATTGGCGAAACTTTGAAGAAGGAGGATTCGAACCCCTGCGATATCGGATGCACCTGCAGGGAGTCCCCGAGGGAGAACGGGACGTAAGTAGATCGCCGTAAGCGAAATCATAGACCAGTACTACTTGGAGGAAGGGAGGGAGAGTATTTCGAGATGTTGATACAACCGAGGAACCACACCCCTCGCCCCTTCCGCTCTAATTTTCAAATACTTCTCCAGAGCCTCCTTCATCTGCGCAATCGTCGATTGTTTCATGGTAAGCCAACCCGGCTGTTACCTGAAACGCGACCCGAAGAACTGTTGTCCCGGACCGCAAGTGTGTCGTGAGTAAAATCATTAATTCTTGATCCCCGATGACCTTCCTTGGTCTTCTCCCCGGGCCTGTGACCCTGTCGAGGCGCCTTCCTCCCGTGAATCTCTCCGGAGATTCGCCTTATCTTTGAGAAACGATCGTCAAGGTCTGCGTTCTGTTTTGCCAGAAGAGAACCTGGATGACGTACCGAAGTGCGAGGTAAACGGCAAGATTTATCGCGATGGCGACTACTTCGAGAACCCGGTCAACGGTAGACCCTGTTACTGCGGTCCAGACTTTTCTCGTAAGTGTCGCGTCGTTGTTTCTACGGGAATTGTTGAAACGACGACGCTCGTCATTTTATTCTCAACCTTTGAGAATTCTACATGGTGGTGGTGGTGGTACCAGAAGACGAGGCGATAGTTTTGATGGTAAAATTCTTTGCTGTACAGTGGAGAAGATCGATCAGTTCTGCGCGACCCCGAAGAGATCCTATTGCAATCCCGAATTCAACAGCGTCGATTCCGTCAGAGCAAATTGCGCGCCGGTTTATTATTACACGCAGTCTCTCCTGACCGATTGCAACGTGGTCCATAGATGTCGTAAGTCTCGTTTCCCTTCCTATCGCAACTCGCGAGACACAATGTGGTCGGTTTCGATCTAATTTCTCGTATGATTTTACCAGCGAACCCCAAGGACAGGATTATCAATATCTCGAAGAGCACCGACCCGGAGGATAACGCAGGTACTGTGTGTGTGTGTGACGACGGGTGGGTGACACTCGAGGACGTGTACAGCCACGCGCGTATCTCGCGTGCTTCTTCGTCTCCTCATTTTCCTATTGGAACGTTCTCTTATTTTTCAGACGAGATGAAGTGCAAGTATGGAAACATGTTGTTGAAACGGGGAGAGGAACTGAACCAGGCAGTGGATTATAATTCAGTTTGCATCCGATGCGTTTGCGACGTCCCGCCATTACTCTCTTGTCAGCGTTTGCCTGATGCGGAATGCGACGTGGCGGTCCACCTTCCCTTTGAATAACTTTAAGCCCACGCTGTGATATTATTCTTACGTCTCATTGTTTATAACGAGTACGAACAAACCTTTTTTAAATATACTGTAGGAAATAATAAAGAATTTTTAATGTACGTAATGCGCGCCGTCGGGATTATGATTTTATGGTTCCTTATCGTAAGCTCGACCACTCCGAGATGGTAGGAAAAAAGGAGGGAAATTTTTTGCAAAGCTTTCACGGTAGCCTGCCAAAATGAGAGGAATATTGCCAACAAGGGTATTCCCCTCCTTATCGACGCCATTTTTTATGTATGTATTTTAGCTCGTAATCCCCCCCGAATGCGTGTGACGCAAGATTATAAAATGGAAGTGGAAAGTCTATTTTATAATCAGGCACTGGCGCGATAAGCCGAAACTTATCTTAATAAGGTTCTGTGTATATGCAAATCGGCTCACTCGTGATTCGTATCGCGGTTAATGTTTATAAAACGCGATTCCACCGCCGGCTAAGAATCTAGCTGGCCTGACCCCGGTTATACGTCCGAAAACTTTCAAGTATCGAGTCAAAAGTTATCGCGTTACTGCGATTTCAAATTTAATTAACATTAATCGCGCTTTATACTTTCCTCCCTCCAGCCACAACACTTTATTATTAATCTTATGGCCGGGTCTCTCTCTCTCTCTCTCTCTCTCTCGCTCTCTCTCGCTCTCTTTTTCTCTCGGGGGATTTATCTTCCATTCGGATTTTCCTCGAGAGTTCAGAAAAAACCACTGAAAATTCACGGAGGAAACGCTCGTCCGACGGGGCTTTCCGCTCGATTATTAAAAGTTTCGGAGTAATTTGCTCGGGCCCCGTCCAAGCAGTTCGTTAACGAATCCTGGAAATTGGCGACAAATGATTTGGCGATCGGCTGTGTTTTGCGCCGGGTGTTTCCTCGCAGTGAAATTATAATCCGCTTCATACTTTGTCGCACCACGGGGGAAATCAGTAGTTTACATACTCGACCAAACAATCCCGGAGCCATCCTGGACATTGTCCAGCTAGCAAAGTCGCTCTCGCACTCTTGTCCCGGAAGCTTCCTCATTTAAACTTGCGAATGGCTTTATTTATCGGCCGCGTTTTGCGAATCGGACCGGACCAGGACCTCTCCCGCGAATCCTCGTATTCTCGAACTCTGCATTGGGTAATCGGCTTTTCTCTTCGATTCGCCAGTTAACGCGAACGATCTACGAAAAATCCTGTGAAACGCCCTGTACTAGAGTAAACTGCGAGTGTACCGAGGGGGCGTAGCCTAGGAAAGCCAAACGGCCCAGTTTCCCGTAGTTTAGAATTCGCGCCGGTTACTTTTAATTGCGCTTTATCTCCGCCAGAAACTTGCCAGAGCTTTCTTACGCGGGCTTGCTCGAGTGATTCGATTTTCAGTAAGTATCGATTAAAAACTTGCTTAATTATCAAACCGTCGAAGTCTCCATTAAACGAAAAAGTGCAGAGTCCTCTCGTTACTCTTGTACAGTCGGGGTCCAATACCAAATCTCTGACCAGAGTCACTAATTAACTCTGTTGGCTGCACGCATACTCCTTTCATATCGTGCGCCGTATCTGCCCTCGGCTATACTTGTACTCGAGGAACCCTACTATCGCGGACTCTCCTCCATTCCTAGGATAATTCCTGAATCCTTTTCTCTCGCAGAGTCAATGTGGAACTTTATTTTCACTTTGCAAATACCACTTGACTAATGGAATTTTATATTTTCAAAGAACATGCACTCTCTCATCGATGGTGGAGGTGGTGCTATTGACCCGAATTCAATTTCTAGCCGAGGAAATTGACAGGATCGGGTCTTCGGTTTCGCAACAGACCAAACGATACTCGAGCGTGCGTTTGTTTCTCGCTCTCCGTAAAACACCACGCCTCTTGTAGGCGTGGTGAAACGTTTAATCGGCCAGCGATGTGAAGAATTAAGGGGCGGGACTCGCTGAAACATCCTGTACCGTACGTACCTACGTACGTACGTGTACGGGACAATATTTCATTTACCGAACTCAATGGATTTTTACGATTTAAGGTGTCGCAACGCGTAAGCGAGTCGCCATAAATTTCATTCGCGCTCCGTTCGCGCTTTCATTCGGCTCCCGATTTTCCGAGGTCGCCGCTGTAATTCACACGAGTTTAATAAACAAGTTACATCTCGGAGGTGGCGCGACCACCTACGAGGGAATAAATAGAACAACTGATAAACTCAGCTACTGGTCCAGAGTATTCCTTCTTCTGAAATGCATCCCCTCACCCGAGGAGGAAGGGTATACAGGTGTTTTCCGGCGCGTCCCTTTTTCTCAGGGGAGAGTCGCTACAATCGAATTAAGGACCGGCCGGTTGGTCCTGTGGCTGGAAAAATAGGAAAAGCCCATAAATCAGGGCGGTGAGCGGCGTTTACTCGGATTAGCGCATTTCCACGTAAATTGGCTGGCGGAAGTTGGCCATTGGCCGGCTGGGATCGCAGGTAGACGGGCCATTGTCCGAGCCCGACGAACCTAGCGGTGGGTCCGGATTGCCTTGACAGTTGAGCTATCCATCAGGTAAACAGTTCAGTAGACACGTCGTTGCTTGGATCACGCGTCAGTTTACATGCGGGCGCCGCCACTGTACACGGCCACATTTTCCCGGCGAAATTTTCCCCTAAGCTCCATGCCGATGAATTAGCACCGACTGCCCCGTTACTCTACCCGCAAACTCTGCGGCGCACTGACCCGCCCCCCGTCCCTCTCACGCCCCCCGAACACGCCCACTTTCTTTCTGCCTAATTATCTCGTGTATCTTTCTTAACGCAACATTCCCGAGCTTTTTTATCCGCGCTATCCCGATACTGGAAAAGTGGCTTTCCCGTTTTCCTCGAAGCTTCCAACTGTGTCACTCCCTCGGTTGTCTACCGCAGGACTTCCTGACTTCGCAAGGGCGAAATTCTCCTCTCGTTAAAACATTAGGGTGCCGCCACTTCTCTCGAGCTATTAGCCCAGCCGGGAAACATCAACGACTGAAATGTCAGTCGAAACACTGGCTCTGATGCAATTATGATAAACGGGGAAGGGGGAGGGGGAAGAGCTTTTTCCTCCGGTGCTTTTCACGTGTTGCACAAAGACTCGGTTGCCGGCTAACTCGATTGCACGCAGCTCCCTGTACTACTGGGCTTTTCTCAAGTTTTCCCACATTTCACCCCCTCTCTCTCCCTCTCTCTCTCTCGTCTTAAGTTCTCCGCAGGCAGGACCATACCCACACGCCTACGTCCACTGAAAAATTTTGGTCCGATTGCGCAGAGCGAGCGAAACGAATGCTCGTGGAAAATCATTAAACTGGAAATCTCCGCTGGGTTCGTCATTATTCGCCAATTGAACATTCCATCCGAGCTTCAATTTACAACGTTCGTGTCGCAATTTAGATATCCAATGAAATTTATCGACCAGTCGCACGGGGCTTCTCCTCCTCGCCCCACCCCATGAATATTTAGTCGGTCATAAATCCAGACGGATGATAAATAATTATTGCAAGATGGAAAAAAGCGTTCTGCGCGCTAACGGGGGCGGATCGGATCGGCCGGGCCGGCCCAAGCTCCAGGGTAGGCCGAGTCGACGAATAAAATTGGATTATTATTAATTACTCAGCCGAGTCTTTGATGGGTTTAACTTCGACTGGATCGAGTGTCGTTACGATCCTGGTTTATGGAACCATTAATTATAAGTGTCGCTTACATAACTCCGTATAACAGCACGGGGCTTTCTTCGATCCGCCTTTCGTTCGGTAATTGGCCAGTAACTTGCACTTCCGGAACTTGCTCCGTCCTGGAAGAAAAGTAACCGAGCGAGTTTTTCACAATGAGATCGAGAATTTCCGTATTACGCGCGAAACACCGCGAGCAGAGGCAGTCGCGACTGCCGCAGGTCGAAGGGATCGACGACGAGCAGTCACCGGAAGTTCTCGAGGGATGAATGCGATTTGAAGGAAAAGAACGGGGGGGGGGAGGGGGGTTGAGAAAAATTTCGGCGTTGGCGTAAGTAAACGAGGAAGAACCTCGACAAATGAAAACAGGCTGGTGTATTATCGATTTGTTGGATGGGGTGTGGGAATGGAAAGACACGAGGGAGCAGGAGGAGGAAGAGGAGGAGGTGGCGGTGGGCAGAAGGAAGGGGTTGATTCGCCATACTGAAAAGGGCTTTCACCTTTACGCGGAGGCCTTCCTGCCTTCCTGTCTAGGACGAGTCTTCCACTGCGTTTTGGTGCTCGCTAGTTCCTTGTTTACGCAAGACCACCGGCACCCATCATCGATCTTCCTAACTTCTTCCATTCTCACTATTTATTTTCGATGTCATCCTCACCCTCTTACCGCGCAACCCCTACGACTAATCGACTATTCATTTCCCGATTAAGCGCCGTTTGCCGAGAAACCCCATTGGTTGAATTAATTCCTTTTATTTACATTATTTCCGGCGCTTCGTTAAATCTCCACACCATTCTCTCTCTCTCTCTCTCTCTCCAAATCCCAGAGTTTTCTTCGACATCGGTCACTTCTTTTGGTTACTTTCGATTTGCATTCGTCTCTTCCCGGAAAACTTTGATATCTTGGCAGCCAGAGGGAGATCCGCCGAAAGTTAATTCTAAACAACTTTATCACGTCCGATCGATTGGAGGGGGTAGGGTGGAGGGTAGCGGTGGTGGTAGTCGCGCAAACTTGACAAAAAGCAACTTTATCGGATCAATTTTTCAAGGGGCTGAAGATTTCATCAAAGGCGACTCGTATCTGAAAGGCCCTTTTCACGTTTCACCGTAAAAGGGGGTGGATCAGGCAAGAAGGGGCGGGGATCCAGGAAAATTCAAGCCAAGTCCAGAACTCCTGGAGGATTTGAAAAAGGACACTTGGAGAAAAAGAGAGAGAAAAATACACAAGGTGCCACGAGATTAGATAGATTCTACGAGGAAACTATGAATGGTCCTGTATGTAGGAAGGGATGCGGGGGTGGAGACTAATCTGCATTTACATAGTTTGCCCCATCCACTCCGAGTTCTCCCCCGTCCTCCCTCTCCTCCCTCTCCCCGCATAGAATAGAATAGCCTTGATGCTTCGATGCGGTGGCTTCTCACCCCTTCTCCCACCCCTTTTTTCTTGATACCCCTGCACTGGAAACACAATGGCACCTTAAGCCCCGCTCGCGACAAAATGGCAAAAGCGACAATGACGAATCTTCGTCATTCAGCCAAATGGCGAAATTCATTTTCAACCAATGGGGATTTTTGCCCATTAATATTAAAGCGAGCGCCGAAAGTAATTCGGGCCTTTCACAGGGGGGTGGGTGGGTGGTTGCGTCTGTGTGTCGCAGAGTAGGCCTTCCCGACTTTCGTTTAAAGGAAACTCGTTCAGCTCGATCGATACGCGCAATTTATTTATAAGCCGCCCCCCGCGGCACTTGTTGCACCTCGGAAAATCTAGCGAGGAATCGCGGGACCAAAATGGCGGCCGGTCAAAGTTCTCAAGCTGAACGCCCCTCCCTCCATTATCGCGGGACGCCAGCAACCTGTCGGCGAGTTCGCTTAATAACTGTCTTCTTTCCAGGGCCAATTAACGCCCGGACAACTAATCCATATTTAATAGCCACCCCCCCCCCCCCTCCATTTCCGCACCAGCCAACGCGCGAACCCTGGGAAACGGGAGCTGCTGGCCTTGAGTAGTCGGGGAACGACTCACCCGCGTCTCTTTGTTCCAGGTTGACCTGTCCTGCAAGAATACGAAACAAACTGTGGGTGCCATTTACACGCGAACCAACTTCGTCACCCTGAAATACGTGACGGATGCCTGGGGCACCAACAGGAACGGCTTCAGCCTTGTCATCACCGCCGTCAAGGAATTCAGTGAGTACTCGATTATTTCTTACGAGTCGACTCCACCTTGCCGTGGAAATCTACTCTAAACCCCCTCTTCTAGTACCGTTATCACCATCACCACCACTTGTCACTCACCTCGGAATTTCGAGGGTGATATTTTTATCGTGAAATCTCCAGTGGACTTTGCTCCCCTCGGTGCCTGGAAAATCCTCGTGGAGCCGTTTCCAATTTTCTCTCGCTGTTTCCTCCACGGGTAACGCGTTTCGTCCACCTAAGCAATTTCCACGGGTAATTAGCGCGGGTGAAGTGGAAACGGGGGAGGGGGAGAGTGACGGCTACGCAATAATTAGCGCGCGGCTCAGCCATCGAGAGCTTTTTCAGGGAACCCTGGAACTCCGATAAATAGGCCGATTTCCGTGAAAAACTAAATTTCCAAGTGGCACGGAGGAACGCGAGTCACTTTCGTCGATCGAACAATAGCTCTCGCAGAGGAAAATAATGGGTGCGACGAGGCAGAAGTTCAACTTGCGACTGATGGATGAACTCTTTCAATGACGCCATGATTCACCCGCTGCCATCGACGCCATTTTTCTCATTCGAACCTATTACTTCCCCGCGAATTCAATCGGAAATATGATTCATGCGACATGGCGCGAGACTCCTTCGCAGTGTCTACCTCCGCACTCTCCTCCCTTCTCACCCCCCCCCCCCCGCTCTCTCCGCGCCGAAGGACTTTGATTCCTCCACTTCCGGTTTCCTCGAGCCGCAAATGCTTCTTTCCCCGGGTTACTTTTTCCCCGCGCGTTCAAGATAACCTCTTCGTCTTGGCGGACGGCGCCATTTTTCTTTCGGGTTCGAGAACCCCCGTTATTTCGCGGCGAAACCCCCGACGGATTTCGAATTATCCTTGGCTGGGAAAATCCTTGACGAATGTGTCCTACGGGTACTTCCGGTCTCTCTCTCTCTCTCTCGATCTTCTCCCGATCTCCCGGGCTCCTGGAATCGGTTCTTCAGCGGAAATTAACATTTCCCGTAACGCGATCTCGGGGTAAATTGCTATAAATCTCGATTTAGCTTTTTCTCGAGTCTTTTCCCCTTTTCCTCTTTTCCGTGTTTCCTATTTTCTTTCGGTCTCTCCCGACGGCGTCGACGGGGATATCATAATTCCTCGAGTTCCAGCGCAAAGACCGCTACTCCACTGTTCTTCCAGCGAGTCCCCTAGAGTTTTCGCGTAGATTCAGTTCTTGTCAGGGGAGGACGAATGCACTTTCAATCTTCTCCTCTCCACTCCTCTCCTCTCCTTTCCTCTTTTCCTCCTTCGCCGATGCCGCGCTGCCTCTACCTCCGCCATCCGCATATCGATTTCCACGCGCGGAGCCCCGGCATTTGCTCACCGAGCCTCAATATGACGCACTCTCCACTTTTTTATCCTCTCTTGATTTTTCTCTTGATACTCCGACGCGCCCATTGTGCCAGAAATCGGCCCTTCTCTCTCTCTCTCTCTCTCTTTTTCCCCAAGCCAAAGACACTCCAAATTATTGTCCTTGTTCCCTTTGCTACGAAATGAATTCTATTCTTTCTAACGCGCTTCTCTCTCGTTCTATTCCTAAAATCCATTTCTCCGTGAAACTTTCCTAACTCGCAGACCCACGATAGATTTTCTATTTTCCGGCCTCTTTTTCCAAAGTAATTCGGATTTATGAATTTTATTTGTTTCCGCGCCGCGCGACAGAAAGAGAGAAATGTTCGGGAGAAATTTCTCTGTCTGAAGAGGAAACGCCGCTCCTCCTAATACGTCTCTCCCGGTATATTTTCGCGCACGTACACCGAAATGGTAAAACTTTAGTTCTTCGCTGAAACTCGAGCAAGAAGAACGACACCATTCGTTGGCTTGATGAAATTCGCGGAATGATTAAATTCACTTTTTCGCTCCATCTCGGTCGGTAAGCGAGTTCCGTCAATTTACATTTTCCGCGTCTACGTGTCTCTCTCTCTCTCTCTCTCTATACGCGTATGTGTGGCATGAATTTCATGATGCTCGCAGGCCTTCAGAATTGAAATAAAGAAGAGGAATTTTCTCAGTAACACACGGTATCTCTCATTGTACCGTATCGAGAGGCGCGCGTTAATCTCGCTGGAATTAGCGACGAAATTTTGGATAAATCCCACGGAAATGTTAATCGAAAAATATTAATCGTGGGGAAAAAAGCACGAGAAAGAAGAGAGAGAGAAAAGGATAGAGCCAGCGATAGACATATTTTTTCCATGGGAAATGGGGGAGAGAGGGTAAATGACGAGTAATAAAACCCCCACTAAAAAGAGAATCAGAGATGAAAAAAGGAATGATGGATGATAAATCGTAAAAAATCGTGAAAGACCAATGGTCGCGGTGGCGGCGGCGGCGGCGGCGGCGGCGGCTATGGTGATGGCGATGGTACTAAAACGGTCAAGTTCCGCGGATTTGCTTAAATTTTTCATAGTATTTATCGGGCTCTAACGAATGTTCGCGCAACATTCAGGGAGTGCACATGTCGCGCGGAGTTTCGTAGCCATAGCTACATGAAGTTGAACGAGCATAGTTTTGTCATTTGGCGAAACTTTGCCGAGATGGATGGCGCCATTTCTCCGCTAACGTTGATGAAATTCTCCTTGCTCTATTTCGCCCATCCACTAGCTGCGCGAAATGAACGGATTCATTTTTTACAGCGACCAATATCGCCAACGACATTCCTTTCGCTCTTATGTACCCTCGCGCGATTAAACGCGATAAACAACACTCGCGAATGTCCAAATGTTTAAGAAGAATATGACGAAGAAACAAAGAGAGAGAGAGAGAGAGAGAGAGAGAGAGAATTTTAAATCAATTTCTCGAGCAATGATTAAGATTAGATGGCAAGGGTAGAAGGAAGGGAGGGAGATGGGATCCAAGAAAAATCGATGAATTCAATTGTGGGTTAAATGAAGTTTATGGTGGGTAAGTACCTAACGGGTCATTTTTCTCTTACCATCTGGAAAAGGATTGTATTGCCGGGCCGGTATTCGTAAAAAGAAGGAACAACTCTATGCGCCCTCTCTCTCTCTCTCTCCCAAGACAAGGTTCGATACCCCGTATAATCCAGCCGAGAAGAGTACATGCTTTATCTTTTATTGAGATCGAATTACGGAGGACCTTCCTTTCAAATCCACAAGGATTTCTTCCTTATCCGGTGCTCTTGCTCCTTTTTCTTCTTCTCGCCAACCGCAGGAACCGCTGCCACTGCGTCCTCTTCAAACTCTTGGGGCCGAAAAGAATGAGGAAGAAAGAGAGAGAGAGAGAGAGAGAGAGAGAGGGAGAGAGAAAAGGAGAGACAACACGACCTCTTGCCCAAATCAATGACTAGCCTTCCTAAATTCGATTGGTCCTTTTCTCGGAGCTTTGTTTATTCTCTCCCGCCTCATCCCCGTTCCATTCGGGGGTGATTCCACCCCTTCTTTCATGAGCAAACTAGAATCTCTTGATAAATCTGTGAACCAGGGACGTGAATTACCTATTAGACGCAAACCTTAGCCCGAAGGGTTTCGTTAAGGTCACCATAAAAACCGTGCTTACATCTGGCTTTAGGAGTCACGATAAATCCCCTTCCTCCCTCCCTCCCTCCCTCCCTCATACACGCTGGGATGAATTCGGAGAGATTACACCGGGCTATAACGTACGATTAATAATGGATAAATGAATACGCGAATCAGAGCCGTAACTCAATTATTGGTCAAGTAGTTAAATTTGTAATTAGTCAGACGCAACGTTTTCGGTCTTCCAGGAGGTTTAAGTGGGGAGGTGGGCCCGTAAAAACGGATCTTCCTGCTTTAGGTGACATCAGGGAGAGACAGAAATTTCTGGGGTTCCCGGTTGTGTGTTGCTCAGCCCCCGTGGAACCGAAGAGTCTCCGGGGGGGAGTGGAGGATGGGGGCTGAATTCCGCATTAATCTGCGCTTTAATCGAAACAGGAGAGATAAGTCCGGGGTTCGTGCAGTAGTAAACGGAAGGGGAGGGGGGTGGGTGGCGGCAGTAAAGCTTGTATATCGGCAGAATCTACTGGCGCAGCTTGTCTAGGATAGGGAAGCTCGGTTGGCGTGCACAGGATCGACTTTAATGTCCGGATTAAGGGAGGCTAGCCGAAACCCATGGATAATCCTGAGAGAATGGAGTCAATTAAGTCGAAGTAAGAGCCATCGCGCATCGCCAGAAAGCTCCGGCTCGCCGGCCCCGGGATTCGTCTTCCGGATTAGCAACTTCCGGAATAGATGGCGGACCACGGGGATTTATTTGCTTTCGATTTTCATTTCTACGTCGCCCCCCTCCCCACCCCACCCCGTTCGGTGACTTGGTCAAATCGAAAAATTTCGACGCGTCGCAGCGGAGACGTCGTATCTGCCCTTGGCTGTACCGCAACCAACTCCAGCAATCCCATCCTTTGAACACTCAACGCGGAATTCTACTCGCAGCTGCTACCATAAGCAAATAATGTGTTTATGCATTTGCATGATGTTTCCGTAACGGTCCGGGATATCCTTGTGTTGCTGATAATACGTTTCGCCATACGTTTATCTAGAGCTTTGTTAGTGTTGCTACCATTGCTGCAACACCAGCTTCCTTGCCTTCAATTCTCGCGCGTTGCTGGGAAGACAGCGCGTGACTACGTGAAACCCCTCGTGAAACTGTGTGAGATTTTACGCGAATTCTATCTTGGTCCGTTGCCTGTGCTCCTGTGCAACTTGCCTCGGCTACCCTACCAAAATTTCCCTGTTGCTGTTGCTCTCCAGAATTCTATGTGTTGCATCGGCGTATCACTGACAGCTCGTGTATCTGGACTACTCTCTACTCTCCCTCTCTCTCTCTCTCTCTCTCTCTCTCTCTCTCTCTCTCTCTCTCTCTCTCTCTCTCTCTCTCTCTCTCTCTCTCTCTCTCTCTCTCTTCTCCATTTATCTATCTCTCGGTACACCTGTGTGTCCGTGTGTGTATTTGCGTACACATAGCATCCCTGCCAGCTTGCAACATCTCTCCTGCTGTTTCTCCAAATCCTATGGTGTCCATGTTACTCCATAATGGTTGTGTAGGTATTTTAGTGTATTAATAATAACATTGGCGGACTCTGTGTGAAATCCCTTCCAGTTCTGTGTCGGTAGCCCCTAACTAACGTATCTACGTGGCATTTCACTTGGTATTTTAGCGTTAGCTACGTTCGTGTATCACTGGCAGCTTTACGGGCGGTGATTTCGCCAATGGCAACGACATCTCGCCGATGTCAGCCGCAATCAGATACCGCGTCATTCCTCTCCTCTTCTCTCTGTGATTGCAAGCGTCGGTAAAATCCATTTTACCTCCCAGTATATTCCGCTGCAACCCTCCTCACCTCATTTCCACCATCGCTCCCCCCCCGGCAGCCAACAACTCGTGGAGAATGTCAGTCGGGAAACTACCCGAATTTGATCGCTATTCTAGTGGGCCACCGCTTCGCTTTAAGTGGAAATAGCAGAAAATTTCACTAAACGCTCGGTATCGCATGGAATTGCGGAATAACGCGCTCTCCACGAACCTGAAGAGGTTGAAAGAAAGAACGAGAAACTATCAAAACAGAACGGAAGAACGAAACGGAGGATTAAGGCGATCCGCAGCAATTTCGTGAAAACAGGGGTACCGCGTGAAGGTATTGCCTACGGTCTTGAACTTTCTCAGAGCTTTCACATTTGCACCTGAGATCATCCCTGGGCAGTGAATGCCCTTGCACCCCCAGGAGTCCATCCCCGATATAAAGAAAGAGAGAGAGAGAGAGAGAGACAGAGTTAAATCGTCCCGTTTATTTCCCGGAGTGATTGCGCGTACGCGGGAGGAATTCGGAAGGAAATTTTGAAAAGGAGAGAGAGAAGAGGGAGAGAGCGAGAGCACAAGCAGCAGGATACGTAGGAATGCAATGGGACGATGGAGCAATACTAGAAGCTTTCACGCAATGTCAATGTTTGTCTTTCCGGATTGGCCCATCGTTTAACGCTAGATATGCTTCTAGATGTTCAACATGTCGATGGAATTAACAGAAGTACCCGGACAAATGAGTGGAGGTAGTGGTAGATCCCCGGTCGCGGTAGAAATCGATGAATTAATCAAGCAATCAATCAAGCGATCGATCAATCAAGCAACGAATTTGCAAGGACCACTGATTACACTTCCATCATTTACTTCATTAGGCAAATACAATTGTTTATAATACATCGGGGATTTGGGACGTGGGAGGAATTTCATGGTAAAAAGCTCGAATCCCTGAGGATCCGGTCCGGATGCTGCAACAGCGTTCACACGCTTATGCACCTTCTGAAATTCATCTTCATCATTTAGTCCCATCCGCGCTGGTTTACGCACACGTTTAATGGAGTGACGGACACAGACACGCACATACCTCACACATACTAGGTCAGTCTACATTTAACATATTTAATATGTACGAGGAACACGTGCAAGCTACAAAGGGATGAATAGGCGTGCGTGCTGGCGAATGGCACGTTCGCGTGAATTCTACCGTAGATTTTCACGTTTAAACGAATCTTGGAGGAAACGCGCAAAATCGTAGCTGACGAGTTTCGGCTAGGAGCTCATCGAGCCTCCGCGTTTAAGCTAATTTCATTAATTAATCGCACGTTACCTCTTGGAAGTGAAGCGAAGCGACAGTCGCATATGCAACCCCCTCGACTCACTGTCACGTTCTGGAGATTATGGACTTTCTCTGCTTTTCCGTCTCTCTCTCTCTCTCTCTCTCTCTCTCTCTCTCTCTATCTATCTATCTATCTATCTCTCTCTTTATGTCTCTTCTCCCATTTGATATCGATGATTCCAATTGGAAAATGCATTGCTAATTGATCGAGCTAAACGATACAATTCATAAATGGGACCGAATCTACAACAAACCAATTGTAATCCATGTAATATCTATTATTAGTGCATCCCCGAACTAAATTATCCCTACCCTCGCCTGCAAATTAATTAAATTCACCGGAAGACGTAGATTCGACGAAAATTTAATAGAACTCTCGCGCGTCTGGGGCAAATTCAACTTCTAAACTGAAAATGTAAAGCTGCCAAGTCTTTTCGTTTTTCAGGACAATTTTTTGGGAGCTGCTTTAATTACGCGAGATTTCAAAATGGCTAATTAGTCGATCATAAATTTTTGGAGATGCGCCGCGCGTTTTCCACGGTATTCGCCTCTTTTCCTTTTCTTTAGGGGGGGGGGGGGTATGGTCGGGGATGTATATTTTCGTTAAATTGCAGTGTTCTTGCGTTAATTATGAATTTCGTTATGTTATGGCACAACCCGGTTTAATTTGGCCAGGGTAAATTTTACGTAATTCAAGAAACGAGTTGGTTGAAATTTTCGCCTGTTCTTCTCTCTCTCTCTCTCTCTTTCTCTCTCTTTCTCCCCCCCCCCTCCCTCTTTTTCTCTCTGCTGCTTCCACAGCTTTTTTTCTTGCCAGTCGTATCTGCCGGATTCAGAGAAAGAGGTAAAATGGGGTGAGTCGCATTCGTTGTGATTAAAGGGCAACGTCACCTCCAAACTGTTCCTGGTTTTCGTTCTTACAAAAAGATTCTAATTACCCGATTCTTTCTGCCGCTGCGGGTACGCTGGCTGGAAAATAATTTTCAACAATTAATCCTCGCTCAAGGAAGGAAACGAGGAGGAAGAAAGACGGCACACGGTCGGCCGTGTATATCGCGAAAGTATTATTTCGTTTGGCTTTAAAGGCGAGCTATTAAAGTCGAGCGTGAAATTGGAGAAGTAAAATGAATTCGAGCGAAAGATACAGCCGTAACGATGGAAGTGTGGAGTACAATTAAAGAATTCTACCAAGAAGAGTGGGGGCGGGGGGAGCAGTTTGAGAAACTTGTCTCGTCGATTTCATCCCCCGCGGAATTCCAGAGAAATTTCAGTACTCGTCCTCGTCGGAAGATTGATGAAATAAGAACCTAAAAACTAAAAAAGTGGAAGGAAAGGAAAAAAACAATAAAAACTAAATTAACGAACGTTAACAAGCATCCTCGGTGGTGGTGGTGGGGTTTGCTTGGAGAAATCGAAAGGCCGACAAAGATTTCGCAGTTTTCCAAAAGTTTACCCCCGGCGCGAGGCGAGATCAGGGGGGCGAGATCAGGGGGGCGAGCCAGAAAAGCTCGTCCCGAGGTTTCGCGTGCTTTCGAAAGTTCAAGTCCCATTTGAAAATCAGCTCGAAATGCAGTGGATTCTCCAACTGGCTTATCGTGCAGGCCCCGGCGCCACTTGGAGGGTTCTTCACCCTCGAGGACCGCGTCACCCCTCGGGTTAAGCTCCCGCAAGCTGAAGCTTTCACCTCCACGCGCACTTGCCATTCACCCCAATTTTTTTCTCCCTTCCCCCATGACCACTTCTACGTCTAATTCCGCGGCTTCTTCTATTTACAGAACACACCTGCAAGGACTTCCGGTGCACTCAGAACAAATTCTGCATCGCGACTGACTTACTTTGCGACGGCGTCAACCACTGCGGCGATGGATCCGACGAAACCTCCACCCTCTGTGCCAGTGAGTTCCCCCACCCCCCCTACAATCCACCCCCGCGCTTCCAACCAATTCAGTTTTGCTCGCTCTCTATACCAGTGGACTTTTCTCCTTCTCCACTTGCAGACACCGAGGCCTCGACGATACTGGGCATGGAGACGACCTGGTTCGCGGTCATCCTGGTTTTCCTGATCCTCAGCACGGCGGGCCTGGTCGCTGCCGGGGTTTTGTGCTTTTGCAGGCAACGCGTGGCCACGCCGAGACACCCGCACAACGCGCACAACGCCCAGACACACCCACCGGTTAGCTTCCCATGTGAGTCATTCATAATTTTACTCTCTCTACGCGCGTCTCGCGCTTCATTTTCCGCCGCTCTAGCGAGTAGTTTAGTTTGCCTGGGAAATCCACCGATTTCCTCCTACGTTTTCTTCCCATTTCCACCCTACCCCTGCTTCTTTCCCCCCGGCTCTTTTGTCTCGCGAATTCTCCCGCGAGCAGCTTACAAACCAATCACGCTGATTTTCCCACGGCTTTGAGTCAACAGGCAGTGAAATTGAAAACGTGGTGAAATTGATGCGTCTCGAGGATTTCCCAGTGTTTGCCAGCTGCGAGGTCGGGACCAATCGCGGGAGAGACCGGAGGAATTCCTTTAAGGAATGTTAAACCTCGAACGATCCGTCATCTTTCATCTTCATTTCTCCTTGTCACTTTCATTCTCGCGCGAACGGCGAAAAAGGCGCTCGCTAGAAATTTAAACTGCCTGATGAACAAAGGGGATTAATCGTCGGATTAATTTCCCCGCTGTTATTAACGCAATTTCCCACTTTTCCTATCTGATTTTTTTACACCCCCCCCCCCCCCCAACTCTACGCTTTTTGATGTAATAGCGATTACGAGCACGAGCCGTGCGAGTTTATGGCTCTTAAAGGCGAAGTGTGAATGACGTGAAAAAAAAAAAAAAAGAAAAAAGAGTAGCGATCGAAGCTCGGCCAGAGATAATTGCACAATTTTTCCTCTTCGCGATGACCCGGTTCGCTCATTGGCTCATTAGCCGAGCACTCGCCGTTTGAGCGTGTCCCCGGGATGTCGAGGATGCTCCCTCCTCGGCAACCAGCGAAACTTTTCATCGGGGAGAGTTTTCCCGGGGAATCGGGGAAAAGCGGCGAAAATTCGTACTTTGGTTCCCATGCTCGATTTCCCTCAATTTCTGTCGGATACACCTACGCGCGGACACACACACACGTATGGGTATAGCAAGCGCGTTTATTAATAGAACGAAACAGAGACGCGTCCTAGAAAGTGGGTAAATATTGGAGGAAGTACGTAACCTCCTAATCCCCCCCTCCCAGTTTCGGTACTCGTCACTTAAGTCTGAAAGCAAAACCCACTCCCAATCTGCACGCGCGAGCACACGCGCGGACCTCGTAAGAAACTCATAACCGAAGTTATGCACGAGTTACATCAGATTTTATGGTCGGATTTTTTTTTACACTACGGCGAGAGCGTTAAGTCGTTACCATATTTTCCAATCCAGCTCCGAAGATATTAAGTCCGGGGCGGAATCGTTAAGAGGAATCTCCGCTCTCGCGGAGATACGCGCGGGAGGTTTCGTTGATTCTGCGAAAAATCCCGGGAAATTATGGAAAAATCGCGATCCTCCCGAGGGAAGCGCATCGTCGGCTCATCGAAAAACGCATTTCGATGTTGAATCAAGTCGGCGGGGAAAACAGACGGGGAGAGGAGCCGAGGAGGGCTAGGGGAGCCTCGGGCTAAATTTGAAAAAGGGCTTAACCTTCGTGGCAAGGGTGCTAATAAATTTCGGTACGTCCGCTGTTATCGAGTCGACACGCGCCATTAAATTTGCACCCTTTCTAGATTGGCCGGCAAAGGGAAAACGAAACAGGGCCTTGTTAGAACTTTGAAATACTCCCGGTAACACTCGCACCCCCAAAGGATGCCACGCCGAATCAAATCGCTAATAAACAATTTTCTTTGCGAAATCGAACGAGTGCTCGAGATCGGTTGATTCCACCCCTTGCGCGTGACCACCCCTCTCCCCGCCCCCCGAGAATTATAACGCGACGGAATTGCGCGATGCTATCAATGACCTTTCCCCCCTTTTTTTTCCTCGTTAAATGGTGGCGAGTGATGACGAAACGATTCTACCGCGCCCTTCTTCCTCGTCGCTTCTCGAGGGAGGAAATCATCCCTCGAATCTGCAAGAACGCCGTTAGGACCGAACGAAACGTTAATCTGCTCCGGCATATCCATACAGAATTTCGAGCGATCAATATGCAGATGGATCGGTTACGTATAACTGATTATCATCGAAATTGGCTTTTATTCCGAGTAATCAATAAACATGACAGACGCTTGTCTAGCTTCGGTAATGAGATACCTAGATATTCATTCGTCGGAAATATCGATGAATTAATTAATAATAATTAATCTGGAAAATGTATAGCGCGCGCGCGCGCGTGTGTGTGTGTGTGTGCGAAGATCGAATTAATTCCAATCTCTGGATTATTTTGCAATTTCCTAAGGTGCCTTTCCATGTCAGGGTGCGTTGCTTCCTGAGAGACAGGGGAAGGTGGGGGTTGTTTGAAATTGATTTGTAGTCTAGGGGAGTATTGTTTTTCAAAGTTGTTCTCCTAGTCCATCGGAATTTTTGCATTATCCACTCCGTCGAGCCAGACGTTTTATCTTTTTCACGGTCCACCGTTCGAACGCTCCAATCTCACTCTCCCCCCCTCCCTACTTCCGTCCCACGCGTGCACACATGCATAACGTCTCTCCGTTCGTTCCAGGATGCACGAAAATCTTGATATTTTTAGGACTTTTGCATCTCCCGTAATTTAATAAACCATAACATAAAAACGATCGCGCGCTTAGCGAAATACGTCAGTTTTCTCAGGAGAGAAGGTATTGGCCTTCAGCCTGGCGTCGAATAAATCAAATTTCACATCCTGGAAAGGGAGATCCTTCGTAAAAAAAATACTCGCGGAGCTCCTTTCACGAATTAATCCAGATTCACCCCCGACTGTTTTCCTCCGGGTAAAATGTTTTACATCTGCCATCCCCATTTGGAGCTGGCTTTAACCTTTTCGGTTAAGGGTTGGAAGGAGGGGAGAGAGGAGTGCGAGTTTTGTCGGAAAAAGCCCGATGAACGACGAATCGATTTCAGCGGAGCTTTACGAGGGGGTGAGGGGTGGGTGGAGGGACCAGGGGAAAGAAACTGTATCGAGGAAAAAGTGGAAAAAGCGGGGAAAGAAAAAGATAACGATTTCGGCAAGAGTGGATGGGCACGAATGGACTTTGGCTTCCGTCCAAAAGAGCGCGAGATTCGAGCGGTGCCTTTTTCCCCGTTTTTCCTCCCTCTCCTTTCTTTTTTTCCGCCTGCCTTTGGCAAATGGTAAAACGGAGGGAGGAGGGGTCCGATCCGGTCTGCCAGTGGTGGTGGTGGTGGTGGTTCCACCATCTCCACCTCCGCCATCACCACCACCACCACCACCACCGTCATCCCCGAAACGCCAAATTTCGGGTCTCTCCCTCCGGGAGAAACTTCCCGCGACCCTTTCGACCATTTTTCTCAAGGTCAAGAGAGTCTCGAGAAATTCTGGCGGATCGACGGGAAATCTCGCGGACGTCGTCGCGTCGTCGGATGCTTATCGCGGGCGGAGGCGGGAGAAAATCGACTTTTGCCTAGATAAGAGTTGTTGATAATTACGTGGACACGGGCACACGGTAACGGGGACAGATATCCCAAGGTGCCCCGGTGCATTTAAACTTGAGGCGGTCGTCATTCGCATTCCGCTCGCGCGCGGGATGAAAGTTCCCCGAATGTTTGGGTACTGTCCGTGAAATCGAATGAGGTTTCACCTCCCGCTCTATCCCCTTCCGGAGGAAGTGCCGGATACTTTCGCGTGCTCCCTTACCTGAAACAAAACAATGCGTGGTCAATCACTCGTTCCCCTTACACGAGAGGTCGATTACCCGCGTGCTCTCGTAGAATCTACCGAAGCCGAAAGATCGAAATCGAAAAATGACAACCGCGACAGCAACGACACTGGCAATAATGCGACGAAGAGGACCACCTCCCACGCAAGAACAACGCAACAACAGCTGCAGCAGCAACGACAACGACAACGACAACGACAACGACAACGACAAAGGCAGTAATGTCTGGAAACGCACTGTATCCGATAATCCGGAGTAACCGGATCTAGCAATTTGCAAAGTAGCGAACACGGTAATTTCCTGTAACAATATAATCAAGCCAGTAATCTCCAAATCAAATTTGAGACCTGGCTGGAAGTTGGCGCATTATTCAAAGCGAGCCTCGATGTCAGTGATGTCGGTTAATCACGCGAACGGACTGCGTTATCAGTTCGTTGGCAGAAATCAAAGATAAGTTTTAATTGCTTCGATCACGAGTGCCTCCTCCTCGTGTAAATAGGGTCCTGGTGTGTGAAGAGGATCGTCATTCGCGAAACGTGAAATTCACGTAATTCGATTTTGGTAGCGTTGGATGATGAACGCAGAGCCCAGGGGGTAGGGGGAGGTCTGTGAAAAATGACAATCGTTCGTTCTTTTCCCGGTATTGGTCGCGACAACGCGGTGTCCGTCGACCGTGGAAAAGCAATTAGCGCCAGAGGCGATTGCGCAACGAGTGAAGAATCGCGAGAAATCGCTCGTTGCTGGGACACAAAGGAAGATAACGGATAGGCCAATGCCGGAGGAGGCCGTAAAACGACCCGATTTCCATAAGCAAATTGCGGCTAAATATAGAGACGCGTCCCTTCCGTCGTTTCCCGACCAGGGTGCTGCCGAGGGTACCGATTATTACACAAAATACTGATTATCTTTCTCCTTACCGTGTGTGTGTGTTCGCGTGCGCGTATGTATGCACGAAGGAAGAAGAAGAGGAGGAAGACAAGGAACGAACCACCTGCGCAAACTCTAGAACTGATGTCCTTGGAAATAAAACGCAACGCGCACACACACGCACACACACGCGCAAGTGTAGGTCGAATAGACGACCATGAAAAATGCCTAGGTTTCCCGGCAGTTTCCCGGCGGTTTCCGATTTTCCGAAGAAATCGCCGGAGCGATCAATCACCGAGCTACGAGGAACGGACTAATTTGGTACGCGGACATTCGTGGACGGAACGGCCGAAGTCCGGAGACTCTGATCAGAGAGAGGGAGCGAGGTTAATCGGTTAGTCGATCGAGAAACCGTCATGGACGTCATCGCCTCGAGTAATCACCGATAGCGAATCTTATCCGCGTAATCGGGTCGCCGCGCAGTACCATGCAAACGATCTTTCACAGCTATCATCATCGTAATAATCATCATCATCATCATCATCCAACGTCACAAACTTCGTAAACTCACGAGACAGAGAGAGAGAGAGAGAGAGAGAGAGAGAGAGAGCGAGAGAGAATGCGGGAGAAGACGTCGCTCCAAAAAAGTGCGCGATTGTAAAGGGGGTAGGGAGGAACGGGGAAGGAGAGACGATGTTAACCGGAAGTAAGCGACGAGTCTCCAGTTTCTACGGAGATGGTTGACCCGAGTCGAGGGACTCGCGCGTTTCCCTCGAGTTTTCCGCGAGATTCTTGCGAACCTCCTGAAAGTCGGAGGGAGGGAAGGGGAAAGCGCGTCGCGTGGAGCGAGCGTGCGTGTGTGGGTGTGCGTGTTCGATGATTCGACGGCGTGTCATTGGTTCGACTTGCAGCTGGTGGGCAGTGGTGGCCAAACGGTAGATAGCGAGGTGCGATCGATAATAACTCCGTCTGGCATGCCTCTTTAGGGATTCAGTACAGTCCACGCTGGCGGTACGTGCATTTGCCGGGAGTTTCGCTTCGGAGTAGTCAACAGCACGTCGTCGTCGTCGCCGTCGTGTGTCCGACAGTTTCCTCGCAGCCTCCAAACGCCTCGGTCTGTCGACGAGTATCGAGTACTTCCGCTGACCATCATCCGCCCTGCGCTCAAGGGAAACCACCACCACCACCACCACCACCTCCCGGTGCACCCCCGGTGAAACTCCCCCGTCGCGAAATCCACCGGACGACTCGACGAAACGAACAAAACGAGCGAAGCCAGCGAAACTCCTTCAGTTCCTTAGTCCCCTCGTCGAGGAACGCATCGAGCGACACCTCGAGACTCCAAGCACCGAGCAAACCTCGTAGGAAAATGAGCGACCTGTATCGATTCCTGCTGACTCTGCTGACCCTCGCGTCCTCCGCGGTCGTCGCGGCGCCAGCCTCGACGAACGCCGTTGACGACGAGCCGGACAACAAACTGTCGACCCGCGACTTCTTCATCGGACCCTGTCTGGTGATCACCAACAACACGTGCCCCGACCCGGAAGTGACCTTCTTCCTATTCACGAGATTCAACCCCGACGAGGGCCAGCAACTCCTGGTGAACGAGACCGGGTCCAACCTGGGGGACACGAACTTCGTGGTGGGCAGACCCACGAAGATCATCGTCCACGGGTACAGCTCCGACATGAACCTCTACTCCCTGGTGGACATGCGGAGGGAGTACCTGAAGAACGGCGAGTACAACGTCATCGCGGTCGACTGGCACCGGCTGTCCGAGTCCCCGTGTTACCCGGTGGTCGTGCACAACTTGCCCCACGTCGGCACGTGTCTCGCTCAGTTGATCGAGAGGCTGAGGGACTACGGCGCCGACGACATCCACGTGGTTGGCTTCAGCTTGGGCGCCCACGTGCCGGCGTTCGCCGCGAACGTCCTCAGACCCTACAAGATCCCCAGGATCACCGGACTGGACCCCGCCATGCCCCTCTTCGTCACCGTCAACAAGGACGACAAGCTCGACGCCGGCGACGCCGAGTTCGTCGACGTCCTCCACACGAACGCCTTCGTCCAGGGCAAGGTCGAGCCCTCCGGACACGTCGACTTCTACATGAACGGCGGCATCAACCAGCCCGGGTGCTGGGAGGAGAAAAATCCCTTCGGATGCGACCACCATAGGTCCGTCGAGTACTTCGTCGAGTCCATCAACTCCGACGTCGGCTTCTGGGGCTGGCCCTGCAACGGCTTCGTCTCCTACCTGCTCGGCCTCTGTCCCCCCACCTTCCCCGAAGTGCTCCTGGGCGACAAGGCCGACCGTAACCTTCGAGGTTTCCATCTGGCGAAAACCAGGGCGGAGAGCCCATACGCCGAGGGGATGTTCCCCGTTAATCTTCAGGACATGCACCAATGATGACACCTTTAGAAAATTTCACGCACCCCTCGATCCTTCCTGGAAATTCCTTGTCGCGACCCTTGATTGCCGAAAACTAATCCTGATGGATGTTTGGAAATGTGAAAAATCCTCCTCTAGTCAATAAAGATTTGTCGTACACACTGCGTTGTTATGTATGTGCGTGTGTGTGTGTGTGTGTGTGTACCATTTCACTTTCTCAGAGCGATGCTAAAAGTTTACTTGGAACAACAGCTGATAAGATAGCACGTCCACTCCTCCACGTTCCTCCGGATGACTCGAATGATTCATTGATATTTAAGAGACTCGACCGAGATCTCTTAACGCATTTATTTTGCAACTCAATTTGCTGCTAGGACAGAAGCGCGAAGGCGACTGTAAATAAAGTTTACACGATAATTATTGGAAAACTTGTCTTCTACGAGTGTTTTTCTCTCTCTCTGTGTGTGTGTGTGTGTGTGTGTGTGTGTGTGTGTGTGTGTGTGTGTGCGCGCGTGTGTGCGCTCGTCACTTGATCTTTAATGAAAATATAAGATGCGAGAAAAAAATGTAAAAATTTTGATCAGCTGAAAAATAAACGATTGAAACGTAGTTTCTATTTGGCGATATTTGGCTAATGGTTTTGAAGTTGAAATTATTTCTATGATTAAAGGGAGGAGAGAGAGGGAGAGAAATCGCAGAAACTTTGATACGTCGAAGCAGATGTTAAATTGATGCAATTCGAACGTGGTATAAACACGTATATTTGATCAGAAACTGCGATTAGGAGCATTGTGGAGTTGCATCTAGTGCATCTCGACATAGCAGTTTTCACAAACATGGAGACACGCGCGTACAATTAAAAGTTTCATCGTTGAATGGCAAGCGCCGGTAAATGTATGTGTTTCTCGTACACATTCCATAATCTGATACTTTCCGATTAGCAAATCTCGAATAAGGAATGGGAAATGGAAAAATTTTAATATAGATTACATGTAAATTTTCCCCGCAACTTTCTTTTGCTCGAAACTTTAAAATTCCATGCCAACATAAATTACGTCATATTTCCTAAAACGAGAGAGAGAGAGAGAGAGAGGGAAAAACAAGAGTAAGTTTAAAGAATAAAAATTTGTTTCGCGCACCTTAAAGAGCTTTACATATTTAAACAATGTATTCTCCGTCCCTCTCTCTCTCTCTCTCTCTCTCTCTTCCCTCATGCAAAGTACGCGCAATCATTTTTTAACAAATTTGATTCGAGTTCTCCTATGGGTGACTGGAACGTTGAAAATTCTCTGACTTTGCGCTTTAGTCGAGACGAAACTATTTCGCACGCAAACGAAGGAAGAGAGAAAGAGAGAGAGAACATCGTCGAGTTGACTGAAAAAATTGATCGATTCATAAATTAAAAGGTCCGCGCGAGCGTTTAGGACGAAGAAGGTTGAATTCCGAATTTTCGGGTTTTCGCAGGAGAGCGTTAAGAAAATTTATACATTGAAATGAGCCCGAGGGGTGGGGCGGGGGTGCGAGGATTCCTAAGAAAAATCACATGTAAATTTAGTAATTTTTCTTCGTCGGGGAACTTTAAAATTCCATGCAAACAGAAAATGCATCAGATTCCCGAGCGACCCAAGTTTTCCCCGGACTCTTCCCCCCCCCCCCCCCCCCCCCCAAAGTTGACGGAACTTGAAAAGTTCCTCTCCTCGTCGCACCTCCCACGCATATTCGATCGGCTCGCCGGAAGTGGAGGCGCCGATATGCCGTTGCGGTCATATTAAAACTTGGCGAATTGTTTAAAGGCTCCGGCGCACAATTTAAACTTATGCTGCCTCTCCAGGCTCCTCTGTTGAGGATTTAATACAAAATTCAAGCGCTCCCCTAATCGATGGGAGAAGCTTGCTCGAAGAATTCACTCGATCAACTTTGCCGATTTCAGCAGCCAAGAGCAAACTTTTTCCTCGCGAATCGAGCGCATTAAAACATTCAACTTCGACCTCGACTTCGCTTTCGACGCCGACCTCGTTCGATGCGGCTCTGGAAAAATTCATCGATTATCGTCCCAACACCCTAACGCGCGCATATCGGATTTCGTACTTTATTTCATTTCGTATCGTATCGCATCGTTTCGTTTCGTTTCATTTCACTAATTAATCGAATGGTCGAACGATCGCAAATGTACAGTGGAGTAACGAGAAACGAGTGAAACAAGCCCTCCGCTGCTGTACCATAAATTTCACGAGAACCCACTCCCATTTATATTTATTTGACCGCAACTCGTTTTTGCTCCTTCATATTTCATTTCGCGATATTCTCTCGTCTTGAAACTTCTGATTCTCCTCCTCCAGCCAACGGGAACTTCCGTTTCGTTTCGTCTCGTCTCGTTTCGTTCCTCTCTTGTTCCGTGGTCCCGCAGGGCTTCCGCTCGACCGAAATTGCGATTCTTTCGTATCTCAGCCGCATGGAGATAAGTTTCAATTGTTGCGTACGCTCGACTCTGTTGTGGCGAACTCGCTCCGCCACCTCCGGCGCATCCTCCACTTCCGGTGCAGCCACTCAATCGCGAAACGACGAGTGCAAAATCAGACGGGAGATAAAGCAGAAACAATAATGGCTCATCGGAGTAACTCGATCTCGGCGCTTTGATCGCCTTCGGAATTTCATCGCGCTACGTCAAGGAACTCGCAGAGGCACCCCCGCACCCTCCCCCGCGCTTAAAGGACAATCGGATAACGAGCGTTTTACCAATAATGAGCTTAATCGTAATTATGCGGCGCGGACCGTTTATTGCCTCGAATAATAATGATTCGTCCCTCCTTCCCTCCCTCCCTCCCTCCCTTTATCCAGCGATCGATCGTGGGGGAAACCGGGGGTGGAAGAAGGTCGCCAGGATAATCGCTCGAACGTTATTGTTCCCGTTAACGGGAGAGCGATCGCTATCCGATGATTCGCCCTCGCAATGACTTCTCGCGATCCATAACGGGATAATTATCAACGTCAACGTCAACGTCAACGTCAACGTCAGCGTTAATATTGACATCGACGCCGGCAATCCGAGTCTTTCTCGAAGCTCTCAAAGTTTTTGGGAAAGGAAAAAAAAAAGAAAGAAAAACGCTCGCGTTTCGATCGCGTGAAATCACGTGGAAATTATGGGCGCCGGAGGTCACGGGCTCTCGCGGATTTTTCACCCCCTCCCTTTCCGCGGGAAATAATCCAAAGTGACTGGGTCTGAGCCTGGAAATGGGTCGGCGCTCGATTTCGCTCTGTCAATATTTTCATCGAACCGATTCACTTATCTTTCGGCTAGGCAAATTCGATTATCTTCACGGGCGAGGTTCATTAGCGCGGAATAAATTAGAGTGGGAAATGAATTATGCATCAAATACGTAATGGCAATTTCTCTCCTATCGGAGGCCCGTTAAATTTCGCGAGGAAACCCCCTGGAAGGCGGAGGGGGTGGACTCGTCGCCACCGGAAATGAACGGAGGGACGTCCCGGCGGTGCGAAGGGAGTTTCCCGAGGGTCGGGGGAGAGGAGAGGAGGATCGAGCCACGGCAATCGTCGGCGAAGCGAGAGTGAATTTGCCGCGAAATTGCGAAGGTGCCGCGCGTGTACAGCCACGGCCAGATACGGAGTCTCTCTCTCTCTCTCTCTCTCTCTCTCTCTCTCTCTCTCTCTCTCTCTCTCCCCGTGACTACTGTACACGTGGATCGGAATATGCGCGAGTCGGAATTTCATGGGGTTGCGAGTGACACGGGGTAACGCGCGACCCGGTCGTTCTCTTCCCCCCATCTTCCCCCCTCCCCGCGAATGCCAGCGAAGAACGGTCCTTCGAGCGAGGAAATTTCTTATCTGCTTCTCCGAGGAAATATTGGAATGGCCTATTTTTCACGAGCAAACACAGTCTCGCCCGTCTCACTTGATAAATTCAAGGTGAGTTTTTCGAGGAAATTAATGAGGCGCGAATGTGCCAATGACCCGGCAGATCCAGGTGAATACACAGTTTTCGCGTTCGCCTGGATATCCGAGCGCCAGCTGTGTTTTATATCCGAAGGCATCGTCCTGGAAATTCGCAAAGTCACTTCCAGACGATTTCCCGTGGAATTTGATTTCCTCCGATAGGGCAGTGGGAAATTTGTTTAATATCGAGTGCTAAAGCGGACTGCAAATAATGAAAGCATCTGGAGTGGAAAGAAGCCTCGGGGTTGCGGCGGGGGGAGGAGGGGAGAAAGAGGGGGTTGCTCCGCTCAAACTTGAAGGGCCTCGCGGAGGTGGCGAGGGGGGAGTAAGAGTTGAATTTTCAGGCTGAAGGCCAGGGAGGAATTCGGGGGTCGAGTGAGTTTGCAGAATTTTCACCCCGAGGGTGGAGAAATCTCGGATGGGCGGAAGGGGGTGGTGGTCAGTTTTTCACGTCCTTGGTACACGCGCGTTTCCTTGGGAGGAAAAAATCGCGGCGCGTTTAACGCCGTCTCACCGCGGCCCGTAAACTGGCGAGAAATCCTTCTGACCCAGATTCCAAACTCATAAAACAGACTTTATTTCAACCGCCCTAGGATAACTGCAGCAAAATAATCCACGCGCCGCACCATCCCTTCCACATTCTGCATGAAACCTCGTCCTCCTCCTCCTCCTCCTCCTCCTCCATTTCCTTCTCCTCTTCCAGACTTCTTCCCAAGTATTGAATACAGATTGCACAACCAAGCTCTGGAATCTTTGTCATTTTACCTCATCCCCCACACACCCTCCCACCCCCGGGAACATTCTTTGGCAGTTTAGTTTTGACAGAATTCCAGGGGGATCCCCCTCGAATTATTTTAAGCTGCTTTACGATCTAGTTCGCGTCTCTGTAAAAATCATCTTGGAAACTCCGCTGCGAGTCTGCGCCGCCGCCGCCACCGCCGCCGCCGCCGCTGCTGCGTATTAGCGAGAAATACCAAGTTTCTTGGGAAATTATTTGATAGCGAGTTGCTCCTCTCCAGGGGAGCACGAATCTTTCCAGGGATTCCTTACAATCTTTTTGCTATTCCTGAATATTTTCTCGATAGAGATTGAAAGAGAGCGCGGAACCCGAACAGGAACTTTCCCCGAGGAAGAGGTAAGCCGCTTATCGTGTTTATGGAGAAAAATCTCATTTTAACCCCGGGGAAACGCAGCTCGCCTTGTCATTAGCCTCGATCGCTTTTCCTCCCCCCTCCCCCTCCAGGTAAAACCGCGCGCCGGAGTTTCTCTCGATTCCACCCGCTTTGCCGTCCGATTCTCCATACGCCGCGGTCGATTCAACGATTTGCGATCGCCGCTCGCACCTGGTGCACAACCTGACGCGTCGAGTCATCGAATGGACCCCGTTGATGACTCCCCCGCGAATCATTCGCCGATTCCACGTCGATCGTCCATCGGCGAATTTGCGACGCGTCGCAAAGTCCCTCGTGATCGCCAAACTTCGCAAATGTACTCGCAAGCCGGCGGTTCCCACCCCCGTTACCACAGTGGTCATCCCCCTAACCCGATCGGACTCTCCAACACTCGGCGCCGTGGAGCAAAGAAACTCGCGTCCCCGAGGGGTGTGGGAACTCCGGACATCCAGGGTGAACTCGAGAGGAACTCGGCGGGGACTCGTTTCAAGGTTAGCGCGAAGGGGTTGAGAGGGGAGGGGGTTACCTTCCCGAGGGACTCTATTAGGAAGAGTCAGGCGCATCGAATGCTTTCTCTCTCTCCCTCTCTCTCTCGAGAGAGAGAGAGAATGCTGAAAGTCTTGAAATCTGCATGTCTGACGAGAGTCGGAGGAGTTTGAAGTTAGACATGGGGGTGGTGTGGCGGGACTGATGTGTTAACGGATTTCCAGTGCAACAGATGTACGGATCGAACGGAGCGTCGAGCGGTCTGCCAATGGGAATGACGCAGCTCAAGGGCAGCGGCGTCGGGGGGTTGGGGCCCATGGGGAACCTGATCGGCAGCACGGGGGGCTACAGCCCCGGGATAACGGGCGTCACGACACTCCCCAGGCCGGGAAACTGGCTGCGCCCTGCGGGCCTCAGGCTCGGGCACAGCGTGGCCCGGGTCCGCCTCTACTGCCAGGCAAAGTGAGAAGTCACGGCTCCGACAGGTGAGTCAAGCCTCCTCCTCCTCCTCCTCCTTCTCCTTGCTTTTGAAGTTGAAGTCGCCGACTCTCGCGCTCTCTTCCGCTTCTCCGCGCATCTCTCTCGAAGTCCACGCGATTCCACGGACTCCGCACGATCAACGAAAAGCGCGGGAAATTTCGTTTATGCGCGACCACTCGTTTCATTTGCGGAGTTTCGGATAAATTCGCCGCTCTCTCCTCGCAAATGAAATTCGTTCGTTTATTTCGCCGCGGAGAAGCGAGACGAGACGAGACGAAACGAAACGAAACGAAACGAAACGAAATGGCCAAGGGGAAGAAGGCGCTCGCTTTTTCCGGAGGGAATAAAATCGAAATAACCAATGGCGGACGAGTGTTCCTGCATTATATTCTATCGTTCCAGGCCCGGGGTTCTTAAAAGACTGTTACCCATCCCTCGTAAATTGAAATTGCGATAAGATTGCTTATGCGAGTAGTCTCGAGAGCCGATCGATCCCGCGAAGCAACCGGGAAACTTTTGAATTTGCATTCGACGCGCAATTGCCAGCGACGACGGTACGCGGAGAATAATTGAATCCGATCTTTCGCAGGCGCGAGCGCACTTTATTTCGTTAATTCTCTCACACCGGGACGTGCCCCGCGTTCCTCTCGCGAGATCCACCATCGAAACGGAGATAGAAACGCGCGATCGAGAGATCCGACCACCCACGCACTCTCTCTCTCTCTCTCTCTCTCTCTCTCTCTCTCTCTCTCTCTCTCTCTCTCTCTCTACATTTCTCTCCTCTCGTCTTTTTCAGCGACGTCTCCTCCAGCCAAAAGGACGAATGGTTTGTGTAGGTGAGTGTACATCGAGCGAGTATCGCGCTTGGAAAATTGTTGTTTTTTTTGTCTCTCCCTACCCTCCTCCGTTCCCCTCGTCCGAAGACTCCGAACTTTTGCGAAAAATCATTTTCCCAATCGACGACGTTGCGACTCCCGTAGAGTAAGAGCTTGCGCGACAAACCGAGGGACAAAACTCGCTGAATGTTGCAATTTTTTGTTCAGAGGCAGACCTGGACCAGAGCCCGCAGGGTGAAACAGTGCGGTGGTGCCCTCACCGCTGTCCCAGAGTGTGACAAGTTTGGCGATTTTAGTAGAATCGTCTCTGTCGCTAGACAAGGTCGTCGGTCGCGTGTATCCGCAAAACCATCCAACTACCCCCAACTATCCTCGAGCGACGGAATTCCACGTCGGAGAGCTTCTAAAGCACAGGGGAGTCTGAAGGAGAGGTCGGAAGAGTTACTGGAACGAGTGCGAGTGCGAGTGCGAAGAAACTCGCGAACGAGGAACCAGCTGCTAGAGTTCGACTCGACGTAAGCGACGGAGATGATACAACCCTGAAAATGCTCTCGGTCGTTTCACAAATTCCGAGAGAGAGAGAGAGCGCGTAAAACGCGTATCTTCCACGAAGAAACTTTGCATCCGATGATCATCCAGCGGGAGAGACCGCAACCTGCGAAACCGACATCGAAATCGACATCTTTGAGAACCGGAGGGGGGAGGGGGAGGTTTTAGCTTTCTCAGTCGAGATTCCTTTTGGCGATTTCCTCCAGCAAAATCGGAGCGAGCCTTCGAAGCTCGCGCGGGACACGCCCGAATGAGCTTGTGGACTTTTCGCCGGCACCTTGCGGACTAGCTTGCAGATCCCCCGGCAAACAGATTGAAAGCTTTATTAAAATGCGTGTTAGGGGTGCGGAAAGTTTGCGGAAACTCGCGCGCGGAAAGACAAAGGGGTGGTTCCAGAGGGGTAAACGTGGACACGTGATCTGAGGAATAATTAGATAAAAATCAATACAGGTGAAAAGCGGGGGGAAGTAGAGAGTGTGCTTTAGTCCGTGTGTATGTGCGTGTGTGTGTTTATGTGTGTATGGGGGATGTGGGGTGTGGGGA
Source organism: Sclerodermus sp. 'alternatusi' (assembly GCA_037305995.1). NCBI lineage: Eukaryota > Metazoa > Arthropoda > Insecta > Hymenoptera > Bethylidae > Sclerodermus > Sclerodermus sp. 'alternatusi'. The sequence goes on along the minus strand of CM074552.1, from coordinate 1,944,601 downwards.
TGGTGAGCGAGCGAGCGAGAGATGATTTTTCATTACGTAGCTAGTGTTGTATAAGCCAGCTGTTTTTCGATGTGTATTTTATGAGAGAGTAGAAAGAGAGAGAGAGAGAGAGAGAGTGAGAGAAAGCATTTCAATTGTGCCGGATACTCGTAGTAGATATTTATCTGAAAGTTAAGATCTCTCCTAAGAGAATCAGTGAATCAGATTATCAATTTAATTAACCGAATTAAAGTAAACGCGAGTAAGAGAATGGAAAAGTAAGTACTACGGATAAATGAGTAAAGAAGCGAGCGAAAAAAGTTTCACAGAGGGAAATCTCTCTGTAATCGAATCATTCATCGATCAATTACTGGCAAACAGAGATGAAGAGAGGAAGATAGAGAGAGAGAGAGAGAGAAAGTACAACGATATTGTTAAAAGTCAAAGAGAGCGACGTCAACCATTGCGTTGAATTCGTTTCCTTCGTCAGATGAAAATTTTTACTACGAGCTAACCGAGCATGCGTATGAATCAATCGCATCCGCCAGGACACTTTGGCCTTGGTCAGGAACATACGAATATTATAAGGAAAGTGAAGAGCGACGAAAGAATTTACCGCAGACTCTCAGTAATTTAAGGGGATCGGAGAATAATTTTAGAAGCCAATACTCTCGGGGCTTTCACTCCGAGAACTAGCGAAATTCTAAACTGAAACTTACTCGCACTAATTCTAAGTCACCTAGTGGAATCGCACAATTAACGAGGATTGACTTTTTTAGAGAAATCTTTTCGAGCGCGACTTCCTGGCGAAGCTCCCGTCAACTCCGGTGATCGTAGACTGACAATGGGGGAGGAGGGGGTGGGTGAGGGTGGGTCGTCGTAAGTGTCGATCGATTTTCATTTGGCCAATTAAACAGTCTCATCGGTTCTCGCTCTCCCATGTCGAACGTAATGCAACCCGACGCCACTTTTTTTTTCTCTCTCTCTCTCTCTCTCTCTCCTCTTTCTCCCTTTCCATTCTCATTTACATCCATTTCCAGCCGACTATTAATTCTCGCACTGCCTTTCTGGGGACAATAATCGAACTTCGCCAGGAATTCCGAAATTTCCAAATACCTTCCGCTGAAATCACTCGTGCACGGTGTTTATTTGGCTGCAGGGGAGGGGGGGGGGTCCGAAACACCCTGGTATGGATACGTATCCGTGTTTCGTACGTGTGTGCGTGTATCGCGATCGTCCAGCGTTCAGCTCGACTGAACGTCATTTTCGCGTAGTTTGCGCAACGTGAGAGATACGCGCGTGTGACGGACGGACGGACGTACGCACGGGCGTTGACAGAGGGAAAGGACAAAGAGGAGGATCTATGATAAAGATAATACTCCGGACGACCTTGATATCGTTAGCTCTTCGTTCGTTCATTCGTTCGTTCGTTCGTCCGTCGTAATCCTCTTCGGACTCCTCGACGAAGGTGAAAAGCTGTTAAAAGATTTGGTCAGCTGCGCCTGCCGCTGTTTGGGCAGTGAATTAAAAACGCTCCACTTGTTCATTTTCTTCGTCGTAGTTAAAAAAAAAAAAAAATAAGCGGATTGAAAGGACGAGAGAGAAGAAGGGGATGTGCCGCGGAGGTTCGCGCGTTCGCGCGTTTTCCCTCGCAACCCTCGTGACGCGCCGGGAGCCAAATAAACGCGCGACTTTGCGCGCGTGGGAGTACCAACAAATTGTCTGGCAGAAAGTTTCATTTCCTATCATCGGTGGATCGCCGCGAGATATTTTTCAAGCAAAGTAACTTGGAGCTAACGAACAATCTCGCATTATTGATAATGTTCGTTCGATAGAGCTCTCTCCCCGCCTGAGATTCGCTCTTATCGACTTAAGACGCTCGGAAATGAACAACAGGCGTGGCTCCGCAGAGTCTTCGAGTGCGTTGATCTTGAGAACTTGAGAGTCTGACAAAAGAATGAGAGAGAGAGAGAGAGAGAGAGAGAGAGAGGAGCGAGCGAGCTATGAGTCGTGCGAATGAGTTTACAGAGTCCGTTGAAGATTAGACTGTAAGAGAATAGTTAAGATGTAAGAGAAATAAAAGTAGGATTCTCCGATTGTTGGATTCGGACACACGGAGCTAGCTAAAAACTGCCATGGAGGAACCGAAGTTTAGGGGTGTGTGACGTAAGAGATATTTCATGAAATTCGTTCGATGTTTCCGGATAGAGTAATCGGCTTCTGTTATCGTGGCTCTATTGCCAATCATTATTTCCGCTGGATAACGCGTTTTGTATTTCCTAAAGAGTATCCTTCGAATATCCTGATGTAGCCTATCATTTTAAAAGGGGATGGGGTAGGGGGTGGACGAGTGTTTAAACGGGATTCGAGCAATCTTCCGCAACCCGGGTTCTACACTCGCTGAACACCCAAAGTCTCGTGTCTCAGAAGTAACCGTCAAGGTCACTCTCTGCTTTCATATCTCTGTGTTCATATCATTGAATCGATCATATCGGACAAACACATATCTTGAATTATTACAGCGTGGACCTGGTCTTCTACGAGAAATTTAAACACTCGTCTATGGGGTTTTATGGTTCAGAGCTACCAGTCACGTAGACACTTCGATATCACAAGTTTCCTCGATTTTTCACTGTTACAAATAATATACGAATTTTTCTAATCAATACTCGAAGCGATATTATTATTATTATTATTATGATTATTACTATTATTATTAAATAATACGCGAAACGTGTATAAGAAATATATCTAGCGCTAGTCAAAGTTTCGTAAGATTTGAGAAACCGTTAACAAATTTGTAGAATAAATTGATTACGGCGAGATTAGATGAACTTGTTATTGTGTAATATGTCTGACATTTACTTAGCTATTCTATAAAATGGGATTTGCGCCATGTAAAAGACGAGGGGTGGAGAGTCGGTCGATCTCTCAGACTTATCGACCGAGTTTATTGTAATTAGCGAGCGAGAGAGGTGTACAAAAATTCATTGATCGCTATGCTCGCAATTCCGGAAGTGCAGGAGACATAGGAATTTCTATAGAAAATACCAAAACAAAAAAAAAACCATACGACCAAGCCTTCGATCTCGTATGTACTTCGGAAACTGATTATTTTCATCGTTCTTTCTATTAACGATGATCTACAGAGGGAGAGAGAGAGAGAGAGAGAGAGAGAAAAAGATAGATCCTCGATCGATAAAGAAGGAGACGCTCTCTTTTTTAAAAGATAACAGCTGGATCCATTGCTCTCTTTTCTATTGGTAGTTGATAATCGACCGTATTGAAATTGCCTTTACCACGACGATTCCCATCCATCGATATTGGAATTTTTTCTTTTCTCACGATACGTGAAAAATTTCAAATAAATAAAAATACAGACACACACACACTCGTACATACATTTTTAAAAAACGAGAAAAGCTTTGACTCGGTTGATGAAGGTACGTGTACGTCTCTAAGAAGGTTTGCGAGTTGGTAAGGCAGTTTCTCTTTCGCATGTATGCTGGAAAGATAGAAATCTGTGTTTGGATCCTAGAAGCCTGTTTTACACAGGCGAATATTGGAAAGTTTGCTTTGTATTCGTAACGACGCGAATTTCTTTCTCATCAAAATAATGTAATAACAATAATTATTATAAAGTATGCTCGAAGAGACAGACTGAGAGAGAGAGAGAGGGAGAGACAGCGCATGCGAGTATAATAATTATTCTTCGTTATATTGTAATATAATATAATTGTTGTGTTGAGTGTGTCTCCGAAATTTTCGCTTATCGCTTTTCTATCTTGTTTTTTGGTTTCACCTGGCCAATTTGTATACAAAGTATGAAAACTCTCGAGGGTCGTTTAATATAAGAATTCAATGTCTGCAATATCTTCGCCAAGCTGCGAAATTGTTAATTAAGAGCCGAATAAAAAAAAAGTGAAAAAACAGGAATATTTGCTTACTACGAGCATGTATAAGTATATATATATATATGTAAAAAGAGACCTCGTTACACGCGAGGGTCAATAGTAGACGATAAAACTAGTAGATTCAATTAATTGTGACCGGTGTGCATCGCGGAGGGCTTTTATCTTTGAGAAATCGGATAATCTCGAAAGTCGCTCCACGGGGGGAAGTAAGAATTTTGCGAGGGGCACCCCCCACCCCCTCCGCCCTCCATCACCGACCTGACTCGCCGGAGAGAGTCGCGATGCACCGGCGGACTACGACGATTTATTACTGAGAAAAATCGATCGAGGGAGAGCTAAAGTGCGTAATAACGAGAGAGGGGAGTAATAAATTTCACGATGACTCAAGGGAGTATTTTCTAAGGTTCACTCTTGACTCTTACCCCGCAGCGTTAAACGGAAACGGACAATAATGCATTTTCAAATCGATTTGTCTGAAGAGATTTGTTCATTAAAAAAAGAGTATCATGAAATATCATTAAGTATCACCGTTTCAATATCATAACGTAGAAATACTCCCATCGAGAAATATCTTAGGCAAGTGTCTTTCAATTATTTTTCCTCGCGAAGCCCCCGCCGTTGTTGGCGGCTGATCGTTTTTCATCCATTTTACCATTTAGGGCGTTAGGGCCTCTCTGCGTTTTTAGTCTCGTAAAAATTTCCCAAAGGAACGTCAATGTTTTTATATCGATTTTCAATGTGCGCACCTCCGAGAGGTTTCACGTGGACTCGGCAAACGTGTGTTGCATCTCTCGCGTTTGTTTCTATGACTCTTTCGAGAGTCATGGAAGAAGCTGGAGGGGTGGAAGGAAGAAAGTAGAGTGGAACACGAGATAGTGAAAAATAAAGGCACAGGTAGATACGTTTGTCGAGTTTATCGCTGTGTGTGTCTGTCTGTCTGTCTCTCTCTCTCTCTCTCTCTCTCTCTCTCTCTCTCTTTCGGTGGTGCTGCACACGTCTCTCTTGCTTCTCTACGCTGAAACAATTTTTTAACCAGGAAAAGGGAGTTAAAGGTCTGACGAATTCTTGAGACCAAACATCATTTTCCAATCATTCTCGCGCAGTCTCATAGTACATCATCGTCATTGTCAGTTCATTGTGTGCGCATAATACAATGTTTGTAAAATTCGTACTTTTAACTGGTCACTCCGGCCTTGATCTGTGAAAAATTCCCTCTCTCTCTCTCTCTTTCTGTCTTTCTCAGAACGATAGAGAAAAAATTGCATTTTCCTACTTCCCTTCCCACTCTTTTTCCTCGGGTCGTGAAAAAAACAGAAACTTTTCTCTACTTCATCGAGCGTACGTGCAATCTGGCACGAGAGTCCCCAAAATTTCGGACACCTCCCTCTCTCCCCTCTGTAATTTTCCTTTTACGCATCGAGAGAGAGAGAGAAAGGAGGAATTTTCCATAGGGAAATGTCGGAGGGAGGCGTAGCAATAAGTAATGGGAAACAATACAATAATTTTTCATACTATTTTTACTTTTTACTACCATGATTGAGTGCGACTGTATAATGTTATTCTAATCGTCTATTGTGTATATTATTAAAAAAAGCAGCGTGAGCACTTGAAAACTATGCGACGTTTTAAGCAAGGAGTATAAGAGAAAAACAAGCATACCGACATATTTTACGCTCTATAGTTTGTATCTATAGTTGATTCGCTCGATTATCTCTAAGGAACGAAAAGAAAGGGGGATGATGAGAGGCCGATGGATGAGACGGAGAGGGGAAACAGCGGATTTGCTTCATTTCTACGGAAGGAGAGATCGAAACCTCCAAAATTCTCGACTGGATCGTTCACTTTCGATATTTCCACGTTAGTATTGTGCGCATTGACTCTTACGATCCTCTGTTCTCTGTCCTGTGAGAAGAGATCAAGAATGAAAATTCTGAATTTTTCCACGGGACTAGCACACGGACGCAGAGAGAGAGAGAGAGAGAATTCGCGAAGATCGCGATCAAGGAACAAATCGGCAATAATGGTAGAAACGAAGCAATGGCCGAAGATGAAAAATGCAAGCTGAAAAATGCTACTTGGCACGCGCGTTCAAGGTCATGCCGAAAGTCAATAGCAAGAGCAATTGTCCTGGCGAGTAGCGAGCGATTGTCGCGTGCTCGCTGGGAAAATCGATGTGCCAGGCAGCGGTTATCAGCAGGCGGGAGGGAGGAAGAGGGCGGTGGAGGAGCGAGTAAAATTATTTGGAATTTGCTTGGTAAAAGGGGGTAACTCGGTGCTACCATCCATCAATGATGATGATTCAAGCGAATAAAGAGACAACGCTAATTACCTATACCCACATAAGTATCCTATGTACCCAAAAAAAGAAAAAGGATAAAGCATTGTAACCTTTTAGAGGCAAAGAGAAATAGAGAAATACCTAATCTTGTATAATTTAGTTCGACCACTGATTTGTCCGTGTGTGTTCGTTACCGAGACATGTTTCTTTAGTAAAAAAAATGTGAAAAATCTAACCACGTCTCTCCGTCTTCTTATTGAGAAACCCGAAAATCTCCCGTTCTCTCTTTCTCGATTTGTTTTCGACTCGTCTCTTTTTTTTTTTGCTCCCTTTTCGTTCTCATCTTTTTCTCACGTCACGGAGTTCTCAGGTAGCGCCGCCGCGCGGTCCTTCATCATTTTCTTTTTATTTCTCAGATTCAGAGCGCTCCGAAGGACAATCGTGGAAAAGAAACGGCATGCGGCGATGAATCAGCTGCTGGCAGAGAGGCATTCATCGCGCATTCTGAATTCGGTAAATGTTGTGTGTCTCCCGCATACTTTGAATGGATATTCACGCTCGCCTCGCACTCCACTCACACAAACGCAACGCATATTTCAGGATCGAGGAAACGGTAAGTGATTTCGAGCGATTTGTTTGTCAGCGATAATTTCCATAGCGCGCGCTTTACACAGAGAGAGAGAGAGAGAGAGAGAGAGAGAAGTATATTCTATAATTTTTATCATTCTCTCTCACTCTCTTTAGGCGAGTACGCGAATGTTAGCCAAAAGGGGGGGTAATGGAAGAATCGATTAAAGGACCTCCGAGCATTGTCGTGAGCTGGTAGCAAATTTACCTGTCGATATGCCGTGTGGCCGGTCCGAAGGCGCCAGCGGGGCGTGGAAGTGGAAGACTCCTCGTCGGAGACCCAAGCTCACGCTCTTAGCCTCAGTTTGCTCGCGGCGTTCACACCGAGGTGATCGCTTTTACCCGCGTCCGCGTCCGCGTCCTCGTCCTCGTCCTCGTCCGCGTCTCCCTCCGTTTCTCACGACTTTCAGAGAACGCGCGACTCGGATTTTCTCCCGTCGCTCGGCAAAAAAAAAAAAAAAAACTCATCGGCGCCTCTCCGGGAACCACCCGAGGAAACTGTCGGAAAAATCCTTGATTTTTCTACTACTTCTTCCATCTTCTTCCTCCTCCTCCCTCGTCCCCGTTCGCGATCGCCTCGCGCGAATCCCCACCCCACCCCCCGGTGCACGGGGGAAAACCGTGCGATTTTCTTCCAGCGGAGGGAAAATGGATTCTCCGCAAAATGGAGTGTGAAAGGTCATCGGCCGGTGGATTTTCCGAGCTGCCGAATCTCCTCCGAGTAGTAGGTGGACGCGCGAGAGAGCAATCGGTTGGATAGCCGTCGCTCCGGGCGAAGATACGAATCCCGGTCGATAATCGGTCGACCGGCGAAGAATGTCGAGCGAGAGAACGGGAGAACGAGAGAACGAGATCGCGAACGACGGACGCCGTCGTCGTCATCGTCATCGTCATCCGCCGCGCAAGTCAGCCAGTCGCTCTCACCTTTGACCGTTTCGCGAAAAGTCGCGAGTGAAAAGTTCCCTGCGCAAATGTTCGAGTGGTGAATACGACCTTGGATCATGGCGACCGAAGGCAAATCGACCAGCCGGACCCCCTCCCCCTCCTCCCTGCTGCGTCTCGCCCTTATCCTCTGCCTGATTTTCCTGGAGCTGCTGCGAAACGGAGCCGATGGAGCACGTGGATTCCGCAGGAACCTCAAGCCCGCCTCAGGTATGTCTTTTCTCTTTTCCTTCTCATTCTCATTCTCATTCTCCTTCTTCTTCTTATCGTCGTTCTCCTTTGGAGAACGAACGAGTCATCCGATGAGACACGGTAGTTTGCTCTCCGGATAACGAGGCCGAAGCGCAAAGAGAAATAATTGAAAAAATTGGAATTTTTCGGAGATTCGAGGAGTCGCCTCGAAATTTCTCAGTGGTTCCCAATCCCGGTCTCTACCCCCCGGAGCACTCGGCCGATTAATCGATCCACCCACCCGTAAATATCGTCTCGTTCCGATTGCACATGTTCCCCGTGTCCGATTCACGTGTGTTCCCTGGGTATAAACACGAAATATAAACAGAAGGGAATCGTCGCTTACCCGTAATGTCCCGCAGATTATGCAAATCCGCCGAGAGTGCAAGTTCTGTGCACGGGACCTTTACGGCGTCTTATTATTACCGCACGGGGAGAAAGAGGGAGAGAGAGAGAGAGAGAGAAGGAGAGAAACCTCCTCTCGGGAATTTCGATTCTTTATTGCCGGTACTCTCTCGGAACCCGATGCAAGTTTTATTATCCTGCCAAGGCTCGAGCTTTATTTCCGATCGTGCCAGGTTTTCTCTTTTCTCTCTTTCCTGCTCTTCCGTTTCTTCTTTTTTCTTTCCATTTTTTTCACCCTCTCGTTTTTCTCCCCGGTAAGTCGCGATTGCCGAAAGTGACGGGAGAGGAAAAATTGGACGTGACAAATCGTTGATTGCGCTCGATCGTCCACTTTTTCCCTCATCCAGGGGATGCATTCCCCTTTTTCTTCACCCTCGTCCTCTTCCGGCTCCTCCTTTTTCCCTCCGTTTTCTCTTGCCCTCGCAGCAAAGTGAAAAATTAGCCTCGTTGAGCGAAACGAGAGAATCGTCATTTCGGGGGTGGGGGGGGCATTGCGCGAGTGGAATTGCAGGGTCGTTAGTCTCGCGTTGAATAAGAGTGAGAGAAAGAGAAAGAAAGAGAGAGAGAGAGAGAGAGAGAGAGAGAGATATTCAAGGAAGAACCGAGGCGAAGCAGGGGTGTCGTTATAATTGCGCGGGGAAGGACAGGCGGGCTAATGAGAACTAGCAGATTCATAAGCCGGATAGTTTTTGCGAGACTGCGCGTGTGGTCCTTTGTAAAATATTGTTGAAAATTCCCAGGAATCCCTGCGGTCTCGTAAAATGTGCGTCTGCGTATTAAGTGCCAGGAGATTCCGCACCTCCCGGCTCTTTGCTTTATATTTAGCGACAAGTCGAATTGACTTCCTTCTCTCCCCTCCTGCTCCCCTCCACTCTCCGCACACTCTCATCCTCCTTCTCCTCCGCCTCGGTGTCCCCAGGCCCTTTGACACTCGACGCACCATCAAAGAGTCCACGTTGCCTGACGATCGATTTTTTTACGCCTTACGACCGGAAATCTGCCGGCAAATCTCCACGCGCATTCTTCAAAGCAGAGGGAGAGACGCACCGAGAGACAAAGAGAGAGAGAGAGAGAGAGAAAGCGAAGAAGATCGTGTGGGAACTCGGGAACTCGGGCCGATTCAAAGAAACCTTTTTTACAGTGGAAACCTCTCGTGTAATTGGTATTCCTGCTTCAGCGACGCATCCACTTCCGGGAACCCCAAATACCCCGCGGGAGCGCGGGGGGAAAGAGTGGACATTTTTCTCTCGGGGTGGCCACCACCACCACCACCACCGCCGCCGCCGTCGCCGCCGCCACCGCCGCCGCGGACCTGGGGAAGATGTGAAATCGATGGAAAGCGTTTTAAAAATAACAACGATTTACCACGGGGAAACGACGGGAGAGGGAAGGGGAGGCGAGACGAAAAAATTCCGAGATATTAATATCCCCGGGGTTCGAGGGGAATTTCGCGCGCGCGAGCGCTCGCTACTCCAAGTAAAATTGATACTTCGCAGCTTCCGCCGCGAGCGCATCCAGGGAAGACCTTAAAAAAGTTGCGTTTCTCCGGAATAGCCGACGGTAACGAGGCAATTAACGCTCGAAATGCGATCGCCAAGCGAACCGCGTTAATCGTTGCCTCGACCATCCCTCGTTGTTTTTCCGCCGCTCTATTGTTTTTTTTCTTTTTTTTTTTCTACCCCCGCCAACCCTCGCGCGTTCTCTCGCTCCATTCATCGAATCCGTTGCGTTTTCCCGCGTCTCTCCTATTCCCGGAGAGGAGGAGGGAAGTCGGATCGGCGCGAATCGAACGCAGATCGGTATTGGAATAGGGCGGCATGAATTACGACGGGGTGGGCCGGGGGTGAGGGGGGCATTGGACGATGGAGAATCGCACGAATCGCGAGAATCGCGGCCGGGCGTTTCTCGAAAGTGCCGATCGAATCCTCGAGATATCGGCCGTGGAATCGGCCCGGTCCGCCTCCGGCCGCTTCCTGTTTCTGCAATCGACGCGCGAAACACCCAAAGCGCCATAATTCCACGTCCGCCGACCATAATCACACGTCGTTCGCGAAATTTCCGCGTGGCCAATCGGAAAAAACTGGAATTAGCTGCCGCGTTTCAATCCCGATCCCGATCCCGATCCCGATCCCCATCGAGACTTTCCCTTGAATTACACAGTGACACTCATCGATGCTTCGCAATATCGGGGGGGAGGGACGCGAAAAGTGGAACGTTCGAGAGAACCCACCCCCCGCCCCCCGTTCTCGTGGAAACTCGGCCAGTGGGCGATCGTCGGACGGACGGACGGTCGACCTCGAACATTCCTCGAGTCCCTTCGCGGAAATGACGAGGAGAAAGGTCAGAGGTAAAATTTTCCGGCGGACAGTACCACACCGAGCGAGCATTTGCCATTAAAATGACCGAACGCAGATTAGGATCGCGCCGCCGCTGGTGTCGCAAGAAAAACAAGCGACGGACCCCCTATCAAGATTTTCTCCACTGCGAACGCCGGCTACGAGTTTCCATTGAAATGCTAATTCTCCTCGCGAGTGGTTCGCCAGAAGCGAAAACGCGGAGAAGGGGGGAGGAGGGCGCGACGGGGAAAATGGCCGACACCAATGAAATCATCGCTTTTCTCCTTTAGAGCGCGCGCGGATAAGAACCGGCCGATAAGAGGAGGAGAAGGTGTACGCGCGCGTCTCGTTACGGAAAAGAGGTTGAAAAGCCCGTGGAAAGCCGGTTGCGCCGCGGTTGCGCACCGGGAACGTGGGGAACAAGGAGCATTCACGTCAATCGGGACGTTTAAATCCGGCTACTTTCGCTGAAACTAATTAAATTAACGACGCCTGTCCCGCTGGTAAGCAGATAAAGCCGAGTTCTTCCTCGGTGAGTTGATACAACGCGTCACTGTCGTCTTCTTATCTTCCCTTCTTGGCGCGTCTACAATTTCTCTCTCTCTCTCTCTCTCTTCTGGACACACGCTCGCGAAAACCTCAGGGTCTTCGCGAGCCAATTAGAAGAAACTGCGAGTGTCCTCACCGGATTGCATTGGAGCGATCCGGCGATTTTGCATCGCGTTTCGATACCCCGTAGCAATTAAAACCCCATAAACATCCCGTTGTTGGGAATCGTTTAATTTTATCGTTAATTTCGCGTCGGCCGGAGCAAATCGGTACGGCGCTCTCGAAATAATCTCATTCCCAGTGTTTTGCACGGTCCGTTCATTTTGCTCTCGTTTAAATGCCGCCGGCAGCCGCATGCAAAGTGACCGGCCGGCGTCTCGCCGAGGAAGAGGAAGAGGATGAGGAGAGGCAGAGAGGGAGAGGGAGCGGGACAAGAGGAGGACAGAGACGACGACCACGACGACGACGACGACAACGACGGCGACGGAGACGGCGACGTTAAGGGACCAGCTTCACCTCGTTGATCCTCGAGACGCGCGCGTTCTCCACCGCTCCGGTAGCCTTGAACCGCGCCAGCGCGTGACCTTCGAAATCCTTGGAGCGCGAGCGCGCCCGGTACCTTCCGCTCCCCGGGTGGCCCGCTGAAAATTTCCATTTCCAGGACACGCGCGCGTCCACGGAGAGTCCACACTCTGGTGGCTGACGGGGTTCTCCCCATTCATCGGCCGAAAACTCCGTAAAACCTCAGTGGAAACTCGCTATTTATGGAGTTGCGCTCGCGCGAGTACCCAACCTGACCTCTCGCCGGTGAACTTTGAAGCCGATCGAAGCGCGGGTGGCGGCGGGAGAGACGCTCGGGAAGGATGTTCGGACACGATGGAGAGGAGGAAGAAGAACCAGACGAAGTGGTGGAAGATTATTCTCTCGAGGAGAATTTATGTCTCTTATTATTGGCTGGGGGGGGGGGGGGAGGGGGAGTAAGTGCAGGGTGGGCGGGGGACGACGGAGATGGTCTCGGCGACAGCTGAACTTTGTAACGGCGTTTAGAAGCTCTCGCTCTCGCTCTCCCGCGCGAAAGGGACCCGAGAACTCCGTTTGGGAGACTCGCATTCAAGGAATCGATCATTCATTCCCCATCGAAGTTCGCTTCAACTCCGAACACGATTCTCTCCCGCTCGATCCAATTTGGCTCGTGTTGCTCGCATCTCCCCTTCCGAGAACCGATCGCCAACGCGAAAGATAATGGCGCCTCATCCTTTTTCTTCCCCCTGCCAGCCTCATTCGCAAATAAAAAGCCTCTAATGCGACTCACCAGTCTTCCTCGTCCGTTTATTTTATCGTAATTGGATATTCGCCCCTCTCTTCGTCGCTCGCTTTCGTGGCTAAACTTTTGCTCTCCCTCTCCCTCTCCCTCTCTCTCCCCCAAACTCTCCAGATTCGTTTAGGACTCGTCGTCGTAGTCGCGCGCGACACCCCTCCAGATAAAATCCGATAGTTTGTTGCGCCATCGTCGAATTTTGCAGAATTTACCTGTCACGGAGGAACGGGGGGGAGGGGGAGGATCAGCCTCTCGGTCGTTGTCAATGGGATTGAAGACAACGCGCGATTTTTATCAGCGTGAAAATGAAGACGTCACCCGAGATACTCGCAATAAAAAAAGGATCGCGCCCACGATAAAACGGCGGGGGGTTGAAGGATCCGGACTCCGATGGAAGCGATAGAAAGGTCGCTCGATCCTCGCGAACTGATTCTCCGCTAGAGTCGGTAAAAAAGCGAAAGTCCAGAAAAATGAAGACGTCACGCTTATCTCCCGGGGAAAATAAAGAATTCAGAGTGCGCCGGTCGCTGCAACACGAGGATCGGCTCTCATAAATCAATGCGGAACGAGATAATAAATAATCGATGGACTCAACGTGCTTTTCCTATCTGTGTGTGTGTGTGCGTGCGGGCGTGTGTGCGTGTGTGTCGTACTTGCATCTTTCGACGCTCGCCCTCGCTAAACGACAAGCGGATTCACAGGCGAGAAAGGAAAGGAAAGGGAAAATCCGATTTCCTTTCAGCCCGGCCAGTTGTTAACTTTTGCCTCGTTCTTTTTTCTCCTCTCCTCTCCTCTCCTCTTCTTCTTTCTCTCGCTATTTCCGACTGAAGCGAACGAGAAGCTGCGTTTCGTTTAGCGCGCGCTAATGTCCCGAGACACTTTTCTCACGTATTTTTGTCTATTCGGAAGCGCGCGCGAAGAGAGACTAGATATTTTTGCTTCGCCCGCTCGAAATCTCACATTTTCGGCGTTCGCGCGCGTTGGCGACTGCCTGGATTCGGATGTATCCAGATTTCCGGATCGAGTTTCACACGGGGTTGTTTACCCGGAGGCTCGAATGCTTCTCGGGCAAGTCCAAATATTTTGTCTCTCCCTCCCCCCAGGAGGTATTTTGCCATCGCCGGTTTTCACCAGGGAATCCGCGTTTCTCGCATATTTTCCAAGATGCGACGAGAGGCGACCGCAGTCTCCGAGTCTTTCGTTAAACGGACTCGTCGTGGTTTCCTCCATTTTTTTTTTTTTTTCCTTTTTCGTTTTTTCCATCGACGTTCAATCGTTGCTTTTCACGAGCTAATTCTTCACGATGCGCGCGCGCGCATATCGCACGGACTTAAACGTTGTCGGCTCAAGTGCATCCAATGGCGGATTCATTATCGTTTATTTTACGAGCGGAATGAGCGTGGGCGTGATTTACGGTGTTATCCCAATGAAAACTCGACTCTCGTTCCGCGCCTGTACTTTCACTCTCGATTGTTTATCCTGCGAAAGACCCCGCCAACCGATCGGAAGATCGAACTCGATCGATCCCGAGGGAACCCTCTGAATTTACCGGATCGGCGCAAACCCGCGCGCGGGGGTGTGGAACTTTGTATCACCCTCGGAAAAAGAAAAAAACCCTGACCGCTCGCGAACGATCTCTCGGGAAATGCAAAATGGCGTCGTCCGCGGAGCGAACTCCGCGATCGGCGGATGTCGATCTGAGATTCAAAGCGGGAAGGGGGGAGGGGTGCAGGGGCGAGTCGACGACATTATTCATGGCCGGAATAGCCGTGGCCGTGATTCATAAAACTGCAGCGGAGCTCGTCGACGACTTCGTCCGGTGACACTCGCCGATCGCAATGTCGCATTAAGCCAGCGGCAAACTCCGGTCCCGGTCCCAGTCCCGCGCGTAAGTAGGGTCTCTATTTATACCGGATCCACAGCAGCATCGACTATCCTCCCGCCGTCCCTCTCCTCCCCTTCCGCGCTGAAATTCCCTGAAAAATAAGCCGTGGAAAGCGGAGAGACGAGGGAGAGACGGAGACGGGGAACAGCGAGGACGATCCCAATTCCTCCTGAAAGCGGCGGACTCTCTCCAACAGGTTTTTAATTCGATTAATATAAATGCACCGGAGCGAAGTAATTGAAATTTAATTACGCGACGTAATACGCGACGAGCGGAATCTCGAGTTTCTCGGTCGAGGTGGAGCCTGTCGGGTTGCTCGAGCGGTTCTCGCGTTCTCGCGCTCTCCCGATATCTTCGGCTAATTGCGGAGTCTCTCCCCCGGTGCACCTCGATGGCACTTGTACTCGCGGAGAACGCTACTTCCGGTTTTTAAGTGCCCCTCCACACGTTTCTCACTCGTGTGCGCACTCTCGCTCGTCAGCGGTGCCCCGCGACGGAAATAAAAGTCGAGCGACTTTGACCGGCTCGAGGATCGCCTTAAGGTTCGCTTCTCTCGCGTCGTCTCGGAGCGGACGATCCGAGACCGTCCGATTTTCGGCTCCCCGCAGGAATGTCGGCAATTTTTCCGGGGGATTCTTATCGATGGGAGAGCCAGTTGGAGGGGGGGGGGGGAGTCTCATCGTAGCGCGCGACGGCTCGAAGTCTGCCGCGAGTAATTACGGTGTCCGACGTATTATGCAAAGCCGATGGGGCCCGTGGATATGCCGAGACTCTCTAAGGTTCCTCTCTATCGAGTTTAATAACGAGCATTAGACCCCGCGCTCCGGATGCTTCGAGAAGGGTCTCAAGCACCTGTTGCATTCGCTCACGCGCGCAAATTCCCGCTAAAACTCATTTGCAAATCGAACCGGACGGAATTGCTCGTTGAAACCTCCCGCGTGAAATTCTATGCCCCTTTTAGTCGTGCTTTTCTTTTTTCTAAATTTACATTAATGTTTGACAGAAGGGTGGAGGAGACAGAGAGAGAGAGAGAGAGAGAGAGGGAGAGAATCCGCGTGATATTTGTCTGCTGGATAAATACGGCGTTTAATTTCCTCGGGATGTTATGATTTGAGCTAACCAACGTTAAAACGGGCCAGTCGTTGAGAGAAAAATTGATACATGGCAGGCTGCGTTAAACGCCGCGTAAAATGCTCCGTAAATACTAGGCCCTCGGAAAAAAATGGAGGGTTCCGTCGCGAGATTCTTAAAATGGAGCACAGGTCGCTTCCTCGTTATTACCGCCGTTAGCACCACCGGAAGTCAAAGTCGGTCCCGGTAATAAAGGATATTCGCGACATCGCGTCACACCGGAAGTCTCGCCAGATGTTGCCCGGAAACGTCGTCCCGAGATATCAAGAAAATGTCCAGAGTTTCCCGTCTCGCGGGATCCCCCTCGTCCTCGTCCTCGCGCGACTACCAAAACGCGCGCGTCTCGGGGGGACAGCGGGGATTTGCCTAAGTGATAAATGCGCGAGGGTGTTTTTTTGCGCGACACAAAGCATCCACTTAACGCCTCAAATAAATGTATTAATTTTCTGCGTGCCGGAATCCGCGCGCTCGTCGGCTTTTTTTCGCGGCGCGAGCTGCCATTAATATGGCGGCTCGTTAATGGCGCTTGGCCAGCGAGAACCTGATTAATCGAACGATCCGTTCGCAGCCAGACATTAATTACACCGCGGACAGGTTTTCATTTTCGGCTCGACATTCGCCGCGGGAAGCCACTCAAGAATGGCCTCGCATGGCTCGAGCGATCCAGCGATCCAGCGATCGATCGCTCGTTGATCGATCCCTCTCGCGCTTCCACTCAAAATTTCTGGATCGTCGATTTCCTGCGAGGAAACTACGACAACCCCCTCCCCCGCGCACGGCTCGATTCGGTCGATTCCGTCGATTCCGACGGTCTAGAAACTTTTTCCAACCGAGTCTCTCCCCTCCACCCTCCGTTCCCGCTGCGATATTCCGCAGGAGAATCGGCCGATTCCCGAACGAGGACTCTTTCGACGATCGACGCAATTCATTTCAATTTAATTTCCGGCGGCCATAACTCGCCTCGCTTCGTCGACGAGAGAGAGAGAGAGAGAGACTCATCGAACTGCTTCGGGTTTTAAGTGGCGAAAAATCACGAGGGCCCTCGCCCGTCTCGCGCCGTCTCGTCGATGCAAATCGTCCGGATCGAGTGGTGTGCTCGTTTCGATGATTTTCATCGGTACTTTGCACTGCGAGCGCCGTCTCCTCGGGGCGGTCGGAGGGGGAGGGGGGCACCGGCTGCAAAAAGGATCGAACCGCTGGCTGTTCGGTCGCGCTGGATTTCCCTGGAAGGGAACTCTCTCTCGAGGAGGGGAAATTTCAATTTAAAGAGCGAGAACATTTTTCGCGGGGCTTCCCCTCGCATCGAACTACCCGGTGATGCAATTGCGACGGGGGAGGCGCAAAGAGAGAAGAATCCACGGTAATTGCATTCCTCGGATAATCGAGTACGTGCATGGTGTGCGACAGTTACGGTGCCGCGGACGATGCCGAGTTTGAGGCCTGCGTGTGTGTAATCAGCCACTCTCCGTGGGACTTACGGGGTCCTGTGCTCCCTGTAACAAGTGGTTCTCAAGCAGATAACGTCCGCGGCGCCGTGACTTTTCCATGGGAGAGTTATGGGAGAGCGATAGAGCCTCCTGACATTTGACTCAGCGCCAGCCTCTCTCGCAAAAACTTACTCTCCCTACCCTACCTATCCCCTCTATCTAGCTATCCCGAGGCTTGCAACAACCCTCCTCCCCTCCCCTCCTCTTCCGCAATGCGGAGAGACTTTCGACGAAAGCGAGCAAATCGCGGGAAAAACTATGGGAAACGAGGTTCCCCTCGATACTGCCGTCGGAAGTTTCTACGTCAGGAAGAGATTGCGCGAACCCCGAGGCAAAACGAAGGAAGGGGGAAGAGGGAGGGGGGTGTCTTTCGAGAAACCGAGGATGGTCTTTTTCTTTCCACTTGGAACAAATACGGTGCGAAGAAACGGGGGGGGGGGGGAAGAAGACCCGAAAGTGTCTTCCAGATTTTCGGCACATTCCTCGGAAAGGAAATGCAGGGGGTGGGGGGGAGGTGACCAACGAGACGCGTTCAATGATCGGAATGAAAAGAGAGGAGAAAAGAGGAGAAGAATCGTTCGGTGGGGGGTTAAAGGGTCCACCGAAGGAACCATCGAAACCAAAGTCCAAGGTTGTGTCGTGGAGCGAAGCTTTGAGGGGTCCCGAGGAATCCCGAAGAATCCTGAGGAATCCTGAGGAATCCGGTAAGGCCCGGTCCTCGTTAGGGGGTCCCAGGAAACCTCAAAGGTCGAGGCGAGGCGGTGGTTGTGCACGTGCCCCCTCGGTTATTTGCGATCGTGACGAATCTCGAATTTTCTTTTCCCTCGGGACTCTCGGCATCGACCTGTTGTGTCCCTTCGCTTTTAAAGGGAATCTCCACGGGAACTTGTCCGCTTTTTACGGCGCTTTATCGTCGATGAAAAGAAGTACCCACGGATCCACTCGAGACTGACGAAGTCAATTTTCTTCTCATTCAGGCTGGCCTGTCTACTGTCATCGGCCCCGTCAAGTGCCCCGACACCCACAGCCCACTTCATGTTTATCAGTGTCAATTACTTTCTATAAACACGCATCGTGCCTCGCTGTCCGGGACTCGGATTATATTCTCGCTGCACCCTCGAGAAAACGCAAGAAAAACCACCTCCCCTTCCCACCCGCCAAAATAGCCTTCGTCGCCCCCTCTCTACCCGCCAGGTTCCTCCGTACTTTGTAAATTGAATTGCTCCCACGAATTCTGAGCAAAGTATTTTCCTGGAAAATTCCCGACTGGTTGCGAGGGAGAAACTTTGCGGTGCGGTGGCGGGGAAGGAGAGTCTGGATTTTGGGGCCTTAGAAGTGGAGGGGAGGAGGTAGCGCTATCAGGACCCCGAGACAATGCTCAATTATGGTCGCTGCCACATATTTCGGATATGTAGGATACTCGGTTGCGAGGCTCGAGGCGCGAGACACGACGGGGCCCTGACACTTGAATGGAATGCGAGAGTCATGCTCGGGAATCGCATCCTTTGTCGGGGCCCAGCGACGAATCTGGAGCTTTTCTCCCCCGAGAGGACCCCCGCCCAACCCCCTCTTTCATCCCCCTGACGATCTCATTTCTCAACGCGCGCGTCAAATCTTCCCGTCGACCATCTCCACCCCACAATTCGCCACGTTCCCGCAACTTCCGGCCGGTCGATTTCTCCATCGACCTCCTCCCATTGGCGTCGCCTTCGGGCCCCTCGACTTTTCCGCCCTTTCTCCGAGCGCTCGAACGACCCGCGCGGGCCCCGTTTCGTCGTTGCCGATTTCACGCTTCCTCTGATTCACGGGAATTATCGCGCGCGCGAGGAAGGAAGCGCGGGGGAGGGGGGTGGGGACCGTTTCGCAACTCGACGATTTATGCAAACTGGCGGCTCGGATCGAGTGGGCCCCGCCGGTAGCCGGGGATGACGCGTTGTATAAGGAAATGATAAAATATAGCGCATACAACGTCCCACGAGGTCGGTATCCTCGAGTCGGTGCGTCATTACGATGTTTATTTCGCATTTCCCGTGGGCGAGTTCCCCTTAATCGCCACCGTTCGTTCGCTCTGCCTCGACGTTCGGCCTTTCCCCCACCACGCGACTGATAAGGCCCCGCACCTCTCGCGTTCCTCCGCTCAGCTCTTCCGTCGCGCTCTCGTCAACAACGACGGTCCCTCCAAAAGCAGAAACGACTCGATCGCCTTCCTGCTTCTCTCTTACGTCGTAAGGCCCCGCGCTCGCGCGCGCACACACTCGTCCACGGAGAGACACGGACACGCGCGTTCATTCGCTCATAAAACCGAGTATGCTCCCTCGAGTATGAATGAAAATCCTGAATGAAACTCGGCTGGAAGGGAAGCGGGTGGGGGGGGGGGCAGAGCGTGGAAGTAGAATCGCAAATGAGCAAAACGCGATAATGCGTGGAGACGAAATGCCAAACTGCCCACCATCGCCGCGATCGCGGTGGCGACCGTTTTGCTCACGGGTCCGCGCGGCCATTTTCGGCGGGCCCCCGCCGCATGAGAACCACTGAGAGCCAGTCTCCAGCCACGGCGAGGCATTCGGTGCCGTTGATTAAGAAGCGGCGCGGATTCGCGCGCGCGCGCGGGGTAGCCGAGAGTTGGCCAACACAATGGAGGAAACCGTAAAGAGCGGGAGGTTTCCGTTAGCGGCCGGGGCCCGATTAGCCTCCGGTCAGGTGAAACCGGCCAAGAAGAAGAGCCGAGCCGAGCCGAGCCGAGCGTTTAGCGAGCAACAACCCGTGGCGCGTGACTCATGCGTCTCCGGACGCGACGATATTCGCTCTCCTTACTCGCGCACACCGACGAACGACCGGCGAAACAACGAACGACCTCGTAAACGCTTCCTGCTCAATTATCGCCGAAGACCAGGGTGTTCTACCCTGGACCACCCCCTCAAAATTCCGGGAGAGACACGCCCCGCCGCGCGGGGAACTCCCGTCGCTGCTCAGGCCGCTCGAACTTGTTATTTTATTTATTATCAGCGCAGCACCGGAATTTTTGGCCGGGGGGCGGGGAGGGGTGAACCCTCGGTTCCCATTGTTATTCCACTCCCGGTGGAGGGGAGGCTCGGAGCCCGGGGAAAAGAGGGAGAGACAGAGAGAGAGCTACGCGCGTTTCCCGAAAGGTTTCCCGAAAGTACTTCTGGCGCGCGATAAACTGTTTACAAAATATACTGGCGAGGCCGGGCCACATGCCAGGGGCCACGCACTTGGTGGTCCTTATGACTAATAGTCCCGCCGTTGTTCCTGGCGTGTTCCAGCGGTCCAGGGAACCACCGGCCACTGCCCCCGGACTTTGATGGCGCAACGGAGAACCCTAAAAAACTTTCACTCCTTCGCGCCCACTCCGGAGTTCCAACCTGGAGATTCCTCTCCCAGTTTTTTCCCGCCGTTCTCTCTCCCTTCGTGGGTTTTCCATCCTGGATCATTTTCCACCCTTACCCCCTCCGAGGAAGAGGAGGCGCATACAGCGTATACCGGGTGTCCGCCGTCCGGGAGTCGCCGGGCGAGACGCGTCCACGCGTTTCCGGCGCACGTGGACACGCGCCAGCCAACGGAAGATGGAGCACGGCTATTTCTGTCGTAATCAGTCACTCGTAGCCGGCTTAACTCTCCGCGACACGCTCTCTCGAATAATCGCGAGCTACTCCAGACACAACAGAATCTCCACCCCCTCCCGGGGGCTCCTCCGCGCAGAGTGAATTCACCTCGAGAGCCCCCGTCACTTCCGCTACGGATTTTCTAGACGCAACACCGGCCCTCGGCTCTTTGTCGCTTCTCCTCGGTGGGTGGAGAGAGAGAGGGGGGAGGGGGGGGGAGGTCGGAGAAAAATGAAGGCGAGTGAAAAGTCGACGCGGTCCTTTGTTCCCTGACAAATCTCTTCTGGAGGTGCTGGACGGGACGCGGGACTCCTCGGAACGACACGGAAGGCGAGGGGGGAAGAGGGGGGAGGCAGGAACGAGAGTAGCACTCGTTCTCCTATTAATCACGAGAGTCCGCGGAGGAGGACCCGGGGTCGCATCGGTTGTCGCGCACACGACTACATTTTGACAAGTCTCCTCCTCCTCCTCCTCACCCTTCCTGCCTTCTCCGAGGGGAGGAACGAGGCGGTGGGGGAGGATGTCGCGCGCCGATATCCAAGTCGGCGGATTTTACGACCGGATAAAGTTGCGTGGGCGTTGTAGAAGACAAATAGCCGCGGGCAACCGCGGCAGAGCCGGTCTATTCCCCGGAGACCCTCCCGATGGATTGCCCAACACACTTTTACTCCTCGCTCCTTTCCTCGACGCCTCTGCTCTGGAATTTTACCGGACGACCCACCGGACTTGACCGTTTTATCGCCACTCGCCATTTTTCTCGAACCCCGACGCTCACCCCCCCGCACCCCTGTCCGCGCCCTATTAGCCTCGTCGACGACTACTTTTAGTTATCGGACTCAGCTGCTGGGGACTTTGAAGTTTTACTGTTTTTAGCTTCGAGGAAGACAGGAAGATGGGGGGAGAGAGGAGGAGAGAGAGAGAGAGAGTATAGGAAGCACTATTGACTCGGTGGCGTAAATGGCGCCGGTACCTGCGGTCCCAGGCAGGTTCAGCCGCCGACGTATTCACCGTCCTGGAACCTGCGAACCTGTTCCTGCCACCGACGGCAACCTGTTTGCGTTGTAGTCCTGCGACTATTTGAACACGTCCTGTCAAAACGTCTCGCGTAGCGTAGCGTCGCATCGCATCGCATCCCGTCGTCCGCCCCCGCAAGCCGACCACGAGTCGACCTCGAGGAGTTCCGCGTTTGACGTTGGGAATCTCCGGGGGAATCTGGCCAGGATGAAGGGGCGGAGGGGGAGAACTTCTCGACGGGGACTCATGGAGGATCTCTCGTTGATTTTTCAGGTCACTCGCCCTGGACGAACAGGAGCACCAAGGCGACCGGACTCTTCCCGTCGGCCTTCAACGTGGCGGCGAAGGCGGACATTTTCGTGAACGCCACCTGCGGGGAGGACGGACCGGAGACCTTCTGCAAGCCCTCCGAGTCCTCCAGGTGCGCCGTCTGCGATGCTAGGAGCCCGGACCCTGGCAAACGACACAGCATCCGCCACGTCCTGGCCCCCACCCCCGGGAGATGGTGGCAGAGCCCCACCCTGGCGAGGGGCGAACACTACGAGTACGTCACCATCGACCTGGACCTGAAACAGGTGAGATTTTATTCCCGAGTGCCGATACTTTGGTCCTCGACTCTCCCCCCCCCCCCTCTATTTCACTTTGGTGACGCGCCGCTCGTTCCGCTCGATCAAAGACGTCGTTGACGGACAACACGAAAGATACGTCGTCGACGTATCGGGGAAAACCGAGACCGCCGGATGTCAATGTGGAAACTATTCGATGGGGGTTTAATGGGCTTTTAGGGAGAAGGGTGGAGGGGAGTGGCGAGAAATCTCGACAACCCTCACCGCCCCCTTGGGGACTTATCGCGTTGGAATCTAAATTAAAAGGCAGCAACTCGTTCTCGAACACGGGGGACTCGGCCGTATTTTCAGGAAATTGACTCGACACCCCCTCGCTGAAATTCCGATTGTAGATTTTCTCACGTTTGCCCCTGGGGTCTCGTCGGCGACCCGGGGATAATCGGGCTCTCTCTCTCTCTCTCTCTCTCTCTGGAAAATCGTAAACCTCCGAGTGGCCATTTTCCCTGGAAAAACAAGAACCGCCGAGCTTGATAGCCGGTTAAAGGGGCGAGTACAGGAAGACGCGCGAGTACAGGAGAGCGAGAAAGAGAGAGAGAGAGAGAGAGAGAGAGAGAGAGAGAGAGAGAGAGGTAGGGAGAGGTCCTACCCAGATGCCAGTCGAGTCCTTTCCCGGAATTTCCCGCGGCAGGTAATTTTCTCGTTAGGCGAAAAACACTCGAAACGGACAGTCTCTTGCGCATGGAGCCTCGGGAAATCGTGAAAATTCCTTCGAAACTACGAAGGGAGAGTAAGAGAGAGAGAGAGAGAGAGAGAGAGAGAGAGCGCGACGGACGATCGTAGCCGACTCGCAGTCGCAAAAAATCAAACGGCCAAGTGCAGCCCCCATAAGTCGACTATCCACAGATAGGCGTAATCTCCCTATATAATTAAGGGAGCGGAGAGGGGGTGGGGACCGCGGGGGGCGACCTCTAATTGGGGCCCGATCGCTAGTCTAATTTCCGTGGCCGGTGGAGATACACCCCCGCACACGAATAATCGCAGGATCGCCACGCACATTCTCGGTGCGCGTTCACCCTCCTTGTGTGTGTGCGTGTGCGCGCGCGTTCCTGTGCCCGTACGTGGCATATCTCAATATTCGCGTAATAAACGGTTCGAGCTCGTTAAGCTCGGAGATTGCCAGTTCCCGATGGCCGCTGGAAAAATCCCCAAAAAATCCAACAGGAATGAATGACCGACGCAATTATCCCACCTCTTCGTAAAATAGGGACTCGCCGCTGATATCGCATTAGGAAGTTTATTAGCCCGCGGGAGAATTTTCCTTCCGAGAATAGCGAAGCACCCCCCACCCCCCCTCCGCTATCAATTAATCCGAGACCCGACTGGTTTTCCGGCGGGGGGAGGGAGGGAGGGAGGGAAGAATTTATGACTTCCAGGAATTTAATTGTAATGATGTTGTAGCGCGGCCTGACAAATACGTTGCCAGATAGCGGCACGAGGGGGTGGGGCCGCAGGGGGTTAATCCGAGTTCCAGCCGATGAAGAAAGTACAGTCGTTAGTTGGAGAAACGCGCGTGCGGCTGCTAATTAATTAATCGCGCTGTTCCTCCGCTCTCTCGCGCACAGTGCGCGATACCGTTGCCCTCGGCCTCTCCGATAATACCGGCCCAGTTCCCCATACTCCACCCCACCCCACCCCCGCCCCAGCCGACGATTCATTGGGAAATTTGTTTGTTTTTTTTTTCCCTTCCTCGTCTTCTCCTTCGCCTCTCAATCGCAGCCCCCACGACCGATCGACCGACCGACCGACCGACCGACCGACCGACCGACCGTTCACTCTGATTATGCTAATCGAAGGATAAGAAGCAGAGCACGCTTATTTATGACTCTCGTTAACGTTCATTGCGCTTATTAATTTTACGAGCTAGCGACCGACCGAGGGAACCTTCCAGCTCCCCCTCGCCCCCACCCCCTCCAGGGCCGCCCGGTATTGTCAGCGAAATTGCGCGCGCGTATTCTCAAATCGACGAATTTATCGCAGACGCCGCATTTACGATGGAGGGGCGGGAGGGTGAAAGTCGGAGGAAAAGTCTGCTGGTTTTCAGAACTTCCGGTCGGGTCGGTCCTCCAGGTCCGACCGGGAGGGTGCGGAGGGGCTGACTCCTCGTCGACTCGAGTGAAACTTCGGTTCGGTTCCGTTCGGTTCGCTCGAGTCTTTTCGTCTCTTTTCTTCTCTCCCCGATCCCCTTGACGGGAGACACCTTCGAGAGTGCGGGGCCGACGGCCTCATTGTCGTCGCTCGACGCGTAATCCTTTGGGGAAAATGGCGGCTGTCGTCGGACGCGCGGGAGAGACGAGAGAAAGGGAGAGAAAAAGTTTTGGCCGAGCGGTCGGTGAGCCACGCACGCCGCCACGAAATATCCGTCATTGTTCGTGGATTATCATGGGGCGAGAGGCTGCCGCGAACACTCCGACATTTTTGTCGATCCTCCGGTCGACGAGTGAGTCATCTTCTTCGGCAGGTCGTGAATGCCCGACGCTCGATGAACGCGCGATAATACGCGCGAGCGACCCCTCGGCCTCGAGGGACGAGAAACGCGAGAGTTTTCGCCGATCCAGAGGAACCTGGATCCCTTTGTTTCTCTCCTCTCTCTCTCTCTCTCTCTCTCTCCTATCCTGCAAAACTTGCGCGGTTCTCCGTAGCTTGGATTTCCTGGTGCAATTCGAGAGGGAGTAAGTGGTGGTGGTAGATGGGGAAAAAGAGAGCTGAGGGAACGAAAGCTGCTGGGAGCAGGAAGAGGCAGAGAAACAGAAGAAAAGGAGGGAAAGAGGAAGAGAAGGCGCGAGTTGTTGAGGGAGGAGGAGGAGCAGGGGAGAGGGGGTCCTGCGTCAGAGGGCAAAAAGATGGCCGCTGCCACGGGAAGCACCGTACCGGCCTGTAATTATCGCCACTGTCCGTGGGAATTGAATTACGAGGTAAATTCGTAACTTTTGCCTCGGATAAAAAGTCAAATTCTCTCCCCCACCACCTCCCCAACTCGTGGCTGACCTCGCTTTCCTTTCGTCTCTTCGTCCGATTTCCCCTTCCTCCCTTGGCAGTGGTCCATCGGGTTCTTCCACTTCCTTTACGTAAGACTTGCGAAATCGAGCCCTCTCCTCTCCTCTCCTCTCCTCCCGTGGAATCCAACGAAATGGCACTCGCTCTCTCATCCTTTCATTCGACGCGACTCCGTCGCAGCTTCGATTTCGTCGAGATTTTCCGTCGAATCTCCGGGGGAGTCGGCAATTTTCCCTTTGGTCGAGATCCAGGGAAAACGCTCGCCGTTACCGCGCGTTATCGGAGGAATCGCGCCGGCCGCCGCTTCGTTGCGATCGCGCGGATTGTGAAATTTATCGCAACTGGCCTACCCGCGCCAGGATGTTTTTCGTCCGCCATTACGAATCTCTCGGATGATACTTCCGCAATTATCCGCGGAGCCCGTGGGAACCGAGTCACGAGGCACGCACGCCGTGACTCCGCAAGAAATAATTTCGACAAAAACCTGGATCCTAGTGGAGGACATTCGCGGAATCTACTTCTCGAGGAGAATTCGTTTCTGTCGGTGGCGATAGCGAGTAAATCGCGAGAAAAGAGAATCGACGCGGGCGAAACAGCGAAAATCAATTCGAATTTGGAGAAATCGCCTGGATAGAAAAAAAGAACACGGGTTTTATTCTCTCTCTCTCTCTCTCTCTTTCTCTCTGTGTATCTCTCTCCTCCCATTTGTCTTTTTTCTCACCTTCCTGTTCCTCGCGCAGCTTTTGTTTCCTTTGCTGCCGGGTGATCTTGCATTTAGCTTTACACATTCCACGGGTCCTTTTCTGTGGGGCCTTTTTTCCTCCCCTTTTCTTCTCTTCTCTTCTCTTCTCTTCTCTTCTTTTTTTTCCTCTCCTCTTTTTTCCTTCCTCTTAATCTCCTCGTGCTTTGCGCGTTTCAACAGCGTGAATTATTATCTCGCGCAGACGCGCGGGCGCGCGCGGCGGAGGGGGTAAGGCCCTCGTTATTAAGATATTTCGGGGCCCGGGAGATTTTATCCGCGCTCGGGGGCTCATTGTGCACGCGGCTTAAGCCTGGAAACTTCGTGACTGGCCAGCGCCAACTCGGAACGCGAGAATATCGAGGGCGAGAAGAACGTGCCGACGTTAAATCATGAGAATCGACGCGACAAAAAACTCGCGCCCGGCACGCTCGCGATCTCGCCAACGTCGATACTCGTCGCGTCACTTTCGTCATCCTGACGTTTGTCGGAAATCCCGCCCTCCCCCCCTATTCCAAAATCCCACTCAACAAATCTTCCGTCCCCTCGAGAACGAGATCCCGCCACCGCCGTCAACCCCCTCTAACCCCCAAGGAATAAAAATGATCGATCTCCATCATCGAAACCGATGAATTACTTGGGGGGGGGGGGGGAGGAATGCTGGTCGAGTGGGCGGAAGAGTCCTCGGAGGGGATTTCCTAGCGCAGGAATTCCAGGCTGGTTATTGGACGTAAACACACGCACACACCTACGCCGAGAATGAGAGAGATTTTCGATATCCTTTTCTTTTTTCTCTTTTCTTCTTTTATCAAGGATAGCTCGGGTTCCTTGAAGTGCATTTGCACAACTCATTTCACCTCAGGTATAAGGAACCATTTACCTTTACCGACAGAGTACACGGTACTCGCATACTTCGGGGGCCCCTCCGGCGAGTATTTTGCGTTCCCCCGAGAAAACGATGGTGGTGGCGATGGTGGTGCGACGGTGTGTGGTGGTGGGGGTAGAAAAAAATGGTCAAGAACCATCCCAGTGAAAACACAGCTGCGGATGAAACCGAGTGAATTCCATTATTATCCTGTCGCGCGCGGTGTCTTTTATCTCCGGACTGAAATCGGACCTGGTTTTTCCCCGAGGAGTCCTCCGCAGCGCTCGGTGACAATTAGTTCCTGTGATCTCATTGGATCCGCCACGCCTGACCCACTTTCGGCGTGCCCTCGAGGGCCAGCGAATCAAGTCGTAAAATCTGCCGGGTTCGCCTGTCGCTGGACCACCCACCACCAGCTCCCGAACTCCTTTTTCCCTTTTCTTCTCTCCTCTTCTCTTCTCTTCTCGGCTAACGAACGATTGTCCTCCGATAAGAAGTCCGGACCGGAAGCGATCCTTGAAATTCCCGGACGACGGGTAGGTGTCGACGGAAGCGCCACGATAAATCGACGAAATTGACGGACGATCGTTGAGAAGTGGGAGAGGGAGGGGGGGGGAGGATTCCCGTTTGGCTACCTATCAAGAAACTTCCCCCGACGGAGTAGAGGAGAAACTGGGGACAGAGTCTCGTTCGGTTCCTCGTCGCTCCGACGACGACTTCTGTTTCGGTCTCGAGTCCAAGTGCAAATTGGCACGGGCCCAGGCGATGGAATTTCCGCGGCAGACCGCGCGGTGTCCCCTCCGCGATTTCCCGCGGGTTCTCCCAGGGGACCCAAAGGTCCCGAGGAAAAGCCGTTCGATCGGTCCCGGAAGAGACAGCGGGGAGTTCTCTCCCCCCGCCGCGCGGATCTGCCACCGAGAGGACGAAGACCTCCGCGGAGACGCGGGAACTCTCCGCGTGGTCCGTTCGAGGTCATCGGACCCCGACAGCTTCTGGGTCCCCGGGAAAAAAACGGTAGCCGATGCAGATGTCGAGGGCACAGAGCGGAGAGACGCTTTAATATCCGTCGTTCATTGTTTTATGTTTCCTTTGTCGAGGAATTAGCATTTCAGTGTGGCGTCGCTCCAATGCGAATGAGAACCACGGATCTCCGGGGCCCTATCAACCCCCTTGGGAAGCCTCGGGAAGAATTCCCCTCTACTTTCCTCTCGCGATTCAGTCACACCCCCTCTCCCCCTCTCGCGTTTTCTCCCATACTTCCCTTAAGAAATATTTCGGAACTACCGGAAGTCCTCCGGTTCCAAGGGTGTGGAGGCTGTGGACCGTTTCGGATTATCTCGACGCGATATCCCGTTGCAGCTGGAGGTCTGCAAGCAAGGGAGGGGGGGGGGGGGCGTATTATTAATTGCCGACAGAATTAACGTAAGGCGAGTCGACGTAATCCGATTACGCGGCGATTCGAGAGCACGCGGGCATCTGCCACCGGATAGTGTTACAACCCCCTCGAGGTTCCTCGTCGGCGAATGTTCCGGACAAAACTACAACGGTCCACCCTCCCGCCCTCCTACCGACGCTACCACTCAACGACCGCTCGATTCCCCAATTTGGCGAAAGGGAAATCCCGAGGGACTTTCACGATCGAGATTATCACGGTCCAAACGATCTAAAAGCGAATGACCGTAATGACGTTGTTGCTGCTGTTGCTGTTGATGATGACGACGACGACGACGACGACGACGACGATAATCGTAATGATAATGGGAATGATCGCGATTACGATGATTGCGGTATCTCGGGGGCAGGGGGGGGGGAGAGTAATTGCCACGGGCAGCTTACTCACCCCCTCCCCCGGTGCGACGGTGTAGTACACCTGCAATCAAGGTATTTACCGTAACGATTTTACGGGCGTCGTATAATTACAAGTGCTAATCTCGGCGCTGACCATTTTTACGAGTGACCGAGAAAAGCGGGAGAGGCAACAAGAAAAGGGTTATTGTGAAACGAAATGGACGCGTGCTGCATCCTGTCGCGCGTTACAACATTACGAGCCACCCTCGGAGATCCTGTCAGGGATAAGAATACCGTGCGAGATCTGTTTACGATACAACGGACTCCCCGGACCTCCCCTCTCGCCCTCCTCCTGCTCCTCCACCGCAACTTCCAGCACCTCACCCCGGAACGTCGGCCGTTGTACAGTCGGCCAGGAGGAATCGCTCGGGGTCCCGATCGGGACCCTGACGTTCTCCGGATCCGCCGCGCCGACAGGAATTATTTTCGCCCACTGTACATCGCCGCTCGAGCAGTTCCTACACTGTCCATTCTCCTTTCTACGTTCATCTCCTTTTCATTTCTCCCGTGAAAAATCGGCTGGCTCGCTCGCCGCTTTCATTCGCTAATGACTAATGACACCCGAGATGGCGCCCGCGAAATTACTTAGCGATACTATCGCCATTACCCATCGTTTTTGCAGCTACCCCACCCTCCCCTCCCTCCCTCTACCGAATATCGATACCACCAGTCCGCAAAGACTAGCCGATCGACCGGAAATTTCTCCCGCTCGATTTCTCGCCGAAGAAAAGACCATTTTTTTGAGAACCGCATCCCCCCCCCCATCACCCTTCTCTTCTGCTCTCCCTCTATTTCGTTTCTACCGTCGACAAGATATTCCTCGAGGAGCGTCAACCCTCCCTCTCCTCTCAAACGATGGAGGATCCTCTCGTTTCTCTCCCTTCGCCTCCCGCTCCTCCTTGCAAGACCGAGATGTAAAGTACTTTGTTCTACACGAAGTTTCTCATGGACCACTTTGCGGGGTTCGATCGAGGTCAGGAGATCCCCTTAACAAAAGGCGAGGGGGCAACGCTAATAAATTGGCGTAGCGCGCGGTATCTGGGCAGGTCCGTAAATGGGGTACCCAACGTGCGCAAGAAAATTTACCGATCGTCCGGTTTCCAGCGCCGTTAAGGAGGAGTTCCCCGACTGGTTCCTCGGGGACCTGCACGCCACGACGGGGAAGAACGAGTTCCCGGTACTCTCCCGGGTTGCGCCGAGATGCGTCACCGGATAATCGAATTTTCATCCGAGTCGGAGCGGGAGCAGGAGGAGGTGGAGGGGAAGCGGGAAAATCTATTACCGTAATTATGATGGGAGTATGACGGTGCTCTCCCCCCCCCCCCCCCACGTTAATTCCCCCATTAAGGGTCGGAGAAACGAGGTTGGCGCCTCGAGAATAATCTCGACCATCGATCTTCCCCGTTCTTCGGCAGGACTAATTTCCGCTGAGGGGAGGGAGGGAGGGAGAGACGCGGAGGACGAGGAGCATCGGCGATCACCATCGAACAATTGTCGCTTCTCTTCGTCGGATCTTCGGCTATAAAGCCATTTCTGTCTCTCGATGTTAATACCGGCAGTCGCGTCCTTACAAGGACCTGGACGCGTCCAGCCTCGGAGTCGGGAGAAGCCGTCGTGGGAGCGACTTCCTCGAGAGCCGACGCAGTGGTGGTGGTGGTGGTGGTCATCCGGAAGAAAACGTCAGCTCCTGGTCGACTCGCGAATCGCGGAAACTTCCTTCCCCCGGGTTCCCTCCTCGCGAGAACCAACCCCTTCCTCGTCTCCGGAACTTCCCGTCGGCGCCTCCGCGGGACGGAACCCTCGACGGTCGTCATTATATTTAGAGGGAGGTTCCGAGGGTCGCCCGCGCGCGGTGTTAACACCGTCGACCCGAGAAGCAAACATCGATGTAAAAGAGTGCGCTGATGTATGCAAACGCCGACTGCCACGTGGCATAAATCTCTCGCCCCACCGCTGTTTGGATAGTCTATTTCCGTAGGAGGGTGTTTAACCTTGAACCCCCACCGAGCGTCGCGACCTACCCCATGTCGAGCCGAGCAGAGCAGAGCAGCGCCACGACGACGGAACCGAGAGATTTCCTCGTCGTCCCCCTCAGGTACAGTCTGGGAAATTTCAAGTCTGCCGCTCCAGGAACTCGCGTAGGAGACCCGGGGGAGGGAGAGGGTAGGAATTTCCCTCCCACGCGAGAGTCGAGCAAAACGCGATAAAAGCTCGCGAGAGAAGTTCGCGGGGGGAGAGTGGGCAGATAGGCGCGCATGCACACACACACACACACACACGCGCGCACAGGCGGTTCCCCAGGAGACGAGCACGCGCTGTCCGCCGCGACTTAACAAGACAGGGAGGAGTTCCTCGTCCTTCGTCCTTCGTCCTGTGGCTTCTTGTCCCGCTGTCGTCGTTACGCGGCCATTGTGAAGGAGCCGACGCCCACTTTCGGACCATAAAGACAGATCGCGTGGCCGCGATACCGCCGGGTCCGCTTCCTTGTAAGGACTTGGCCGGAACGAGCGATTCGACTCTCGGGGAAGCCGACTTCAATTATCCTGGACTTTCTGTCCATTCCAGACGCACGTGTGCCAACCCCGGCCCCCCAGCTGGCGCTCCGTCGCTCCTCCGTCGATTTCTCCGCGGAATCCTCGAGCGAGCGAACGAGCGAGCAACCAGCGAACGAGCGAGTAGAAGGCTAACTCCTCGGGGACCGGAATCCCCCCCCCCCCTCTCGCCATTTTCCCGCGTACTCGATAGACTCCGCGTAGATTCTCCGATTCGCCCGCGTGGGATCGTTGCTGGGATCGCGGAAAATTGCACAATCGCGAGGAATCCATTTATCGCGAGAAATTTTCGCTTTGTTACTAGCGCGAGTGACCCAACGAGGCTCCCGCGGGGTCCAAGGCTCTCGACGATCGACTCGCGCGATGGCCGACGGCTCTACCCTGCGAGAGGATACTCTCGGATATCCCGCCGTCGTCTCGGTGTCTCGGGTCTCTCCCCCTCCTCCCCTTCGAGCCGCCCTCGCAGTAATTAATTCCAGGCACGCGGAGATCCCGTCGGATAGCCCGAAAACGAGTAGTGACCTTGGCGAACCGACGAACATCGTCGGACGCGATTCCACGCCCGGTGGAGCGAACTTGGTCAGAGACGAGGCCAAAGGTCATTTCTGTCAACAGCTGGTCGCATCGACGTTCCGAAGGTCATTTCTGTCGAGAGCTACCACGCGTCAACATTTTCCGCTCTTTCCGCTTCCTCCTGACAACGTCGAGCGACGCGCTTTGTCGATAACCGGAGGAGAATATACCAACAGTCACCATGTGTTTTCCAGGTCTATCAGATCGAGTATGTGATAGTGAAAGCGGCGAATTCGCCGCGACCAGCTGCTTGGCTTCTCGAACGGTCCGTGGATGGGATTAATTTCCAACCTTGGCAATATTACGCGCCGAGTGACGAGGAATGCTGGACTCGATACTCGGTACCGCCATTAGTTGGAAAACCGATGTACGTCGACGATAATGAGGCCATTTGCACCAGCATGTACTCCAGGCAAACTCCGATGGAAAATGGAGAGGTAAGTGCGCGCGCGCGAGGTCGTTAAAACTTACAACGTTCCCCGCGCCATATCGATTCTGAAATTAAAATCAAGCGGATCTCTCGCTTCCTCGCGAAAGCGCGTTGTTCTCTCCGAAAATCCGGGGGGGGGGGGGGAGCGCGAGGAAACGATTCGCGAAGGATAGAAGAGGGTTGGCTGACAGAGTCGATCTCGCAAAAGTTTCGCGGTTTATTCGGAGGAGACGCGATTTCGAAGACCGACGAGAGTTGGACGCGCGAGAAAACTGAGAAGCGAGCGAGAGGCCGATCGTTGCGCGAGGATCGATCGATCGATCGAACGCTGTCGGTATCGCGGGAAATTAATCGCGTCTCGCTGAAAATCGAATTCGAGTGGTCGTCGAACGCGCGCCGCCGTTGGTTGCGACGATAACACGATAATGCGGTTTGCTTTTCGCCACTTTCCACACGCGATTCCACCGCCGGTCTCTCCCTCCGATTATTCATACGCTAAACTGGCCAGGACTCGACGGTGTTATTAAGAAATGCCCGCAAAAAATTCGCACGAGTCTCTCGATGTTATTACGCGCTCAGGGCATTAATTAGCATTCGGCGGCTCTCCCCGTGGAAGTAAAGTTCATGCAATTACGTGATTGGATGATTAGTAGTTTAGTAGAAGCCAGCAACAACGTCAAATCCCGTGCACGCACTTGAAGGGGAACTTCCGCTAGTTTTCCACCGGTCTCCAACCGAGAAACCATTCCAGCGGCTAACCAATTTCACGAGCTTCGGCTTTGATAAAAAGGGAGTGGACTGCGGGGAGAGACAGAAGAGACAGATAGAGAGAGAGAGAGAGAGAGGGAGTGAAAAAAGTGGAAGGATTCTTTTAGAGACTTTCCGGGAGATTTTTTCCCCCGAATCCTGTAGAAACGCAAAAGTGGCAACCCCCTGTAGAACGCGCGTACGCGAGGGACCCATATAAGGCCCGGCATCGCCTTACATGGCCGGAATGTAGGGTTCGCCGTTTTTGTTTCATCGATTCCCCCCCTCCCGAGTCCCCGCACCGCACCGCGCCGCACTGCACGGTTTCCCGTCTCCAGAGGCTGGCGTTTGCACGAAACCGATCACGACAGCGCACCGGCAGCTTTAATTAGCCCCGGCTCTTCCGAGAAATCGTACAATTATTGCTCTCCTCGATCCACCCCCTCGATCTCCCCCTCGTCCCCCGTGCCCGGTCGCCACTCGCCACCCTATGCAGAAACCCGCGCACGAATCGTCGACACGCGAGGAGAAACCTCCCCGGGCTCTGCCACCTCCACCTCCTCCCATCCCTGTCTATCCTCGCTGAATTTCTCGACAACGGGACTATCGCCGCCATTAACGCGACGTTGCCGCTTTTCTCGCGCGGAATCCCGAGGGACCGTCGTCCAATTCGACTTCCAGGGGCGGAAATCGGCCGGTCGCGGATCATCGGTGAACGGCGTTGCGAGGGGAGGGGAGGGGAGGAGAGCGCGGCGCGCGTAAGAGGTTGAAAGGATACGAGGATAAGAGGATAAGAGGAGAAAAGGATAAAAGGACCTAAGCGCGGCTCCTAATACGGGACAATCGCTCGCCTTTCCAAACGGAACCTCGACGCACACTCGCCGAGTTTATTCGCTATCGGCGCTAATTAGCGGAACCACCCGACGCGCACCGGGGGTTTTCCCTCCTTCGTCGACACAGTCACGTGACACGCAGATTCGTTGCTCGCAGGTTCACACGCACCTGGTGAACGGGAGGGCGGGAGCCCTGAACCACAGCGAGGAACTCGAGGAATTCACGGAGGCGAGGTACGTGCGACTGCGTCTTCAGGCTCTTCGTCGAGGCGGGGAGGCCATCGCCGACAAGAGGCGAGCCTTCTACTCGATCAAGGAGATCAACATCGGAGGCCGCTGCCTCTGCTCCGGACACGCGTCCCGCTGCAGGTACAGCGTCCACCATGGGGTGAGTACCTACACCAAGTTTGCTCGTTGATTCCGCGGAGTCGATGGACGGGAGTCGTACTAGCACCAAGACCCACGCGACTCCCTCAAAATTCTTTCAAGGCTAAAGATAGGGGAGTCGCCGGCACTAGGTGAGACCTGGTAGCGGACGATAGATCGGGGCTGGGGGAGGAACGACGCGGGAACGGCGTCGGGGGTCCGGGAGATAAATCCGTCGGAAGTGCCATAAAGTTGTCGTGCCTTTGTCTGGCATCACCGCTAATGGCTGGAATTGCCTTCTGTTCTGTTCTCTTCTCTTCTCCTCTCCTCTCTTCTCTTCTCTTCCGTTCGAACCACCGCGCGGTTCCAGCGGCCAGAATTTCGAGCGGGAAACCACCGCCACCGCTAGCTTCCCTCACTCCACTCGATGCCGTCAACCCCATCCCATCCCCTTCTCTCCCCTTCCAGTCTAAGTCTCCATTCAAACAACTTGCGGTCCCGCGCAAATTTTTTCCCTCCCTCCCCTCGAACAAACGGAGAGTCGAGCTCGTCGGCTCCGGGAAGAGGAACTCCGTTTCCGGTACTACCCCTACCACCATCGTCGCGACTCGAACGATCGCGGGCTGGTCTCGCCTTTTCTCGATCTCGTCGATCCTCCTCGATCCTCCTCGTTATTGAGACATCTCGCGCTCTCGCGCGCGCGCGCGCGAACCTCTTGTTTTACGAGGTGAAATTCCGTTAATTGGTTGCGCGCGAGATCGCTATTTAAACTCGGACGATAATGTCGGGGTAATAGCGAGCGCCGCTAAGTGGAGGTTAAGTATCAAAAGTGCTGCAGCTGCGCGTATGCAAATATTTGCAAATCGAATGTGCGATATTACTCTCGAGGAGGCCATGGTTCCTTTTTATGGTTATCGATACAGTAATCGGTTGCCGAGCGCGACTCTTTTATACGAACGTAAAAGCCAGATACGACGATGGCCCCAGGTTTTATGATGTGGGATGCTCGTAATTTTATGGCAACGCGCAAGATCGTCGCGCGCGCGCGCGGGCGCGAGCACCTATCAATTCCCATAAAACCTAATTCACCGACACGTTTTAAGAGCCTCCCCTTAATTGCCCATTGTCCCGCGAATCGCAACTCGATAACTCCACGGCGATCGCAGTTTTTTCCGGAAAAACTTGCGAAACTCTACGAGAGAGTCCACGGGTCATCGACAATGGGGGTAGTTTCGAATTTAGACGAGGACTCCGTTAACGGGGGGGATGGTTCTTGGTCGCTTCGTCTCCCTCCCCCCTTCTGTCGTCCACGCGCATTGTCATGGAAAAAGCAACGCGGAGAAGTTGATTCGATTATCCTCGGAGTCTCCGTCGTCGAATGTCAATTTCAATCAAGTTCCCCGCCGAGCTTTCGTCCTCTCACCCACCCCCCTCTGTCCATGTCCCTGACCCTTTCCCGCCTCGCGTATCGTGGAAAACACTGGTGGAGGAGAATGCGGAGCCTCGAAAATTCTGCTCGACCGAACCCAGCCCAGACGAGCCCGCGGCTGCTTCCAGAAAGAATTTATCGCCTCGTTGTCTTTAATTTTCGCGCAAACCAGTTTAAGAAGTGGAGGATCTAAGAGAATCAGCATATCTCCGCTGTAACTTTATCCGAGAAGTCGTAAAACTCGGGAAGAATTCGCGGGGGTAAAAAGGAGAGCGGCAAAACGGGCCAAAGAGAGAGAGAGAGAGGGAGAAGGAGAGAGAGTCCGTCAGGAAGAGAAGGCGGACGTAACTCTCACCGCGGTGAAGAGAAATGATTCCGCGAGAGAATAAACTCGATTTATGGTCTCCGTTATAATCGTCCCCGCGGAAAAAAGTTTCTCCCGGACAATTATCGGTATTTATCTAGAGAAATCCCGTACACAGTATTAGCGCGATAAACGCCTGGGAAATTGCCATGTAGGGATCGTAACATTATCCAGGCCAGAGGTTTTTTCCTCGGAGAAGGTACCTTGGCTAATGGTGGCAAGCGATTAATCTCTCGAACCACCACCACCACCACCACCACCACCTTCATGAATTTCCTTTTGCTTGTCCTACGAGCTAATTAATGATTCGCGCGATTCGCACAGTTCTCCCGCAATATCATCGAAAAACATACACACACACACACACACACACACAGCAACAGGCAACATCGTTAAGAGGCAATTAACGTGGTGCCACCACACGTTTCTCCGCGAATTCCTCGGCGACTCGCGAGTTTCCCCGAAAAAGTTGCGACTTGCAAATCCCTTTGGGATTCCCACGTATTCCCGAGGGTATAATTGAGACTTGATAAAACGCCGCGTCTGTTCCGTAGCACCAGGAATGCGAGTGCGAGAGGCACACGTGCGGAGAGAGATGCGAGAAATGCTGCCCGATGTACAATCAGATGCCGTGGAGAGCGGGCGCGAGCGGTAAGGGCTTTCACTGCGAGAAATGCAACTGCAACGGGCACGCCAACTCCTGCAGGTACGACCAGGAAGTCGCGGAGAAGCGGATGTCCATGGACATTCGCGGCAAGTTCAGGGGAGGGGGCGTTTGCGTCAATTGCACGGTAAGTTCCTGTAGAAGAGGCGGGGGGCACCCTCGCCTCCTGGGGAGCCGCCATGACGGATGACCTCGAGAGTGAGAACGACCGATACCTTCTTCCACAGGAGCACACGACTGGCATTAACTGCGAGAAGTGTCAGGTCGGTTACTACAGACCCAACGGCGTGGCCCCGGATGCACCCGAGCCTTGCGCGCCGTGCGACTGCAGCATCCACGGGAGCACGGGGGACTGCACTCCCGACGACTCCTACACATCCTCGGGGAAGGTCGGTAATTCTGGCAACCACCCGGGAACGTTTCCACGAACGAGGAATCTCGTTCCGGTGGACCAACACCATCTCCACCACCGCCACCACCACCACCATCGCCATCACACCCCTTTTTGCGCTACCTCCTCTTCTTCGTGGGTTTCCAGGTAGCGGGTGCCTGCGAGTGCAAACCCGGGTACTCGGGTCACAAGTGCGACCAATGCGCGGCTGGTTTCCGACAGTTCCCCGACTGCATGCCGTGCCCCTGCGACCCCCGCGGGATCCTACCCTCGCACGACTGCGAGGGCGACTGTCTCTGCAAGGTCAACGTCCACGGGGAGTTTTGCGACCACTGCAAACCTGGATACTTTGCTCTGGCGGCGTCCAACCTCGAGGGGTGCACCAGGTGCTACTGCTCCGGCGTCTCGGGATTCTGCACCCTGGCGAAATTGTCTCACAAAACGGTAACGACCGCCTGCTGCGTGGTTTTCGCTTACTTTCCCCCCTCCCTCTGTTTCTCGCTGTGTCGCCGTCGAGTTCGATCAAGGACGAGGGGGTGTTTTTTTTCCACTGGCAGATCTCCACCCTGGACGGCTGGCTGGTGACGGACATGAACGCATCGAGACCGGTCAGTCCGACCTTGGACACCGACAGCGGATGGTTGACCATAGCTGCGTTCGAGGTCGACTATGGCAGCCCCTTCTGGCTGGCGCCGAAAATCTACGGGGGAAACCTCCTGGCGTCCTATGGAAATAACCTGACTTTCGCCGTTTCCTGGGTCATCAAGCGGGGCGACTCCAGCGGGAAGCCAACTACCGGGCCCAACGTCATTTTGGTCGTAAGTCTTTCGCCGCTCCCGTGATGCATCACGGGGGAGAGGGGTGCTCGTGATCAATTACGCGTCGCGCTGCACCACGTACTGAAAACCACACACTGTTCCAGGGTCACAATGGGATGAGGATAGCTCTCGGCGAAGAGCAGTATAATAGCCAGGAAGCCGTGATCACTATCACGTTCCGCGAAAATGGCTGGTATCACGTGCCCAGCGAAATCCGAGACATTCCAACCAGATTAAGAAGAAGGGAATTTCGTGGTGAACCAGTTACCAGGAGCCAGATGATGAGGGTTCTCGCTGACGTGAAACACACGATGATCAGGGCTCAGTATCATTCGGAGCAGATAGAGGGGAGGTAAGAGAAAAAAAAGACAACCGAACGAAAGGACCAAACGAATCAAATTCCTCTCTCTCTCTCTCTCTCTCTCTCTCTCTTTCTCTCTGTTTCCGTCCACGTTTCAATCGATCTTTCATTGTTTTCAGCCTTCGATCGGCCACTCTGACTGTCGGGGAAGTCTCGGAGAAGGGCAAAACGGACAATCTGGTGGAGAAGTGCGAGTGTCCCGAAGGATACGCCGGATTATCCTGCGAGCGATGCGCCTGGGGTTACGCGAAAGTAACGACGAACGGCTCGGATCATCAGGATCGTCATATTTGCGTCAAGTGCGACTGCTATGGTCACGCCGGCTCCTGTGACCTTGTGATGGGCGAATGTGGTGTAAGCATCCTCCTACGAGGGTTTTGTTCCCGGGAGGGAAAATATCGATCTAGGCTCTTTGCTCTTTGCTGTTTGCTCGCTCTCGGTTGGATTTTGCGTCAAATTCGACGAGAGACTCGAACGAGAGACCCGCACAGGCGAGATCTTTCGTTCGGTTCGAATCTGCGTTTGGCGGTGGGTTGCGGTTTAACCCGGTGTGAAACCGGCTTTGAGTCGAGCTTTTATCGTCGATAAGAGGCGAGTTTCCTTACCGTCCGTCGTTAAACGAAACTTTTCCTCTGCCAGATGTCAGGAATGGCTCGCGGTACCGCGGGAGAGGCCGACGAAAATCTGACCGACCCGCA
The DNA here is from genome assembly GCA_037305995.1 of Sclerodermus sp. 'alternatusi'. Classification (NCBI taxonomy): domain Eukaryota; kingdom Metazoa; phylum Arthropoda; class Insecta; order Hymenoptera; family Bethylidae; genus Sclerodermus; species Sclerodermus sp. 'alternatusi'. Next base: position 1,905,584 of record CM074552.1, on the reverse strand, counting down.
AAATTCGATTTAGAGTGAGAATGACGACGCCACTTTTAATTTCCATGAGAAGCTTAACGAGGGTTCTTCCTTTCATCTCTCACTCTCTTTACAGACCTGTGAGCACTACACCATGGGACCAAAGTGCGAGCGTTGCATCACGGGCTATTACGGAAACGCAACTCGAGGCACTCCGGAGGATTGCAAAAAATGCGCGTGTCCGCTCGCGATCGAGACCAACAATTTCAGTCCCAATTGTCAGCTCGATAATCCCGGTGACCCTGAGAGTGGATACATCTGCACGCAGTGTCCCGAGGGATACACGGGGGACCATTGCGAGAGGTATGAGATTTCCTTCCTACGATTCTCCTCCCCTGTTTTCCCCTCACTTTGACCGGACTCTCGTTTCATCCTCGTCCTCTGCACAGCTGCGACCTTGGATTCTACGGCAATCCTCCGACTCCCGGTGGCACTTGCCAAGCGTGTCCCTGCTCCGGAGGCCCTTGCGACCAAGAGACCGGAAGGTGCCTGGAGTGCCGCGGCAACACCGAGGGCTGGAAGTGTGAAAAGTGCAAGAAGGACCATTACGGGAATCCTCTTGAACAGAATTGCATCGGTAAGGGGGAGAATCGAAGACACGGAGAGGAAAACAGAGATCGTCGGACAAAGAGACCAGAGAAAAATGCTCTGTTGCAGCGTGCGATTGCAGTCCACTGGGTAGCAGGTCAACGGACTGCGAGGAGGAGGGTGGCCAGTGTCCTTGCCATCCTTTGTTCGCCGGTCGTGACTGCTCCTTCTGCGTCCAAGGCTACGGAAACGTGACTGCAGGTTGCCGGGAATGCGACTGCGACGTGGGTGCCATCGACGGGATCTGCGACCCCGTAACCGGAAGTTGCAGGTGCAACCCCGGTGTCGTCGGTTTCCGCTGCGACCGCTGCGACCTTGACCACTACGGACTATCGGCCGACGGCTGCAAAGGTAGGTGTTTGCGCGTTTCCTTCTCTTCTCCCCGGAAGGGTGTCGAAAGAGCGTCGCCCTTCCAGTCGGGAGGTCGCGACCCCGTGGAATTCCCCACGGGAGTGGAACCGTCTTCGCCGGATCCTCCATCCTCCGGATCATCGATCTTCGATCTTTGATCGTTCAGTGAAATTTACGGGACTCGACTCGACGGATACGCGGGTCCGATGAAATTTTGATAAGGGAAAAATAGCGGTCGGGGGATTTATGGGGCTTTACCTCGGCAAGCCGGATGAGCACCAGGAATAATGGCGTGCGTGGTGATGGTGATGGTAGTGGTGGTAGGTTCTCCGTCCTGGTCTAGCGTAAGCTCTCTACCACGACTCGACTCGACTCCACTCCACTCGGATGTTTATCTCCAGGCTCCATAAATGCGGGCCACTTATCGGCCTAGACACGAGTCGTGAGTTCGGCTCGCTACTCGAGATTTACAAGGGGCCACCCTCCCCCTAAATACTCGAGCGTAACGGCCCGAGCGGTATTAATTGTAATTTACAGTCTCGACGTCACGATCCCGCAGATTTTCCGCGTGCCGAGCAGCCAGGCGACCGCCGCTTCTAATTCGAGGAGTCCACCAGATTTATTCGCCGCTCCCCGCCCTGCCTTATGGTTGAACGAGGGGCCAACAAGGGTATCGCGTCGCGTCGCGTCACAACACGCGGGGTTGATCCTCGCGCGTGGACGTCGACTCGCTCGACCGTCCGACCAGTCGTCGACTTTTACCCTTCGTAGGTAAATCAGCGACGTCCGCTGCTGGAGTATCCGACCGCCGCGTTGGTAACGCCGCCGCGCACCATGGATAACCTTGAGTTTTCTCGGAACGAGGCGGCGGCCGCACCTCGGTCTTCCCCGGTGCGAACGGAGAACGAAAAACTTTGCGTGCGTGCGTGGAGCGAGGAGGTCGCGCGATGGCTAGAAATTTCCTTCGGCTGTCGATTTCACAGAGTTCTGTCCACTATTTACGAGCAGTCCCTTCTTCCATGGGGCCATTAGAGCGGGGGACCAAGCGTGCCTCGAGAGTAAAGACGATATTATACGACTTACAGCTCAATACGTGTCAAGGCTCCGCTTTGCTTTGCTTTGCTTTGCTTTGCTTCTCTTCGCTTCGCTTCTCTCCGCTTCTCTCCGCTTCTCTCCGCTTCGCTTCGCTTCGCTTTGCCTCGCCTCGTGTCGCCGTGCGCGGAGAAAATTTTCCACAGCCGTCGAGAATCCGAAGTGACCGCGATTTGTTACGGCGATCTCTCGCATTTGGCCTCGAGATCTTCGGCAGCCGTCACCGGCGATCGCTCGCCCCAAAGAAATCGCGCGCCAACCTTCGGCTTCTTTCCTCTCCTCCCCTCTGTCTTTCCCACCCCTTCGCTCGCGTCGCTTCCATTCCGGGGAGAGGGACGGAGAAAATTCCCGCGGAAATCTCTATGGAACTCGCTCTATACCGGGAGGAGACTCGCGTCGATCGATCGAACACTCTCGAAGAGGCAAATCGGCAAAAGTACAAAGCGACCGCGAAGACTTATCGCCGGGTGAAACTTGAATGGCGGTCGCGGGCTTTAAAGGAGCGTGTCTCGTTTTCGAGCGTGTAACATTCTAGTTGCGCAATTGGAGACATTTGATGTCTCGTAATCCCGTTAGTCGAGCTCAATCGGGGCCCGCCCATTAAGAATATTATGTGCGCCGCTGTTTAATACTCTCTCTCTCTCTCTCTCTCTATATATATATCTTTTGCTCTTTCTTCCTTTCCCATTCTCCCGCCCTCTTCGCCAATAGTAGGCATTTCAAGTATGCACTTGATATACAGCCTCTCATTCACGTCCCTCAGTGCCGAGGATTATTATCCAGCTGAAATTTATTTATTACCCGAGTTTCAATGAAATCCAATAAACGCGTCTAGCAATATGGCGGACTTGCGCAGCTCCGCGGAGTCAATGAGACTCCTCCGGAAGGAGCGCGCTATTTCTCCTCTCTCTCTCTCTCTCTCCCTCTCTCTCCCTCCGTCCGCGGTGTGAAATTAGTGGAAAAGTAGTTAAATTAATAAATCGCCTTACCGTACGCGGACCCGTACACCGAGAGAATCGCGTTTACCACTATCCTACTTATCTTGGCTCGACCTCTCACCTGCTTACTTACCTGCCCACGCGCGAAAACCGGTCACCCACGCGAATCGCTGAATTTATCGAGAAACAAATGTCCGACAAACTTCTAGACTACGCGTGAGTCGCGAAAATCATAAGCTCGTCGTACACTCCGAACGATCCCCGCCCCTCCCTCCCTCCCTCCCTCCGACGCGTGAAAATTCGGAGTCTCGAGATTTCGGTCTCTCCCTCGTCTAAAATCGGCCGGGGGTCTTATCGGGGAGTACAAACAGCCGGGGCTCACTCTCATAGTCCCAAGAATTGGAGAAGAGGAAGTGGCGTGGCCATAAAATGGGAAAACAGATGGTATCTCGGGGGGTATCAAGAGGTATGCGGATACGGGGAGATACAGCGCGGCGCGAGATACCAGTCATTTTTTCGACCCCTCCCCTCCCCACCCCTTCCATCTCGCTCGCAGTCTAGCACAATCCGTCCAAGATGTTAATTAACTTCCCACGTCCCCGGGAGAGACGCCGCTTTCTTTCTCGCTGGCAAATGATACGGTTCGTTTAATGCGCGCGTGGTGGAAGTATCGCCGAGTTGCGCGCGACCCGTCGCCCATATCGCCGCGCGAATTATTTGCATTCGCGCGAATTTCAACTTGCCGGCAGCTGCGTCCATAAACAAGTCACGTGACTCCCGGGATCGGCACCGGGACCGGGACCCTCTGCACGGGCAGAGGGGCACCGCGACGTCCTAACCTACGCCAATGGCGCGGTGGCGGTGGCGGTGGCGGCGGCGGCGGCGGCCTCGTCGCCAAATAAACGACGAGAATATAAAACCGAGTGTTTCCCGCGCCACTAAATAAGCAGCGTCGGATAAAATATTAATTATTTCCTGGCATCCCCTACGCACACACAGTATTCCCGATGATATAAACATCCTATTAATTCAGTCGCGCGAATAAATTGTGCAGTCGAGTCGCTCGCTCGCTCGCGCGCTCTTCGCCTCGTCGGATTCCTCCGCTTCGGGCGGATCTTTTACCTCCTCTCCTCTCCTCTCCTCTCCTCTCCTCTTCTCTTCTCTCCTCTCTCCCATCCCATCTCACCCCTGCCGTACCCTCGCCCATACGAGCAAACAGCAGCAATTACCAGCGAATTATCAAGTGGTTTACACGAGTCATTGGTCTGGACGTCGCGTCGCGTCGCGTCGCGTCGCGTCGCGTCGCGTCGCGTGGAATCCGCAGGACTCGGAGGATCCGGACCCAAGGAGGAGGATCGTTCACTCGCGATTCGGATGCTAATCTCCGGCCGCGACACGTGGACGTTCCCTCGTAAATAAAAACCACCACCATAGCGAGTCTCTCCACCATCTCCCATGGGGTACGCGCGAGAATTTCGCACGATACGTCCGCGGACGCGCGCGCGAGTTGATCTAGCGGACACTCGTCGCGTTCATCATCGCCGTCGATACCCCATCGACCCCCTCGACCCTCCCCCCCTCGTTTCCACGAGTTCTCTGGGAAAATCGCGAGAGAATCCTCGCGAGCGAAACGCGCGGGGACAGGGGGAACCTCGCGCGATCGGCCAACTCCGAACCGGAAGTCGACCGGGATATTTTAGCGCTTTAACGCGTCGTCGCGTGGGCTACGTCCGATTCGACACGTTTCCGCGGTCGTAAAAGCGATTGATAAACTGGCCGCTTCTCCTCGACCGGCGGTACCTCCTCGACCGTCCCGGTGAAAAAGGCGGCAATTATCCCAAGGGACGATGCACGGGGGCAGGGGAAGGCTGAGGCCGAGTTCGAGTTCGAGTTCGAGTTCGAGTTCGAGTTCGAGCCCCGGGCCGTTCATCCTGGTTTTTGCGGCGGTAACATTCTCCGGCGGAACGAATCGAGATGATTTTGCAGAGATCGCTCGCGATCGACTCGCGCTCGCGACGGTAAAAACTTGGAAGGAAAGTCGAGAGGGGACCTCGACGGCCGCCCACGCGTCGTCGTCGGCGTCGTCGTCTGGCACTGGCGGACAAAAGTCTCGAGGCGCGATGACACCGCCGCTGACCCAGACACCCGGCCACGTCACTTCCGGTTCTCCCTCGGCGAGAATTCACAAAAGCGAACCCGTTATCGTGGGATTTATCAATAACGGGAAATCTGTTTTTTTTCCGGATCGTCCGCGCGCGCGCGCGCGCTTCTTTCCCGAAGAAGGGGGGAGAGCGGGGTCGTCAGAGGCATTTAGGAGAACGAAACGGGACCGGAAACGAGGTGGTGGTTCTATCTCCGTCCGCGGTTCTCTCGCGAGGTTTAATCTCATCGCTCGGTCGGACGAGTAACCCAACGTATCGAGATTTCCCGAAGCGGAAAGCTTGTAAATCCGCGGTCTGGATTTCCTCAACGCGCATCTACGTCTACTTAGGCAGAGAGAGAGAGAGAGAGAGAGGGAGGGAGATGCCTCGTACAGATATAGGGTAACGCGCGTGGGTAGACCATAACTCGCCCTGGGATATCGGCCTGTTCGTCGGAACCCGAGACCGAGTGGTCGGGATCAAGATATCTCCCGTCGGAGGAACGTCGAGAGCTCCGCTAAAATCTCCTGGGAAATTTTGCGCGCGAAAAAATACTCTTATTATTCGCGCGAACCCGGCGAAACTCTCGCGAGTTCGCCTCGGGAGGATCCTGCGACTCGCGCGAGTTCCCCTCCGTCTCGTGGTCCTGCGGCGCAGGAGTCCCGCTCCCCCCTCGTCCACGTCGGAGAGGACCGCGGAATTTTTCCTCGCTCCTTTTTTTCACGCGGACAGTGGACGGCGAGCGACTCTAGATTTACCTTCGGGGATGATGAATCACTGAGAAAGCCTCCCGATGACTCCGAGGCAAGCGTTTCGTCAGGTTTTTTTTTGCATCTCGCGCTCCCGATTAAGAACGGCCGTTCTAAATCGGCGTCTTCTCCCGATCGACACTCGTCTATTTCCCGCCTTGACAAAGAAACCCTGAGGACCGACCCCTCCTCCCCCTCCCCCTCTCCCGCCGACGTCTCAGAGTTATCTTAGGGCTCTGTCGTCCGAGGAAAGTCTTCGGCTTGGCAAATCCGAGCGAGATCCTTGGTCGATTCGTGCTTTTTTCTCTCGACTTGAGAAATTTTTCCCGACCACCTCGCCCCCCCCCCCGGGATAATTGAGGATTTAAAGCAGAACCACCCCCTTTTGATCCGACCGATCGATCTTGATTTTCCACGAAGCTGCGCGCTGCATCTTGTTAAAATCGACGCGAGGGTAACGACCCCGCGAGTCTGATGTCCGAAAAGTCCCGTTATGGGATTCGCCCGGGTAAAGCCGAGGGGGGGGCGGGGGTGCTCTCTTCCCCGCACCCTTCGCTCTACCCTAATTTTCCACCGCGCCGTCCGATAGTTCCCCAGGAATCGCGAAGAAATCTCAATAAAGTTCCGATAACTCGAGTCGACTGAAGCGAAGGCCGCTGAATCCGTGGAACGATGATGACGGCGAGGGGGATGGAGGGAGGGAGAGAGGGGTAAGCGGCGCAACATGATCGGTATTCCAGGATTCCGCGCTGGAGAATTCAGAATTCGATAAGATCTCGAATGGGTTCGCTGTCCCATTAGCCGATCGCATCTTCGGCGAGAACCGCTCGAATTTAAAGTACCTCGAAGACGAGCTACAAGGTCTCTCCCCCCGCTCATCCCCGCAGCCCTGAACCTCTCGCTCTCTCGATGCCTCTCGCGTAATTAGTTAAACGAGAATTAACGTCCCCCGCGTCAATTAACGAGTTATCCCCCCTCCCCCCCGTTCTACCACCGGCTTATTCTCCCCATAACAATTAGTCCCACCTCCCAGCGATTTATTCGCCGACCATCCACGAGGGTTCAAAGGGGCGCGGGAACATTTTTCCACGTGAAAAATCACATTCCCACGCGACGCCATGGCGTCGCGTAACGTCGCGTTATCGTTTTGCGCGTATCGCGAGCACCCGGGGGAGTCGCGGAATTCGGCGAATTCGCGGCCATCGCGAAACGTCTTTTTGCGGCTTCTCTCCAAATTTGGCGCCGTCCAGAGGGGGGGGGGGTAGGTGGGGGTGGTTCCGGACAAAGGAAGTCTGACTCTCCGATCGCGGAAAGAGAGGATACCTCGCGTGCTCGAATGCTGCCTCACCCTGGACGACGACGACGACGACGACGACGACGACGCTGATGATGATGATGATGATGATGATGATGATGATTATTATTAGCTACTAGCGCGGTGCATTCGCGCGATTAAACGCGAGCATCGGCGAGTTGAAGATTTTCATAGGCCCGGTATCGCTAGTGAATGTAAAACGACTTGTCGAGTGCACCGCGATAGATTTTCCTTTTGGCTCGTTGATCGAGGTACTAGTAGTTGAAACCGGCCGACCATGGTGGTCCCCGGGCATAGCTGGAGCGTGTAGCCAATCAATTTCATCCATCGCGTTAATTTCCATAAACTGCCCGTGCATCGCTCCTGTCCTACGCGTGTTCGCCTTTTTTACGCCTCGTCCGTGGATTTCCACGTCGCATGCGTGCGTCGACTTCCTCCTCCACGAGCTTTGGCCGAACCTCCGCAAAGCGAACCACGTGCAGAAACAGAGAAAAAGAAAGAAGAAGAAGAAGAAGAAGAGCACGAGGAAGAAAAGAAGAAGAAGAAGAAGAAGAAAGAGCAGCGGCAAATGTAAATACTCGGCCGAACCCGAAAGTGTCTCGGTTTAGCCACCGGTGGAATTTTTTGCTTTTGCGAGTTGGCGCGGAAGAGACTACCACAACCCCCTCCCCTTGGAACCCCTTCCCACTTCCGGATGACGAGAACGACGACGACGACGATGATAATCACGAGTAAACGCGACGAGCGATTCCACGAACGATTTCCGAGGTTTCTTCAAGTTCGCGGCTCCAAACTCTGGAAACCGGAAGTGACTCGACGGTAGCGCCGATCTTTGCCGTGGAATGCGATTGGACGGGGGAGAATTGACTTCTTGGAGAATCTTGGATGGCTATTAGTCGCGGGGGTAGGAGAGAGAATACAGGCGATATTCGCTGGAATATCGAGATGCCGGCAGATAGGAGACGCGGGATAAAGTTTCGAGGCGCGCGAGACTCGCGATCGGAACGGCCGCACGCAATTGCCCGTGGAAGATCCAGCGATAAATCCAGCCACTCGATCAAGCTAATGTTGCCTAGTGACTGGCTTAATCGGTATCGTCGCTTTTTACCGGATTTTTACCAGCCTCTCGCCGCCCCCTCCGCGCGAGCTCCTCATTTCGAGCATTTCGCGCGTCTCCGGAACCCCGAAGAACTCCAAGGTCAAGGGACTGGAGAACGCTTCGTTTCCATTGTCTCGGATGGTCGCGCAGCCGATTGGTCGAGGACCGCGGGGCACGCGGGGAAGGGGGTGGTGGGGCAGGCAGGAAAATCACCTCCGGAGAATCGCCAGCGGACACGAAGATCCGGAGAGAGTCGGGGGCTGGCGGGGTAGGGGCGGCCCTCGCACGTCGAATTATCAGGGCAACTTTCGCGAATTTGCCTTAACTCGTAATTTTGATGTAAATGACATTCTGTTGGTTTTCTGTTATAATGCCACGTTGCCGGGCATGCGATAATTTCCTCTCTGGCCGTGAAAGCCTAAGCGATCCTGGCTGAGGTATGAGCATAATATGTAAATTTATACGTGTCGAGGGGAGTAATTGTTGCTCCCTACAAGACGCGCGCGTTTTTTCAAGACTTGATGAAGTCATCCCGATTCCCGCCACCCCCCCACCCCCGCCAACGCCTCGCACCTCGGTCAATGATGGCTTTTTTCGGTCGATACCACCATCCACCCGAGTATTTCCTACAGAGAATTTTTTTTCCATTTTTCAAGCTGTTAAACTCCCGATAGAAAAATTTAACCTCGATCGATGGTGGTGGTGGTGGTGGTGGTGGTGGTGGTGGTGGTGGTGGTAGTGGGAGTTGGATAAAGGAAAGAAACGAACTCCAGGGAGGTTCGCGTGATTCAGGATACTTGCGGCAGGAAGTGGATCTAGGAATGTAGTATGTAGAGGAGAGTATTAAGTGCGGGGAGCGCCCGGGTATAGACCTTCTCCACGGCAATCACTGCTGGGTGGTCCCCGTCGGACATCGCCATGGGCCATTCTCGCGGACCTCCCCCTCCCCCCGCCCCTCTCCGCGCGTTCCTATTAAATTATTTCGCAAAAGAAAGCAAAGACCCCGCCGTCCCGCGGGTGCCATCCGCCCTAGTTAGCGTTGCTCCTGCGGATGACCTTGGACTTTTGACGAGATCCTAGTTTGCACGAGAGGCAGGCGATTAAGGAGAGGAGAGACCGAACGCGTGCAGTATCGAACTCGATTCTCCGAGAGATTTCGATGTGGCGACGATGGTGGTGGTGGTGGTGGTGGTGGTGGGGTAAAAAGTCAGTCGGGGAATCTGATTTCAAAATTTTTGTCCGTGGAGCTCTCCCACTTGGGGCAGTAGGAGTGTCAGATATCGTAATAGAGCCAAATTCGTATGTTTAGTCAAGCGAAATGAAAAAGCGCTGTGTAAAATGAGAGAATTGACGATGGGAAAAAATGGGAGCGAAGCCGATCTTTTAGCGGAGGCCAGCCAACCTTAGAGATTTTAGAAACGTGCCATCAAGCGGTTCCGTCGCTTCGGTCGCTCCGGTCGCTTCATTACCATAAGCCCCGAGGAAGCCTTGTTTTTCTCGGATAGACAGCTCGGTTCCCTCTCCAGAGAAATATTTCGAAAACTCTCCTGGAAAGTTTTGCAAAATCCGAAAAACAGACAAAGAAATAAACAGAGAGAGAGAGAGAGAGAGAGAGAGAGAGAGATTATCTCTCCCTCCGTGGAATACGTGGAAGCCGAATCCCCGAGACAAAAATCCAGCAAACCTCGAAATTCTGCGTTGACAAGCGAAAACACTGGGTTACGCAAGGGAATGTGATGTAACCGAATAATCCGAGAACTTCCGGCTGGGTGTCGGGATAACCAGGAGGCGGCGAGCAAGGAGACACCGCCAGCTTCTCACGTTTTCCTTCCTGCAAACTTCGCTTTCAGCGGGTTGACCCGTGCGCGGTTTTCGATCGCCAACACCGGCGAGTCGAGTTACCGTCGTCGGCCGCCATTTTGGTCCCGCGACATCCCCCGCTAACCGGAAGTGCTCGCAGCGCAGCCGAGCGTTTTCCGCTGGAACGGAGAGAGAGAGAGAGAGAGAGAGGGAGAGAGAGAGGGGGGTTCGCTCGTAAAACCGAGCCAGCCCGTGACTCGCATCCGGATGATCTATGGATCCGTGGATCCATGGATCGCGCGGATGCTTCCATCCGCGGCGAGTCCACCCATAAAATCCTCGGAGGATGGAGGAGCCTCTCCTCCGCTCCGGTAAATCACGACGCGAGTTTTCTCGATTCCTAGAATTCCTGGGAAACGGCGGATGAGCCTCCGCTCCGCTCCGGAGGGAGAGCGGCGTCGATCGGTCGAGCATCGATTTTCATCCTGGAACCACGAGACTCGGATGAATGATACGCGGATGTTCCGGGACGTGGGTAGCGCTCGAGTGCTGTAACATCGCGAGTTTACTCGTCGTGCCGTCAGGAGTCCGGAGACTTTAGAGCCCGTTAAAAAGTTCCAAGACAATGAATTCGATCGTGAATCTTGGCGGGGACCCTCATTACGTTTGGCGGACAGGATTTACGCGCGTTCCCCTCCGCCCGGGTGCCCCCTCCCCTACCAATGAGAGATATGGAATCGTCCGAGAACGACGCTGTTCGGTTGAGGGAGGGGGACAGGGAGAGACGAGGCCAATATGCAGATCGATCGGTTCGCTCGATTAAATTTGCCCCTCGCTATTATATAAATCTCCAGCCCCCTCCCTCTCGCACCCTCCACCCTCGACTCCGGCTAGATTTTTAGCGGCGTTTAATTGCGAGGAAAGATGGCGGCGACGGCGACGCTTCCGCTAATTTCCGATGGCCAAAATTGGAATGGGAAAAAGTACGGGCGAAACCTGTTGGAGTGAATTCGCTCGTCAATCATCGCGTAGCGGCACACTCATTATATTTTACGAGTTGGATTTATATTTGTATCGAGAATATTTACTGCGAGAGCGAGCGACCGACCGACCGAGCGACCGACCGACCGACCGACCGACCGACCGGTACCACCTGGACAAGTTCGGATGGTCGGAGGCAGAGCCACATATCACTCGCACGGACGATTTATCGGGGACTGGAGGACTCGTCACCTTGCCGATATCGATTCCCCCTCCCCCTTCCGCCAAACAACTTTGCCCCGAGGTATTCGCGCGAGCAGCGACCACCTCGAAAATCCCGCGGGAAAACTCACCGCCCAAAAAAAAAAAAAAAATAGACAAGATGGATATTTTTTCCACAACCGATTTCGCGGAGAGAGCGAGCAAAACCGATCGCTACGGCGATAAGAGCGAACGCGCGATAAGGAGACAAGCGCGACGGTGGGTGCTCGCGCGCACCTGCCGGCTTACCTGATGTGTGGGTGACACAAAGCGAACGCTCTTCCGCTAATTGAATACAAAAAGCGAGAAACCGCCCAGGTACAAGCGAGTGGGTGTTTTATAGCGCGAGTGCCCCGACTCCGGGGACTTATCGCAGGTGGTCCGCACCGTTCGTATACCGAGCACGAACACGGAGCCCCGTGTTTCTATCGGCCCAAGCGCCAAGTGGCATTTTGCCATTTCTCTCCCTTCTCTCCTCCCCTCTCTCTCTCTCTCTCTCTCTCTCTCTCTCTCTCTTCTAGTCTCACCGTCGGAGGAGTCGAGGGATCTGTCGGTCGCTGCAATTTTTCGCGCCGCGCAACTTTTCAGAGAGAATTCCGCGCGCGCGGGGAGGAACCTGCTCCGGGGAAATGGCACTTTGTCGAGGGGAGGAGAGGGTTGGGGGAGGGGTGTCGGATAAAACCCGGCGCGAGATAGGCTTATCGATGTGGGCCCCGATAACGAAACTGGCACCGGTTTACCGCTGAATTTCCTGACAGTCGCGCGCGATTCTCGCTCGGCCAGAAGTCGTCGCGACTCTCGTCGTCGGCCAGGAACCTCCTCCTCCTCCGCCTCCTCCTCCCTCCGAGGATTACCCTCCTACCACGGGAAACGGGGGAAGAGCCTGGAGCTCGCGGTCCTCGAGGATAACTCTCCGGAGACTGGATCGTCGTAGTCGTGGTCGGCGGTCCGTAAGAAATCGTTCGCCACGAGGGAGGCGGTGGAACGAGGAACGTAGGGGGGGGGGGAGGGAACGGGAACGAGGGAGGCGAGGGAATCAGTATGCGGTAGCGGAGATGCAGGCATGGTCGGTGTGCAAAATTGGAGTTAGCGAGAAGAGGATCCGTGGAAAGGTGATAGTTTGAGGGATGAGGGTGGGGGGAAGCGGGGGAGGGAGTGATCGGGGTCCCGTCGGGTCTGGGCCAGGGGATGAGAGGGGGCCGCGGATTAGACGCGTTCAAGACGGGAGCATGAAAGAGAGGGGGGAAGGGCAGCCAGGCCAGGGGAGGAGGAGGTTATCTGACTATACACCCACGTGCGCGGCATAGTAAACACGGAGATTCGGAGTATCTGGCCGAGTCGCGAGAGTTCCGCGGCAGGAGGGAACAGGGAGGTGGAGGAAGAGGAGAAGAGAGGGCAAAGCCAGCTAATGGTAATGGTAGCAAGCCAGTGTCCCTCCAGCCGCTGTTCAAGCCGGTACCATCCTCCTCCTCGTCGTGGTCCACGTGCCACTCGACCCTGGCTCTTCGCCGAAAGCGGAAACTCCGCCAAAACTGAAAAACCCCTTCCTCCGGGGAATTTTGCAAATTTTCGATTCTCCCGTAAAACCCCCAGTAGTGGCGTTACTCCCCTGGTCTCCTCCGGGTGGCGAGTGTATCCGCGGTGGAGTGAGCGATCGGCGAGGAGGTGTCGGTTCCCGTGGAAGATTGTTCGGTTCCGGGTATTCTATGGTGGTGGCGGTGCTGGTGGTGGTGGTGGTGGTGGTGGTGACGATCGTCGGGCAAGTGCGCGATGCCCACCGCCGAATGTCCCAGTGAATTCCGACCCGTGACTATGGGGTAAGATGTGCCCCGTTACATCCGGAAGATCATCCCGGGCCCGGAGCGTTCTGGCCCTCGGAGCGGCGGTCCTCGTCCTCCTGGAGGTTCTCGCGGCGGTGTCATGGCCACCCTCCGCGGCGGAGGCTCGCGCTGGTGGATCATCGGCGTCCCCCCTGGGTCGCGACGGGGTCGGGGTCGGGGTCGAGGACTCCCCGGGTTTAAAAGTGACAGAGAGCGAGCGGCAGCAGCGGCAACGGCGACAGGATCATCCGTTGACGATGAGGAGGCAGTCGATGGATGTTCCGGCGTTGTCGTCGTCGGCGGCGGCGGCGGCGAGTTCCTCCGTCGGTGATGAAAATCGAACTGCGCCGTCGCGCAGGGAAAAACGCGCGGTGAAAGATCGCGAGAAGAGTGCGGCGGTTCCTGGGAAACGTCGAGGGACCACCACGTTGAATTACCTGCACAGGTACAATCTCCTGGGGAACGGAGAGTCCTCGTCGTCCGGGAGGAACGTCGGCGCCGGAGCTGAAGTCGCGGCGAGTGGAGATTCGTCGAGTGGCCGAGATATCAAATATGGCGACGTCGATAGAAATGGCGAGCTCGCGAGCAATGGGGAAGGCGATGAAATGGGGGACCATAAGAGAGCGGGGAACTTTCCGGAAGGTAAAGGTCGCTCCGAGGGGAGGGCGAGGGGTCCGGGTCCGGGTCCTTCCTCCAGCCCCTCCCCCCCCTCCGGTGGAATCCAGGAGCCTTGGAGCGAGTCGTGGAGTGGCGGGACCAAAATGGCCGCCCCGACCGCTCGGAATGCAAGCGCGAGCGCGGAGCGGGGAGGAGGAGGTCCGCCGATGAAATCATCGGGGGAAACTTCGCCGAGGTTGACCTCGACGGCCACGCGGGAAGTCTCCGGTTTCCCGGACGACGAAGGTCGCGGCAAGAGGTACAGCTACTACTCGAGTTCCTCCGGTACTCCGATGGCCTACGTCCACATCCAACCGGCCTTTCCGGTACAACCCACGGCGAACCGGAAGTGCGTGCGGTGTATGGTGCTCTACAAACCCTGTTCCTCCGGGCCCAGGCCCCCTCCCAGGATATCCTTACCCACGTACAAGTATCTGGAGCCCGCCGCCAACTGGCAAGGACTCAAGTACGGTGAGTCCCAAAATGGGGGTGGGGACCAGAACGATTTCATTCTAATTCATTAGGATTGTCGCTGTCGTTGTCGTTGTCGTTGTCGTTGCTGTTGCGCAAAACCAAAGAAAGTTGGTTTTCCCTGACAATTGCTTCCAGACGAGTTTCTAATGACTAATGGTTTTTATCTGGTCGGATATCGTAATGTGACATAATACCAGGAACATGACTGAGATATCTGTTTCCATCAGTCATACTCCCCGTCCGTTACAATGCATCAGATTCAATCCGTGCCTTTCCATTCCTCTCGCCTTTCCTCTCGATCCCCGATTCGTTCCCCATAGATTCTCATGCCCGATCGTTAGTCACTTCTGATTAAAACGTTAGAAGGAACACGCGAGTTTCGTCGGCAGCCGCAGCCCCCACACGCTCCGAGCTCGCCTAGGAATTTCGCGGGGGACTCCAACGCGGAGAGATTGGGACTTCCACCGTCGTTGAGAAACGGAAGTCACTCGGTGACCTTCGACCCGGAGGATCGTGAGTGGCACTCATTAACCGCGCGCGCGCGGTGCTGGAAGTTTTCGCGGAAGAAAATCAGCGAACGATAAATCGCAATCAAGCCTCGGCCGAGAGGAGAATCTCTCCCTTTTTCTCGTCTACTCGAGCTTGGTCATGGCGGACCCACGGTGCTTCCACTTTTTCCCTCTTTTTCCCTCCTTTTCAGCAACCTCCTGCCCCCCGAGAGACTCCGGGGTTTTCCACTCTTCCCACGCTGGCGGTCCTCGAAACTTGGTCGTCCAAATTTCTCGCTAAGCGTTCTCGAAAAATTAGAATGCGGAACTCGCCGGGTTCTCCTGGCGCGGATAAAAAATTGCCGACCTTGAAGATAACGATCGGCGCGAGCGAGGTCCATGAGACTCCTCCTCAGGTAGCGTAGTAACCGAACCGAGCCGCGAGATCGGGTGGCACCTCTCTCGTGACCGAACGATTTCTTGATTGACACTTTCTCAAAGCCGCTTGATAAATTCCGACGAATGGCTTAGGAGGTGAAAAATGAGGAGGTTGGGGCGGGGAGGGTGGAGGGGGGAGAGGCGCGTTTGATAAACTTGTCGATGCAAATCGCGGAAGAATGGAAAGAGAAAGCGCGCGATTGGCTTCCCCTTAAGAAGCTGCTGGCTGATTTTTCTCGTAACCCGGACTCGTAAATTTATTCAGGTTCGACAAATCACCGATTGATTTCCATTCGAGTCTCATTGTTCGCTGACGAAACACACGCACACGAGGGCATATCGGTCCCCCGGGATTTAACGCAAATGGCGGAATGTTCGAGTGGCCGAACGAAAGAATAATCGGAGCGAGTGGTACGAGCGTACCAACCAGATAAGAATTACGCGCGACAGCTGCCATTTTGTTTCTCAAGTTTTTCCTCTCTCTCTCTCTTTGATCTTTCTCCGGTTTTTCCTCTCTTCCAGACAAAAACGCCATCTCCGCGAACGCGCGCCGCCGGATCTCTCAGAGTCGAGGAAAGGAAGCACTCGCGCAGTTTGCGTCACTCCACGCGTGTTCGAGAGAGTGTTCCGAGATGAATCCGAATGTTCCACGGAGCAAATTGAGGGAAGTTCGAGAGAGCGTTGTTCGATCGTAGAAGACTCTCTCGGGTGGGTCTCGGTCGCCACGGCGCTACCAAAATGGTGGAGGCGCTCGCGCGTATTCATCGTAAATTCATGGGGGAATCGATCATCGACGTTGGTCCTTGAATTTTCGACGAGGGTACACGCGCGTGTTCCTCCGGCCGTGCCACGGGAGAAGTCCCATTGGCTCATATTTATTCAAGTGCGATGAATTACGGTCCTGCGGGGCCTGCGGCGAGGAACTTCATCGCGCGGCCAAAGTAAAGTTGCATCAAATATCGTTAGAGGTTCGCAAATACCCGAGAGACTGCTCTGGCATAATGGAGAGTATCGGGCGACGTGGCATTCGAATGGAAAATTTAATTAGCCCTGGCAGTTAAGGATGGTATCGATTAACCCACGCACACGCGCGCGCGGCACTCGATTGGCCACGGCCTATACCTACCAAGTACCACGGGCTCTCTCTTTCACGGGCAATTACCAATCTGGCTGACCACACACGCCCCCCGCCGTCACTCCTCGCACCGGACGGCGGAGACGCTGCAATATTTTAGGGGAGAGTATGAAAAAACCGCGAAACCGTCGGCGGTGGCCAAAATACCGCCAAAACACCGGGGAGAGATCGTCCCGTGTGCGCTGTCAATTATGCAATTACGAATCTCGCACACACACACACACACACAACACCTCCCTGTGGTTTGCTCCAACTCGAAAGTCCTTAGGATTCTTTTCATCTCGCGAAGGTGAGAGGGGAGAGACACGGGTAGGGTGTCAGGGGGTTGGAGATTAAAAAACTGGCCATTTATAAGAATGTTCTGTACCTAATTGAACTTAATCTCCGCGACGAATGAGATTACCGCGAAAACGTCCTGGACGCGTCAGAGTGGTCTCGTCTCCGTATTTCGACGGACCTGTCTCTCTCAAGGACACTAATCTTTTCGACTATATCCCACGGGAATTCCATGGGAGGAGGGGGAGGTCGACGGTCGCGAGTGCCAGCCCGATCAACCGGAGTCAATGATGCAACAACCACTCGCTCTCGAGTCACGTGTTTTGGAAATGACGCGCAGAGTCTAGGGGGGGGGGGGGGGTCGAGGAAACCGGAAGTTCCCTCGGGAGAGAGCGGGAAGACCTCTGAGAAAAGTTTTCGAGAAAAATCGACGGATCTCCATCGACCCGATATCTTTCACCGAGCAAAACGAATCGGTGGTGTGGCGTGGCGTATCGTAAGGTAGCGTGGTGTTGCTGCTGCTGCTGCTGCTTATTACGCCCCCGGTAAAAGTACATTCCTCCTTTTTCGCAGGATCATCAAAAGCAAATATGCAGCGTGTAATTTTCGCACAATTGAATGCATGCACGAACACCCGTCCGTCCGTTCCTATAAATTCACGCTCGTTCGGATGCACCGCCACGTTTACACTGTAGCGTTGCGTCACGACATTTGGGGTGGGAAGGGGCAGATTTCGGCATCCCGCGATCGTCTCCTTTTTCAAAATGTCGCCGCCGCTATCTAGATGAGGAGGAGGCTTATCAGTTCCCAGAAGAACGGCGAGATCAGCGTGACTCGACTGTCGAGAACATCCGGAAGATTCCGGGGAAAAAATTGAGGAGATCCACGCGCGTGTACGCACACACGCATGCACCCCCTTGGTCACCGCGAAATTTTCTTCGCTTGAAAAAATGACTTTTGAATCGCGAACTCGCGCGCGCGCGCGAGTACTTCGCAGAATCTTTCCCGGAAGTTTCCCCGGAGAGATTCGTGCTGGGAATCCTCCGTCTCTCTCTCTCTCTCTCTCTCTCTCCGTAGGGTTTCGAAGGAACCTCCTCCTTTGCCCCCCTCCAAGGCCGCAGCTCGAAGGAGAAATGTATAATTTCAGTGTTTGAGCGGCGAGAGCGTGTTTGCTCAATGATCTATCGGCGGCAGATCGGAATGATCGATAGTGAAAAAGGAGAGCGAGGAAATATCTCAATCCTGAATTCCCTCCGTGGAGGCTGAGGAGCTGTCAGAGATCGTCAAGATGCGTGAGACACGCACGATAAGGGCAATTTACCTCTGGATATCCTCCCCCTCTTACCCCTCTTTTATCCTCCAGACTACTCTTTTACCGCCGCTCAGTCTCTCCCTCCCACGGCTTTTACGAGACCTCGGCCAAACTCTCTGCCTCCCTCCGGGTCTTCGGGATCCTCCGCGTTTTCCCCTCAGCCGACATTTTCCATCTCTTTTCACGCCCGGTCGTCGCGGCTCCCTCAAACGACCGGCGAGTCTCAGGAATCTCGCGCATTCTCCGCTACCCAAGCGTGTCTCGCACTTTTCTGCTGGTCCCTCTTCTCTTCTCTTCCTCCCGTGACCTTTCACCGGACTTCCGGATAGACCCTCGTGCCACGCCACGCCACGCCACGTCCTCCTCCTTCCCGTGGCATCAAAACCCACGGGAGAAAACTCGCGTTTTTCGACGACGATCGCGACGACGGACGAGGAGGAGAGGAGAGGAGTCGACGTTTAGGGAAACCTTGGACGAGTCCCTGAGGAAATTCTGGAGCGGACTGGTCAAACGCCCGGATAAGACGAAACTCGCGAGGTAAAAAGCCGAGATTTACTCAGTGGCTGCCGACTGGTTCGGTAGTCGAGTGCGAGAGGAGGAGGAGGAGGAGCAGGAGGAAGTTGCGGTTGCTGCCGCTCAGGAGTCTTGTGCAATGATAATACGAGTGAGAAAATCGAGTTAACGAGCGTACTCTCCAGGGCCCGGTGCATCGCGCCCCGGTAATGGCTGTTTAACCCGAGGAAGATGCAATTTATCGCGCCTCCACGCGACCACAAATCGGAATTACTTCGCCTCTTTACGATTGAGTCGTAGCGCCATTTTAATCCTCTCCTTCTCTGGCGAACGCGTCCCACTTCTCTCCTCCTCCTCCCTTCGGCGAAATTCTTTTCTCCTTCCGTGGAGAATGCGCGCGGGGGTGGCTGAAGTTTCACCGTCAATGCGCGCGCGCGCGCGCGCGTAATAATGCGCTTGAGCCTAGACGCGCGCGTAATTCCCGTCGTCCATGAAATGGCCGGTGCAGTTTCGTTTTCGCATTTGCGTTTTGTTTGCTCGCGCGCGTCGTTGGATTAGAGGGTCGCCGAAGATCTCTTCGCGCTACACCTGTTATTGAATAATCATGGGTAAGCGGCAGATCGAATCCCCCGGGAACTCCTCCCAGGTCTCTCCGCCGTAGCGTTCTCCAACGCCACGGATACGCGCTCCGACTGTTTTTCCCCTCCCCTTACCCGAGCCCCAGCTGGATCGGTATGCGGAGACGCGTACGCCATTACCCAACAGGTAAACGTCAAGTAAATTCACGGAACGAATCTTCCTGCTCTTCGCGACACGATAATAATTGCGCAACATCCTTGTCCGGACACCGAGGAATTTTTCGACACAGATTCGCAGGAAGGAAGTTCCCGATGTTTGACCGGATGTTCGAGATACGACGAGATACGTAGCTCGAGGATGAGAAGCAGGAGAAAGAGGAGAAGAAGAAGAAGAAGAAGAAGAAGAAGACGAAATAGAAGATAAAATGTAAAAGCTGGAGGAGGAGCAACTGCGGGAGCGGAACGGGAACCAGAGCGGAGGGGGAGAGGAAGGGAGGAAGAAATAAAAGAGGAAAGAGAAGGAAGGATAACCCGTGAAAGGGAGAGAGAGAGAGAGAGAAGTTCGAGAAGTTCAAAGCAGCCGCTGAACGATGCGGAGAGTTGCAACGCCGCTGGCGTTTGCGATGCATTGTGAACACTTTCCTCCTCTTTCTCTTCGATTCAAGGTCAACGATCCTGCCTCCGAGAACAGTGCCGATTTTCGCCTAAACTTCCACTGGATGAAACTCCGGCAAAAACCCAGCGGAGATGCCACCTCCCGCGCGTCCCTTCCGTTCCCGCGTCTCGGCAATGTAGGATTTGTTCGCTCGTTCGTTCGTTCGTTCGTTCGCGAACTCTCCGTCTCTCCTTGCTCTCGCTGTCCTTTCTATTTCGGTAATTCGATCGGAGATTTAACACATAGAGTGGAGGAATAGGAGCGGAAGGATCTGCGGAGGCGGCCGTCGTCGCCGTCACCGTCGCCGCGGTCTCCCGGTGGCTAACGGCGGAGGGACGCCGCACCTTGCGGTTTCCGCCGCAAATTCCCGCCGATTCCTCGTAACTTTATACGTGGAAGCGATTTCACGTGTCACGTTACTCCTTTACTCGACCGATCGACCGAACCATCGCCTCCCGCGATCCCACGAATTTCCCCGGGCCCCGCGAACGTTCCCTTTTCTCTTCCCCTCCGAACTCGACCGAAATCGACGATCCCACACCGCCCCCCGCTCCGCCCCACCCCGCTCCGAGATATTCCAGCTTTGCATAACTCGAGAACCGATGGATTTTTAGATACGAGTAATTTAATATTCAGGCCGTTTCCGGTTGCCCACACACCGACTCCTTTTTTCCCAGAAACATGTCCGATTTTGCAACCTGGCCAATCCACGAGCTTACCGATTCGCAGGTTTTCGCGATCACCCCGTCGCTCTCTGCCCGTAACAGTTTGCAAATCGCCGCTAATTGAGCGAAACTGGAAAATCCACTGGTTGCACACAAGCGCGCTTTTTTCCTCTCTCTCTCTCCTCGAGAATTTCTTTCGATCGGGACACGCGCCGCTAACAATGTGTACAGTTTCAGTGGGAGAGGCGAGGGGGTTGGAAAGGGTGAAATCGTAATTGTACAGAATCAAGGAGGAAATTCTGAAAAATTCTGGGAGACTGTGGATGCGTCATTATCTTCTCGCTTTCCTGGCGTAGCCTGGCAATCTCCGAGTACAGTTATCTCTCGTCGGACGAACGCACGAACGACGAACGAATGGAGGAAGGAAGGAAGGAAGAGAGAAAGAGAGAAAGAAAGAAAGAAAGGAAGGAAGAACGAGCATCCACGCCATAGCGATTTGCGGTGCCGCACTTTTATCCCTCCCTTAATCTTAATTAATTTCAGCCGCTTATTAGCTGGCGACCGAGCAACCTCGCTACGAGGAGGCTCTCTTACTTCTCTAACTTCGTCTCGAAAGAGGAAGAAGAGAGAGAAAGAAGAGAAAGGAGCAATAACTCTCCGCGAAGACATTTCACAAAATTCCATTTCGACCAAATGATTAAAGTCTGGGAAATTTTCCGCGTTCATCTCCGTCGGAGTTTGGTAAAGAGATGATTTGATAAAGAGAGAGAGAGAGAGAGAGAGAGAGAGACGATGAATCAATAAAGATAGCAACTTGCGAGAGTTGCGAGCGAAGCGGTTCTTCTGGCTCCGCTTATCGCAAAGTCTTTGACCGCAATTACACGATTCGGTGAAGATGGTCGGTCGCTCGACCTCTTCACCCGTTCGGCGCGATCTCTTAATTAATTTCCACGGACATCGCGGCGGAGACGAGTCCGGGGCATTTCTCGATGGAGGAAAGCGACGTTGAAGAGGCGCGCGATAAGCTTCGACCAGTGTCAGCGTAAACTTTATACGCCCCGCGATTCTTCATACGCGTGTTTGTAGAAGACCGTAGCCGTTTGTATACGCGCGTACCGCGTACGGCCTTCTATTTTTTCAGGATGACTTCACACTCACGGAGAGGGGAGAGGGGAGTATCGAGCGTCGCCGCCATTTTCTCTCCCTCTCGTTGTTTTTCATTCCACGCCGTTAATAATCCAAAATTATACGCGCTCGTTTACACCTTTGTTCATTCCGGAACGCGCGTTACCATCTCGGAGCTTCTGCCTCCCCGCGCGAGATCGGCTAATCCGAAGTTACCGGCAGGACAGCCATCGCCGAGCGAGCGTGTGCTGGTGGACGCCCTTAACGCGCTTAATACGACCCGCAGCACCTGTTCCGGTTTTACCGCGGCCGGACGAGGGTGAACGCGTCGCATAAATAATCAGGTAGTTTTCAGCCGCGAGAATCAGCCGTGGATAAAGAGATTTCACTCGCGTCGCGTGTTGCGGATCGCCTTAATCGCAGTGGTAACGGGGAGAGATCGAGAAATTCGTCGGTTTCACGCGAGAGAGTGACGCGGAGTGACCTTGGATCCGAAGGGTGGAGGGAACGTGGACGACGATGGAGAGTCCACCTGGACTTTGGGAATGGAGAGATAGACAGAGAGAAAGAGAGAGAGAGAGAGAGAGGGAGGCGGGAGAAGGAATGAAATTAGCCATTACGACGCTTCTAATCTACTCGCGGCTATCTCACTTAAGGGCGGTTATTACGCGAATCAGTTAAGCCACGCGGGGACCACTGGCATTTCTGAGGTACGAGCTCGCGCGTCGTTAAACGCCGCAAAAATCTGGAATACCTGCGATAACACCTTCTTGCCGACCAAGATATCACTGGATGCCTCGAATAATTACGTAATCTCACTCTCCAGATAGCGATGGGGCATCATTAGCGGTATTAAGTCATCCCACTCCGGATTGCATTCCGCTCGATCGGGGGGGGGATCCTCCCCCCTCTGGGTTTTTTTCCCTCGATAATTCAGGATGAACAACCCCGCGGGAGAGGCATAATGCAGCGGGGGCTCGTTTTATTAATACGCCGTCGCGCCAGAAAATGACGCAAGCGAACGGCGAACGATCGCTCAATATTAAACGCGCGAGTTTCCGACGTTGGCAGCGGAGAACCCGACGCCATTTAGCGCTCGCCATTACGCCAACGAGCGTTTACTAATCGCGCCTGACCCGCGCGGGTCGCGCGCGTAATATCGATGAAAAGCTCGGGGAAAAAAGGAAAATCGGCCCAAGCTGACGCTGCCCCACGCGGAGCAACGCTCTCCGCACGTGGGAAGACCCTGGCGATTTTATCGTTCGATTTGCGCGCGGGCGAGAGAGGCGCTCGTCGCGTGGGTGAGGATCGCCTTAACGTTTCTGCCGCGCGACGCCGACTGTCGACGGAAGAGACGACGCGGGACGAGACGAGACGAAAAAGAAAATTAGCCGATTTCAGTCTCGATCTCGTCCGACAGATTTTTCGCGATTTCTCCGCGTTTTCCTCCGAGGGGGTGAAGGGCAAAGTTCGCGGGAATCCCGCGCGACAGATTCAGAGGACAATGGCGCGGTCACGTTCGGTTCACGTAGGGGGAGAGAGAAGGTCAGAGACGCGGGGGGAAAAAACGCGATCGTCGAGAAGGATCGCGATCGAAGGAGAAAGTCTCTCCTCCGCTCCGAATCTGCTCTCGCGAGAGAATTTTTAGCCGACGAGCGACGCGCGTTCGTTCCGACGATGGGCGAGGGGGAGGAGGGAGAAGGGAGCAGTCGGAAAGTTTATTCTCTCGCGATCGTCCGTGTGATTCATCGACTTCGTTCCGCAGCCCCAAGCCAATTACGTCAGCGGCCAAGTTTTTCTCGCGTACGCTGCGATTTTAATTGCGGCGTCGAAAATCCGAGAACACGCGGAGGCGCCGATCGCCGCCGCGTTAATCATCGCCGGGTCGAAAACCCCCAGAAAATACGGCACTGCCGGGAGCCGAGTAATTGGCAATTTGATAAATAACAATTTGTTCGGCCGAGCGCGAACCGTCCGCGACGCGATTTACGATTTCCCTTTATCGAATCTCTGCATTCCCTACCGCCGGTCGGTCGGTCGGTCGGTCGGTCGGTCGCTCGGCCGGCCGATGGAAGTCGCCATCGGAAAAATCCGATAGGAGAAATCGGCCGATCCAATTTATCTAATCAGTCGGACGAATTTATTGGAATTTGACGCCATAAATTCGTGGCGCGCCGGTACCGCGCGAGAACTTTACCAGCTGACGGGCTTCCATTTCTCCCCGGCAGGACCTTCCGATTTTACGAACGCTCGCAAACGTTTGTTGTTTATAACCCACCGACGATAAAGAATAACGAGGCGGGGAAAACCGATCCCACCTCGATCCGATCCAACGCCGTTTCCCCGTTAAACGCCGTTTAGCCCCGATGCATTAGCCACTTGTCATTCTGACATATTAATTAAAATGCGGCCTGATAAGGAATCGTATTAAAATTATCAGGCCGAGCTGACTGAAAGTTGCATCGGCCTCTATCTAAATCGGCCCTAAACGCGTGTCCGTTAAAATTACGACGGTGTCAACTCGATATTACCTCGATAGGGGTAAGTGCAAAAGCTGCCCGGACGTCTTACGCGAATTCCAATTTTTTTTTTCATTTTCTCTTTTTTTCTTTTCTTCTTTCTCCGCCCGTTTCATTTATCAGCTGTCACTCCGACGGCGTTTTTCTCCAGAGTCCTCGATTTTTCCTCGTTTCCCCCCGTACCGGCGATGGATAACGACGCGTTTCTCCAGGTTGAGAAAAGCGGAAGTGGCCTCTCCGCTCTACGGAAGTCAAGTTGCTGGCAATCAAGGGGAGTTGTGGGGAGGAGAGGGGAAGATCGACCGATCGATCGGCAACGAGGAACTCGCGAGGGATCTGGTTCGATCGAGGGGGAACGAGATTAAACTCCATCGAGATGATCCTCGTAGTGATAGAGTGGCCTATCCAGGTGGCCTGCCGCCGCTAATATTTCGATCGAGACACGATAAATCCATCGATCTTCTCTCGCGAGATACGGAATCGCAGCCGCAATTATACACAGGGCCTCCTCCCGTAATTTTTTCACCGATCTCGTACCGACGATCTCCTCCGCGATTTTTCACGGAAGCAGCAGCAGCAATCGGCTGCAACGACCTCGTCGATTGATTTCTCTATGCGCTGGAAAAATTCTCGCTCTTCTTCTCCTCTCCCCTCGGAAAAGTCAAAGTCGAAGCGCGCGATGCTTCTCGACGTACATCAAATTCAGATCCAGAGGAGAGTGTTGCCTCCTGGCGTCGGATAAATTTCCTTAAGGTTAATAGCAACGTGACGCGAATCTCATAAAGCCCGCTCCTCGGTAATTACCGGTTAACTAATTACCAACGCTTCTGCAATTCGTTCCTCGGAAACTCGCTTCTTAAAGGGATGTTTTATGATAATTGCTATAGCGAAGTTTATTATCCCCCGTGTGTATTCGCGCGGTCGCGCCAAACTAATAATTCCCGATGTGTTTCCATCGATATGATAAATTAATTACATATTCCCAGAGCGAGGGAGGTTGCGCGCGCGCGGTTTCTTTCAGCGACTTCGATCTCGGAGGGGGTCCCGATCGATTTTTGTCATTTCTCCACCCGCGGCGAAGCTGATGGTGAAATATCGCGAGGTTAAAAACCCATTGCAAACAATATTAAATTACTTAGCTTGATTACCAGCGATCGAGCTCGTTTCGTTTAGTCTCGGAGCCTCGCGGGCTTCTCTCATTCAGCTTCTCCCATGTACCGGGTAACCGCGAAGTACGTGCCCGCGGTGAAAACAAATGGCGTTTTAGTTGCCGCGAAGCACGCGCGTCTCTCCCATGATGGATGCTGGCACTCGAGCGCTGATGATCGGATCAAACGCGACCCGCCATGCTTATCGCGGAGCTCACGCGCATAACTCACGCTTGTTTTTCTTTAAAGTTCCAGCCGCGAGAAATGTTTGCCGTTTGCCGATACGTGGGCGGCGCGGCAAATTGCAGCTGCGAATAATCGCGCGGAAATCACCGTTTTACCAACCCCGTCCGTCCTTACCCCCATAAAAAAAAAAAAAAAACACGCCATCCCTTCGGTTTTTAGGGTCGATCGTTTTCTTCCAGAGGATTTCCCTGAAAGAGCAGGAACGGACAGAGAGACGTGGGAAGGGAGTCCCAAGAAAGAATTCCGGAGTAACGGGGCTGAAGGAGTGTTGGTGGTGGTGGTGGTGGTGGTGGTGGAGGAGCATAAACCAACGAAAAGGATTCTCAAGGAGTTTGAAGCGTAGCGTGAAATGCACCTGACTTTTGCTTCGTCCTGTACGCACGGGGAGATGAATGAAAAACGAGCGAGAGTCGGCGAGCACAAGTGCGTGCTGGGTTTCTCAGGGCAAGGGGGTGGGAGGAGGGGCACTTGGGGCGAAGTACGTTTGGCACTTACATATAGCCCGAGTATTACGTGGGCAGGAGAAGAAAGATCGATAAAAAGAAAGTGGCGAGGAAGCTGTGGAGCCAACGCGAACCAGTCCGGACGTCGGCCCCCTCTCCCTCCCTGCCCCCGTGATGGTACGATGTTCCTCGGAGGAGGTCCCCCATGAGAACCACTGCATACCTTTCTCCACACTACTCGCCGTGCCCTCGGCGTGCCCCGTGCATGATCCCGTGCCATGTTCCTCCTGCTCCTTACCTTACCCCCTTCCTGCTCCCCCCGCCCCGCCCCCCCAGTCCCGATAATAGCAAGGAAATCGAGAGAAAGCCTCGACAAATTTTCCCCGTGGACGATCGCCGTGAAAAATTGTGCCGGCGACAAGAAAAGTCGGGATCTCCCGGGGATCGATCGTCTTCTGGAGGACTTCCGGTTCTCCAAGGACCCGGGGGTGGGGGGCGGAGTATCGGAATCGACGTCGCCGGCATGGAAATATGAGCAGCGGTAAATCCTGGCCGGCGGCTCCCCGGCGCACTGTCCGTCTCCTCCTGGTCGGTCGGTTGACCGATTCCCCGTCGACGGATCGCCTTAACTCACCGGCCTGCCACGACTAAGACCCGTCAAGTGTCAGTGTCAGGAAAACAGTTACACGTCGGCCGCTGACGGATTTCACGGAATAAATTCCCCCGCGCAACCCTCTCCTCACCTCTCTTCTCTCGTCCAACGCCGATTTTTCTCGGCTTCGCGCGGACAATTAACCGGGGAATCGGATAATGGAAGAATCTACTCGGCGCTTCGGAAGAGCGGCGGTGGATGCCACCCTCGTATATCGAAGGCGATTCGTACTCTCAACATTGTTAGGAGACTTGATATCCATTAAGGCGGCGCGGGGAGGGAGGGCACTGAAATAATAAATGTAGCAGAGTGCTACTCCGGCCGTCGCTCCTGGCTAATCCATTTTATTCCGCGCGAGCGCATTTGCATCCGCATTAGCATACGTACACTCGCGTAAGCGCTCCAGCCGCTATATTACGCTCGTGTATCGCGAAACTCCGCGCTGAATTATCGCTCGCGTTAAGCGGAGGCACGCGCGACGCTGGATCCCCCGATCCTCGTCGGCCCCGCGATCGCGATCGCTCCGAATCAATTTTCAACGATCGATCGATCGACGATGGATCCAGCGATTTATCCGACAGTCGGAGAGGAGAAGTCGAGAGAAATCTTTCCGCTGGCAAATTCGGCGCGATTCTTACGCTATTTTCGCCGCTCTCGCTATTCTCACTACACACACACGCGCGCGCGCGCGCGTCCAGTAGTTTAGATTTCAACTCGGAGAAGGACAGAGCCCAAGGCTGTTCGCGAATCCGCCTCCAAGACTTCCCGACAAATAGGCGCGATCGGGAAGAAATCACGTAGCGATTGTTCGCGCCGGCGATATCTTCGGCGGGTTTGTCGAAAAGAGACCGGGAATCACGTCCGGGACTCGCCGTGTTTGTTTGAAAAACCGAAGCCCGCAGAAGCCGCTGCTGCTGCTGCTGGACTTTTCTACAAACATTTCCTCGAGCGTTTGAATATTTGCGCAGTCGCTACGAAAATATTCCTACGCGCCACCACCACCCCGGGGGCGACCTTTGAAGAATTCCCGGATCCAGCTTTATTTTGCTTTCACGACGGGTTTGTGGAAACTGAGAATTAGGCTCGGGCGGGGAAAGTGGCGAGAAAAAGAGAGAGAGAGAGAGAGAGAGAGAGAGAGAGAGAGAGAAGTCGGTCGAATCGTTGAAAAATTCCAGAGGAAAGATCTCGCGGTGGAAATGTTCGGCGGACGCTATTACCGTCTGGTGATGGCGATGGTGGTGGATATCGCGCGATACCGCCGAGATACGGCAAAAGTATTTGCGGTGACTCTCCCGTAAATCAACCAGTTGGAATCGTACGTTCCTCGCTGAAATTAAGGGTTTCGTACTATTTTAATGACGCGTTCGCGATACTCCGTGAGTGAGTGGAAGCGCGCGCGTGGGTGTTCGCATGGGCGTCCCGCAGGAAGTCTTCCTCCGCAGGGTGTCTCATTCTCCTCTCGGCAACCTCGTAAAATTCGAGATGATCCCGTGTGATTAGTCGGGACTTTTCCCAGGAATAAATAATGTCGAGCTTCGTTAAAGCTCTCGAGGAAGAGTCTTCTCTCTCTCTCTCTCTCTCTCTCCGCGAAGGAACTGAGCGCAAACAGGTTGAGAGCGAGCAGTCTCGATTCAATTATGAAACTTAAAAAAAAGTCGAAGCGTATCAGCGCGCGCGCGCGTATCGAACGCGGATAGAAATCGCCGGAAAGGAAACAGAACGCTCGCGCGAGCGCGCGCTCTGTCTCCTTACCATTAATTTCATTTCCGGAAGTGAATTTACCCGTGGCAACGGAGTTTCCGGAGCAGCAGCTCCAAAGTCCAGAGAGGAGAGAGATTAATTTGACGCTTCAACTTGCGTTTCGCGCAAATAAATAATCGTCCGGTAATAGAACGTTCGTTCGTACGTACGTTCGTTCGCTCGTTCGCTCGCTCGATCCTTCCTTCGATGTACTTTCGACTGGCACACTGGATCGCGGGGATCCATAGATCACGCTAATGCTGTCGCTGCGGTGGCTCGTAGATCATGCCGATCCTCCCACACGACGATCGAGCCGATAAGAAATCATTGCGTAAGTGGTCTGTGATTCCTGACTCACGGATACGCAGCCACCAGCGAAAATATCGATAAATCAAAGAGTTTTCAACATTGCCATTGCCGTAACCACCCCTTCCCGTCAACCCCCCACTCCGTATTTATTCACGACCGACGCGAGACCCTGCAAAACTCCAACGACGACCATAAAGTATCCAGAGGAAACTTTTTTGTTTTGAAAAGAGAGAGAGAGAGGGGGGGGGGGTGGCACATGTGCGGAGAAGAGCAAAAGTCATATCGAAGTCTGCCGATTCTCTTATCGCGAGCGATTCGCTTTTTCTGTCCGGCGACTTGCGTCAGATGCGCTCGAAGGGCGAGAAAACGATGAGAATTCCGAGGGTCGGCCGGCCATCTGGTCTTCGACTCGAAATAGAAGAATTCACTGTGTCCGTGCAGAATTTGTCTGCGGAGCAGACACACCGAATTTAAAAGCGGCGATAAGTTAATTAGAGCGCAAAATCGTCGGGCTGCCGCACTCGAGTGGGCAATTTCGTTTTATTTCGTCGAAGAAGCCGTTCGCGCGCGAGACCTCGAGGGACCGCGCGCGCTATCTTTAGCCTTCGCGAGGAGCTAATTCCTCCTATTGACGGAATCCATCCCGGCACTCGTCGCCGGGAGAGAGACGAGGAGAGACGAGAGAAAAAGAAACAACGATCGCACGGGTCCTTCTTCTCTCGACCGATGGCGATCGGCAGAGCGATCGAAGCACGAGAATCACCGAGAGTTCTCGCTAATGTCCTGTCGATGATCCCTGCAGTTACCCGAGGAACACCCTGGTGGTATCGCGCGACACTCTTCCTCCTCCTCCTCCTCCTCCTCCTCCTCCATGTCCGTAATTACTTCCGCCTGGAATTGGCAGGTAGACTCTCCGTTCTGTGTCAAATGCCGGTAATTGCATCAAAGTGCATCCTGCTATCAAGTTCCTCTGCTCCTCTGAATGCTCGAGTCGTGTCACGGAAGATTCCTCTTCCGGCCCTCTCCTCCCCCGGACCCACCAGGAGAGACGAAGAGAGAGAAAATCGATCGACGAATCCCCCCTTTGCTCGACCCACGCGCGCCGAAGCCGGGAAATACTCCCGCGATGATTTTCCCGCCATATTTTGGCTTCCCGTTAAGAGAGACGGTCGGTCGGCCGTGAATCATCGGATGGGACGCTGCTAATGATCAACGGTAATCATTCGCCATTCATTTTCGCGGCAGCTCCTCTCTCCCTGGACCGTCCGACGGGAGGACTTTAACGATCGTTTAATTACTATGATAAATTCCCAGCAGCGGATTCCCTCGATAGTCGGCGAAACGCAATGTTTCATTCGCGCCCGGCCGGCTAATGATCGCTAACAGCCGATAATGATGATTAATGAAGGAAAGCGGCGGCGCTTCTCCAGAGCCGTGATTTCGATTTCGTGGAAAAAACAGCGCGAGCGAGCGCGAGACTCCGCGACGAGAGCAAGCGGAATCTCGCTAGCGATTCCTCGTCCCGCGTGATCCAGGCGTGACGTCAGCGGCGAACGAGCCGGGACAACATGGCGGCGTCGCCTCGCTCCGTCTCGCTCGTCGAAGCTTTCGGGGTTCGAGTTAATTTCGCGCCACTGGACAAATCGAGACGGCGCGTGGACGAGAAGAGAGAGAGAGAGAGAGAGAGAGAACACGAACACGACTCCGGAATGCGAGGTCGATCGATAATCGACGATCGAGGAACATCCGGGACTCGCGAAACGCGAAATACGAGGGAAATCGGGCGGGTGGGAGGGTGGGGAAGGAATGTTTATGGGGGACAGCTTTATAAATCCGCAAATATCTGGTCCAGGGGACAGGTTCTGAGCGAAGTTGCAGCCGGGGATAAAGTGGACGCATAAGGTTGCGCAATCGGAAAGGTCTCGCGTGGGTGTCCGGGGCTGAAATGCGAGAAGCTCGACGCGATAATAAGTATCGGAGGCAAACGGGCGAACGAGCGAACGAGCGAACGAGCGAATGGACAAAAACCACAGCAAACCTATCGCGAGGAAAACGCAACGCAATTCCTAGACTCCGAGGAGACTCTCGTGCAACCGCAAATAATTCCATGGCATTTGACGCTCGCCCCAGTCGCTGATCCACCCACTAATCGAGCGCTTTTACCGATCGGACTGTCGTCGATCCTCTAACGACTCTAGCGCTAACTCGCCTCTCTCCGGCTGCGGAAATAGACTCGCGCATTAGCGCGGCGATTGGCAAGAGCGTTAATTGACTCGTTGATTACGAACCCTCCACTCGCGCGAGCGAGTGCGCGCCCCTTCCTTCTTCTCGCGCGCGAATATCTTCCTCTCGACGCCATTGCCTCTCCTCACGGGGAATTACCCTGCTGCATAATTCCCGGCGCCATTCTCACTCTTTCACGCTCGGCGAGGTTCGTACCCTCGCTGCTACTTAATTGATAAAATCTCCGCGCGAGATCATTCACGTTTCTTCGATTCCGGTTTGAGGAAATCGCTCGAGGAGAGACGCGAAATCCCGCGACAACCTGCCTCGCCTCCTCCTTCCTGTCGCGATTATTTCATCCGCCCTCGATTTTTCCTCCAATTACACGCTTTTCATTGCCCTCGTTAAGAAACCGATGGACCGAAGAAATCCAACCCCCTTGATGAGGTTCCACCGATCAATTCCGAGCGTGCTCCCGTTCATGATCCCTCGCTACTTCGCGCCTTCGTTATTATTATCATTATTAGCGAAGATAATGACGATCTTTTTACGATCGCGCAAACTACTTTTCCGCCGTCGCCGCTGCTACATTCCAATTTACCAACGGCGAGCGATGACTTCTTGCGCGCGCGCGCGCGCGCGGGGTAAAGGGCTGTCGGCCGTCAGTGACGTCGAGTCATCACCATCCGTCTTGCCGAATGATCGATCCGTTTTTAACGCGCTCCAGCTTTGCATTCCGCGCGATCCGTCCATCTTAATTTGCTCGCCCGACATTTTTACGATTGTCTCGTTCGTCCGCCATCTTGGAAAGTTGGCGAGCGCCGGAAACCACCACCACCACCACCATCGTAGCCATCTTTGGACGACGAAGGGGACGATTCCCCATTATCGGATGCTAATTCGCGAGAAAATCGCGGGGGGAGGAGAGGGGGATGGAAAATCGCGGCAAAGGAATTGCCGTGCAATAGGCGATCGGCCTTAATGAGCGACGCCCCTGCAGCCTGCAATTTCGTCGTTTATAAACGAAACTCGCTCGTCCTTTCTTCCCCGATGTCCGCTGGACGTTTCGAAGGTAGCATTACGCACTAAGTGATACCTGACCACTCGCCGATTTATCGTTCGATAAATTGCACGCTATTACCGACCGAGCAGCCGACAGGCTCCTTCCGTAACGCAAAATCCCCCTGGGATTCCCCGCGGGAATGCGCGAAAGTCCCCGAAAACTCGGCTCGATCGACTTTCCCGAAAATGTCAGTCCAGAACTCTCTCTCCTCACTCTCTCTCTCTCTCTCTCTCTCTCGTCTCTCCGAACTGAGAAAAGGGGAAAGGGGAAGCGAGGGGTGGAAATTTCACATTTACCCGGAGTTAACGGGGAAGGGCAGGAAAGGGAGAGACGGGATAGGGGGAAGCACCGCCGCGGGCTGCGCGGATCAATTAGGATTTTTCCGAGACTCGGCGAGCTCGCTTAATAAGATGTCCGTACAATGGGGGAGAGAAGCATGAATAGTTATGGGAGGTCTTAATCACCGCGGCGGAAAAGTTTAGCGGCTTGTTACGAGGAACATAGTGGGCAAGTGACACATGATAAATACAGCCGACTCTGCCGGCCAGCAAAATCCCGGCCGTTAAGAGCGCGCCCGGCTAAAACATAAATAATGATCTTACACCTCTAATCCTGTAATGCATTCAGGGACTCGCCATATGGGATAAACAGCAATTTCCCTATCCAGAGTCGAGTTTAGCAGCTCCTGGCCTTCGACTCGTTATTACGACGCTCCGACGAACTCTGAGAAATCGTTTGCTCGGTCGCTCGTGAAAAATAGGGGAATGCCCCCCGTGTACCGCTGGATTTTCTTCTTCTTTTTTTTTTTTTTTGTTCACCCAGTAAGGTAAAACCGACGGGGGTCGAAGGTAGAAGGAGCAGGAGAGGAAGGGAGGAAGGGATCCTGGATCACGATCGCCGATAGATCGCGAGCTTCTTCTAATCCAACGGATGGATCCCGTGCCGGATCTCCTGTAATTTCTTTCAATTCACTCCGTGCCCTCTATGTCGAATCGTATTATCATCATCGATCGAAACGAATCGACGCGGAGCTCGAGAACCGGTCCCGCTCTCGCGTTCATCCCTCGATCTCGATTCTTGCGCAACAAAAGGAAGAGCCATCGCTCATAGCAGTGCGCCATGACAGGTATTGACACAATCGTTCAATTTAATCCGTATAATATTAACCCGTTCCTCCGGAGAGGGATGACGCTGTATTTATCGTCGGTTCCGCGATAGCTTTAGCGGTTTCCATCCGGAATAATGCGTGGCGTTGCGTCGCGTCGCGTCGCGTAATAAAGACGACCGAACGAGGCCCGCGGGAGTCTCGTCGAAAATCAACATGGCGTCGGGGAAGATCCGCTGGAATCTCCGAACTGACCGACCAAGTCGATCTCCTCCTCGCGAGTCGAGTCCTTTGTCATTTGACCTTGATGATAAGATCGATAAGATCCGACGTTACGACGTTGCGCTCGTTTCTGACGAAATTCATTCGCCCGATCAAGTTCGTCGATGAAATCCTCCTCCGAGGGGACCCGATAATCGATACGGGAGAAACGATCGTTAAATGGGACTTAATTGGAAAGGTGAGTCGCCGAGGATAAACTCGTCTTTATCGGGGTGCCCCCGATCTTTCGGGAGTTTTCGCTATCGGCGTTCGCAAACGATCGTCGATCCGGACCCGATAAATCACTCCGGGATATCGAGACGAGCCAACGAGAACGCGCGCGCGCGCGCGCACCATGCTGGAGGAGCGTTCTATTACCGGGGGCGTGTTTTCCATGGAAAAATCGAGAAAAGCTTATGCTCGTAATGATAATGTTTGTCGCGATGTGTCACTCCTGCAATTTATTAGTTTAACGAGCGACAACGGCAAAGCTGCCCGACCATTTGCATAATTTAATATGGCAGCCTCGTGCAGGGTACAACCTACTTATCAATAACTCTCGACCAAATCCGATCAGGATTATCTTGGCTGGGATTATCCTCTCTAATAAGCCAGCTGGGCTTGATAAGTCGATATTTCATTACTTCATTTGCATGCCCGAGGTTGCTCGCTCCGCGAGTAACGAAAAATGACGGGGGGCTCCCCTCGAGACTCTGCTGAAACGTCTCTCCCTCTCTCTCTCTCTCTCTCTTTCTACAGGTCGAATCAAATTTCCCCGGTGTCAGTTTTCCGAAAATCGCGAGCGACCCTAGTCATCGCCATCTTCTTCCGCATTTCAGGTTGCAGGTGCAACATCTTAGGCTCGACCAATTCCGCCTGCGACATCGTGTCGGGTCAGTGTCAGTGCAAGCCCCAGGTGACCGGCAGGCAATGCGACCAGTGCCAGGTAAAACCTCTCGCGCAATCCGTTTAATCCGCTAAAATCCGCAAGGACGAGGCGGAAAGTTCTCAAGTTACCTTCGCTTCGTTTGCTTTCGCAGCCTGGTCACTGGGGATTGGCCAGCGGAGCTGGATGCGCACCCTGCGGATGCGACGCCATGGGAGCGGTGAATTCCACGTGCGACGCGAGTACCGGACAGTGTCGGTGCAAACCAGGTGTGACCGGAGGTCGCTGCGACAGCTGCGCTCCAGGATACTACGGATTCTCGACGAACGGATGCTACCGTAAGTCGAAGGAGCGAGGAGAGACCTTGGATCGTTTGGGTCCTTAGATCGTTCGATCGTTCGTTCATTGGACCGTTCCGTTCCATTCCGTTCCAGTTTGCGAAACTTGCACCCGCGCGGGACACGTCTGCGACCCTGACACCGGACGGTGCGTTTGCCCCAGTTTGACCTTCGGGGAGCACTGCGACAGGTGCAGGCCGGGCTCCTGGAATTTGCTGCCGGGAATTGGCTGCAAGCCGTGCGGCTGCACCTTCGGGTCAACCAAGTCCCAGTGCGACCATCAAGGTCAGTGTCCTTGCAGGCTGGGATACGCGGGACTCAGGTGCGAGCGCTGCGCCAGAGGATACTACGGCTATCCAAAATGTCGACCCTGCAGCTGCAACCTGCACGGGAGCCAACACTGTCAGGACGGACCCTGCGAGTGCGACGAGACCGGACAGTGTCCTTGTAAGGTAAGGAAACGAGATCCCCCCGGCGTTCGTTCTCTCGAACTTGCGGAAGCTACGGGACTTCCGGATAGAGCGGGTAGCCGATAGGTCGTAGGCAATTGTTGAAATCCAATGACTCGTCGACAGGAATACGCCATTGGCAGGCAGTGCGATAAGTGCAAGGAAGGCACCTTCGGCTTGTCCTTTGAGAACCCAAAAGGCTGCACGGAATGCTTCTGCTTCGGAAGGTCCACCTCCTGCCAGGAGTCCGGACTGAGCTGGGGTCAACGAAGGCTGAAGCGTCCTCGAGTTCTTTACGTCAACGACACCGTGGATGACGTCATAGTAAGAAGTTCTCGATCGTTTCGCAGAGGCTCCAGTTTCTTCGTATTTTAGCGAAGGCTTCGGACCCTCTCTCTCTCTCTCTCTCTCTCTCCCTCTCTCTTCTCATCTCTTCCCCTCTCTCTCTCTTCTGTTCACGTTAGGTGTCCTTGTACGGTCTTCCCGTGATTCTGCCATCTTTAAACGGAGGCCTGAACGTCACGAATGGACTGTCGATTATTCCAGGCACCGACGGGGACGTCACTTTGCCCTCCAATCTCTACTACAGTTATCCATTGTACTGGAAACTGCCAGATTCGTTCTTGGGGGATAAGGTGACCACCGCCGATATTCTTCGATCGAGTCCTCTTCGCCTGGAAGAGAGAGACTCCTCTCCCCAGGTGGTATCGAAAAGCTTTCTCATTCCTCTCTGCTTGTCCCCCAGGTGGTTTCTTACGGAGGCTTCCTGAGATTCAAAACATCCACGGAGGGTGGCATACCCATAAGGTCCAACCTGATCTATCCCCTCGTACAGTTGCAAGGAAACGATAAAATTATCCTGGAGTACTACCCGCCCCTCCCCATTGCCGACGGTCGCTACGAAGTCAGGTACGTGCTCTTTGCTCGAATGTCCGAAAACCGCGTATATTCTTATCATCGTCGCATCTCGCATCTTCCGATTCTTTTAGGCTACACGAATCTTTGTGGCAGCTGCACAACAGACCGGACTACAGAGTCAGCAGAGAAGTTTTTATGGTCGCGCTGCAAAACGTGCAATATATTCTGCTGAGAGCGTCGGATTCCGCTGATTTCACGAGGACGGCGTAAGTATCTCGACGGTCCCTCGCGCGTCACGTGGTTCGACGTCGCGTTGGATCGTCGAGGAAAAAATCAGTACCCGAAGTCCGTGGAGTGTCCACGAAGCCTCCGGATGAGTCTCCCGATCGTGATCCATGGAAATTTCAGTCTGATCGAGGCGTCCCTCGACGCCGCTGTCCTGACTCCCACGCACTCCCCACCGTTGGCGACTGCCGTGGAAATTTGTCAGTGTCCTCCCGAGTACAACAGCACATCCTGCCAGGACCCCAGCGTCGGATATTACAGATGGTTCGGCAACACGACCGCCACTACTTCCACGATAGTGATCGATCTGGTGGGTCAGGCCAGGCGCTGCCAGTGTTCCGGTAGATCCGAAGTTTGCGAGAGGGAAACGGGATTTTGCTTGGTAAGGAAAATCGCAGCGAGAGTCATCCATGGAGTTTTTCTCATCGCTCCTCACTCTTTTCTCACGCGGATTCCGCAGAATTGCAGGGACAACACGGCCGGCGCGAAATGCGAGGCGTGCGCCGACAGTTTCTACGGACACCCGGAGTTCGGCGGCTGCAAGTCTTGCCCGTGTCCCCAGGCCGATAAGAGATTTTCCAGCAGCTGCATCGTTCACGAGGACAACGAACCCATTTGCCACTGCAAACCCGGTTGGTGTACAACTCGCCTCGAAATCCGCGCGAAATCCAGTGCTCTCTCATATTCTCTTTCTCCTTCCGCGCAGGGTACACCGGCAAGAAGTGCGAGCAGTGCGCTTACGGATATTATGGGAGTCCCGGTATTCCCGGTGGGAAGTGCGTCCCGTGCAACTGCAATTTGGCCGGAAGCACGGGAGACCAATGCGACGAGGAGACTGGCAGATGCAACTGCAAACCCGGCTCCACCGGCAGAGATTGCTCGGAGTGCACGGCCTATCGACATGTATTCATCAACAACGTTTGCACCAGTAAGTTTTGGACTCGCGATTTCGCGAAGGTTCGCGTACGCGTGGACACTTTGGCCAATCATTTTTTATCCTTGAACCGCGCGCGATCTTACAGCGTGCAACGACAATTGCACCGGATTATTGCTGGACGATCTGACGGCGCTTTCTGAAAACTTGGCGGAGCGAACCACTCACATAGCAAATGGTTACATTCCACCGCCGTGGGAAGAATTGTCCGCCATGGACGAGAATGTCACGTTCTATTTGGAGGAATTGAAAAATCAAAGATCGCTCCGACAGAGGCTGGACAATTTACCTTGGAACGACTACAAGAAGTATGCGGAAACTGCCGAGAGCTTGCTCAAAAATGTAAACGAGCTTCTACTTCGCTTTCTGTATCTCTCTCTCTCTCTCTCTCTCTCTCTCTCTCTCTGTGTATATATATATATATATATATATATGTTTCTCTCTTTACTTTCTCTTCCCATTCATTCGAGGCTTTACATCGTGCTTATTACAATGCAATCTTTGACAGTTCAACCAGGTTTTTCATCGAACGAACGGCCTAAAGTCCAAAAGTGGAGACTTGAGAAATAATATTGTCAGCGCCAGCATAGAATTGGAGAACGTGAAAAACAGTATCAAAGGTAATTCGTGGTTTCATGGTAATTCGTGAGAAATCTTATCGCATCGGAGAAGTTGACTCTAGCGTGAAATCTTGTCCGCAGAGGTAGTTTCCATGTTGACGCATTACGCCAATGAGAATACGAGGGTTGAATTGAAGAAGGCTCTGAAGGAAGCTCGGACGATATTGAATGACTTAAAAACCGTTCACTTGTCGAAGAAGACTCTGGAGATTGAAATGTTCCTCGAGTAAGTAAACGAAATGCGTGCGCTTTCCACGTTCGTTTCAACAACGGTGACATTACCTTTTAACAGAGACGTAAACGAGTACATAGACTGGTTGCAAGGCTTGTTCGACGCCATTGAACCTCTGACGAATGCGCAAGATGATGCCGAAGATCTCGATTTGAAGTTAAAAGACTTACGAAAGCACATCGAGGAGACGATGGAGATACTATTCAACTACGACGGTTTGTACAATGAAATTAACAGAACGAATCTCGAGGTGCAGAACAAACGGAATCGCATAGAAATTCTGATCAAGGAGTCGAACGAATCCATAAATAAAGGAAGCACGCTCAAGGAAGAGGCCGAAGGTTTCGTCGTTGATACTAACAATAATGTTGAGGTTTGTGCGAATATGATTTCTGTGGAAAGTCACGGAGAAACGGACGCGATTGAACAAACCCCTAAAGTCATTTTCGAATTCAGGATCTTCCAGAATTGGATAACCAATTGGATATTTGGATCGAGGAATTGGCCAAGAAAGAGGAAATGCTGTACTGGTTGAATTTCAATTACACCGAACAATATGTAAAACCAGCTGTTTCTCACGCGTCGAATCTGTCGTATTACGTGGATCAGTATGTGGGGTAAGAAATGATTTCAAACACAGAAATGTAACGTCGAGTTTTTTAACGATCGCTTTAGTTTTTAAATAATGAGAGATTCAAGTTAAGTAGTAGTAAATAGATATTGTTACTTTGTTGTGTAATTGATACTCGATGGCTTGATAAAGTGCAACTTGGCGTTTCTGCCGAGCAGTCTATTTTCCAAGACGCGAGATATTGCTGCGAATCCACTGAAGGCCAGCCAAGCTTTCAAGAATATTCTGGATGGTTTGATAAATGCAAGAAGAACTGCTGCTGCTGCCACTGTAATCGCTAAAGAAGTTTATTTCAAGGTACATGAAGATTTCTGTGGTAATCCTCGAGTGATAAGCGATGCGTTTGCCTATATGTTATTGTTTGTTCTGTTTTTCTCTCGTATTCTTATTATCTTTTTAAAGGTTTTCCCTAATGGACCTTTCGAAAAGACCTTAAAGGATCTTGTTGAAGAGATGGCGTTGAATTCACGTAATCAATGGGACGCTGCGAAAAAGCACGAGGAACCTGTAAGAAAAGCTAACGCGGACTTGGAGCTTCAGAGAAAAGCTGTTTTAACCCTAAAGAATTCTTTAAGCAGCAGTGGAGTAAAGGATAATGAGATTAATGTAAAATTGCGTGAACTTCAAAGTGGAAGCAAGACTTGTATGTATATTATTGATACGCTTGATTGTATTAGATTTTTTAAGAAATAAATTGACGAGTTTGTCGTTCCTCTGCCTTGAGCAGTACAGGAAGGTTTGAAGAAAGTATTCCACGACAACGATAGAACTTGTGAATCCATACGGAATTCAAAGAAGATTATCAATGCTTACAAAGAAGAGATTGCCAGCCAATTAAAACCACAATTGTACGAATTAAAGCGCGAAAGTGACTCGAAAATTAGTTTAGCGAGTGAAAAGTGTAAGTATCGACGTTATCCTGAATTACTGTTACAGCTTTATTCATGCAAATGTATTTAACATTATGATATTGTAGTGACCGAAGCATTGAGTAACATTAAGAAAGCAGATGCAAAACTCATTAGTCTATCCAATGCGGCCATCAAACGTCAGGATGAATTTAATAAATGGAATAATACCTTAGCTGCAAAATTACAAAACTTGAAAAACAAAATCGCTGAAGCTAGGAATACTGCAGATGGGGTACGATGATGTTCAATCGTATATGTATAAATCATTTCTATTTCTTACAAAACGATTATTCATGATCGATTTCTTCATTTAGATACGAGTATCCTTAAAGTCCGGCGAAGGTAAAAAATGTATCAGATCTTATAGACCCGGAAGTCTGCAACCTTCGACGACAAATTCCATCATAATGACCTTCGCCATTCCTCATGGCAGGTCCGACGGCGCCCTTTTCTTTTTACCCAGCAGCGTTAATGTAATTCTCTCTAAACCGATTATGTCAATTTAGATGTACGGTGGAACACAGTTATAATTGATGGTAATAAACTTTCAGGATGATTTCCTTGCATTAGAAATGGTCAACAGGAAGATCAGATTCGTGTGGAATATTGGCGGAGGAGCAGGAATTATCACTCATCCAGAAATTATTGAAACTGGAGATCCCAAAAACGATAACAGTTGGTATCGAATTGAAGCTGAAAGGTAATTATTTTATACGAGCGATGCGATTTAAACTTACCTATTAGAGTATCGGATGAATCGTTAAATTTTCATTAGAATAAGACACGTGGGGAAACTGAATGTTCGAAAGCAGACCTCAAAATCGAGCAAATACCTTCCTGTTATAAACTCTACGAATTCGGAGTATAGTCGTTTCGATATTAGTACGACTGATCGAATTTGGATCGGCGGAATTTTGGAGTCTCAACGAAGACCATCAGAATTGCAAGCGATTAATGGTTTACCCGGTTGTGTTCACCAAGTGATATTGGATGGAAAGCAAATCGGTCTGTGGAATTTTGTTACTACAGCTCCTGATGTTGCTTGCAAAGCTTGTGTCGAAGGGTAAGAATGTCGCTGGGATTCTAAGAAGTTTCGTTAGAATTTCTAGCTTGTCCCAATGAACAATTGAAATGAATTTTTTTTCACAGAGCGGAAGATGTTAAGGATGACATAGCTTACAGTTTTAACGGAGAAGGATACGCAGTTAGAAATAGAGTTCTTTCGGGCCCGTACAACAAATACACATTTGGTGTATCGATCAGCTTTAGAACTTTCGATGAAAATGCTTTATTATTCTTGGCGATTAATCACGAAAATGTAAGACATAATTGAGCTACGATATTAATAATGCATTCGAACGATCGAACACTCTAATTTCATGTATGTTCGTTTATAATGATTGATTCACAGAACCAACATATAATGATCTTTCTTCGAGAAGGAAGAGTGGTTCTTCATATAGGCTATGGGGGAAATATCAGCATGGAGGTGTCATCGAATCACAGATACAATACCGGAAACTGGACGAAAATAGATGCAAACAGACAATATCAATTACGAAAGAACATTGAAAAATGTAGTTTCAGCGTAGGAGGAGAAAGTGATAAGAAGATCAGAGCACCGAATCCTCAACCGAGGAAGGAAGATATTCCTGATTTGGCTCAAGCTAAATATTACATTGGTGGAGTTCCACCAAGTTTTCGCTCCGACAAAGTAATCTTACCTCCTCAGGTTTCTTTCCTTGGATGTATGTCGAACATTATTATTCAAGAGGGCTACGACCCAATGGCTGAACAATATTTCGGAGTTGAACCCAGTTGCAGCAGCAAGGTCAGTTAATTTATTTTATTAAGAGTTAATGAACTTATCGAAACTCTATCGTGTGTTGAATAATCGATATCTCAATAGCCATTGAGAATTGTTGGATTCTTTGGGGAAGGATACTTGGAACACTCG
This sequence comes from Sclerodermus sp. 'alternatusi', assembly GCA_037305995.1. Lineage (NCBI taxonomy): Eukaryota > Metazoa > Arthropoda > Insecta > Hymenoptera > Bethylidae > Sclerodermus > Sclerodermus sp. 'alternatusi'. The sequence goes on along the minus strand of CM074552.1, from coordinate 1,864,305 downwards.
AGCTTTACACTACGGAAAAAGTACTCTATAATCAGCTTTTCATTCAGAACCATGCAGAAAAATGCTATGCTAATGCTATCCACTTTCCAAGGACAAGAGGAAAGATTAAATAATTTACAGAATGAAAATGACGATTTGACTGTAAGCGTAATTAATTTACTCGACTCTTTTTTTAATGTTACGTATATAAATCGTATTATCTCTCATTTTGTAATTGCAGAAGAGTTATTACTCGGTATGCGTCGTAAATGGTCAAGTACAAGTTAGATTAAATGCTGGTGTAGGGGAATTAGTTTTACAAACGAATAATACTTACAATGACGGGAGGTACCATTCTGTAACTGTTATCAAGAAGAGGAAAGAAATCGAGTTAAAAATTGACGATGCTTATCAAATCAGTGGAAAAATGACTAGTAGCGTTGCTGTAAAAGCTCCGAGTTTTGGTGGTTTGTTCTTCGGTGGATTACCAGCACTCATTAACAATACCAAAATGATCGGAAGTAGCGTTCCTCTGTACGGGGCCATAAAGGACGTAGTCTTCAACGATGAGCAAGCTCCGAAACAAGTTCCAAGTTCAAGTTTCAGAATTTTGAGATTCGACGAAGCAGTAAACTTCGATCATGCGTTAATTGGTAGAGCAGGACCCAGTATGGGCAAGGATCCTCCAAGCTACATACCATCGGCATCTTTGTCAAGAGGAATGTCTACTCAACCCGAGGGCTGTCAAAAAATGCCATACTACTCATTGGAACCCGGAGCACTGAAATTCGGCGATAAGCCACACAGTCACACTCAACTTTATTTGAATTTTAAAAAATTCTGGGAAAAAAAGTACACGATAGAATTCGACTTTAGGACCTACTATCCTAATGGGTTATTGTTTATTACTCCAGTAAGTAAATAGTATCTTTCTGTCTATTGGATTTTAGCTCGTTACCCAATTACCCCGTGCAATCTCACGTAAATTTCAATCGTAACAGGGCTTAAAGGTGAAAAATTACTTGTTGATCACCATCAAAGATGGTCAGCTATTGTTGCTGATGAAGAGTAAGCAGAGAAAGGAGATGCTATTTAAAACTCCGTTCAACGATGGCAATTGGCATCATGTCGTTTTATCTCACGAGGAGAGGAAATTAACGCTAGTCGTAGATTCTCAGACACCACGAATAATAAAAGTACCAAGAAGAATTGGATTAGCCACAATGATGTACATAGGGGGTCTTCCAGAGAGTGGCACTCCAATACCGGAACAAGTTGTGGCTAAACTAGAAACTTTGAAAGGTTGCATAAGAGGATTGAGGGTAAATGGGAATGTGTACGACATGGTTGGATCCACAAGCAGAGCTTTTCATGTTGGCCAATGCTTTCCCAATGTAGAGAGTGGGGCTTATTTTCAAGATGAGGCCTACGCTATTTATAGTAAGATTTTAGATTTCAGATAGAATACACATACTTTCAGCTCGTTCCGCGTGAACTCTATCTATTCCATTTTTTTCCTCAGATAAAGAATTTGAATTAGGCGCAGTGTTAGAATTGCAATTGGAATTCAGAACATCAGAATTATCCGGGGTATTACTATCAATAACAGCACCAGGAGGTTCACCATCGTTATCCTTAGAAATCAATAATGGCAAAGTAATCATGTCCGGTGATTTAGGAGATAATAATCCATTATACGTTGAACAATCTTTCGCCACTCCTTACGCAATTTGCGATAATCGATGGCACAGGATACAGGCTGTCTACAATGACGAAGAACTGGCTTTGAAGGTCGACGAGCTTGATCAAAAATATGGATTGCCTGCTAACGTCAATTATCACTTTATGGGATCTACCGCTTCTAGTCCTTTGTACATCGGTGGTTTGCCAGGTAAGCTCTTTTTCGAAGCTAATCATTATATAACTAAAGTTAGGTCGTCTTTTAAAAATATTGTAATTTCGTCACAGCAACTGCTCCTAAAGGAACATTGATAACGAGAGATCATTTCAATGGATGCATTAGAAATGTCATGATTGGGGGAGAAAGAAGAGATTGGACAGATATGGCTGAACTGCATAATATTTACCTGAGTTCTTGCCCAGTACAATAATAGTCGAAAATAATTAAATCTCAAACTTTCTTAGAGTGCCTATCGATCAATCCCAAAGATGAACTGCATTGGACGGATTGTGAAACTACTTCTGAAATTAGCATTGCATCTTCTTGCCTATTACGATTAAAAACTTTCCGGGATTTCTCTATCAGTTCCAAAGATAATAAATGAAACTACAATTTGAAGAAAACGTGTTCAAGCTGCACCGAAAAAAAGTGCCATATCCCAACGAAGAATCCATAAAACTTAAGACTTAACGAAGCCAAAAGATGCTAAACTGTTAAATTCTATTAGAGTAAAGCTACGAAAATCTTATCTACCATCATCAAATCATGGCACGAGTTGAGTTCTAATTTACACAATGATGTAATATATAAGTAGCAATCACTGCCATATAGTTTAATTAATTATAATTCAATATAAGTCAAGTTGTACATCAGTATTTAACACTACTATTTATTATCTTATAAAAAAAGAAAAAAAAAAATAGACAAAGCAAAAGACTATGTTTTATACTTTTATAGTAAAAGATATTGAAGCTAGTATTGTAAAACACCAGAAATATAATTCAGCAGTTCAATTTCATATGAAACATATCAAAATATCGGAAGCAAGCAAGTTTTGTAAAAAGTGTCCTTCCTAGTGAATTATATGTAAGTATAAATATATATATTATTCAAAGGATATTTTAATATTTATAACTAATATTCTCTATTCTTCGTATATTATTTTTATGGAATTGTAATATATGCTTGTGAAAAAAGTTAACAATGCTTTTGCTATTGTATAAAAGAAAATACAATCTTGAAAGAGTAAGTTTATTTCTTTGTTTGTTTCTCGTATATTTTACATCTTCGCAAAAAATTTGGAACAAAAACTTTTCAAATAGATTATTGGATTTTATTTATGAGACATATTGGCTAACAGTAAAATATGACCCAAATTTTCTTCGTGTACTCAATAAATATATATGCATATATATATACATACATACATATATATATATGAATATATACATACATGCATCCATTAATATAGTTTATATGTATATAAAAACATAATATTTACAGACATAGATAAATTGGAAATTCATTACTTCACAAAGTTTTATGACAAATAAAAATGAAAAATTGTTACACAAAGGTAAATATCTATTATTAGTAAGCGCGGTTATTGCAGTGCACAATTAACACCGCTATTTTATATTTTTCCTTTAATTAATTAATGGTTTCTTCTTCCAAATTACGCCCGTTTAGAACAGCTCACTAATAATATCACTCCCTCAAAAATATAAATATCAAGCACAAGCAATCACGATCCTCGACTATTTATTCTCGTGTAGCTCCTTGTGATCTTTTTTGCATAAACAATTCTCGTTGACTTAAAATTAATGACTATAATATTATCATAATTTCTCCTCTTTGCCTACTTGGACTCATTGCGACCTGCACTCCACCATTAAGTTTCTCATGGCGTTTTTTATTTCTTTGCCTTTATTCAATATTGTCAAGTCGGACCGTGTATTTTTGGGGGAACCGCAAGCCGACACCCCTCATTTATGACATTATGCAATAGAGATTTACAGTGGATAAGAATAAAGTCATTTTTCCGACACTATCATCGACAGATTTTTTTCTTTCTGTCCTTAATGGGGCAGTAGTAAAGGGTGCATCCAATCAAATATACATTTTAACATGAAAAGTCGATATGTTGTGGAATTATTCAATTGTAATTAATGTTTTCATATATCATCGAGGAATATAGAGGCTCACGCTTGCCCAAAGGAAGAATTAAAACTACTTTCAATTAATACTTATGCGCGACTAAATTATATAGATTCATATTAAATTAGTATATTTTATTTTTGAATATTTTATTAATTAAATTATAAACTCCGTAGAATTAATGTTTATTTCTTTCTATGCTGTTTATTGAACTAATTTATATCAAACAATTTGTTTAGAAGACATAGAATCCATTAAAATATATATATATATATATATATATGTATATATATTTACTCCTCCATATTCCTCTACACCTGTTAAACCGCACTGTTCTTGTTTTACAAAAAATGTCAGGCCAAGTAAATCTCTGATTTTCCACATTCATTATGAACAAAAATCCAAACTGTCTCTATACGAAAAGTGAACATTAAATTTATGGCACAATAAATAGGTCTTTCTTTACGTAATAATGCTAATTATTCTTCATATACATACAAACCACACTTTAAAATCGTAGAAACAGTTTCGATCTGATTCATCTTTATTTTTCTGATAGTAACATTCTTCCCTGGTACAACATACACATATATATAGCACAATGCCTAAAAGGAGTAAGTAATTTTAAATAAATTAATATTACTTATTTTTAATGTCAATTCATATTTATCAAAAACTATTTAAATTTTCACATATCAGTAGTATATACCTTTTCCAATATTTCTATGTTAACAAAAATAAAAAAAAAGTAATTTCAAAGTTACACTCTCTTGAAGTCTGACCTACTCATTTTAATATTGAAAGAATTATATGTTTCCACGGTACATTGTAAAATTAAGCTTAAGACAATCAATTATATTTTAATTTTTAAAAGTAACTATTAACAAAATATTGTCTCTCCGCATTCTGATTAATTAAAACATTTAGTAAGATTATCCACACTTTGCAGAACTTCGAATTAGAGAGTTATTAGTATAATAACATTAAAATTCATAGATTAATTACGCTCAAACTTACCATAAGGCTGTTTTGGTACTTTTTCCTTGTTAATTGCAATGAAACTATTTATTTACAAAGCTATCCGCAAGCCAGTTCTAAGAATTTGAGATGAATATTGTACAAAAGTGACAAAAGCGTCACGATATACCAAAGAGCGAATCTTGTCTCTTGTATGCTTCATCAAAGAGAGAAGTGATGAATTACAATAAAACTTTCATGCTTCAAGAACTTCTTAATCTGCTATTGTAATAACATAATTTTAGCTAAATATTATTGAAATGGCTAAATATTTAGCTAAAGAGGAGAGAAAGCTCAAATGTATCGTCTCCTGAAATGTCATAATCATGCTCTTGTATGCGAAAAGGCAAAGAACTAGCAATTCAGATGTAGAACGTCATTGAAACTACACATTCGACCAACTTAAATTTAGTCGGCTAAAACAGGCTCACAATTATATATAAAAAATACGAGTAAATTAATATGGTATATAAAATACTTAAATAGGATATGTTTAGTCATGTGCGGTAGATTCATGCTAATTTAACACAAACATGACGATTAAGTAGAATTTTTGTTCTTTATCAGACTTAAAGAAATGTCTTATGTTCAACTGTATTAATCGATTAAATCTAATAAATTTAATCCGTTAATACTTAATTGAATCGCTTAGTTTAATTTAATTAAATAATAATCTAAAATACCAGTTCCTTGCGTTCTGCAAAAGTGGTAAAATGCCTTAACCGAGATTCAGAAGCTTTAATTCGTAAATTTCAACGATCTCTTGCACATTTCATCGGCAGAAGACATTAATATTTTAAACATAATACTTTTACATTAAAAATCATCAACAGTTCGCATTACGACAGGTGGAAATAACTGTGCAAATCGTGTTACTATAAATATCAGTTTTGTCAGTCAACATAATAATAAATCCTCGTCGCCCTCTCTGAAGAAATACTTAAAAATCAATCGGTTTTATATCAGTCATACGTTTCATTTGCAACATAACAATATACAAGATTACAAGATTACACGAAAATTCATTCGTACGAATTGCTTATTGATAAACAAATCATACTAAAAATAATATGGATTGATTATCGACAAACCTATTATACTGGTAATCGTACGCAATCAATGCTATTAAAATCAGAAAAAGTCAAATTCTGAACGGGTTTTCAGACACAATCGGCATGGATTGCATTTTTACGCTAGCATTGATCAGATGTTTTTATAAAATTGACTAAGAGAACGCAATATTCATATTAATTCAATGTAGATCTGTAGTAAAATATGTAGTAACTATGAACAACAGAGGGAATACAGCATAATATTAAACGTGACACTTGTGTAAAACTATATGACGAGAGGTATGTCCTTTTTGTTTGGTAAGTTCACTTTTTTACCTTGCCACAGGCTGTTATGTATCGTAAAGGCATCTATGGTTACAGTCAGATGCTTTGTATGAACTTGGGAGAAATATTTTCCTCCGGAATTATATCTGTAACAAAATCAATTTTTCTCATTCGATACTCTTCATTCATTGATTTCTGTATTCATGAAATAACGACGATGAATGGACTCACTTGAAAAATTTGTCGAACATCTCATCAATAACTAATTTAGGTCCAATTCCGTAAAGCTTTGAAACTTCTTCTCTAACCGGGCAATATGAGTACAGAGCCCGAAATTGACAGCCAGCGTCTCGAAATAATATGAGAAAATGTTTGCTTTCCGATCTTCCAATTTCATCCAGTACTCTTCTTTTAGCTTCTTTATTTACCGTGCCTGGAAATACACAATACTCTACGGCGTTCAACATAATTCCACGATTCGATTTCGTTGTAGGCTGTTTGTATAATCGTGGACCTGAAAAATATGAAAATTCTAATAAGTATAGTCTGATGTATGTGCGTGATACCTTTAAAAAAATCGAGTTCCATTAGCTCTGGACATGTCAATGAAAGTACCATTATAATCCACCATAGAACTAGGCGTACTGCTAATATCACTACTGCCATCATCGAAGGTTCTCCGTTTGGTCATCAGGCCAGGTGGAAGAGATCCTGGACCAGATGGTGATGGAAGGTGCTTCATACTACTCATACCAGGACTAGGTGCCCTTCTCGGAGGTGTTGCTCTTCCCAATCCACTGTCTGTATCTGTATAAAAATAATCGCTTAACAACAGACTCCAAAATTCGATTCAAACGAAATGATTAAATTTAAAGGAGCAAAGAATAGAATAAAGTTTGCTTCGACAAGGAATTAAAAACGGAAAGACCAAAACCTCATAATTTCCTTTCCTCCCACATAGAAGCCAGTTCGTTATATCTATCTATATGATAGAGACTCAATGTTAGTAGTTTGTGAGAATTTCGAAAAGTTAGCTGGTTAAACTTACGAAAGGCCCTGTTCACTTTGAAAACATTAATCTTCGCATATAATACATTTCTAAACTATTATGTATTATCACTAAAATAACTTGAACTATGATGTGTTTCTATTTTAATAATATTAATGAGTTGATCTCTTATTTGGTAGTTTTACATGATTCTCTACACAATTATTCCGAACATCATATTGTCTATGAAAATGGAAAATTGGACGAACTCACGAATGGACGTGTATGATCACTAATGATTGATTTGACAAAAATAGCAGTAAATCAGTTTCACATGTGAAATTCTCAAGCTAAATACTTGATTTATTGCAGGAATATCAAGGAGGACAGGAATAAAATGAATTTGACATACTTCATCTTAATACCTGGAAACAAAAAAGTAAAGAAAATGAAACATATAAATAGTAAAAGTAGGATAGACTGTGTAATACAGGACCTAAATGTAAGTTGGAGTGAAGAGTTATTGAAAAAACTGGAGCCACCAACAATAATCTGAAAAAAGACTAAAGTACCTTTTCCCATAACCAAGTGCTGAACAACAATAAGCTGAATAAGCCTGAGATAAATCTTAATCTACAGTAGCAAATGAATAATCCTGTAAAGAAGTGAAAACAATTGGAGTCCCACCTGCACCCCAAAAGGCAAAATTAGATCCGAACAAAAGCCTCTCAGCCATTTGCTGCTTCAACCAAGACCACAGTAACATCAACAGAATTTTGAGTAGTATAATTGAAAGAAAATTAGTATTTTGGTGAAACCAAATTGTCAATGGTACGTGTGTTTGTGTGTAAATTGTTGCCACCTGTGCCACCAGGTCTATCACCATGCTACTACGTGTGAGCAAATACCTACATTACTTCTGTACAGTGCACGGTATATATTAAGACTGTTGCAACGTGATAAAGGGGGATAAACGTATTCCAAGTCGCAGTGCTTCTTACCACACAAATTCATCAAGGAATTAGACTTTCTTCCCTTAAAGTTTTGGTAAGTCGGGTATTTAGGCCTGCCTCTAACCTGTTGCTGAGGCTCCTGCACATCTGCAATAATGCAACGTTTACCTTGTTACACTCAACGCCATGTACGTGTTCAAAGATGATAATTAGTAGGGGATGCGTCAATCGTTGCATCTCAGGGTTTAACTACGAGCCATGTCCGCTGGGAACATCAAAAACTCAAGTAGCTGGTGCAGTTTGGTGCAGAACAACTGTTGCGTTCCAACTGAAAACTCTCTACAAAATGCTACTTAACGGAAAAAAAAAAATCAACTGATAATACCCTTAATAACTTGAACAAGCTAATTCGAAGAATAATCAAAGGCTACAGAAAAAATGTTTCTTATAATAGTAAGATTCATTACGTAGCTGCCCATACCAGTGATACGTCCTGCAAGGGATCTACTTTCACAAAGCCAAAACGTTTAAAGGAACATCTAGGCATTCCTCCCATAAAATAACAAATATACCAACCTCTCGAAGTCTTGTAGGAACCACGTCGTCCTAGTTGGTTCACACTTCGACAAGGTGAGGAACCTCTACCGTCGTCTGGCGAATCTACGGAAGATACTAAAATAGGGTTTGACTATTACAATCAATTAGTTTACTCCGATATATAGTTAAAACTATTCGAACTAGTTCTAAATAGTTTTAATACAAATACACACACTACTGTGCTGATATTTTAAATAACTCGGTACATGCTTGATTGAAGAAAGTGCACAAACAGAAGATTTGGACATTGAGAATGTTTTCGTGTTTCTGTTGTGTATTTTTGTTCCATTTGAATGACTCGACAGAAATCTTATAAATGGTTCGTAGATTTAGAAGGAATCTCTTACTTTTCAAGAATAATGCTTCTCGTTGAAGCTTTAGTCAATTTTAAGTGAAAAAACAAAACCAGATGTTTGCCAGAGATCAGATCAGATCAGATCAGATAAGAGAGTTTAAGTTGTTTTGAATTAAGTGTGTTGTGCATACCCCTGAGACTTCCGCCCCGATAAAGAGGACCGGAACGCCGATCGTCAACGTGAGCAGTTGTAAGGCTATCCTGAGAACCTCGGTAGTAATCTCGCTTCATCGTGGAAGAGGTCAGCGACGCTACAGTAAGTGTGTTAGTGCAACATAATCAGCTCAAAATCTCTGTACTATTCTAGTTTACTTGACTAATTAATGTCCTCTGATGCCTAACAGACTTTATTCGACTAAATCATTTATCAGTTAAACCTCCTTACTTGGGTAAACTAGCATAGACGAGGAAATCTAGAGCCTGTGAACATGTGGCTGAGAGGGAAAAATCAAAGGCGAGCAATCGGCGTTGTTGCAAATCAAAAATAACTTATAATGATCGCCATGCAAAAAAATGCAATTAAACAACAATTATAACACTGAATAATCACTGCTATTATAGAATTATTGAGGAACGCATAATACCAAAATGTAAACCTAATGAGATTAGATACGTGTACTTGGAGACTAATCAATTGTATAATCATCTCATTCGCATTTAGTATATCTTGTGAAATACGAAAACACAAGTTGTGCAAATTAGAAAAGTACACTTAACTATTCCTTAAGGATTTGGTAAGTAAACCAAATGTATGTATGTGGTGGATAAAAAATCCCGTATTTACCTGTACTTAAATTTGAAGAGGAGCCTTTTTTCCCTCGACTAGGTGTAAGAGCTCCGGAATCTAAATCTGCAGCACCAGCGTCAACGTGAATTGTCTTCGGCCTCTGCCGAGTCGCTGTAGTCTTATTTCGCAGTTTGGTTGGTTTTATTGCATTAAGCAGTTCCTTGTCTATAACCTTCCCCTAGAAACGATCGTAGAGGATTGATATTTACTTTTGTTTTTGTCCGCTTTTTCTTTATTTTTTACTCTTATAATATTCTGGATTTACTTACTTCTCTTTCCGCTTCCTCGATAGCTTTTTTCACTTTGTATTTTTCTAGAATAGTAGCTCTCCTCTGCCTATCTTCCTCCTTTTTGCGTGCCCTTTCCTCTGCTTTCAGTTTTTCTCGTTCTCTACGAGTCTGAGCTTCAACTTCTTTTCTCTCTTTTAATTCCTCCTGCTGTTGTCTTCTTTGAAGTGACAATAGCATAATTCTTTCCTTCCTACGCTCCATCTCGTCCACGGAATTCTATAAATTAATACATCAAGATATATTACAACGTTCAAAGACTATAAGGAAATGTATTAAACGAATCTATACGGACTGGATCAGGATTCGCAAGCTGATTTCCAATGACTAAACCAACACCGAGCGATTGCCGACCTTCGGCACTACTATCTCTTTGCTTTTCCCGTTTTCGATCCCTATCAACTTCCTTTTGCAACTCTCTGCCTCTCATTTCTTGCATTTGAAGTTCCCTTTCCTCAGCCTGTTTTTGTCTTTCTTTCTCCAAATCTCGCTGAGCCTCCAGTTGCTTTTGTCTCTCAAGCATATTAGCAGACGGAGAATCAGGTCGAACGCTAAAGTCCTCATGCTCTATATACGAAGAAACACTTCTTTCCTAATTAGACAAGTATATTTTTAGTAAGTATTATAAAAAACTACATAGTGTTGAAGTGAAAAAGTAAGAGTATATCTATGCGTTTACTTTTTTCGGAGACATTCTTTTCATCCGAAGAGTAGGTTTCGGCTTCTTTGGAGCATCATTGTCAAAAGATATATAAAATCCTTTTTCCCCAGCATCCGTAGGATCCAAAGGAGTCACTTCAGGCGTATTTGAAGGAGATGGAGTTGCCTCTCTTAACGAATGATGGGGTTGGAAAGAGTTTCGTGAAATCGATGGCCTCGTCGGAGAAGGTATTCGATACGTACGACTACCCGACGTTATGTGTAAGCCTTTTATACCTTGCGCAAGTTGATCGTCATCGTTCCCTGTAACAAATTTTAACACATTATCGCACAAAGGCCTATATATATATATTATTTTTTCCCCATAAAAATGTAATAGAGTCTTACCAATAAAGGAAATATTTTGTGGTTTCATGTCATCAACAGGAGGCGCCGGAACTGGAGTATGTAAAACGGTAGTTTGCCTTTTTTCCGTAGGACTTTCACAAGTAATTGGAACATGGTGCACAATCGGTCTTTTTGGTTCTGGACTTTCATTCATCAATTGACTTATTCGATGAACCTATAATGAAAATCATTTGTGAACCTTTTAATTATGAAACTCTATAATTTAAAACATTCACAGAATATCAATTTCTAGCAAACACATGAACACATTCACAGACATAAAATCACCTGATTACTATAATAATTAGATTTAGCGATATTTGATGCACAAAAGAAATACATATTTAAAAAGTAGTTGCTTTGCACGAGATGTCTTATACCGAGTTTTAGCTGGACTGTGGGTGTCCAGGTACTAGAAGTTTAGTGTGGGCAGACTCTGCCATCTTGGGGTATCAACAACGACTGTCTATAAACGCGAATTACATCACCAACTGGTTTTCTAAAGAACACACACTCTTATGTCTCTTCTTTAAATTGAAATACTTGAACTTCGCGTATACATGCACGAGAGATATATTGACCGCTTTAAATGGAATAATTTATGAAATTTTTTGGAAGAATCAACATTATGTAATTATGTACTTACAACATTACGATGTTGAGGACTAGCAGATGCTGGTGGAGTTTGATTGAAAATTGTTGAAGATGACGGATATGTGGGTCCAGGATGATTCATTTGACTATTACAAAGACTATGATCACCACCATTGAGATATCTCGATTCTTGAGGAACATCGTGTAAGACAAATCCTTTTGACTGAGGTTGATGTGTATTCCAAGTTCTTGCGTCTTGATATAAACGCATATCTTGTTGATAAGCTAAACATTAATTTAAGTATTAATATATGTTCTCTGGAAATAAACAATCAAAACTTTATATTATCACAAAAATGCTTACCATTCGGTTGAGAACTATATCGAGAATCCAAAGGTTGCTGATAACCAACAGCTGCCATTTCATTAGCTAAATTTTGTGCCGGTGTTGGTTGAGCCCAAGTTCTTCTCTGTACTTGAGGCTGATCGTGCAAGTAAAACTGAGACTGTTGTATATCTTGAATCCTCGGAGTTATTGGATTAATTTGAGGCATTCCATAGCCCTAAAAATAATTATGTTCATGAAAAACATATATCTTTTATATAAATACATATTATCATTAACAACGTACCTGTTGCATATGTTGGTGGCTAAGACTTTGAAGTTGCTGCAATTGATGCTGCATTTGTTGCTGCTGTTGCGCCATCAAATGTTGCGTTTGAATTTGATTTTGTTGAGTGGCTAAACGTTGAATATCAGCTTGTATTTCACTTAAACTATTGTTCATTCTATAAAAAAAGATATTGGCTTTAATTAAAAAATTCTTAAACAGTGTTACTTGTCAACCAAGATACTAACTGTGATATAGACTGCTGATACTGCTCAAGATCCATATTTTCAATATCTGGAGTTCTTCTTGTTTCAATGAAGGGTGTACCATCTTCAAGCCACTTATGTTCAACATCTCTCACATCTTCACTAATTTCCTATATAAATTTAGAATTATATTAAAAATATATCAAATCTAAGTTTTTTCTATTATTATTAACGTTCTTAAATTTGCAAATAAAAATTAGTCATATTACAATTTTTATTACATATATACATTTTGTACATATACATGTATATAAAAACTCTTACACATTAATCTATGTTATCTGTTAATTTTCTCAAAGAGCTAGCATGAATTTGCCTGATGCATAAGATAAATTACTTTCACAATACACAAGATGACATAACATTATCCAAATGACTTCACTGAGAATACCATTGAGAATAATATTTAAAACTTGGTGACACAGTGTTGTCACAAAGCTTAGAAGTATCCTTCTATTTATCTGTTTGTTTGATCAATATTTCTTATGTAACTCTCAGAAGGTCACAAAAATGACTGAACTACATTTATAATAATTATAAAGAACTTTCAAAAGTTATGATTTGATAAAATCATTAGAAAGTAAATTGGAAAGTAAAATTCTATGAAATAAAATTGCTAAAAATTACATAAGAAAAAACACCAACACCAAAACAGCAACGACAACAGCAACAAATGAATGCGGCTAAAATGCAGCTCATTATCATACCTTAAGAGAAAAGGGTCTCTGTGCTTTTTCTTGGGGTTGATGTGTTACCGAGGACGCTTCGGAAACGCTCGTAGGGGTTTCGCCAGAAGATCCGGAAGTTACGGGAGTTGGGGGTATTTCTCCCGGACTGTCACCTCCGGATGTCGACGAGGAAGGAGACTTAACTTTACCCTGTAACCAGCCCAACCAGAGCGTGCCTTGTTAACTTTAAACTCCACCACCCTTAATCATGCAACAATCCAATATCTTCCCAATTAAATCTATGGCACTAGCCAAAAAATTGTTAGCCAGAAAAAGAATATAAGCATGCAATTTGCACAAAATAGACGATTATAAAAATTCAATAATTACATCGGAATTTTTCGAAAATTTATGTATTTACAATTATGCTGAGTTACCAAACTTGAAAATTAAAAAGAGTTCATTAGTATCAATATTACCTTCGTGACTGCTTGTAGAAAAGCAGCTTTTCCGACTTTCTGTCTTTGTTTCGACATGACAACTTCCATTCTTCTTTTCTCGTTTTCTATTTGACGGCGTTTTTCTTCCAATATCAACCGAATGTTATACAACTGAGATGCCATAATCGTATTTCCTCCATTTTCATCTGAGGCAGAGTGAAATGCATTTAGTAAAGAAGGAATTTGTATTTGACTCTATGTTTAATTTGACATTTACCAGGAGTATGATGTTCCACTTGCTGAGACTGTTGATTGCTCTGCTGCTGCCACGTAGTAGTATTGGGTAAAGTGGCAAAAGTGGTCTTTTTCTCTCCAATTCCATTGCCATTGGTTTGACCATGCTTTTTGTTTGAAAAGCTGGACTTTACAGACATATCATCCCGGTCTTGCTCAGTGTAAGTGAAATTGATACCTTTCTCAGAACTCTGTCTACTGAGATTTGCAAAACTTGCTAATTTCGTGGTGTTGTCACCATCTGTGTGATCACTTTCACTGGAATGTAAGATATTTTTTAAAGCAATGTTATCTAAGCTGGAATTCGATGCTTGTCTTCGCAATCTTGGAGGTTCCTCCGTGTTATGACCATTGTCAGCTAAGATAAGTTGTACTCCACTTCCGTACACGTCCTGAACGCTGGATCGTGCAGGTAAAGTTGGCTCTACGATGTTACGTTTTCCAACATGCGTTACCAATTCTTTATCAGGGTTCCTTCCAAAGTTGTGGAGATTATCCTAGGAAAAATGAAAGCACGTGAAATGAAAGAGAATTATTACTTTAGCCGTCCCATTATTCAATGGCAAGTGTACTCTGAACCGATGAATGAACGGCTTGTTAAATTTACCTGAGAACCACCGAAATTTTCAATAGTTAATTGCGAGTCATCCGTTACGCTATTTCTTCTAGATCTTCGGCCAGCATACGAGCTTCGTCTTTGATCTTCCCAATTGCTTGGCCGACCAGCGGCTTCAGCTCTTGCTAAAGATTTTTCATCAGCCACAGAACTTAAGGTTGGTATACCCTTACCACGATGAACTACAAAACTTTCTTCGCTGCCGGCTCGTCTATAAGAAGCATTGGAAATATTATTACATCAATGACTCGAATATGCTAACTGAAGACAACGGTAATTATTTAACTACCTGTCATCGTACGAATGACTCTCAGCAGTTTGTTGTAAGGAATGAGACTTTTTCACCGTACTGGATGGAGATGGTTTCGAAACTGAAAGAAATTCAATATAAATCAATTATTTTGAAAACACTAGTTCAGTGAATATATCTATTACACTCAAAATGACTAAAAACAAGTCTTAAACTAAAAACTGGATGAAAATGTGACTTTCAATTTATTGTGCATTAGTTGGAAGAAACTATTTTACCGATCTAACAACATTGGAAAATGTGTACTAAACATTTCCATAGTACATCAACCTGTAAATGAAATTAAAATGATAACAAAAGTAACACACATAATGAAAATAATACACATTGCAAAACAATGATACAGAAACGAAATGAAGTTCTCATGGGTGGCCGTCGAGGCTGCTACCTATTTTGTATGAATAATCTTCATGCAAAAATAAATTATAACATTAAAATAATAAAAGGTGTAAAGGTGGATATAGAGCTGCAGTAGACTAATGTTAAATAATAACTCGCATGCATGCATTATGAAAAGCAGGTGATTCGCCTTCATGACAATAATCAGATGTTATGTATAGCTTTCGATTAGTTTAAATGAAATAGCCACGTATAGAAGTTGCAGTTCTGTTGGTCTCTTGGGAAAAGCAAATAAGGGATTTCACTGAAATTACTCAATCTCAATTTCTTTAACTTGAGAAAGAATCATATTCGGTATGAAGGTCGAGTTTTTCTTTGAGCTTTGATAAAATATTTAAGCGTGCACAGGATAAATGGTAATGAAGTGAACCAGAAATTATATGACTGGTCACATTATAAGCCGGACGTCACACATTAAGAAACTAATAGTCAAGACATCTGAAAAATGTTATGAGAACATCTGGAACTCCCAATAAAACAATAGGAGGAAACTTGATAATTTGCATTTAAGGGAATCGCGCAGGGCTTTGATCTGCTACAGACTCTGAATACTAATTGGATACTTCGCAAGCTTTGAACGTTTCAATTTTGGATACCTGTGAAGCCTGGCGCGGAAACGGAGAGGTTGCTTCTCAGATCAGGAATCGGAGCAATAGATTGTGGTAGACTTCTTTTATGAGCTACGCCATGACTATTGCGCGGACAAGCTGCACCAGCCATTTTTTCATCGGCAAACCGGAAGTAGACGAAAGAAGGCGAGGATAGCGTTGTTGGCAAGCATCGAGAAGGTTACACCATAGAAATATATGGAAATAGTTCCTTATTTAGTATATAATTCTCATCTCTCTTTCTTTCTCTCTCTCTCTCTCTCTCTCTCTCTCTCTCTCTCTCTCTTTCTCTCTGTCTAACAACTTTTGCTTTATATTAGTTCATTTGTATCGTAACTTAATTTATTAGATTTTCCTTGATTAGCACCTGGACCTTATGGCTGGAGCGTGTATGTGTAGATTGACATTTATAAAAAGCGTGGCACCACTTCAATAATAGACAATCAAAAAATGAAGCCATTGCTAGATGTGCAATCGAATGATCTAATTCATACGTATAAAATGAAATTTTGAACGCAATTACGATTGTCGACGATTGAAGCAGAATTTCAAGAAACAAACTATAATAACATAAGATATAGAATGGAAATGGATTTGTTTAAGGAAGAGTGTTTAGCAGAGCCTTCACCGATTACAAAGTTCCACCACCTTGCCTGTTCATTGTTTAACGTTTCAATTTTCTGTGAAATTTCTTCGAAGATGATCGTGAAGTTTTTACGTACCATCCAAAAATTGCATAACTCTCTCTTCACCAGGATACCGTACACATTTGGCTGGATGAATTTCGAGAACGTTGTACATGTCTGCTAGAAAAACCACTAAATTTTGTTTCATGGATCTGAAAGAAGACAGGTACCAGGGATTAATCGTTGCGATAAGTATACAGTCTCTGCACCTTTTTGATACAAAAGAAAGTATAGTTTCGGAGCAAAGAAAAACAAGTGTAGTACCCTCTCATGTATGTGACATCCTCGGGTTGCATATGAAAAATGGAGTAAGGTAGGCATCGTACGCAGAATGCATGAACGAGGGAGAGATTGTGAAGGGCATCGGCTACCGAGGGCCTCTTAGAAACGCGAATGTCTATCCAGTTGAGTTCGCCGGGGCAATAGAAGGCAACGACGGCGGCCAACCCTACGCCATCGCAAAGAGATTGGAAGTCCTTGGCAGCTGGCAGCTCTGGCAGTCGCGATTTGTCCCCGGCACCCTCCTCCGTTTGAATTTTGGTAATTAAAGCGCGGGATGCGTGGCTAATCCATAACAACAATCCTCCTTCGTGGTCAGCAGGAATGTCCACGCTTGCCTGTGGGTCGAATCTCCGAATTGCCGACACCACTCGGTCCCCCGTCACTACCTCCTTCGCGTACAAGCCCATTAGGCCTTCTATCACAGCCATATGCGCGGACTGAAACAAAATAAGAAAGGGTCGGACAAATTCCACAAATCTAATTCACGCTCTTTCTCTCTTTCCTGCTCCATTACCATTTTCAATGGTGAATTTTGAATGAGAGTAGTTTCTGTGAGCTGAGTGTTATTGGGTTCCACAACGAAGACACCTTTCCTGGCAAGAGCTTGCAGAATACCCCAATGATTCTGATTGTGATAATTAGGATCCGAGTAGATGTTAGCCAACGCCAAACAGTAGAGCTCGGCATTGGAAAGTGCGTGGACAATCTGCGGTTTCAGGTGTTCTTGATCCTAATGCAAAAAGGAAAGATGTTTAAAACGAAGTGCTTACCACCCTTCACTGTCAGTGCAAAGATTCGAATGCAGTTATGACAGGAAATTGGTTCGAGTTGAAAATTTGTAAAAAGAAATGGAGCTATCGCGGGTTCGTCGAGAATGAACTTGATATCTAAGAGTGGCGATAGAGACTTCAGCCAGTCCCTTTCTCTCGTTATACACCTAATCCCCGCTGGATCATGGCTTTGTTTATGGATAGACAATGCTGGGAATCTGCTAGATCAAATTTACAAGGTAAGAGAGTCCAAGTCACTCCGAGACACTAAACATCCTATCAATCATCACCTTCTTGAGATCTTCATAGGCAAGAAAGAAAGTCCGAGTTCTTTTGGACTTGGTTGCGCATTGGTCGAATGTTTCTCGATTTCCCTGAAAGGAAATCCTTCATTCGCTCCGATCAATGCAATTGATTCATCGCCAGCGACGAATCTCAATCGATCGAATGAATCTAATTAATGGAAAGTAGATCGCGATCGAATCCAACTGAATTTCGTGATTCTGAAAAAATCGCTCGAGTTCGATAGGGGGAGGAGGGGGAGGGGGAGGAGGTTCCCGAGCAATTTCACAAGCACAAAAGACGAACAAAGGCGCGTTATTCCGAGAGATGACTTAGGAGCTTCTCTCGGAGCGAAGCAACTGATAATGAAAAGGGGCGAGAAAAAGGATTACTCACCTCGTGATCACGGTAATATGGCTCGCGAAGATTTTCTGGCACGCGATTGTTGTACGCCTTCGACAATAGCCATTTTACGGAGGCACGTTGTTTGGCCTGAAACAAAAGCAAAATTCTCAGTAATCCGTACTCGCCATCGCCATTTGCTCCAGTAGCTTCTTCCAAAATGCGGAAGAAACGGAGAAAGAGGACGCAAGATTGTATTTCAGCAAAGAACAATTATGAGCGACAGCGACAGCAGCAGCAACGACAACGACTACGACAGTCATGGAACATCGGTGAGTTACAGCTTCGTCGATTCGAAAAAACTTTGAGAAACTTTGCGAACTTCGCTTTCGCGAGATTCTCCGAGACGAAACCACATCGAGGCGGAAAAAACCTACTCGAGCGGACCCAGTTCTGCTCGAACGGAACTCGCAAGAATCTCCGCAGCTTCCCGTGATAGCCCGTGACCTTGGGAGAGAGAATTGGAAGGGAGGCCACCGGCTAAAGCGAGTCGATTTCTGTGAACCGGAGGTTTAGCGCGGAAGACTCCACCGTGACTCCCGGGAAAAACTGTCGAGTGTCCCGCGACTCTCGACGATTACCCTGGGAATGTCGTTGAAGGTGCCGAAAACCTCGACGACTACGTGGGAACCTCTCGCGACCACATGAACCGTGAAATGGGAACGAGACCCCGCCGACGGTGAGAATGCGCGGTGGATCTCCGCTTCCCGGAGCGTCCAGGAGCCCAAGGTCGCGGGGAGAAAAGGAGGCCAGGAAACCGGGACTGCGAGGTCCATTCCAGGTCCGGCAAGTAAGTCAGACTCGTCGGTTCTCATCGGAGAGGCCCGGGGAGGCCCTCGAGGAGTGAATCACGCGCGTTGCGTAATGACGTGGTGGATTAACGTCGCCGCGCGCGCGTGTTTCGCCCGCTGCAGTTAAATCGATCGAGATAAACGTCGTAAACGGTCTCGGAGGAGACTCGGGGGGAGGGGAGGGGGTCGGTCGGATCTTCGAAGTCGGACCAAAATGGCGGAGGTCCATTCGAAACGATCGGAGAACGAGCGTGCGAGAATCGGGGGAAAACGTGGAGAATTGCGAGCGAAGTTCGACGAAGGCGCCCGTTTCGGTTGGCTGGTCCCAGCCAGAAGCATCCGCGTCATCCATCTTTATTAGATCGTGCCGAAACGATAGCCGACTGCTACTCGGGTTTCGTAATCTCATCATCGATTCTCGTTCCTGCGTCCCGCGCGTCCGATATCCCACGGATCCTCTTACGTCCTCCGCTCTTCCACGGCATCGCCGTCGCAGTTGAACTCCGCGGCCACTTCCGGCAGCCGATGGCGTCAAACCGGAAGTCCTCAGGAAACTCGAGGAAGACGATGGTGGAGGACTCGGGAGCTTCAGGTTTTGGTTTCGTTGATTGATGGGCGTTCTCTCTCTCCTCTCTCTCTCTCTCTCTCTCTGACTGTCTCTCCCGGTTACCGTTATTTATGTAATTAGCGTGGTGTTCGTTATGCGGACAATGTAAAACTTCATAATAAGCCGTGGCAAGAGTGGATCGCTTAGCATGTATTCCGGCCATGGACACTGCCCACATAAACGCCTTATACGTACATATGCGCGCTGCCTGTTGCGATAAGTTACGCGTGTCTTGGTATCCGGATGTCCACTGCAAGGACTCCCCCGGATGGCGTTCGCCAGAGAAAATGCTTTTGCCATCGGAAGCCAATTGGCGCGTGCTCCCCGGCAGGACACCGGGATCCATTGGACGCGAAATAGCTGGAAAATTGTCCTGCGGTACCAACGTGGTGGCACGAGATTGACTCGAGTATGATCGATAAGTCTCTCCCTCTCTCTCCCTGTCTCTTCAACTCTCTCTAGTAATTTCCAGCTGTGAAACTGCAGGTCCGAGCGAAGTGGCCTAAAATCCAATGGCGCCTTATCCGCGAGTTGCCGTCCAGGCGATAGCGATCTACTTGATTTATCGTCCAGTCGAAACCCAGAATGCAACTCGTTAAATCCCAACCGGCTACGATTTCATGCCCCGTGTGCAGTAATAAGGTCAGCGATCCCCTCCCCCTCGTCGCTTGAATTTTTTTTTAATCGACAACAGGTGCGCCAAGGAACGATGAGGGAAGATGCGAAGGGATAAATTCGCTATTGGGCGCGTTCTAATTTTTTAATTAGCGATCGAAAGTTCGGAGATAGAGAGAGAGAGAGAGAGAATTCAGCTCGAAAAGGAAATACAAGTGGAGGTAGCAGCAGCAGCAGCAACGGAGCCTGCCAATATTTCTTAGGAATATCCGACGATTTAGCGGACGCAACTCGGCAACTGGGCAACCTAGCAACCTACTCAGGCTCAGCTCAGCTCGGCTCAGCTCGGCTCAGTTTAGCTCAGCTTAGCTCAGGCCAACTCAGCTCGACTCCACTCCACTCCACTCCACTCCACTCGACTCGACTCGGCTCGACTCGGCTCGGTTGGAAATCGAGTCGCTGGAGGTTTACCTAGAAAGCAAGCGTAAGGAAGGCACGCCTTGCGTCTCCCACTGATAATTTCGCGGCCAGATAATTTCTGCCGGGGAGATTATCTGGAAAGGAGCGGAAAAGGCGCGGAAGCCAATGAATTCAGGGCGAGCAGCTCGCCGAGTGAGAATTTTCATCGAGTTATGGGCCGTCACTGGACGCCTGCCTCTTCGCGGTCTTCCTCTTCCTCTTCTCGGGCTGGGGGCGAGCCCCTCCTCCACTTCCGGCGCCGTTCCGCCACGTCGGGGGCGGAGGCGCTCGCGGTACCCCAGACGGGCCCCGACTTCAAAGACGACCGATCCGTGGCTTCTTCTGCGTGTTTACCTAGACGCGCGCGTTTGTCTTTCGCCAGGAGCCTGAAACGAGCCGTGAAAAAACAGATCGAAGCACTCGCGGGGCTTCTTGCCCCCCTCCCCCGCTGAGCAACTCCCGACGGCTTCCCGGCTACGCACCGTCGACCTTTTCCCGTCCCGCTGTTTTGCCCTAGACGGGTTTGTACCTTGACGGACGCAGACCATTGGTGCGAATGCTGGTCCCGATCCCGATCCCGGGGTCCCGATCATGATCGTCGGGATGGACCATGGTTCTCCGAGATGCCGAACGAATCGCTGGAAACCAAGACAGAGGCTGCAACCACCACCACCGATGGGGGTCCTGTCCCCCGATGATGATGTACACCGAAACTAATAGGCGCAAAAAATTCCTCGAGGAGGGCGAAGAACGGCATCTCGGCTTTTTCCCCGTTGACAGGCTGCGAGTGGCTAACGAGAGTAATTACGTCACATCGCGGGCAATAAGAAAGTGAAAAATGAGGCCAGAGCCGTTGGAGCTAGAACGTCGCTGATGTAATGGCGGAATTGCTGTGGATGCAACGACACGAGTCTCCCGATTTCGAGTTTCGGGGATACTCGCGTTTTTCTGCCCGGCAATGGGACCATCGCGGGCGAGCCTTTGTGGCATGCGAACTACCCCCGCCGATAGATCGATAGCTGGGGGGACGGGGGAGAGACGAGGAGAATAGCTCGCGTCAGTGCCCGAGTTCCAACCGGAAGTGGAGCTTTAAAGCCCGAGAAGCTTCCGGTGCCCGATACTCCAATCTCCGTTGCTTTCAACGCGATGGGAGCAAACGACGAGACTCCCCGAATAGGGGGCCGCAAACAGGTAGAAAACGACACTCCCAACGGGGTCCGAAGGAAAATCGTAGCTCGCGCCAAGTCCTACGCCTCTCCGGTTTTGCAGTTTGCCCACGCGCTCGACTTTTGCGAAACAATCGCGAGCTGCGCGGAAAATCGCGCGAGTGGTCCTGCGCTCATCCGGATGGAAGTACCAGCTGGTGCGGCGGACCCGACGCGACAGTTCGACCTTGAGAGATCCTTGAAAAATGGACCAACGCGAAACGGGGATCGGGAGAGCGCGGGTACGTTGACCGCTGGCAGCTTTCATGTGGCTGGACTTGGCGTAGGTCAGTTACCTGCCGGTGGTACGTTTAGCCAACGCGAGGTAATCCACGAGCCAATGAAATTCCCAATAGTTTACGACGGCTCCCACTTTGAGACAGCTACCAATTTCCTGGCGAACCTGTTACCCGGAAAACCCATTGCGGGGACCGCTAAATTTCCTCGGCTACCACCACCACCACCACCACCATCACCACCAACACCACCACAACCTTGCGCAACTGCGCTCGAGTGGTCGGACAATGCGTTTTGCACAATCGTTTTCCCGCTCCTCAGGGACGATTCTTCGGAATCTCGCGAGGTGCACTCACCAAGATGGGTCGCAGTAGGTAAATCATTCAGACTAGTACCGCGCCGCTACCAGCTGCTTGTAAATTTTCTAAAACCGCAGCACCCCCTCCCCGCTCCACTTGTCCAACCGAGCGGCCAAGCGTCTCGCAGCGTGTCGTCGCAACGTCTCCCATCAGGAGATTCTCGTGCGAACCGCGACAGGATCCTCGATACTCTCGCGAGGGTCCACCACCACGACGATTCCCGGCGTCCCCCCCATCCTGGCGCCGGGAGCCTCGCTGCGGGATTTACTCTAGCGAGCTAACTCTTCCGTGGGTTCTCGAGATTCGCGGGAGATCACGACGAGAGGCGCGTCGACTCCAGGAGGATCCGAGAGAGACTGAGGAAGCGCGAGGCTGGAGGAACCGAAGTTCGCACTGTTTCATATGTGGATCGCTATCCACGCACCGGTGCCGCCGGTAACCGCTTAACGTCGACTCGTTAAGCCCGTTGCGCAACGAAGGAAACGCCGCTGGGCTCCGAGAAAAACCGCGGACTCCACCTCGGCCGTTTCTTCGCCAGTCCGAAATTTTTACTGTCGGGCTCAACCAGCAGCGATCCCCCTACCCCACCCCCTCCTGCTTTCCCCCAATCGCCAATTATCTCGGAAAACTCTCCGCGCGTTTCTAATCCCAAGTCCGGAAGAATTGGACACCCGTAATGGATTTTCCTCCCGTGGACGAGTGCCGCGCATTATCGGAGTGTCTTTCTCTCGTGGAACTCTTCTATCTCCGGAGTTTATCCGCGATTGATTGGGCGTCGCCGATGGGGACGGACGATTCCCGGAAGAGAAGCCGCAGATAAGAAGCGATCCCGTTAGGTCGAGCATGGGTGTGCTGCTCGATAAGGCACACCGTTCACCGAAATATCGCCGAGGAAAACCGGAGGAACCTGCCTGCCTGCCTGCCTGCGTGCGTGCGTGCCTATGAATCTCTCGCCCGATCAATGTGCAAAACCTGCAAAATGTCATTGCGTGGCATCCAGCCCGACGACTTTCTACTTTCCTCTCGTCGAGAGAGACTCGCTGGACTCCGCCAGGACCTCCCCCCCTGTGCCTCGTACCATTTTCGAGAAAGGAACAACCTCTCTCCGAACACTTGCCAGTGTTCGGAGAACCGGAAGTCCTCCGGTGCAACAGAATTCGCGAAGAATACGGATGAAAGTGGAGTGAGCAAAGGTGAAGGGGAGAGAGAGAGAGAGAGGAGAGAGGGAAGAAAAACTGTTAGAACCAGGAAATTCCAGTCGATGCTATCTACGATTCTCATTCTTCTTTCGCTTCTTCTGCTTCTTCTTCTCCTTCTGTTATTCTTGTTCGCTGAACGCAATGATCGTTTAAAGCCAGGACCGTCTGAGCATGTCCACTTGTTCGTTAATTGTCGAGGGTTAACGACCGAGCGCTGGGCCGTTTTCGCGGTAAAACTGTCGCGAATGGCCTCTGCCCGAGTGAAAAAGCGAGCAAAGGCTTTATTAGTTTCACGCTTTTCTATTTGCGTTAACCCCATTCAAGAGCCGGAAGACGATCGGCCTGTTACGTTTGCCCCGGTCAAAGCGAAATATTCCTCGAACGGGGCTGACTGGGCTTTGCTTCGAGATCGCCTTAAGGGAGTGCAGCGAGATCGCCTTAAGTCCCTCCTCCAAATGAGGAACGAGGCGCGCCGAGGTTTTCGCGTGGAATGAATGAATTCCCCTCTTCTTGCATCGGATCCTCGCACATACGAGGAATCTGCCGCTACTTCGGATATCTGGCAACGATCTTCACGGCAGATTCACCGTTTCCATCATCAATTATTGCGCGCGTAACGCCAATTTGTTCCCCACTAATCATCAAGTCTCCTCAACGCTACCTCTAACCGCGACAGGAATAATTACCAGCTGAAAGAGGAAGTTTCCTCCAGCGTAACAAATATTTTTCTGTACCAATATGAGCTAGCCGCTGATATAATAATTAATAAGGCATCCCCTAATCTCTCGAATCTGCTGCATTAACTATGAAATCTCGTCGGTCTCTTCGTTAAGCAGCAGTAGTGGCCGTTCACGGTCGTGATAAAAAATGACCTTTATTACTCGGCTGAAGTCACGTGAGCGAAATTCTAATTAGGCGAGTGTGGTGTTTGTATTATCCTCCGCGCATCCGCACGCCTCGCGCCGGCGAAATGCTTTAAAAGCTCTGCGAAATGTGGGACGCTCAATTACGAGAAAACATAGGCGCGGTCGCTAATATCATCAATCATGCAAGCGCAATTTCACTGTCCACTCCCACGATGACTATTGATAAATCTAGATTTCCACGAGAGTCGGTCGTCGATGAAAGATTCGCGGCATTGGGAATTGCCTCGCGAGTCCTGTAACATCGAGGAAACACAGTCAAGAGCGCGTTACAATATTGTATTAACGCGGCAGAAAGAAAACGCAAGATGGAATACACGCTAAACTAGATAATTAGAGAAGCTATCGAATAATTAGCAAAGCAACTTGATTATGTGGACCAAGTCAAAGACTGGGTAAAGCATTTCTTAACAGAGTGCTACGCTTATTCTTTAATTTAGCCAACTCCACGCGTTTATTACTTCTTTTAGAAGACTTAATTAAAAGTCTTGTACGGTAATGTATTCTTGAAACATCACGCAAATCTATGAAAGTGGTGCGTGAAAATAGGAAAACCTATGACTCTTCGTGAAAATGATCCTATTGCTGCGCGTAACAAGTCGAAGTGGAGTGTACATTGCTTCAATTATCGGACGAGTTGAAATTATTAATCGCGGAGGAGGGAACTAAAAGGAACGGATGAATTCAATTTTCGATCGATCATCGCGTCTCCTCTTTTTCCTTGATTTTCCTCGTCTCCGCGTCACTATTCGCGAAAAATCTCCTCCACCATGCCCACTGCCAATTCTAAACATTTAAGTAGGTTTTAAGTGAAATTAGTAAGCATCCCCGTGTCACCCCCACTTTTACGATAATCTCTGATTTATGATTATCACACAGGCTTATCTCTCCTTGCAACGATAAGGCGCTTAAAAAAATATCAAATGCTCGATGACTGAACATAAACATTAGACTAGTGACTCATACAGAAATAACTGCAGTAATTGTTCGAGAGGAAAAAGTGTTAGCTTCAATTATTATTTTCTCAAATTATAAAACGACTATGAACAAGAAACCAAAAAATAGAACAAAGTTTGTCGCGATTTACTTGCATTTTAGTCCGAACTCCCACGAGGTCGCGTTTATCAGAGGGAGAGAGAGAGAAAGAGATATGAGGGAATAGTTAGCAAACTACTCCCCATTATTTAGAACACGATACTTCCGTTTTCTGGCCACTCGCATATACGCGCGCTTGCATGAGTCATCTTAGAATTTCGTGCATATGTCAGCTGACTTTCGGGACTCGAGAACGGATTCTATTCTGGAGCTCTGAAAAATAGACCATAGAGAGTACGGTGTCCAGGTGCTCGGGGATAGAAATACCAGCAGCTTCGGCAAATCCAATCGCATCTGCTAACGTTGCATTTGACAAAACCACAATGGAAATCTTTGGAAATTTTGCCGATTTGCCCGCATAAAAAAGAGCACTCCGAGAAGATAGCGATAAAGAGAAACCGGAGGATTATTCGTACTCGATGAGCCGACGATACACGCATACGCGCACGATAGACGTCGACGAGCTCGGCAAACATGTGCGTAAAAGATGAAATTGAAGGTAAATAATATACACTTACGCCCACGCACGGCATTCGTTCGAATCGTATGCAGATTGCACGGCTAAGACCCGTTATACTTCCTGATTACTTCGCATTACGTAATGCAATAATAAGAGCCAGCGCGATCCCTTTTTCAGCTCGACGAGGAACAGTGTCGCGAGAGGCAACGCGCGAAGAAAGGGCGCGACGAAAAACCGGGAGAGAACGAGGAGAATCGCGGAAACCGGCGCGGCGCGTCCTTCTCGCGGGGGCGGCGGGGGTCAAGTTTTCGAAAATGCGTGGAAATCGCTGAGGCGAATCGCGCGAGATCGAAAGGCTCTCGTCGACGGTCCTTTCCCATTCTCGTCATCGGTGCGTCCTATGGAAATAGAGTGGAAACAAACGGTGTGAGGCGACTAAATCGAAGAATTCGAAAGTAGTGGTCTCCGCGACCGAATAAGGAAACGCACCGTTTTCATGCTTCGATCCGCCTACAAGCCTCTAAAGGTTCAGGCCGACGAGAGTGAACGTCTCTCGCTTTACAAAAGGAAAAATCGCCCGCGAGAAAACTCGATTTTCTCTGTTGGAATTTCAATTGGGATCACGCGCGCGCAGCCGCCACTTTCGATTTATCGGTTCCCCGCGAGAATGTCGAAGACTCTCCTGATTTCCGGAGAACGAGGAGAATCCGTTTGGCAAGAACCGGAGGTCACCTGTTGAAGAGGGGGGGGGGGGGGGGGGATTTGCGAGTAGACCCGCGGAATCCCTCCTAGGACTACCCGCGACTGGTCCGGACCTTATTTTTAGCTCTGTCTAGAAATTTCGAGCACGGGCTAGGGCGACGGACAGTCGGCGGACGAGGAGAGACGAATGGTTTTTCCGGAGAAACAGGAATAACGCCCTGCGCACCGAGAGGAGAGGGTGCGGCGGGGTGGGTCGAGCGGTACCGTCGAGTTTCGTAAGTCGACTCCCAAAGTGCCACACAGCTGAATTTCAATGAATGAACGAGAGGGAGTCGGCGGAGCCGAGTGGAATGAGAGGGAACGATCGCCGAGATAATATTATTGAAAGAGAGGAGGAGATTTTTCATCGGCGAAACTGGTTTCTCATGAGTGGGTAGCGCCGGTTAAACATCATTCCTGTATCCTACGCGAAATCGCCGCTTGAAACCGAACAGAAGCGTAAAATCTATGCGTGCCAGTAACGGGCAAGTGCACACAAGCGATTTAGCATATGTGATTAACCTATTAATTACTCGTGCAGTCTGCTAGAGCATGTTGAAAGTAATTAAAGCTCATCCATTTTGAAGCCACGAAACAGCCGGCCCCGGACTCTCCCCGCCCCCCGCCCACCCCCTGTCGCCGTCATACGCCAGAAGAAGCTCCTGGAAAACCTTATCGAAAAGTCCATAGTTCGCGTCTTTATCGAGAACACTGGTAAACTTTTGTTTTCCCAGCACCTACCGAAGGCTCGAGTCATATTTTATCGTTCGCACGAGAAATTCTCGTTAAACGCGGGAAAAATGGGGTCGATAAGGAACGTCATCCGGGAGCCAAGGGTACCGCGACAGCTGTGCGGGGGGAGCGACTCGGATGAACCGAGATTCGACCATTACTACCGTCGTCGCTGTTTACGATCCGTGACCATTTCATGGGTCGAGAGTGAAATCCTGTCCTTGACACGATTGTACCTCGCGCGATTGTACGGGCGGAATTGCAATAAGCCGGTGGACCGCTCGTCGTCGTCGTCGTCGTCGTCGTCGTCATGGTCACGGTAATTCTTCCCGGGAGGAATTGGATGAAGATCATTCGGGGGGTTGAAGCTTGATCCATGGTCAGGAACTTACGTAGACCGTGGTGACGTTCGCGTTCCTGAGCATATCCCTGACGTCGTCCAGGTCGAGTCTCGATGTTCCTGGCGGCGTCGCGGGCGCCAGCATCACTTCGCTTGCCATCGCGCGACGCGACCTCCTTCGCGGGAGGCTCGACGACCCTGGTGTCACCTCGACCACATAAATCCACGGGGAAGCGCCTGAACCCCGAGGTCGGCCACTAGTACCAAAACTCTGATTCTACGGCAAAAGCCAGCACTGCCTTGGAAAATCCACCATAACAGTTTCACACTGATGAGGATCCTCTTGAAAATCCTTGAGAAACACTGAACGGGGGTGCGAGGAGGGGGTGGTCACCGCAACGAGAAGATTCCACGAGAGAAGAAACCCGGCGACGAGAGGACTGAAACGGCGTGGATCAACGAGAGGAAAATCCACGGGTTCTTCCGGGCGTAATAGAAGCGGAACGCGACTTCATTCCAGGAGTGGAGACGGCAATCTGCGCCGAGAGCCGAAGCAGCTGGCAGCGCAAGCTGAGCGCACACAAGCGCACACCAGCAGCGCAGCGCTTATTGTCACCGCGAGAGCTGCACGAGCCACTTACTCTCGCACTTCCCCCCCCCCCAATTCCATGGGCAAACACGGAGAGAAAAGTCGACCGTGGAGTCAATAGCCGATAAGTCAGGCCTTTGGGAAATCGATCGTCTTTCGATCGGGTCTGGATCCTCCTGGGCCCGCGGGACTTTGCCGTTGAAAATACGCGCGAGACTCCGGGGAGAGTGTGCGAGGAGGCGGAAAAGAGGGAGGAGGACGAGTAATTAATTTTACCGGGTCTGCCGACATTCCTGCGTACGCGCGTTTCTCACAGTTAGCCGACTTTGTTGCGAGATTGTGTAGGGGCCGCCGCGGGTACGAGTGTGCTCGTGCAAGAAGACAGGGGAAACCTCCTGTAACCGCCTATCCCATGCTCCCAACGCCTCCTCCACCTTTGCCAGTCTGGATCCTCGCTTTCGCCTTGCTACCCACACCGGCCCTCGCCTTTTTCGTTAAAAGTCATTTTGTATCTTGAGAAACAAGGTGACTTTATCAAATACTTAACTGCGCTCGAAAAAATAAGAAAGAGAGAGAGAGAGAGAGGAGGAGGAGGAGTAAAGTAAAAGGAAAAGAGACGCGTTTCCTGATACTACCTATGGGAGTAGGGGGAGGTCGACAGTTTCCATGAATATCCAATTTTCTCGTCGACTTCTATAATCGTACTCGTTGGAAAAAGCAGGCATGAGTGAGAAAAACTCGTGTAAAAACTGCATGGCAAACTGGTCTTGACCAAATAAGATATTTCAAGATCATTGGGACAATCATCGTGGTGACCTCTAAAACCTCTACTTCTTTCTATTTAAAGACATTAGAATATGAACATTTAAAAAACTGCCCACACACGCGTGCGTGCGCGCGCAAAGACACTGATAAAAGAACTATCTACCGTCAACAATGCCGAGCTGTTTGTTCAATGAGCAGAAATTAGCGAGTCCTTAGAGACAAAACCGGCCCTTAAATTGTTAATCAGTCGTGATTGGTTAAACGTTCTACGAGTTTATCAGGTTGAAAAGAATCCACGGGTATTTAAGAGGTATCTTTAAAAGCTGCAGCTTCCGGAGCACCCCCTCCCTCTTCTTGTCGCTCCGATACTCAGCGATGAAAGTGATTCGTGCGTATGCGACAATAAGGCTATTCCCGATCTGTAACGGTATGATGAATATGGCGTTCGTTTCCTGTGCGCAAGGCTATTTATTGCATGTGCAAAACTGTAGAGGCGCGTGCACAGAGGCTTTAAGGTCCCCGAGGGGATTCTCCTCGCGCCCCGCGGCGCTGCATAACTCCAAGAATCCAGCATAGCTTATTATTAATCACTCAATTAGCGTCGTCCGTTAATGTTGCAAAAAGTGTTTCGTGCAAAGCGAACAGGAGCATCCCCCACGAGGAACTATCCTCGGTTTATCAGTTTTCCGTCTTGAATATTCTAAGCAATCAGGCTAACTCCGGAGAGATAAGAACGCGTAGGAACCGACACTATCTTATGAAATACAGATTAGTATTGGTAGCAGGGACTCTCGAGGCTCCATTGAAAAGCAAAGAAACCGCGGTGCTGTGCCTCCATGACTGCGTGTACTCGGCTGACTCATCCTGGCTAATAAAAAAGTCGCCTCTCCCGCGACAGCTAATTTCCTTCTTGTAAAATTTCTGCAATTTCTATAATTCTGAAACCGTCCTAGCGATTTTCCTTTATCGATGGAGATAGAAAGGAGAAAGGAGAACGGAGAAAGGAGAAAGAGAGAAAGAGAGAAGGAGAAAAAGAAGGAGAACGAGTTCTGGGAAGGTAGAGGGGAAGGGATCGTTGGTCGAAAAAGGAGGAGAAAGTCGCAGGGGTAAAAGATCTACCGAGATGATCTTACCTGGCGGGAGTCGTAGGTATCTGTATGATGTTCTGAATCTCCAGCAGCGAGCTGCTCCCCGGCAGAACCCTTTCGTCGATCGTCACCCACGTTACGATCCATTGCGTCGGAAACATGGACGACCGTGCCGGGCACGCCGTTGCAGGACCGATCCTCTGTCCTTGAAGCCGCTTCCTCTGGCTTGCTGGGCTTGAAGAGACGGGAGATCGTACTCCACATTCAATAATCACAGCGACAGCTGCTGCCAGAATCCAGGGGTCCTCGTCCTCCTCATAGCTGCACAAATCCCTTGCGAGTTCCGCTGCACCCCCACACTTGCTCCCAACAAGTCCCAGGAACAGCAGATGTCCTCGTCTCACAATTGAGAGTCGAATCCAAGCATTTTCCGAGCTAAAGAATTTTACAAATTTTCTCCTCAGTATACTTTCAAGAATTTGTTGTCTTTTTTCTTAAATTCGCCTAAAAAAGATTATAAAAGTCCATAGTTTACCACGGGGTGATCTCTCATCCGAATGAAAACGAGCGAATGAAAGTGCGGTCGTTGAAAAAGTACGACGGGTCGACCTACCTTCGCGAAATAATTTTGGCAATCTTTCTGATTTATTTACACATTTTTTTTTCAGTGCATCAATCAACGGGATAGTCGGGCATTAGTTTCCTCCTTCTTTTTCCGTCCTTTATGCTCCGTTTGACGAGAGTGTTGGATCTTTATCAAGCGCGATTCCCTTGGTTCTCGGTGCGATTTGAAATTGATGTTTACAAAGAAAAGTGAGGTTAGTTTGACACTGAAACCAGAGCAGAAGTTGGCTGGCAGCAATGGCACTTTAGCACAATAATGGCACGCGCGTCACGGACGAAATTTATGGCATCGATGAGTAAAATCCACGGCACGTATACGGCCTCGATTCATAATTTGGAAATTCTCTGGCAAAGACGGTGGATCGGTGACTGTATTTGAAGAAAAAAAAAAGCGTAAAATCAACCGGCTCTGATAAAGCCAGGAGAAATTCCATGAGAAATTGGCTATTTTTGGCGACTCCGACCCCCCCGAATGCTCCTTCGGTAAGTCTCTATCGATTTTTAGCGAAACACCAAAAGTTTCAGGGAATTTGGAAAAATGCCACTCGAATAATCCGAGGATTCACCGAATTAATATCCTAATTGGGGGAGGGGGGGGGGGGAGCAGAATCGAGGAGAGAAATTGAAATGTTGGGAGAAGCTAAATGAGTACCTACACAAAAGGGGCGTACCTCCAATTTATTTTCGAGATCCCAGCACCCTCTTTTTCCCTCCAAATTGTTTCTATTTCTTTTCTTACTTCTTATAAATTAGGATTCAATTTCACTAGGGAAGATGAGATTTCCGGTTAGTTGACAGCAAAATCACGCAAGGAGATCACACCATGGTCACACATATACACACACACACACAAGATCTCGCTAAAAGCACGTTTTATTCGCAAGTTTATCCACTTGTCGAAGTTGCACACCACACGCGACCCGATGGGCTGAGCTTCAGGTTTTTGGAGGTTATATTGGATTTGAAACCCGTTGTCAACGAGGGGAACTTAATCACGCGAAATGTGAATCAACGGCACGTTCGCCGTCCATCGTGAAAACGACCATCTTTTTCGATAATTTGCGAGATATCGAATCTACGGAATCTCGATTCCTCATTTTCAAGTTCAGTTCTGCCAACTTGACGTTTTCCACGCGACGACAAAAACGCTAGGAGAGATGCGCCTCTTACCGCCATCTTCTTTCCTCGATAAAAACCAACTTCAAACCGGAGAGTACCGAAGGAGCTGCTGGTTGAATCGAACTTCGTTTTCGCAGGACAAGGTATTAAAAAAGGTATGAAAAAAAAGACAATTTCATTAACTTTCATTGTTTTAAGGTATAATTGTATTTTTTTTTAACGATCCTTTATATCGCACAATATTGTTGAACATATGTACAACGATATATTTACATTGTCATTACAAAAGTTATTGTTAGTATCGGCACGTAGACGCGCCTTAAAAAAGAAGATCCTTTCGTAACTAATAATCATGATTTATAAGAGTTTTTAATGATGCAAGAATTTTCTTAATATTTGGTACTTAAGACTAAAGGTATTAATATTATACGTTGATGCATATTACAATGCCTCCAAAGAATATTACTCTTCTCTCCTATCTATCTGTATATATATATAAATAGATTTGATAAAGAGGGTAGAATTAGAGGTGTATTATCGGTGAATCTGTTACTTACAAGGTTCTTGCTCGAGAATCTTACAAAATATACTTACAATCATAAATAAGACTAATTACAACGAGTAATTGCATTGATATCTTTTACGTGTGAAGGAAGTAGTTAGTGGGAAGAAGAGTCTCCTACTTTAAACGTATTTTAATGCTATAAAAATTAAAATAATCGAGTAGTCGATAGTGTGTAACGACTATTGTTTTACAGATCGGTAGAAGGAAAAAGAAATCTGGATTTCCGTAACGCAAAGTATAAATATGGCGGGCCACGGCTGGTACCATTTTGTGGCGGCCATATTGCGTCGTTGTAAAACAATAAAAGAACAATCGCTACACGGAAGAAATCGCTACTTAAGAAATTAGCGCAAAGGTCTGATGGAAATCAATGGCAACCGCAACTCTTCACCACCATGTTCTTGTACTTCTTGAGTATAACGTTACTCTCATCGAGAAAATACAAGACCGATATGGCCGAGAGTTTAGTTGGCGCGCAACAAGGTTTCGGTACTTTTCCTGGACTGACCAGATGAACCAGAGTCTGTACTATTGCGTGATTCGTCGCGTTCATGTGGGCATTTAATGGAAAATTGCACTCGCCGCTGCAATAATATGCGTCGTAGCCATCGGGTGCTATGATCCAGTCCTGCGGCAAATCAATATTCATTATTCGACAATAAAATGGAAGGCGCCGCCGCATCGTGATGCCATTTGCATAGATGCGATGCGTGCGATCTATACACATCTATAGATATCTAGTATAATCAAATGATTTTCACCTGCCACTGGAGATCCCTGAAGCTTACGTAGAGCGTTTGGATCTTGCAAGTTCTGGAATTATACTGGATCGCAGGATCTATAACAGAAAACAGATACCTTCAGTAATGTAATTGGTGAGAATCAGAAGAAATCTTTCCATCTTTCTCTCTCTCTCTCTTTTTCTCTCTTAATAAATAAAATAATACCTGCATAGGGATTCCGGTAATCCAGGCTAGTGGCATCGCTCTTCTTCCTCCTCCTGGCATCTCGCTTTTGGCGAACCTTCGCCTCCCTGATACCGGAACTTTTGAAGTAGCCCACCAAGAAAGGCTGTTTCTCAGTGTCTCCACGAAATCCGACGATTCCTATGTCCTCCGGCCTCATCTCATGTACTGGAAAAAATTGGTAATAGCATAATTTTAACGAGAATCCACGATATTACGATTACAGTGGCACCGGAGGGCTCGCGGATGAAACTTCTTAATTTCAGCGCGAGGAATCTCCTAAACGCGCTCGTGCTAAAAAGCTTCTGAAAGGTGAACGGGGAGGGGATATCGCGAGTCTGTGAATTCTACAAACTCATTTGCCTTCGTAAGTGGAATATGCAGCCAGGCATATTACATTTGCGCGCATGCTTATTAGAATGGCTCGCTTCTTGGGATTATTAATAGTCAACCTTCATGAATATTAAGTGTTTAAGAATCCCAACGCCCAAGTCAGCCAGCTTGGAACCCGGCGACCTGGAAGCCGTTCACTTGCCGTCGACGGTGACGATAAATGCGATATCCAGCGATTTCCTAATGCATTGGCCCTATAATTTATGCCGGATCTCTCTATAAATACCATTTTACTGAAAGCAGCGAGAATGGGACTCGTGTCTCGGCTTTCGGAATTACCGATTGAATTACTACCCAACCTAACTTGCCTATCTACTGGTTACCTACCTACCTACCTACCTATATATGCCGACTACAGCTCGGGCTCGCATTACGCTGGCCTGAAAGTTATGCTAAAAGAAAACATCTCGCCACTCGGATATTCTCTCGATGGAATTTTTTCAAAAAATTTCGTAAGACCTTCCTCCTCCTCCTCCTCCTCCTCTCCTCTCGTTCCGCGAGGAGTTCGCTAAGACGAAAAGGAGAGTCCCCGTCAATAAATTAGCGGATGACACGCATCGGCGGTGGTGCAACGTGACCCGCGGTTGCTTTAACGAGATTGATAAATCGCTCGGAGGAAATGCAACGGCGATACCGTATATTAATCTCGCATGGCGCTCGCCTGTCATTAATCGGCGGTAATCAATTATCGTTGACGGTTCAGGAGAGGTCGGCGCGCAGCGAGTGTCCCTCGTTGAAAAAAAGGCGAAGAAATATAACAATGTTTAAAAAAATAACACGTGCCAGCGGAGGAAGACGACTGGGCTCTCGGTTTTCCTATTTGCCTCATTCCCTATTCGCATTCGCGTGTTTGCCTCTGCCAAGAGTGATTTATGCCTCTCCCCCTCCCTCTCCCTCCCCCAGTCCTCTCGTGCCTCCCGCAACAGGTGTCAAGAGGAAATTCTCGAGCAATGAATTTTTCTTAGCGCTTTGTCTCTGCCTCTCTCCCTCTCTATGGATCGACCATCCATCTTCTTCCATTATCGAGGGTGGCGAGGGGGGTACCAGGGGACACCTCAACGAAATCGTGCCCAGGATCGCGGGTGCGTTCGGATTATTCGACACGGGCATCGGGTACCATCATCATCATCATCATCATCATCGTCCTCGTCGGTAAGAGCGAGCGACGACGACGATGCCTGTTCGCTCTACCGTTGGTGAAACTGGTTCGCGGCTCCGCTCGGACATTCCGTAAGAACGTGCAAAGTACGCGGTGCGGCAGGTGTCCGGCGCAATCACGGCAAATGTGCATTCCTGCCGACCAATTTACTAGCTTTCTCGAACTCGAGTCGAGGCTCGCGCGAGTCCAGCGAGTTGTAAGAAGGATCATTTGCATAGGCAACCGCGCGGATGCCTAAGGAGAACCTGCAGTCACGAGCCAACCAGATGCGAGCGGATTTTTTACCCCCCACCCCTAATAACTCGTTGATTTTCTTTCTTTCCTCTCCCGCTTGTTCTTGTTCGCGTTGTTCTCTCCTCCTCCTCCTCCGATTCCTCTCTTCTTCTTCATCTTCATCATCCGCCTCTTCTGCCTCTTCCTCCGAAGCAGCCGTGACTTTTTCCTCGTCATCAACGTCGTCTCGTTCCTTTTCTTCGCCTCCCCTTCTTCGCCGTCAAGGCGCGCTCTCCTGCAGCCGCCATTTTTCCCCGCGACTTCCCCCTCCACGGTATTAGGAGCAAAAATTTATCTCTCGGACAAAAGACAACTCGCGGGTCCTAGTAGACTTCCACGGATTCCGCGTCGAAGCTTGGAAATCCGAGGGAGGTGGAGGAATTCGGCGAGGGGGGAGGGAGAGACGATGGCAGGTGTCCCGGTAGCCAGCGCACGTCTTCCACGTGGTCGTTTCTCGTGCGCAGTGCGAATTCGAATGAGAAAACTGTCGGGACACTCGGAAGATGCTCGCGGGGACTCGAGGTCACGCTCGTCCTTTTGGTATTCGACGGCTTTTCCGCGCGCATTTTCCTTCCAGCCGCTCGGAACTTTCGAACGGTCGAGCCTCCTCGTTTCCTTCTTTCCGTTTCACTTCGGAGGCCTTGGAGGACCCGGCGGTTTCTTCTACGGGGTCCAGCGCGACTTTCGCAAGCACTTCCGAGAGTCAAGGGCGCGAAACTGGCAACGTTGTTGCTCCGGGCTAGTCGAGGGAAACGTCGGGCCACCGCGACTGGCAAAACGCCGGGGACCACCGCTATAATTGGACTTTTCGCACAATTCTCTTCGTCCGAATTCGATTGACTCGACTGACTTGGGCATTGACTGGAGGGCTAACGGGGAACTCGAATGTAAGCGTCAAAAGTCCCGTCGGAGGTGTAAGAGCTTGTGTCGCAAGTGAAGCAGGACGTGGGGAGCGTGGGCGTAGCTGGAGGTGTGTACTCGACCGACGAGTCAACACCAGGGCACTTTCGAAACCATCTGGTTTCTGCACCCGGTACCGACTTCTTCCCGCACGGCAAACACCTAGCCCAAGAAAATAGCGGCGTCATCGGCGAAAACGAGACTCTCTTCTCTTCACCCCTCGTCCTCCTCTCTCGCGTCGCCGAAAATTTAACGATCCTGAAAAATTCGTATCGCTGCGAGCGATACCCGCGAAAATGGAACGCAGCTGCTCCTACGCCTAAGCAAGAGGGCGAGGGGGTGAGGTGGGGTGTATGGAAAAAAGCTGACTGACGCAGAAACCAACACTGAGGAGAATCGGAAAATTTCGATGGGATATCGGGGAGCTGTCGCAATACGTGGAGAGAGGAATCGCTCCCACCCTGAAGTGAGAAAGAGAGAGAGAGCGAGAGAGAGAGAGTGCAAGATAGAGAAAAGAATCGTATTTACAGTGAGGACAAATTATTCCTGAACAAGAGTCCAGGACCAGTGCTGTCATTTCTCGTCATATATACACAAGCCACTCGTTCACGAATCATTTTCCTGAACTGTACGAGAGGCGTGTGCGCAGAGGTGTGCGGCTCCTTGTTGTGTTTTATATTGAATGATCAAAGGTAAACCGGTTGTGAGGCACACGGAGAGGCATGGACTCCAACCGCAAGACTGGGAGAGAGAAAGAGATAAAAGGAGGGAAGAGAACAGAACAGAACAGAACAGAACAGAACAGAACAGAACGGAACGGAACAGAACAGAACAGAACAGAACAGAACAGAGCAAAACAGAAGAGAAGAGAAGAGAAGAGAACAGAAGAGAAGAGAAGAGAAGAAAAGAGAAGAGAAGAGAAGAGAAGGGAAGAGAGAGATGGCAGGGAGAAGGAGAGTCGAAGGAAGGAGCACGAGGTGAGAGAGGCTAGCAACAAAATGATCTAGGCGCGGCGAACAACAAATCCACGCACGCTAACCTCGAGGAAGAACCGCGAGGGACTTCATCAGGAGAGAGAAACCACCAGGACTCCTTTTGCATCGTAGACGGGTACGGCCCCAGGCCCCGGGACCTACACCCACACCCACGCGAATTCCCGTGGTGCTGACGCGATCGTCAGCAGTCGCCCTAGGACCTTCCGCTCGCTTACTCTCAGGGATCGTTTAGCAAACTTATTTACTCGCGCCGAACCAACCACGTGACGCCGTAATAAGGAAAACCCGTTAGCGAACTGATAAACAGCGTGCAACAGCTCCCAGTGTCCCTCCCCTCGCCGCCCCACCGTGGCCTGGAATGGTGGAGGCACTCTGCAGGAATCAACTGCGTCTTTCGGTACTTTGCCTCGCTATGTCCGCGGAGAGGAGCGACTCCTCAGCTTTGGCGCCCACCAGGATACCTGGTGAATCCGTTCAGGAGCCCGCTCTACTCTTTTCCGTTCTACTCTCCGACGCTCAGTTTGGCCCCAACGGGGGGACACTTCGGGAAAGGAGCAAGCGAGGAAAGAAAGAGTCGTCGTCGCACGCGCGACAGGTGCACCGCGGACTATCCGGGTTGCATCTTCGAGCGGTAAGAGAAATCGGGAGCCGAAGGTTCCACGAGCCG
Source organism: Sclerodermus sp. 'alternatusi' (assembly GCA_037305995.1). NCBI lineage: Eukaryota > Metazoa > Arthropoda > Insecta > Hymenoptera > Bethylidae > Sclerodermus > Sclerodermus sp. 'alternatusi'. Next base: position 1,826,027 of record CM074552.1, on the reverse strand, counting down.
GATCGGAGGATCCTATCTCTTCGCGCTTAATCAATTTCCAACCTTTCCGCCGTACCTCCATGATCTTCCGCCAAACGGAGGGGCCAAAATAACTCGACGCAGAGGCAAAATTCCCGCAAACTCCTGGCCGGGTCCAGCGGAGCAGCAGCGCGTTCCTCTCTTCCAGCGGGAGTAGCCTCGCGGGGAATCCGGCGCCGGGTGCCCCCGCACCGCGGCTGCTCCGCAGAATGTAAACTTCCGGTCACGTGGGGACTGGCAGGCTAAATTTAGAGAACGGCCATGTTCCCGAGCGACGGGCAGCAGACGTGCGCGAAATAGCGGCGGGGCTACTTTTACACTTACCGGAACGGTCGGCGGGGTGCACCGAGAGATAGAGTCCTCTGTTTTCCTGGGGATCGTCCACCCAGCGCTGGAGGGGCACGCTCACGTTCAACGTCAGCCAACCCTCTCGACCCACCGTCGTGTTGACGGCGTCCACGTACTGCAGCTCTCGCGTCCTGCAAAACAAGAGGGAAGACGCTGCTGAAAATCGTCGCTGCTGTGTTCCTCCTCACCCCTCGCCCTCTCTTCGGTTATTCCGTCGTCGCCGATGCGCGTAACGACTAGCGAGCGTCATTCCTGCACAATGTGCAATTTATCGTAATGTTCGGGCCGCGGCCAATTAGTCACCGAGATGGCCCATTAGCATACGCGTTACAGGCCAATTATGCGCGTCTATTGCATTAGACGAGCGTTATTGCTGTTAGCGGCACTTGTTAGGGCCGCGCGTAATGCTATGGTAATTTTCGTTGGAGGCAGGAGAAAAAGAAAAAAGTCGAGGAAACTCGGGAATCCGCGCGGCTGGGAATCATCGCGCCTTGGCCGTCATCCGCCCCGACTGAAATCCCCTGCCCCAGGTCCAGGTCCGACCGGGACCGCATCCGCACCGCCTCCTCGCCGTTTCGTTACAGCGCGAAATTTCGTCAAACCAACGGCCCGACGACGAATCGCCCCGACGTCGAGTCATTCTCCGGCCACGTCGCCGTCGCTCCCCCCTCCGCCACCCTGACGGAACTCGCTGAATTTCTTGGGCGACGCGTCATCGCTCGCGGTTTTCATCGCGATCCCATCGGATCCGTTCGATTCGAGAAAATCCAACGACAGGAAATCAACGACGACCGTCCGACCGTCCGACCGTCTTACGCAATCCACGCGCGAGAGTAGCCGGCGAACCTTGTGCAACCGTCGTCGTATTTACCGCGGTGTTGCGTTGCGATTCCTGCGAATTCCCTATAAACGCTATGGGAGCGGAAGAGGGCGGGGGAGGAGGGTGGAGTATAATTTTAGCATTCCCATGGAGAAGTCGGTGTTTCGGGCAAAAGAAATGAATGAAAGCATTGTTCGGACCGAGTATCGACGTGGGTCCCCTCCACTCCCATGGCGGCGCGAGGCCTCTGCAAGAAGAAGGCCCGCGGGGAGAATTCTTGGAGCGAGCCTGCTGGCACGAAGATGCTTAAATGGAAACTTGCACACGCGTAAGAAAGCAGAGTCGCCAGCTTGTCTCGGGACGAAGGTGGAGTAGAGGAAGGATGACGAGGTGGTGCGAGAGGAGGAGGAGGTCGGAGGAAGAGGGGAGGGATGCGTCAGGAGTTTGACGGAAGAAGCCAAAAGGAGATGCTGAGGGAACTGGAAGAGGTTGCCGCTGCTGCTGCTGCTGCTGCTGCCGCCGCTGTAACTGCGTAGGCACCGAGTAACTCGCGTTAAACTCCTCGGACTCTCCGTCTAGATGGCTAATTTACCTCAATTTACGGAATAGCGTTTCCTGTGTCGGGACTTTATATCGGTCAGGTCGTTGAGAGTTCCAAAGTCTGCAGGGCCGAGCCTAGACACTCTGACTCCACCAGCTAATCGCCTCCGGTCTCTCCGTGTCTCTAATCTGCGCGTCCCCCACCTCGTCCCACCCTGAAATTCCTGCTTCTGCAGCCCCGGCCGCTCGATCCGTCGTCTATTTTTACAATGGCTCTTTCTCTCTCTCTCTCTCTCTCTCTCTCTTGTTCCACGCGTGTCCGTCCGTCCGTCCGTCCATACGTGTACATCCAAAAACATTCGACTCCAATTTGCCGGGCGAGCGATTTGCCAACTGCGCGATAATTTGGCGCGAGTGCCCGAGCGGGGTGAGAAAGTTCGGGAGATTCCAAACGAGCGAATTCACCGCGAGGAGAGACAAAAGGACTTCCGGAGGTGGAGGAGGGGCAGACGGGGAAAGCAGGGACGATCCAGACAAAATGGGCCGGCCCTCGATGGCCGAGAGATCTATCCCACGGGGTATCTCGACCCGAGCCAAAGAGAGAGATCGTTAAGGGCAACCGGAGGATTCCTGCAGGATAATGAGTGGTTCAATGCTAATCCTCTAATTGAGAAAAATGGTGGCTTGATTAAAAAGCACCTTCCGGCCGCTGGAAAGTACAAGGATCGTCGATACTGGGGGGTCCAATTAGGGGCACCCGGTTCCCGGAAAAATCCATCGGTATTTGTTCTACCTGAGACGAACTCTCGACGACGACGACGACGACGACGACGAATGCCATTCGATGGCAGCCCCGAGCTGACCTTTAACTGTCCCGAAGAAACGCGGGAACCTGCTGAAAAAACGGTACTCCGAAGGGGGGCCACCACGCTCAGTGGGTGGGGAAGACCCATCCTAGACCAATTACGCGTCCCTTTTTAGAGCCCCTCTGCTTTTTGACACAGTCATCATGCTCCTAATTAGGAGGAGCTCAAAGTTGCCGAAAAAATCTCTGGTATTTGTTCTACCTGTGTGCGGGGACCAGCAGCCCATTTCGAACTCTTGTTCAAACTTTTTCTCATTCACGAACCCCCCGAACCAAACCTTTCCGTACTCTTCTTCTTAGCTAATACCGACGGCGGCAACGGCTGCCGTAGCTGCTGCTGCTGCCGCTGCCGCTGCGACTACCGGGAACTGCAGTCTTAAATCGTAATGTTTATCTTGCTCTTAAATCATCTGTAGGGACCCGAAGGAGTGGGAGTGGGAGCGGGAGAGGAGAAAAGGGAATTCACTTGGAAGTCCTCGTGATCGGATGTCGCGTTTCGAGATTGAATTTCACGATTAACTCGTCCACCCTGAGATTCCTCCTTATTTATTGGATTTACTCGGAAGGAGATAGCTCACCCATCTTCGGTCCTGAGCACCCTGTAGGCAGTGACCATGTAGGATCCACGATTCCGTCGGTTCTTAATCTCCATGCTACGGTAAAGTCGAAGCTCAGCTCCGATTATGTGCTCCCCGGCCGGGACCTCGGACACGTCGAACCACAAACGTTTTCCACGCTCGTGCCGTACCCCAGGAACGTGGTGATCTACACACACACACACCAGAAGAAAATTAGGGTTATACTCTTGCATCATTGTCGAGATTTTACCATTTCTCCTCTTTCGCCTAAATTTTTATCCTTCGCTACCACCACCACCATCACCATCGCCATCAATTAACCCCTGGAGAACTGTATTGGAGAAACATAACTTTCGGGAGTTCTCCCTTAAAACACTTTACACGGCGTGACAAAGGGAAGAAAACGCAAAGACAACGTAAATTTATGATGGTCAGTTTAACCTTTTTGATCCTCGAGGAACCGTGTGGATACTTTCGTTATCTGCGGCTGCCGATAGGTAAAGATGAAAGCTCGGGAATTTCGGACCTCCCCGATGAATTTCCTCGGAGATGCTTTCAAGAAACCCCACCCACCCCTCCCCCTTTATCGATAATTTCCTCGAGCGACGATTCCCTTAATTCCAAGCTTTCCTCGGTTTCCCCGAGGTCTCTCCACGAGAAGCTTCATTCTCTGCTGGAACTGACCGAGATGGTGGCCCCTAGCTGCTACCGCTGCCATCATGGGAAGCAGCGAGCATAAGAGCCGATGCGATAATTTCATTATCAATATTGCTTCTCGGATCTGGGCGTAGAGTCGCGCTTATAAAGAAATCATTCTGAAACGGTGGAGGAGGGGGAGAGATACAGGGGAGAATGGCCAGAAACGAGCCGTGACCAATTCGCAGCGTGAAATCATCCTTTATCCGATGCACGTCATCACCGGCGAGCTTTGAGGCTGCAGGGAGGCAGCAACCCAAAATCATTTTCGAAGGGTCACCGGAAATGGCCACCGAAATCATATCCTTGCGCTCACGAAATACTTGGAAGCTATGAAAGAGTCTCCGGGGAGAAAACCCTTCAGCGAAATAGAGTCAGTCGGCGGTCCTCGCGATCATTCCGAGATTGTTTCTCGAGCAAGTCGAAAAACAATCGTAGGAGGAGAGAGACAAAGGAGGAGGGGGGAGGTGAAGGACGAGGAGGAGAGGCACAACTGGAGAAAGTACCCGAGGGAGAGAGAGGATGATGGAGACGATTTTCAAGAGCCGGCGGTACCCGAATCCTGAATATCCCCGGAATATCCAGCCGAAGGAGTAGCGGTGGTCGTCAGTGGTAGTGCGTTGGGTGAGGTGGGGGAGAGGGATGGTGGAGTGGATGAGGGCATAAAAATTAGTTTTGTTTTTCCCAGCCGGTCGCATTCCAACGGCACCTGATTGCCGCGAGCAGCTCCCTCTCCCCTCTGCCCACCATCCTCCTCCTCCTCCTCCTCCCCCTGTTCCTCCTCTACCTCCACCATCCGCACTCTCGGGGTGGTCCTGAATAGCTTCAAACCATCCTGGAATCTCGGCGAGCCTGACTTTTGTTTTTTACCCCCTCTTCCTACGGCGAGCGTCCAAAGTCCCTACACGCGTTCCCCACTCGCGAACTCGAGGACGCGTCCATAATCCCGAAAGAAGTCGCAGCCTCCCTTTTTTATGGCGATATTCCCCGAAGATCGAAAGTGGTGGTGGCCTTCCACGCTCCTTCTTCCCCCTCAGCCCTTGCTCCCATCCCTAATTACTTATTTAATTTTCATAATTAGCTTTTACGCTCCCTCTCCTCCGCGAGTGGTCGGATGGCCTGATTTTTTTCCACGGGGTTGCTTAGCTCGCATTCTCAAATTAATTAAGCAATGGGATCGAGGCTGCCCCGTAAATCATTTGGCAAATTTGTCCATGAACATTACGCGATGGGGGCACGCCGATGCTGAGAGTTTGCAAAGCGATTTCTCATGGGACGGGAGTAATCGATGAGCGCCGATCGCGAACTCGCTAAATCCTGGGGCACCGCACACGACGTGCCGCGCACAAAAGGAACCCTCCGCCTCTTCTTCCTCTTTTTCGACTCATTTTACTCCTCCTCCCCTCCCCCTGGCCCTGCCGCTATGTTTTGTCTCCTCCCGGTGGCCCCCTGCCCCTTTTTGCCTCTTACCGCACGATTTAACCCTCTTTCTCTCCCACTCCACCCCCTCTTTTTCATCCGGTTTTTACCTTCTTATGCGTAAGCGCTGGACCTCTTCCCCACCCCCTCGGCCCTCCCTCATCCCTCGTTGCTCCTCGCTCGTTCCTCCCCTTTTCTCGGAGCGTTCGTTTTTCGGCTCTCGTTTCGCTTCCTGATGGGCTTCCTGCCCCCCGCGCGAGCCCTCTTCCCTTTTTGCCCTGTTTTGCGGCACGTTCGCCACTTTGGCCGCAGCAGCCGCCAGTCCATCCATCTTCCTCCGGCATATTCCACCCTCTAGCCCTCTTTCGCCACGTAGGAGCCCTCGAGAACCACCCAAAGTGGCTCAGGGGCACGGGAAAAAAAAGCAAAGTGATAAAATGGACCTTTGCGGCCTCTCCAAGTTGAGACATTTTTACCTGCCCGCGGCTTCGCGTGGGCAAAGAGAGATATTGACTCGTCTGCCCCACGCAATTCTCGACTAAAACCAGCCGAAAAGCTAAAAGGATAACGAATGGCCTGCGCGCTTCTCACGCGATCGATCGCCAGCCATAAAACAAGACAAAATTCCCAAGCATGCAAAGTGGCAGGAGGCTGGAGGGGACTCTCTCTCTCTTTCTCTCTCTCTCTTTCTCACTCTACCCCGCTTTGTTTATTTAAAAAAAGAATCGGCAGAAACGGAGAAAACGCGCGAATTCTTTGAGAGTAGGAGGAGGAGGAGGAGGAGGAGCAGCGAATAACAAGAGGATAAGTGATTTCAGGGAAGCTAAGTGGGTCGTTGGATCGATGAGAGATCGAACGGGGGAATCGAGAGTATTTTTACCGCGAATTCAAGATGGCGACGACGGCGCGAACATTGACGTTAAGAGTTAAGCGCGGAGGCGTTCCGAAATATCGATGACCGTCGATGGACGCTCGAAGCTCGTAAATCGGTCAGCCAATCAATTAAGCCGGCGACGAGCATGTAACGTAATAACAACAACTTAATTTATGGTACTTTTTATCGAACGCCCGTAGTTCCTGGTACTGGGCTGGGCACATGTCGAATAACTTATGGTTATGGCTATCAATTTATATGCATGCCGCATATATCGAAGAGCCTAGAACATTTCTCAAAGTGAGAAACCTTTTCCGAGAATCCGGCCGTCCTGCAAGGATAACGAGGATCGCCTCTTAACGCGCAGGACCTCCTTAACCCAATTTCCAGACCGCAGAAGAATCGCGAGGGATCCTCCTCGGCCGGTCGGAATTCCCGAGAAACGACGCGACGCGAGTCTGCAAAATTTCTGCAAAAGTCCCGGAGGGAGAGCGAATGTCGTTTCGTTTGTCCGTTTGTCCGTCCGTCCGTCCGTCCGTCCGTTCGCCGGTTCATTCACTCATCGCAAACTGGCAGCATTCTCGGTGTCCATTCACGTCGCAGCTGCAATTTACGACCCCGTGGTGGAATCTTTCGGAAATAACTTGTTTCGCATCCGGGGATTCCCGAGGGCGAGTTCGACGAACTCTCTCCCGCTCAGGGAAACCGCGAAAAGCACCTCGCGAACGAAAGATTTCGAGCGAAAGATGGCGGCCGCCATCCCGCTCCGAGAACTCGAGTACCGGAATTTCACGACCTGGGATTAGAGCGAGGTGTCCTTGCGCGATTGCTCCTCCCGGAACTTTCTAGAAGAATTCGCGCAGTTGCCGGGTAAAAGCATCGCCCGACGAGGTACCAGGCGCGTCTCTGACGGTGTGGAATCCTAGCCAGTAGAAAGTGCCTTCGCACATTTCCGAGTACCGAAGGAGGAAGAAGAAGCTTCTCTCGCTTTCCATCTCACGCGAAGCCGGACGATCATCGGAGTTCCGCGATGACCTTTGTTTTCGAAAAGTTCCTCCGCCGAAGGACCGTGCCCTCCCCCCTCCCCCCGTAATCTCTGCAACGATTGCCAAAGAACATTCGCAGCAGCAGCGGAAAGAGAAGGAATTTGGTCGATCTCGATGAGTCCTTCCGGTTTCTGGGTTTTGGTCCCGCGCGCGCGCGCGCCATTCTCGGAGGAGGTTTCCGGCGGTAATGGCGGGCGGCGGTCCAGCGTTGGAGGAGGGAATCTCAGCCCAGGGAAAAGCGTTAAAACGACTAAATCACGACTAAACGGCCTGATGAACGACATAAACGGGAGCACTCGTGGTGGTCGTTGTTGCACTCGAAGACGCGTAAAAGCCTCGGACGCGCGGAGGTCAATTAGTATCACTCACTGTGTGCCGCGAAGGTCATGATGACGTCACTCTGGTCGATGGCTCGGAGATCCTGACCGGACAGACCGAACTCGCTGCCCTTCCTCTGGAGCTTCGGGGGTTTCTTGCCCTCGTTCTCGCCCTCGCCCAGGGCGTTCTTGTAGATGTCCAGCAGGAACTTGGGGGCTGACCTCTTGACCTGCGGCCGATCCCCGTGAACCTTGCGCCCGGCTACCCGAGGTCTCTCGGGCAGTCCCAAGAGGTTCAGAATCTCGTGCTCCACCTCCCGCTTCTCCCGTTGGCTAACCACCCGGTGAACCACGGTCTGGTCCAGCCCGTTGTCCACGTACAACCCGCTGATCCGTTGTCCGCCCTGTTGAAGGAAACGAGGTCGTTCAAGGTTATCGCTTGTTTTTTCTTTGTTCGTCGCGAGCAGGGGAAAGGGGGAGGAGGGAGGGAAAGCAGAGCGAACGATCGCCTCCCGGTGAGAATATCGGCTTACCGTGATCACTGGGCCAAAGTCCGAGACGAGCATGCCGAGGACTAGGGCAACAAGTGGCTGAGTCCACCCGGGCGACATGTCGCCGGCCTTGGCGCCGTGGTGGAGGCCGCCGAGGGCCACCACCAACAACTACGTCGGCGCCACAGCTCGATGCACCAACTCCTTCCTGTTTACACTCCCGGTGCTCGGATCTACGACGACCCCGACTTGATTCCTGAGGAATTCGCGCGCACCACTCTATCCACTTCCGGTCCCACTCACTCACCCCTCGCGTCGACGCGCGAAACTACCGAGTTTTTTCAGACGGAGGGAGAGAAATCGCGAGGGATGCGAGAACAGAGAGAGAGAGAGAGAGAGGGAAAGATAGAAGAAAAACACATCCACGTCTCACTTCCGGTCTGTTATCGAGACCCGAATTTTTCTTCGGTGTCTCCGGACACCCCGGAGATGGTGTCTCTTCCCGTCCTCCCCCCTGCGGATCCTCGGGGTGTCGCGCGGTTCTCTCTTTTTTTTTATCGCGTTTCTCCGTCGCAACGAAAAGCTCGTCCGTCCGGAGGAAGAGGCGGACGTCCGCTGTCTCTGCCACTGCCACTCCGTCCACTTCCTCCTGGAAGAACCTGGAGAGTGTGGAATAACCGGCGCCTCTCCTGGACGCTTTCGGGCCTTTGGATCTTCGGATCTCCGGATCTTTGGAGCGAGCGATGGGTAATCAGGTTGATTCGCCAGACGGCAGTCGACTAAGTCGGTGAGCACGGCGAACAGCACCGGGGCGAGCACTGTCCGTCCACCCGAGCACTCCGGCCGTGGCACCATCCGTGCTACCGCCGCCTCCCAGGGCCGTATCCTCCATCGCTCTCTGCCATTTTCCCCACCAACCTCCTCGGCATCTCGTTAAAGTCTCCGCGCATCCCTCGAACCACTCTCGGATACCTCGCCACGATTTTCTACACGCCTCTCATTCTCCTTTCTCTCTCTCTCTCTCTCTCTCTCTCTTTCTCTCTTCTCTTCTCTCTTCTCTCCTTCACGAATTCTCCCACTCTTTCCCCAAAAATTCCTCCGCCATCTTTCCGGAAGTACCCCGGCTGAAGTGGTAACCACACGGAAATTACTCGAGAGTACGCGTCTCTTTTTCTCCTCTTTTTCAAATTCTCCATTTTCTCTTTCTCTCTCCTCTCTTTGGAGAAGGAGAGAAAGGAAGAGAGAGAGAGAGAGAGAGACTCTGATGATTTTTCTTAGAATTTGCGAACGAGCGCGCAAATTTCATGCGATATTTGCGTGTCTATGATTACAGAGCCCTTACGCGACATTACGCGATATTCGACACGTCGACCTAATTGTATCGGAGCTCAGTGCTGTAAATCACGGGAGGATTTAATGAATGGCAATTAGCATTTCTCCGGAGCCGCCGCTTCTTTCGAAATTCCTTCGCGATACGGTCGATTTCTTTCCTTTTGAAATAACTGTTCAATCCTAAACGCGCGGCAGACTCTCGGTGTCTCTGCTCTTCTATCACGCGCTACTCACGAATTCTTTCTTCTCTTCTTTTATTTCTCATGTTTTTTCTCTCTTTGTTTCACCCCCCCCCCTCCCTCCCTCCACCTCCTCTTCGCGTGTCGTGAGAAAAAAGGAGAGAAAAAGAGAGAGGAACGCTTTAAGAACAAATTAAGAGAACGAGGTGAAGCTGAAAGAAAGTCACTGCCAGAAGAAGAGAAAAAAGAAGAAAAAGTTTAGGTGGCTGTGGGTTTTTGAGGTATCGATGAGATTTTTCGGAAGATTTGCACGTCCCTGGATTACGGAGGTAGGACCGCCCCTGAAGAAGAAGTAGGCGGTGTTCACCAACCCTGATCGTCAGCATTTCTCGACTCTCTAACTGTGAGAGATCAGGGTTAGTAGTCGACAAACATTTTGCGATGGCAGCTAGCCAATGTGAAAAGTCTTCCGGCTCTATCTATTCATCATTTTAATGATCCTACTCTTCCCTGACCGACCCCAATCAGCGAGCACCGATTCCTTCGAACAAAAATCAATTCAAATCAATAGAACTTCTTCTTTTTCTTCTTCCTTCCTTTCTTTCTCTCCTCTTCTTCATTTTGCACGATCGATTCTCCCTAAGAGCTTTCACCGTTTAAGGTCAAAGTATCGTCTGTTGATAAAACGAGAAAGAGAGAGAGGAATTGGGGGCGGGGGGTAAAGAGGATTTCTAGAGCAGAAATATAAGGGGATGAGATATCAATCGCGATGTGGAATCGGAGTCTCGAGAAAATTGAATTGATTAATTTCATATTTACGCATGACCGCCTATAAAAGTTGGAAGGGGAAGTAAAAAGGGTGATCGGGCTGCAGTGAAAGCGAATCTGACTTTGCGGTATAATTAATCTCCGATCAAACCTGTATGGAATACATAATACAGAATTTCTTGTGATTTCTTGTAATACCTCGTTAATTCCGTGCCTCCATCACAGGCCCTGTATTCGATACTCCTGTTTTTGCTCTTTTCTTCACCTTTCCCCGCTATGTTTCAGCAATTGTCTAATACTTTAATCGTTCCTCTTTCTATCTCTCTTCTTCCTCCCGCAGCGTTTTCCAAATTGCGCGCGGAGAAACTTATCTGCTGGTCGGACCAACAGTTTTTGCATCGAACAACGCGGACCTTGAGTATTCGCGAGGGATTGAGGAAAACGATTATCAAAAGAAACGCGCAAGATTGCTCTGCCGATGGAGCCTGATTGAAGAATACAGTCCTGAGTCGTCATCGCCCCCTTCCCCCGCGCTTCCATACGTTCAATGATGGAATTCGAGGTGGAAAGTGAGAGACAACGACGTAACTCTTCTCTTTCCTCTCTGCTTTTCTTTTTTCGTTTCTTCTCATCTCTATCCCCCAGTATTCCACGCGTGTATCTCTCTACTCGTCTGGTTGATTAATCGAATCCCCAAATAATCGATGAGAATAATTTCTCATGACTCTGTCCCCCTTTCCCTCTGTCTCTCTCTCTCTCTCTCTCTCTCTCTCTCTCTCCCTTCCTTCATTTCTCATTAGTTCCTGAAGACACAGGAGCGAATTTCTATGTTTAATGAGATAAGACGTAGGGATTTTCGTGGTAGGGTCTTGTCAGAGATGACGAATTTTCTGGCAAAAGAGAAAAAGTCCAAAGGCGAAGGGACAGTAGGGGAAGTTTGCGATACATATCAGTTCTGAGAAATCGTGCAGGTCGATCTGCCGGCGAGAGAGAAGGTTGTCTCTGTCTTGCAGGGTTCTCAAGAACAACACGTTAGTTGGCCAGGTTGGTGCCAGGGAGTCTACCAGCGATAACCAGCTGCGTCGCATCGGTAGACTGCCTGGTCTGCCTGCCTGTTTGCCCGTTTGCCTGCCTCCGACTCTCAGATCCTGGACCGATTATACTTGACCCAGTAGTTTACGAGCACGCACGTTCCCTCCACTTACACCTGCTGCTGTACACATACAGCAGCACCAGCAGCAGCAGCAGCAAGTCTTTACAGCTTCAGCAAAATATTTCTAGAAACGCTCAATTTTCCTCTTGTAATCCAACGAGGATCCTGCGGAACTGTCAAACTATTCTTTGTCAAGTCCACTGCGAATTAATTAAAGGACTGAAAGGATCGTTTAAAAAATAACACTGAATGTCTCTGTGAAAAGTTTTTTTATTATCATTGATAGATAATGATTCAAAGTGAGTAAATATATGTACGTACCCACTAGATGCACATAATACAAATGAATTACATGTACTTAGGTAGAAAGAATCTTAATAAATTAAACTTAAATTTTATGATAATAAAAGTAAAGATAAAACAGGTATATAGAGCGTAACAGTTTTACATGCTTCATAAATTTAAAAAACTATAGAATAGGAGATGCTAAGATGATTTCTCATTTATTACTTTTCTGCCTCAAGCTTGGTACTCGAGATGTTCAATTATGAAGGTACTGTCAATCAGATAGTTGGAGCATACTGCCCAATAGTACCTTTATAATTGAATATCTTCAGAACTAAGCTTCAGGTAGAAAAGTGGTCAATTAAACATTACCTAAGTATCACTTTTTCCAAAGCTTCTTAAGTTTATGGAACATTTCATTACACCTTGCTTATATATAATATATACAAGTCTTAAAAGTTTAATAGATTTATACATATTAAGATTTAATTTAATAAATTCTTAACACACTTTTTCCTGCTTCCAAAACTTTTTTACTTGACGTATTTCTCCATGAATTTGCGATGAAATTCGCTTCGCAGAGAGTCATTAATGAACACATCGTGCTTTTTCTTAGGTTCTGATCTAGCACAATTTTTAAATACTACATCGTCGTCCCATCTCCTTCTTACTTTCATATCTGTCCTTCCACTTTGGGATGAATAATTTAAAAGTGGGTTCCCAGACAATATGTTTTCCATTCTAATTCGTTCTTCCTCTTGTCGTTTTTCCATTTCTTGTTTTGCTTGTTCAGCAGCTCTCTCTTTTTTAATTCTTTGCAGTTCTGCTATAAGAGCTGCAGAGTTATCTTCATCGTCATCAGAATCTGAATCTTCTTCGTCTAATGGATCATCAGCATCCAAACTTGCTGCAGGTACTTGATCTAATTTTTGTCGTTTAGAATTGGTACCAGTTGACTCTCTTGGTTCTATCATTCGACGATTAGAACTTTTATCTTTTTCCTTTTCCCGTTCTTCCAATTCCTTTCTAAAATCTCGGTTTCGAAGTTCTTCAATAGTACCCTGACCATGTTCTCTAAAATAAACATTACCATTAGTTCTTTGATCGCTCAATTAGTATAAACGAAAAGTGAGGTTGTATTACTTCGCGCAAAATTTTATTTACAAAAATTGAAACTTAATCATTATATTAACTTCAACATTGTCCATATAATTATACGGAATAAAAGTATTAATTTTTTAAGTATTAGTAACAAATAATTACCTGTATTTTAATTTAGTATGAGACGGTAAATCTCTGCTGCTGTATTGTTTGGATATCGCACTTAAATCCTTTTCTCCACGACCTTGCCCACCTCTAGCGGGATCAAATGTTGGTCTTGCAGCTGTAGTCATGTTTTATTCTAAGTTTTATTAGAGATAATAGCAGAAGAAGTACTTTAAATCAGTGACAAACACAGAACAACTATTCTTCGACTTTATTTAATCCTTAACTAAAAAGTTCCAAGTGTTACAATCTTTTATAGATATTCTTTGATGTGTAAATACTTGCTTGTTTTTCATTGGTGTATTATTTACACTAGCGCAATGACAGACCAATCAGAAACGTGTAAAGTAATATTCCTTGTTTCTGATTGATGCTACCATATTCGTGTTATTTGTGCTTTCTAAACTTTTATACTGTGTGCATTAACTATAGTTCCAGATGGCAACGCTAGAGGTTTCGATAATAATCGTAAATAGAAAATTCAAATTTTTGAATTTCGTGAATGAAAGTTTTTTATATCAAAGGACTTAATAAATTAGGCCCAAAAATTTTATTTTCATATTTATTCAACTGACTGCAACAGAAAGGTTAGAACAATTTTATAAATGTTTACTTATATTTTGTAAATACACGAGAAACATATTAATTACATAATTTTCTTAAACATTATATAAGTAAATACTTATTTGTCTCATCTATCATAACTTCAATATATAATAATACATTTTCGAGATATTATAACTGGACGTGAAAATTCTTCATTAAATCTATTAAATATTCAAGATTATTAATAATTTCTTAAGTAAGATTATAATATTTAATCGTGTGTATGTGTGTGTATATATAGAAATGTGTGTGTGTTTATATAAGGTAATGTATATTTAATTCATGCACCATTTATCCATGCTGTTACAATTAAATGAATGTATATATTCGTCTGTAATTGTATATATATAAAAATCTACAGGAAATCTAAATTATTAGTTTGTTAATGTATTGTGCGTATTACATGTAAAATGGTCAGGATTATATTTATCATCAAAATATATGTTTGAGTAATTCAGTTTTGGACAGTTTTTCAAACTTTCATAGATTGATATTTACTTCATAAAAACAGAGGCACAGTTTTTTATATGGATGTTTGAAGTGTATAAGATATTTCAGTCATTCTTAAATATTTAATGTGATTTAAGATTAATATTATTATCATTGAAAAAACATTTAATTCCATGGAAATAGTATTTCTAAAAATATTCTGGTGTTTCAAAAAACTATGATTATATAATGATATATATCAATAGTAATAATTATGAAGTAGAGTAAACGATTTTAATAAAAAATGCCTTGATTTCCTGATGTGAAGAATAGGTGACTGACTTATGTTTACTAAAATACGAGTACAAATAATACTTTTGCATACAGGCCTATAGTTACATGTATTCAGAAATACTTATAAAAATCTAATTTTTTTATACCAGAGTACAGTAGAAATTTTTTAAAGTGGCCATTTAGGGTATTCCGATTGATTCTCTATTGATTTTCAGAATGCAAAATGCAAAATTGCAGTAAAATATTGTACCCTGTTAAAATATATCACATCAGTATAAACTAAATTAGTCTTTGTAGAAGTACTAAAGTAATAATAAATGTATAATTACTAAATAATAATATATACAAGTATATGCAAGTGTAATAATGAAATGTTCCATAAATTTAAAAAGGTATAGAAAGAACAATTCTAAGACAATTTTTTATTTACCACTTTTTTTCTATTTACCTAAAGCTTAGTCTTAATATATTTCATTATGAAAAAACTTTTAATTAACAACAGGCATTAGTTAGGCTTTGTCTAATTAATAGTATCTTTACAGTTAGATATCTTAATAACTAAGCTTGAGGTTGAAAAGTGATAAATCAAAAGTCATTTTAGAATCTTGCTCTCGACATTTTACATTTATGAAACATCTACACCTTGTATATGTATAACGTTAAGTACAATTAAACAAATTTTAATTAAAACGTCTTATATATATATATCATAAAGAACCCATGCTTTAGTTTTATCACCTTATAAAGCAGTTGATTTTTTACAAATTAATTAGTGTTTTTGCTTTTTTTGTTTTGTTTTTAATTATCTAATATACAAATGAAAATATTCTTTTACAATACGTACAAAAATGCCCTATTAGGTGGATGAATACTTGATAATATCAAGTAAATCAAATAAGAGGTAAAACCATACATTTCCTTTGTCATAAAGTTTACTGGAAAAGCTTATCTTACTTTTATCTTCAAGTTATAATTGACAGAATTACTTACAATCAAATACAATAAGTTTTAAATCATGGCAGTGATAACATCAGTGAAGCATGTCAAATATTTTTTCTTTTTATAAAAGTTTTCTTGATTTTTATGTCACGTAAATTATTTTTTACTTTAGTAGAGTAAATAAATATTCCTTACAATATAAATATATGTGTTCTTTTGTGTATGTATACATATATATATATATATATATATATATATGCGTGTGTGTGTATATATATATATACAAATATAAAATTTCGTAAGTTCCATCATACATAAATAATAATTTAGAAAGGAAGACTTCTCTGGAACTTCTACACGTCTCATAAAATATAAAAGAAAAACATGATTTTAAACTTCCAACAAAACATTCTAAAAAACATCCTGTCATAACTAAATAATTAATGAAAATAACCTTAAAGCTTATATTTTTCTTGAAACCTAATTTGTACCTTCTAGAAAAAAATGCCTTAAGGGGAATTATCTATTATTCGATAAAATTAATGTTATACTCTCTGTTATTTATAAGTAATCAGTCTCGACTTTAAGCTGTACTAGTATGGCTGCTGGCACCACTGATAGCACTAAAAAGTGCTGCACTGTTACGTTTGAAACTTCCAATTTGTTCATCTGGCCAAACTGACTCTCCTAATAGGGATGATAAATTCTGACACAACTTTTGATAATTTTCTCGTAATACTTCTTGATACTCGTGTTGATCAGAGGTAATAAGTTTACTATTAATCTGAAGAGCAGTATAACAAATCTTCACAAATTCCCTGAAAACATCTTTCAATTCCTCGACTTTATCGTCAGGATACTGTGGAGAAAGAGCGGGGTCCAAAAATGCAGATGCATAAGCTAAAGGACCAGCATTGACAGTAACACAAATACTTCCTTGTAATCTTAATTGAAGTTTCTTTACATCTGTTGGTACAATTAATGCTACATCTTCAAGTTCTTGAACTCGTTGTCTCATTTCGTCTAATGCTACTTCAATTGGACTCAGTTCTAATGTTCTTCTTTCCGTAATTAATATCCGCTTTTTGACGTACGGAAATGAGTACTGGGCTAAAAAAATATAAATATATTAAATATATGCAATTGAGTTCTCCATCATTAATCTTTCTAGTTAATTTCTTACTCGTGAGTATAGTTTTTCTTTTCCATTGATCCTCTGGATTTCCTCTGGCTTTTCCCTCTTTAGTAAAGGGTGTCTCAAACATGAAACAAGACACATTGTGATTTTGTTCGAACTCGTTCAGGCGTTCTTCAAGTTCTAATTTCTCAAAATAAGGCGTGACATGGGTAACTTGAATATAAGCCATTTTTGGATCCAAATTTGAGATATCTATAGGTATCGAATCCATAATCATCTTAACATTTTCGGCATTATGCTTTATTGAATATAAGCGTTGTAAACGCTCTGAGATTTCGGATAATGAAGTTAATTTGGGTTCTTTATAAATATACTCTTGACCATTTTCTTCTTCAAAAAATACCTGTAATTATCGTATTTGTATAAGTTGTCACGGATACGTAGCTATTTAATTAATCTTACCGCTCCAAAAAATGCAACTCTATAAAATCTTCCAAGAAGCCTTTTTCCTGATTTATTAACCTCCACAATTTTATTGCAAGCTTGGGCTAAATGCGAATAACAATTGGCTAGTGCTTCATAATTCCTCTTTTCTTCGTACATAGGAATTATTAAACGATATAAATGTCCAAGTAATTCAAATCGTTCAGCCTTCTCCAACAGATCGGCACAAATTTCTAGCTGTTCAAGTAGCAATTGTTCATTATAATGAATATCTTGAACACCTAAAAGAAAGGTATTAGTGTGACAGTTGATTATACATTGATTTCAAAACAAATTATACACTTCTACATATACGAGACAATACTAAGCACAATACATGCAGCAAATTTGTTTCAAAAGGTTATAAGTAAAAACATATCTTGCACGACATACAAATCTCACCAGCATCGAGCTTCAAATTTCGTTCATCCTTCGAAATATTCACAGATATTTTATCGAAAGCTTCAGCTCCCCAAGTTTGTACTTTTCTTAATTTCAAGTATTCAGCCATTAACGCTGCAATATGTAATTGACAACAGGCAGCCTGTAAATATTATATTTATAAGAAACATACATATAACTAGACTTAGCGTACAATAGAAAATTAATCAAGTTTTTTATTGAAATATTTACTTCGGAATGATTTCCATCGCGAATATGATTCCGAGACATAGTTTCCAACCAAGTGTGTCTCAATTCTGGTGTACTGGCATAAGAATTAGCCAAACTATGTTGCAAATCGACCAGCATTTCGGGATCGTTATTGTGCTCTTTCATTTGGGCAGTAGCCATCAAAACTGTTCTAATTCTTTTATTAAGATCTTTTACTTCAACAGGAAATCCTGTACCTTTCATAACTTTGTCGGAAGAAGCATAACTATTTATTAGAGACAAAGATTCTTGAAATCTTGAATTGTTTAGTCCAATTACATTTCCAAGCATTTGTGACACGGATATTATTACCTAGAATTTAATATAGGCATATAGAAAAAATTGTTTAATAGCATCGACTTCATTCTTATAAATGTAAAATCTTACTTGCAAATGAACTCTGGTTAGTCCTTTCCTATTCGTAAATTCAAAATTACTTCTCATCAGCAAATATAAAAGAGCGCATGATTCTTGTCTGATAGAACTAAGTTTGCTATTACAGCACCTGAGTAACTCATAACATAGTCTACCACAAAGTACAGCATTACCTAGAAAGATAAACCATTTACATTACGTTATATAACAAACGATAGAAAATAAGAGGCATTATTTTCTTTGCAGTTTGTGTACGTGTAGTATACTTAAAAGAGTATTTATACCTTGAAAAAGTGCAATAGAGTAGTTATTTAAGAAGGCTCTTAAGCCAGCAAATACGTGGCGTAGCAAAGTTTCTGATTGTCCAATTTGTAAAAATAATAAATAAATATCAAACATTTTTTGCATTATCGGGTTATCTCCATCACTGGCTAATAAAATATCCTGCATTGAAAATTTAATTTAGAGCTATATTAACTAAATGGAAAAAAAAGGAAAGAAATAAAAAATCGCTTGCCTTAAAATGTATACAAAATAATCCCAAGCAATCCAATGCAATTAAGCCAACTTCCGTTGCCATATTAGCTTCCAATAATGCTTGATATACTTTCCCACTGTCACTTTCAACAAGATTCTCCCTAACAACAGTATTGTGTGGTTGTAAAGTGCTAGTAGGATTTTCGGTAGAAAAGTCTGGTGGAGCCATTCTGGCAGGCAAAGTCATTGCTTTCACTGTTCGTGGTTTGCTTGAATTTGAAACGTTTGCTGCAATTTGCCTTTTTCCGGTATATTTAAAGTGATGCAAGCTCATTCTAAAAGATAGAATATACAAACATTACACAAATTCGATTAAAGCACAAATTTTATTTAATGCGGCGAACTTACTCAATAACTATAAAAAAGTTCAAAATTTCAAGCTCACTGCTTTGCTGCCACCAAGCAATAACTTCATGATCTCCTAAATATTTGACTACAAATAAGAAACAAAGTAATATATCTTTAACTTCAGATGGCTGCAATTTATCAATTCTTGGTGATTGTGTAACACTGAATGATCTGGAATGCCTATATTTGTCACCAGTCCCATTTTCAATAGGTTCGCGAGTAATCGTAGTTTCTTGAGAAACATTGGAATGAGATATTTCTGACATTGTTGAAGTGTCCGATTCTATACTTGCACAGGAATATCCGTTTACTAAACTTTGACCAGCTATAGCAGCAAAATAAGTAGAATCTCTTAAATGCATTGATGCCCTTATTGGAGATTGAGCATCTAAATTTAGCGTGATCCTAAGTTTAATTAAATAGCCATAAGAGAATGGGTTTTTTTAATAAATAATTTTTATGATTTTCGTAATTTTACCTATTAATGGATTTCGGAGTTCCAGTTATTGCATTGTTAGCGATATCTTTGCTGCTAATTAGAAATGAACTGCTGGTTGAAACTCTATTGATTCCACTATGTTTGCTTTCCAATTTTGGAGTTTCATTTAAAAATTGTAAACGATGTAAATTTTCCAGAACAATACCTAACCAAGGAACATAGATGCAAGCAATTCTACTCAATTGGCCCTGAAATATTTCATAGTTTAACAGATTTCCTTCTAAAAAGAGCATATTGAAGACAGTGAAAAATCAATACCTTATTTTGATATCTATCATCAAGCTCGTGTTTTGCCATTAGATCTCTCAAAGTAGCAATAGCCACTTTTCTGGTTTGAACAACTTCATTCAGTGATGTTTTTACTTCTTGCATTAAAAGACCAACCATAAAATGATATTTACAAAACTCCTCTGATAGACGATATTCATTCATCATATCTGTAAAGAATTTCATGTACAATTCAAGAGGGATGATAGAACGTTAAAACATAAAAATGTGCATATTTCAATTAAAGTGCGCGACATAATATTAAAAAATATATAATTATGAAGTAAATAGACAACTATAGGTGTTAAAAGATTTGTTCAGAAAACTGGTGTTTTCTATTTTCTACAAAAAAGAACCACAATCAAGGCATATGAATAAATGGCAAACATACCATTACATTCTGGTTCTATCTCTGTATCTTCTGAATAAGGCATAAAATGATTATATTACAATATTTACAAGTGTAATCTAATAATTTACATTAAACTTTATGAATTGCAATTAATATTTACCTCGCGTTGTTGCTCTGGACTGTATCATTGGCAAATTAAATGATACGTAATGTTCGTGAGAACAAATTATTTGTAAAAAGGTAAATTTAAAGTCATGTAGCGTTCGTTGATCACCAGGAGAAAAATTGTCCATATAAGAATTAATTAATTTAAAGACAAATCCTCGATCCATGAATGTTAAACACTTCTTTAAAAATTGCGCAAGACTTTTGTTTAGTTCATGGGTTTCAACAGGCATTTCCTTATATTTGTTCATAATATATGGAGTAATCACATCTACCAAATTTTTTATTTTTTCATAATATTCTTTAGAAAACCTTTCATTTCTGTGCATCTGCAATTACATTATGTTAATGAATTCACGTACATTCGATGCAACTTCACTTTTAAATCACTCCCTTACCTTTATTCTGTTAGAACTAAGTAGAAACTGAGCCATACTTTTAATCATTATTTCGAAAAAGAAACTAGAATGATGCATAAACTTATTTACTACTAAGAAATCAGTATTGTTTGGCTGCAATAAAGTTGGCAAATGTTTTCCTAATTGTTCATGAACAGTATTACCATTTGTTTGTGAGGATGAGACAAACACAAACTGTGAAAGTTTAAACATATGTATAATTATATCGATAATGGCATAATCTTTATATTAAAGTTACCTTGATATAGGCTTGAAGAATTTCTTTACGTCCAGCTTCTTGAACCATGTTAATAATATGTATAAGAACCCTAATAATGTACAAGCCAACTTCTTCGCTGATATTACAAGTAAGTAGGGTGAACAATTGATTTAATATTGTTGGTAAAAATGTGATGACAGTGACCAATTGTATGGCATGAGCTGCCTTTAATATTTTACATGTTTCCGAATCAGATGGCATAGCCGATGGTTTTGTATCCAAAATTCTTTCAGCATGGGCAAATAAATTATGCAAATGTGGATCTTTAGTAAACACTGTTGAAATTAATTGAAAGACTACAGTAAATATTGGTCTTTGTGAATCTATCCATGTAATTTCTGGTCCGGCATTCTGAAAATTTTCATTAAATAAAACATACTAACAATTATTGTAATCAGAGAAATCCTATTGAAAAATTATATAAATTCTTACTCCTTTTCCTAATCCAAGTGGTTGAATAGAAAGATAGCCATTTGGTAAATGTGTGGCAACTGGGAGGACGTGAATATTAGCTTCTATATCGATATTCAGTCTAATTAAAGTAAATAAATTTCACAATCAGTTGGTCAATCTCTTTTATGCATGATATAACATTTATGTAAGATAAATATACTTTACCTTCCTTTCTGGAGTAATGGAGCCCATGCATACCCTACACAATTCTCAACTCCATTTTCTTTCTTTTTATTCATATCACAGCTTATATGGTAGAAAGAAAACAGTAAATGGTGTTTAGCGTGGAGTTTAGTCGGTAATCTGATCTTAATTTCTTCGTACCAAGAGGGCACAGCATTATGATGCAACACTGCGCAAGATGCCCGCAGACATAAAAGAGGACATCCAGGTTTGCCATAAATGCATCGCAATGGTTTCACATTTTCTCCATCATCGTCACGTAACTCAACAATGCACGCAATGTTTCTGGCTCTTGTAAAAATTTTTTGGGCATCGAAGCACAAAGTTTGGGGGTATACGTAAAGATGATTGGTATATGTTGTATATGGATGAACTTCTTTTTCAGAATTACTTTCGAATTCTGCAATTTCGAAAATCGGTTCTGTAGCAGGAGGTATCGGAAATGGTTTCAATGGCGCCAGAGACGTTGATAACGCATTTTCTGGTATTTCAACCAGTGGCTCTATTTTTATCTTCAACCATCCTGGTATTACAGTTAATTTATTGAGCTTCTCCGGCTTTCTATATTCTGATAAAAACTTTAACAACTCATCATCCTTAATTTTGTTCCCTTCCTGTCTATAA
The DNA here is from genome assembly GCA_037305995.1 of Sclerodermus sp. 'alternatusi'. Lineage (NCBI taxonomy): Eukaryota > Metazoa > Arthropoda > Insecta > Hymenoptera > Bethylidae > Sclerodermus > Sclerodermus sp. 'alternatusi'. The sequence continues at coordinate 1,804,011 of CM074552.1, read as the reverse complement.
ATAGCTGGGAAATCAGAAGATATATCTAACTCATTACTATATAATCTAAACAATGGCCTGGCTGCCCAAGCAAATGGCATTCTATAATTTCCCAACCTTTGGCAACATGCTTTAACTTGTCTATGAACTTTTAAACCTAGTCTTGGATCTTTTGTAGCTCTTAAATATGGCTCTGAAGTCTGACATATGTTCCCTTGTAATATTTTATCTATTCTAACAACAAGAAATATGTCAGGATGTGGATTACTAACACTAAATATGGCCTGAAAATAACACATTTTTAATAGAATTACAAGTTATTTTGATAAATGTATGTTGTAATACGAACATACCTGTTTAGGACGTTTCATCCAATCTAAAGGTATGTTCTTTAAGTCATCGGGTAATTTAAAATCTTCTTCAGACTCTGTCATAATACCTACAGGACTTAGTTCTTTAATCATATTCTGCACAACGTCATGATTTATATTGAAATAAAAATTCTCTGTAAGTTTTTTGTTGTTTCTTGCATCAAATAAACATAAAGATGTTAGGTACGGCTCCACCTGACATAATGTTTCTTTCTCATCGATTGGAGCTTGTAATCTAAATTTAAGACTCTCGCACTTTAATAATAATCTATTTCCAAATTGCTCTTTATATGGATCAACATTATTTTCTTGTAAATTTCCTGCACTATGCTTGTTGTGTGGTATATAAGGATATATATTAAATAACCTTTTTCTATTTTCTCTTCTAGCCAGTGCTATGCTTATATCTGTTTCTCTGGAATATTTTATCAATTGTGGATTCATACTTTGATCTAAACCTTTTAATGTACCATACATCTATAAAAATAAGGTAAAATAAATATTTTATATTGTTTAGGTTTTTAATGTAATTAAAGGAAACATACCTGTACTGGTTGTGGAGACGGCGGTGGAGTACTACATGTTCTTTCTAAAGAAGCAGCTCTTTTTTCTTCTTGTTGTTTATAGTGCTGTAAAACTGAACTAAGTTTCAACAGCCAATCCTGCATGTCAGCCTCATTGTCTGCTGCTAAAGTATATGACTTATGAGTCCCACTCATTCTCATTTCAAAACAGTATCTTCCACGTTTTGGATTCCTGACAACATCGGTACAAAAATCCATAACAATAGTTAATTTAGCTTCACCCTTTTTCTCATCTTTGAACAATTCTAAAATGTAAGTTCCGTCTACTTCTTGTCTCAAATGACAGAAGCGTCTTTTAAATGACTTTGAACCAATATGAGCAAACATTCTATCACTACTACCAACATCAGGCCCCTTCATTAAATATCCTTCTTTGGTTATTCCATCACTTTTTATTAAGTCCTTAAATAAAAAATTTGTTTATTTTATATAAAATAAATTTGGCATATGAATTTTATATATACGCATGCATATAAAATGGTTAAACTTATACCTCATCAACTTGATCTACTTCTGTGTCAATTTCATAGACTTCATCTTTCAAGTCATCTGACTTTATCCTGCAAAAATTATTCGTAAGATTATTTATTTAAACAGAAATATATCTTTTTTTCAGTTGATATGTACTTTGGTAATTCAAGATAACTCCCACTGTATGCAGAATACTTGTAGTGTACAAGATTCCAATTTGAAGTATAGCTATGCAAACATTCTTTTGTAAGAAGATTCTCTCCCCCATCAATACTTTCAGAAGCATATTGTGCTGTTGGAACAATCGTTCTGTATCTTCTAGGTAAGACAACTTGCTATGAATTCATAAAAAGAGGTTCATTATCAATAATATAAATGTAAAAGAAAATATTTTAAGTATTTATGAAATTGAACTTGAACCACATTTGCATGTGTAATCTATTGTGGTTACTGTTAAAAGTTTATCTATTCATTAGGCGGATGTGCCTTATGAATAGCTATACTGATAAGAGTTGATAAAACAGAACTTACTGAGACATCATCCTGAGGATAAAGCAATAATTCTCTTTGAGGATCATTTTGCATCAATGTTTTATTTTTTAGTACAAAACTTTCAAAGTCTATTGGATTAACTAGATGTGGTTTATTCTGTAAATAAAATCAATCGATTAATACACTGCTGAGCACAGTATCATTTACATCGTTATAGATTTTCATTATATCCATACGACCTTTTCATATTATGTGAGAATTCATTGAAAAAACAAGAGATCATAACAAATCTTAATAAAGATTTAATTGTAGCAATTTAAATTTAAGATATTAATAGAAGGATGCTAATTACTAATACGACTCAACTTAAGTACGATAATATCTTACACTGAACTCTGTTTTAAACGATGTTTAAGGCAAAGTATGTGCTTTAAATTGAGGATATTAAATTTTAAATTAAAGAGAGAATATACGAGTCTTTTCACCTGTACAGTGCTTTCACGAACAACCTGAGATACTGTTTCTCTCAATTGAGCAGCCATCCCAGGCTTTCCTAGGCCTCGCGTAAACTTTCTTTCACTCATTTTTCTCGATGACACTTTAGTCTCGTCACCGCTCTTCAAGAAAAACACAAGAAAACATTATGAACAACCGATAACTTCGCCCTCAACTGATAAAGTCGCCATATTTTTCTCTTGTCTACAGTCACGGCTAAATTATTAGCTTCGGACAATTAATAACAATTTATGCTAATCTATCTTGCGCGGTGTTAGCTAATTTAGCAAAATGATATCTCGTTGTGCAATTGCTATATTTTCTCTGATAGCAGCTAATAGATAATCAGTTACTTAATAGTTCTAGCAGGCGTACATTATAAACAATGCATTTTAATCAGGATTAATTCACTGTTCTTAATTATACATTTGTTGAGTAATTATTATCCTGATAAAATTCTTAAGGTCTTTTAAAGACTCTTTTTAGGTCTGATAAGTCTTTTCGAGATCCTTTCGTGTATCGTTGTACTTGTGGTACTTTTGAAACTGTTTGCCTTTCCATAAAAAAATTATACTACAGAAAAAGTATTTCTCTGTTTAGTATTCGTGCAAAAATTAAATTCATTAATACTTTTACAGTGGAAAATTTTGCGAATTTTCAAGTTGTGATAGACGTGACAGAATCCTTATTTTCGCGGTCTGACATTACACAGGACTTACAAGCAGGGATATTATCGATGTCGCTAATTTAACTTTTGTAATTCTTTGTAATTTTCATTGTGGTTAACTGCGATACTCCAAAATGTGGAAAATTTTCACTTCAGACCCTTAAAAGTTTGCCAAATTATATTGAATATATGTTTATATTTTCTAATTATATCTCAATATTAAATAAGCTTAACTGGTAGTTATAAAATTATTTTTGGCACATTAATACTCATCAATTACATATTATTGGGTTATTTAAACTAATCTAAATAAAATTTATCAAAATACTATGGATGACGAGCTTGAAGACAAAGTCTTGTACCAGGTAAATTCAGAGGAAAACTTAATTTAGACTAATTTATTGGTTTAATTTCAGCAAAATCTATAACCTGAAAATGTGTTTACATAATCATAGTCTGTATTATACAGGCATTATTTTAATTGTTACAATTTTTCAGGCTTATGTATCACACATGAAGTTAGTGTCAAAGTTTGCAGTTGGTATACCAACTGGCTTAAACCCAGCATTAAGTGCTCCATTAGGCTATTTTTGGAAGATTTTAAGAATCTATGCGCTTAAGCCAGAGATACTAATTTGTGGTGCACTTCTGGCTATTATGATTTTCTATTTAGAAGCTGTAGATGTATGGAGTAGAGTACTCTTAGGAAAAATTCAATATACTCTCGGACGTACTACTTCTAAGGTATATCAGAGTTGTTAAATGTCATTAAGTCAGTAACTGATTATATAAACTATGTGTTATAGGTATCTAAGCTACAATTCTTAGTTAATAATAATAATAATAATAATATAAATAATGGTGTAAAATTAAGTTGGGAATTAAAACAAGGCAATATTGCTGCATATGCAGTTCAAGGCCATAGAGCACATATGGAGGACCGCTTTGTAGTAAATGAAGATGTAAACAATACTGGAGTATCGCTCTTTGCAGTATTTGATGGCCATGGAGGAGAGGTATATTTAAATTGTTATAATTCTTTTCTCCCTCTTTGTATCAAATTGCTTTTCTAAAATATCTACTTTTTAAATCAGTTCAAGCTAAACATTGCTCAGTTTTGTCTTTTGTATTGCAACTCTATATAGCTGCTGTTTCTTAAAGTTGCAGATGATCAGGGATGAGGTAAATTAAAATTTTACAATATGTTAGTTAAGGGAAAGAGTAAATGAAGAGAATAAACAAATCTACTTAATAGTGTTAGCTTAATTAGTTTCTTTAGTTTATTAGCATTAGAGCATGGTAAAGCCTGTGAAATTTTGATTAGCAGAGTTTAAGAAATTTATAATGCACGCAAATAGCATTATTATTATCATTTACACTAAAGTGAATAGAATCTTGTAATTAAAAAGGACTATTAAAATGTAACCTATAAATTGCATTATAGGTTGAATGAAAAAATTATTTATGGATAAATGCACATATTTTCTCAATGCAAAATTTTAGTCTACTAATGTATTTATTTTGTTCACAGTTTGCAGCAAATTATGCACGTGATAAGCTTATTCCGAATATCAATAAAAAAGTTATAGAATTGAAAGATCTGATAGCTGGAAAAGCACCTAAGACATTGGAAGATGATGATTTAATAAATGATGTTGAAGTAAAGAAAAATGAAAAAACTGATTCATCGACTGTAGCTGAGAGAAAAAAATCTTTTCGTAAGATGGCTAGTGCTTCTATAACTGATGACTGTATGAAACAAAATATTGGAGTTACTGATCCAGAATTGTTAGAAAAGTTAGATAGCTTACAGCGTCCTATTACAAGAGAGGTATAATAACTAGTTTCAGAAAAGTTAGTGCTAATGTCACATTAGTAATAATGAAATTAATTAATCTATACTATATAAAGGTTAGACCCTGTAGATCTTCAGGAACAGAACCGTCAAAAGTAAATTTATCGAGTTATCTTGACGGTAATAAAATAAATTATGGTAGGCTCTTGACTGACGAAGTACTCGCAGTTGATCGTCTATTAGTTGAAGCAGCTAAGAAAAATTTGGATATAGCTGGTAATTTTATATTTACAAATCATTTCATTTCGATACATGTATATCGCGGTTGCTTAATTAACATGTACTATTTGTTAGGTACGACTGCTTTAATTGCTCTCCTTGAGGGAAACAAATTAATTGTAGCAAACGTTGGAGACTCTCGAGGTGTTATGTGTGATGGAAAAGGCAGTGCTATACCTCTGTCTTTCGATCATAAGCCACAACAAGTATAAATTACAGATCATTTACCATTTAAATCAATAATTAAACTTTAAATTAAATACTAATCTATATTTAGGAACGAGAAAGGAAAAGAATAAACAAAGCTGGAGGTATTGTAACGTTTAACGGTGTATGGCGAGTTGCTGGAATTTTAGCAACTTCTCGAGCTTTGGGAGATTATCCTTTGAAGGATAAAAAATTTGTAATCGCTGACCCCGATATATTAACATTTGATCTTAACGATCACAATCCTATGTTTCTTGTTTTGGCATCTGACGGACTTTGGGACACTTTTACGAACGAAGAAGCGGTTGCATTTATCAAAGAACGCATAAATGAACCGCACTTTGGTGCAAAAAGTATTACTTTGCAAAGTTACTACAGGTATTAAATTCAATCATTTTATTAATGATTTATATAATTAATTTTATTTATTGAATCATTTTTATCAATTTTTTTGTAGGGGATCTTTAGATAACATTACAGTAGTTGTAATAAATTTAAAGGATCACAAGTTTAATAATACATCTGAAATGAAAAAAAATTAACACTAAGTTAAAGTAAGTTCATTCAACAAGACTACGTAAAGTTATCTAGTCATTAATAATGTATTAAAGACTAGAAAACCCTTAAAAATTTAGGAATAAAACAAATGTTCTGTGATGCTGAGGAACATGATGCTTTAGTTACACAAGAGTCAAATATTTGTAAAGTGTTGCTCATACCCTGTATATAAAATGCATTAGTGATAATTCTTATTTATTTGAAAATTAATAATAAAGTTAATATGCTTTTATCACTTTTAAAGAAACAACAATGCTCATGTGGGTTTTTAAAGAAATTGATTAATTTAAATATTAATATAAAAAGTTTAGATTGAGAAATTAATTTCTTTTTATTGAATGAGCTTTTATATACATATATATACATATACATGTGCGTACATATACACATATATATATATTTATATATATATATAGGGACTTACAAGAATCACAATTATTATGCTCCGACATAGAAAAGTTCATTGTAACATCATTCTGAAAAATTGTACTAAACAGTATTCGTATTAAAAGCTATAATATCTAAACCAGTTTCTGACAATCCAATTTAGTTTTGATTGAAGAAATAAATTTATAAAAATGATCATGTATATAAAAATACGTGAATTGCAGTGAATTCACAAGTTTCTAAAGTTTTTCTATTCTTGTAATATAAAAAACTTAAGTGCTTATAAAATTAAATATTTTTAATTTTTGACACAATAGATAATTTTTCACGAATAATCAAATGCACTTTGGTTTCATATTGTTAAAGGATGGTGCAACATTTCAAAATACGAGTATTTACAAATTCTAGGTGATCAAATAGAAAGAAAAGAAATTTGAGTATAACATAGAATTAAATGCATCGTAATATCGGTCATAGATCTATTGTGTATAAAAATTTATATAATTATTTATAATATAAGGATTTTCGACCATTTGTGTTTATAGAATTAAAACACAAATGGCAAATCGAAGTGTGTTGTGTGCGTATACACAAACACATATGTGTATATATACAATGTAATTATTTTAAAGTGGATTTTTTTTAATCATTTAAGATTCATTAAAATATTAACGACTTCCTTTGAATGAATTTAAGTAATATATAATATTTTATATACTTTACATCAATGTATCAAATCAAAAGAAAGCCGATTGTCAACCAATCAATTCAAAATCCTCATCAGAGGTGTCATATTGTCGATCTATGTGTTCAAAATCTACCACTGGAAAATGAAATTTTATTAGAATGTTAGTAGACTTATATATTGCTTAAAAGCTATTATATCAACAGTAACTTACGACTAGAGCTTGCTTTTGTATCGGAAACAGCTTCTTCGAACATTGACCACTCAGCCGATCTCTCAGAACATAGTTCAAAAAGTGGTTGTTTTTCAGGTTTAATTAACAATTCTTGCATCGATTTACACAAAGATTTAAAATCCTTTTCGGTAGGACAAAAGTAGCACTAAAAGCAAATATTTTATTAGTAATTCATACGAATGTTAAAATAGTCTCGAGTAAAGCGTAAGCTGAATTTTTACTAACAAGAGCTACAGAAGGATCCATGCCTGTAATTGGAAATCTGCTAGCAGATTTACAGTGGTAAGTAGAATCTAGTTCCACTTCATTTTCGTTCGATTTTGTGCCAACACTACCAGACTTTTGAGTAGTATGAGGATCTAGACAAATTACTTCATCCCCTAAATGTCATAATTATTATTTTAATTTTACAATTTCTTCATCTCATATAAGTTATTGTGTATATGCACAATTTTAATTAAAAAATACATATTTACCTACGCAACCGATGAAATATAACGCTAGATTTGGTTTCCCCCCAATAACTCCTAAAGATTGTGTTATTTTGAATGACGTCTGAAAATTTACAAACTTAATTTTGTGTCTTTTATTTACTAGAAAATTAAGCAATTTTTATTACTTTTAATCCATTAATATAAACAGGATTAATTTCGCTTAATCCCAATCGAAGTGGTATTAATAGTAATAATGGCTTCCATTGACTGGGTGCTTTTAGTGGTACTTCACCATCAACTTCAACGGTTGTACCTCCTTCTACTCTACATTGCCTTACTAATAATATAAAATATTAGTAAATTTACTTCAAAAATTAATATTAAAATAATTATACTTACAAATATCATTGACTATTACTGTATTGTCTAAAGCAACGTGTATCGTGATAGAACTCCAATCATCATACACAACTAATTTCCTAAAAAGATAGTGTCAGTATTTTTTCTAAACCTAAAAATGTTTATATTAGCTTTAAATCATACTTTAATACTTGGGCAACGGTATTAGGACCGAACCATTGTCCAACTTCTTTTCCTTCTGACGATGCTCCCATCAATGCAATTTGATGAATAGAAAAAGGAGCTAGCCTTTTATCTTCAAAACGACTCAATATTTTCAGGTACGTACTATCTTTTGTGTCTGGCATCCATTGCCAATCTCTTCCTATTTTTAATGATGCAAAATATAATAATTGTGCCACACCTCTTAATAGTTTAAGTAAATCTGATATCTAACAATAATTATAATTGAATATACCTAAGTGTAATATAAGTAATGCTTGACCCAGTACCATTTGACCACATCTCAACATACAGCCCCATCCTTTGTCAGAGGTAAACGTGGAATTACATCCTCCAATTGGAATAAAATTTTTGCGATATGTAAACCATAATTTACTTCTTATATCATTACGAATTGTTTCTAGTTCTGAAAACTAAAGGTTTGAGAATGTTCTCTCCTTAACTTAAATAGACTTATGAATCATTAACCTTTCATAGCATTGTACTTTTTCCCAAGAATCCAAACTGGTTCATGTGTAATTGGTATATCTTCTGGCTCATCACATACATTCTGTGTAAAAAGACTATCCATTTTTAAGACTTTAACAATTAAAATTTTATTTGTAAAATGATTTAATGTTTCATCGGAAATTAATTCTCTAGTAATCCTAAAACAGAGGAAAAATACTGTGTAGCTACAAGTCCATTTTTCCAGTTTGCGCGAGGTTAATCATATAATGTGAACACAATTTTTAAAACTCACCTAGAGAAAGCAGTAAAAGACATTGGTCATCGTGCTTCAAGTACCGAAGTACCGAAATATAGCGCGTTCTTTCAACTCTAACGAATTGTTAACAATAAAGTCATGACAGTTTTTGGACGAATCGAACATCGAATTTACAGCAGGACTATATGCACACAGCTGATTTAAAAATGTCGTCGATGTGTACAGTGAGCTGAGAGCAATACAAAATTTTGTTCGTCCTATACTCTAAACACCTATAATATACATAAAAAGGGACGAAAACTTGAAATGGAAATAACAGTGAAATGGATAGATGAATTAATTAAAATTCGTATCAAACTACCAAAGTTCATATCAAGGAAATCTAAAAAAAGGAAAAAAAGTATAACACCTCTATATGCCTACTCAAGATCAGCGCTTAAAATTAATTTTAGCTATTTGCGCCAAACTACATTGTTCGCACATTTTACAATTGATAGAGATCATTTAACAAGATAAGAAGATTAAAGAGGTTTTCTGTATTCTACCGTAAATTCATTTAGCCATCGTTAATTATCGGACTGGAGGGGGCCACACGCTTTTATAATTCCCTTTAATACTTTGCTTTTTGGTTTATCTTTCTCGCTGATAAGCAATAAAAATATTTTTTTTCTACAATTCATCCACTTATCGCGTTTCTTGCCGTAAAATCAGTTTCAGCGTTAAAAGTTGTCCAAGGAGGATTTCTTTCGCATTGATGAAGAAAGAGGAAGGAGGAAGGGGATAGGAGGGAGGATCTTATAAGACAGAACTGTGTTGCGGATGATTTATTTTACTTATTCTTCATTAGAACTTTCAAAATCGTTATGTAAAGCGGGCTGGTAATAGCGGGGAGCCATATTATAGCGTAATGAACGATTTCTAAGTGACATCCTGATCGGAAGAGGAGGTTTTTCCGTAATGGTGCATATAGCTACACACCGTCTACTTACCTACTTATCGTTTCTGTTTATTTCAGCCACTCGCTCTAAGCGAGCTGTTCATTCGTTATTGCGAACTCGAGGAGAATTTGTGGCTGCTCGGCCGCTCCTGAATTTTTCTATTTTGACAATCATTTTGACGTCACTTCGCACCGACGTTCTCCTTCGGCCTATGGGGAGTGTCGAAACTTCAAGCGAATTCCACATCGAGAACAGGTAAATCTCCCGTCCAATTTTTAATCGCTTTATCTCATCGATTTTATCGAACCCTGCGAAATTTCACGAGGGATCTCACGCGCGTGGATCATATCGGGACCGGGATCGGGATCGGGATCGGGATCGGGATCGGGATCGGGATCGGAATCGAGGCTTTTCGATGTTCGCAAATCTTTCCAATGATTTTTCGATCACTTCCGTTAAAATCCGACAAGTGGACGTAGCGCCTGGATTCAAAAATCGATGAGCGATTCTTCGAGATCCCAGTGGGACCGATCGGATGAGCAACGACAGTTTCCTATCGGTCACAGTCATAAATGTTAATTTTATCATTATTATCGCTGTTTGACGGAACTTGACACGGCCAAGAAAAATGTATCACCTCGTTGCAAAACAAACCTCGCCTTGGTACATTTTTACAGTCGAGTATTTCGCATTGACTTTCACATTAAACAACGGAGCTTTGCAGTGTGACGTAAGGCCTCCGAATGAAAAAGCTTCGAGCAAAACAAATCGGCGCTTTACGCGTCGCTGCAAAATCCAGTGATCGTTGAAATTTCCCAAAAGACAAAAAAAAGAGCAACTCGAGTCGAGAAAAACCAAGGACGAGGAGGCATAAATTTTACGACTAGCGGAGAAGCAGCAGCAGCAGCATATCGGTAGTAATTTCCAGCGATCGTTTCTCGATCGTCGTCCAGAGGCTGAGAGGGGGCTGCTGGGGCAGCCAAAAAGCCCACAGGAATTCGCCGGAATTCTCTCTCTTCGGCATTTTGGGGAAGGATCGATGACATTTCGGCGCTTCCGCGCGACTCGCGTGCGAGAAGCAAACGTTAAAATTGGAGAACGCGTCGTCGTCCTGGTCGACCAGAGCGAGTCGCTCCTCTATCGAAGGAATGCAAACACCGTGCAGCGCGCGCTGTTTGTAGATAAGAATCGAAGCGAGAAGGTTGGAAAGATCGAGTTGGAACGACGAGAGTCGTTGGAAGGAGAGAAGGCAAAGGTGGCCAGGACCCACCGAAGAATCGGCGCTGATTTCTTAAGCGCGAGGTGAAAGTATTGGCTTTCGATCGGTAAAAATCCCTCGCGAGCTGGTCAATCCGATCGGTTTGGTGTCACGCGTCGATGCGACAGGCGCGAGTCTCTCCCGGCGCTCTCCCGGCGCTCTCCCGACGGGAGAGACTCTCTCGTTCCTCGTCATCGGCGACCGATGGTAGCCAGCGCGAATCATCCTCGAATCCTCCTGAGCGTGGACCTATCGCAAAATTTTCATTCCCGTTCTCTCGAGCTAATTTCAATTTCCGGCGCGTTTAGCCTCGAGCGAGCAATTGCCGCAGTCCTACGGCGAACCTCGACCGGACAACAGATTTGACCTTTCGTCGCTCGTCGCGTCTTCTCGCCACGGTGCTCGCGAGTTACCCCGTGGGAAATCTCCCGGTGGAAAATTCAATCGCGCGAAAAAACGTCGCGTCGAGAGACCTCGGCGACGTGGAGAGGAAGGAGCGAGAAGGGAGATGGACGAGAGAGTGGTAGATCAATAGTTCCGGACGGTAAAACGTCGAGAGTCCGACGAGACTTCCGTCGCCGGAAGTTCCGCTCGCGTTCGTGGCCCGAACACGTGGCACCGACATCCAGGTCGCGGAGTTCTCCACGAGGAAACGGCGAGCGTCCTCCGGCCCTCGAGCGGCATCCGCTCCAGGGAAAGGGCGACAAGCGCGGGCGAGGATCGCGACAGCTGGTGACCTCGCGCTAACCTTCCGCGGCTCAAGGTCGTCGCGCATTTGCGCGATCGCGAGAGGAACCGGCCGAGGATCGACCTGGGGAGGATCCTCCTCGGGAGGAACCGGCTGGAACCCATTTGACCTTGGAATTGTTCGGGCGAGAGGCTCCGGTGACGCCGTTGGAAAATGGTGGACGTTTTCCGCGAGTCCAGCAGTGGGTAGCGGTGGTGCCTTCTCCTGCCAAGTGGTTCCCGTGGTCGGTGAGCGAGCGTCTCCGTGGATAAAAGTCGCTCGTCGCGGCGTACGGCCAGTGAAATCCACCGGGTAAAGCACCGGGCGCGCTACGAATGACACGTATGTAGTTACCGGCGCGGTTGCTCGCTCACCGGTGCCGGTGCCGGCGGTGCCGGTGTGGCAGCTGACGAAATCCCAGAGCCGCAGCCGCAGGATCCCCAAGTAGCGGCCGCAGGATGCCTCGTCCTCGGGAAGATCCTTGCGTCCTTGAGAAGCTGATCATCAGCTCCGACACGGAATCCAGCGAGGTACTTTCCCGGCTGGGAGGGGGTCGCGTTCGGCGAAAGTTGCTCGCCATACGTGGCGTGACCTTGAGGCTCGAACGGGACCGATTTCGCCGACCCTGGACGTCGGCGCGGCGGCTTAGCGATCGGCCGATCTCGAAAAGTCCCGGTTCGCGCGGGGAACTCGGAGAGATCTGATCCATGACCTACGATCGGGCGGACCGCTAGGCGACCGCGCTGCTGACCTTGGAATGGGAACGATCAGCTTTCGCTTTTTCTCTTTTTTACGAGACCTTCGACGGATCAACTTGCTTTCAGAGCACCATGGAGAGGTACAAGATCTCCCCGAACGCCAACCAGAAGAACATGGAGTGTGGAGGGTGAGTCGGTCTTTCATGATACCCACCCCCGCCCCCTCCGCGGGGGAAGTCCCTGAAATTTTGCCGAAGATTCACCGAAAAGCGCGGGAAACTTTTTAGCATCAAGTACGAGGAGGAGGGGTCAACCTGGATGTTCTGGAGGAAGAGACGATACGTCGTCAGCATTCTCGCGTTCCTCGGCTTCTTCACCTCCTACATTCTCCGGGTGAACCTGAGCGTGGCCATCGTCGCCATGACGGCGCAAAACCCGAAAGTTAACGAGACCAGCGGCGAAATTTACCACGTGAGTACGGAATAGGAGGAGGAGGAGAACGATCGTGTCCGAACGATTGCCCGAGGTTTTTCCATGGCGGAGTTTTTACTCTCCATTGTGCTCCTTCATCCGTCGCTAAATCTTATCGGAGGTTCCTATGTACCTTCCGATAAGAGTGCCCTCCCCTCTCCCTTTCCCCTCCTCGCCGGCAAGTCGAAATTTCATACGGCAGCTGGACAGCTCCGGCACTGTTGACCCCACACGAGGATTCGAATGAAACGATCTCATCGCAGGAGAGCGAATTCGACTGGGACTCCAAGACGCAAGGTCTGGTCCTGAGCTCCTTCTTCTACGGGTACCTCAGCACCCAATTGCTGGGGGGATGGCTGGCGGCTCGGATCGGTGGCAAACGAGTCTTCGGCATCGGCATCGCGGCGACGGCCGTCTTCACGATTATCACCCCACCCCTCGCCAGGGCGAGTGTCTACATTCTGGTAGCGCTTCGTATCATAGAAGGAATCTGCGAGGTATTTGCCCACACTGATCTTTACGCTATTTCCCTAATTAGCGGTTTATCAAGGAACGAGGTCGAACCAACAGATCGACGCCGCGTCGTAATAAAGATTGCAACCAAACCGAAACCATCGACAAATATGATTAAGCCTTTATCAGAAATCCTTCAAGGCCGTTTCTCTACAATGTTCTACGATGTTTCGCAACGATCGTAAAATTGAGAAAAGTCTCGCGGAGGCGCGTCCCTCCCCGCTACCCCTCCCCCCCCCCAGATCGAAACTCGAATTTCAGTCGATTTCAAGGGCGTCACCTACCCTTGCATACACGCCATCTGGGCGAATTGGGCACCGCCGCTGGAAAGGTCGAAGCTGGCCACCATCGCGTTCTCCGGAAGTTTCATCGGGACCGTTTTCGCCATGCCCGTCGCTGGACTTATGGCGGAGCATCTGGGCTGGGCCTCCATCTTCTACGTCTTCGGGGCGGCTGGCCTTGTTTGGTTCGTCGCCTGGTGGATCATCGTGAAGGATCACCCCGAGGACGACCCTCACATTTCCAGCGACGAGCTGGAATACATCAGAGGTACCCTCGGTAGCATCTCCCACGAGGTAATCAACGATCTTGCTGGATTTATCGCTTTGAGTGGTTTATCAGATTTTCTCCATTTTTCCCCTGTTTTTTGTCCATAGAAAATTACTCATCCCTGGAAAGAAATGTTTACCTCCCCTCCGGTCTGGGCTATCGTGGCTGCTCACTTCAGCGAAAATTGGGGATTTTACACTATGCTGACTCAACTTCCGACTTTCATGAACGGTAATCGATTCGGTGCTCTTTTAACGATCTCTGACGTTTCATAATCTCGCAAATTCCTTTCAGACGTGCTAAATTTCAAGCTGGATAAGACGGGGTATCTGTCGGCTTTGCCATATTTAGTGATGTCCTTGGTGGTCCAATCTTCCGGACATCTAGCCGATTACCTGAGGTCCAGGAAAATCATGACGACCACTCAAGTACGGATGAGAAGTTGACTCGTCTGGGCAACGCGCGCGACCACTCGCAGAAAATATTACTATTCTGTTACTCGCTCGTGTTGCAGGTGAGGAAGTCCTTCAATTGCGGAGCATTCATCGTCCAAACCTTATTCATGACTGCAACGGCCTTCATCTTGACACCCGGAGGTGCCGTCGCCTGTATCACGATAGCGGTTGGCATCGGTGGCTTTGCCTGGTCCGGTTTTGGGTAATAAGATGAAATTAAAAAATTACAAATAAACTTCAATTTGTGCGCTCATCGATCGCCCGATCTTCCGTTTTCAGGGTAAATCACCTGGACATTGCTCCAAAGCACGCCAGCGTTCTCATGGGAATGGGCAACACCATAGCTACCCTGCCCGGAGTCGTGAGTCCCATTATCACCGGATACATCGTGCAGAATAAGGTGAAAGAAAACAAAAATCAATCGCGAGTTTTGCTCCGGATATCAAACGACGGAGCAATCGCGTTAATCTGTTCTCTGTTTCTCATTTGTGCAGAGTGCCGCGGAGTGGCGAATAGTTTTCTTAATCGCTGGCGCGGTTTATTTGTTCGGTGCTATAATCTACGGATTATTCGCTTCCGGTGAACGCCAAAGTTGGGCCGACGATGCCCAAAATAGTAAAACGGACCAGCGTGGATCTTACGACAATTCAGCCATGGAGGTGGACCATTTGTAATTCTCCAAATATTATATTCAACTCTATTTTTTGTAATAATTGACACACATTGTTCTTTGTGATATGAGTAGACGTAAAGTAGGATTTGTAAATAATTATTTAATGCGGTCACTTCATTATCTTTTGCGTGTAAGAAGAATATATATATATATATATATATATATGTATGTATGTGTATGTATATATATATATATATATATATATATATATATATATATATTTATCTCTAAAATAAAAGAATATTCTGCTAAATCATTTGATTTAGACAAGTTCTCTATTGACAGATCTATTTATTATGCATCGATCTATCGATCCTCGCTTTTTTACCGACCGAGTTCTTGTCGCGAGCGAGACACAGTTTCTCTTCTCACCGACAGATGGCGGTGAGCAAGAGTTTCCGCGTCTGAAGTTCAAAGTTCGTTATGCGTCTCAAAAATTGACCTCCTTTTTTATGTAGTTTTCTTTATTGGCAAGAAAAGATCGATAGACGATTCATGCACAATCTGCAAACTGTACGAGGCATTTGATAAAATTTCTTAATATCTCAATAGAGAGATATCGATTGACATTCGATTTAGCGCCGGCATATTAAAGGAGATGCTTCATTTTTCCGCGCTAATGAAAATGCACCGCACATGCGCATTCCGCATTCTCCCTAGAAACTCTGTCATCCCTTTAAGGCAAATACGCAATATACGATATGGGAAAGTTTATTTTTTATTAAAAATATCCCACGAATGCCCATTGCCAATTCCGAGACTCGCTAGAATGTCAAAAGCTTTCCGATCGGTAAGTTTTTCGCGCGCTCGTCCAAGTTTTTTTTTTCCCTCGAATTAACTTGGCCCGAGCTGCGAGCAAATCACTGGATAAGTCAAATCACTAGAATATTGCGACTTCGTGCAGTCGCGTGGAAAATTCGATTTCATCTCTATCGTTTGCGTATCTCGTTAGAAGCGACTGTAAAAGAAAAAGAGACGGATAGCAAAAAGTAGAAAGGCATATATATATATATACACACACATACGCGCGTATAGAAAGAGAGATAGAGATAGAGAGAGAAAGACAGAGTCGCAAAGATACTCGCGTCGGTTCCTAGTGAAAAACCGAGTGCATGGTAAAAACCTACGAATCCGAACGGTAAGAAATGACGAGATCGAGAGAGATTGGTAAAATCCGAGCGTGATACGACGTAGTTTCTAAAAATATACACACACAACAGTAGTACGATTCGATGAAGTCAACGACAGACTGTACTTCCCTCGTTGAAAGGACAGTTTTTCGCACGTGTGCCATCGTCGATGTTCATCGGAAAGAATTGACAGAAATCCTGTCGGATAAAACATAGGGAGTCAATTTCAGTTGGTTTTCTTGACGCAGTCCGCTGTCAATCGCAGAGAGAGAGAGAGAGAGAGAGAGAGAGAGAGAGAGAGGTTAAAGCCTCGGAATCATCGAAGGTCTCTTCCCTCTTTTCATGAAAATTCGCTCGTTGTTCTTTGGCTTCGATCGGGAGTCGAGATGACGTTTGACTGAAAAAGTAAACAGGTTTGGCTCACATACGATACAGAACACTTTTATCTCTTTCCCTCTACTTTTTCCTTCGGATATCCCGCGGTAATCGCAGGAGCTCCGAGGAAACAGGAGCAGCGCGCGCGCGCGCGCGCACGGCTCCTTAAGATTAATTCAGCGTTTTATCGACTGTGAAATAGGAATGATCGATTGATAAAAGGACCATCCTGTAATTCCAGATAAATTACGCCTCGGCTTTTAATGGCTGTCAACTGTCACGCGACCGGAAATGACAGAAGGGCTTGACGTAAGATATGTTATTGTCCATTCGGCAAATTCGAACTGGCATTGTCGAGCGTTCGCAGACTTTGGGAAACTCGGAAAACTGCGAAGGAGCCAGAATAAAAGCTGAAAAGTGTCGTCTTGCGTGTCAACATGGCGGCGAATCTCGAGGAGGAGCAAAGTTTACGCGAGTGCGAGGAATACGTGCAGAGACACAATATTCAACAAGTTCTCAAGGACTGCATCGTGCAGCTGTGCGTAGGCCGACCAGACAATCCCATTTCTTTCCTACGGGAGTACTTCCAGAAACTCGAGAGGGTACGTAAAGGAACACGCCTAAGTTAACCTATCTCGCTTAACCTCGGTGTGTTTTGTCCCGTACACGCACACATGCACGCACGCACGATCTCTTTACCGTGTCATCATCGGATGCCAAAAGCTCTATACCATGGCTTTCCCCGTTGGTATGGTTGTCATTTTTCAATGATTGGACAGAGTCGATCGGTGTCGCCCATAGAATCGTGCATCAGTGACTCCCGAGGAGTCACGGTTGTGTGCGTGCATGTGTGTCGCGTGGACAAGATGCATTTTATTCGATTATTATTGCAGCTATCATCAGTGGTACGAGGTTTGTATAGCATATAGTCCAGTGGGAGAGTCATGGATACGATAGACGGGAGGAAAATGACAGCTTGTCCGTATCTCGCCGCTCTATCTTGCGTCCTTTTCCATTTTTATTTACCTGTGAAACTCGGAGAGAATTGATTATTCAACTTTTAATTATAGATGGTTCAACGTTAAAGCATAGGAATGGGAACTGTGAGAGACGGGCGAAAATTACCCATGGAGGGCTAAAAATAGTGCTAGTACCGTGTATCCATGGTAACGAAATTTTTCGGATTCTCAAAGGACGCCCGACGTCGGCCCGAAGGAAAAAAAAAAATAAGCGAAAACGTTCGTTCTGACACGTGCACGTGGGTATGACGTATTTCGCGTGCAGGAAAAACTAGTAATTACGTAAAACGCGTTGATCGAGCAATCATTGATTTTGCAAATAGAGTAATCGCATAGTTTCAGCTATGCGCGACTACTTTGAAACTGGTGACGTAAAACGAATGACGTTCATGCCCCGACACAAACAGCCCGAGCCGAGCACGCGCATAGATTTTTAAGTTTCTACAGAAATTTATCCATGTGCATTACGAGTACAGGGGAAAAAACCATGAAACGTACGTGCTTGCGCGCACGTCTATGGGAAATGAAGAGGTTGCAATGGAGAGCGTAATAACGTTATTTGTTAATCGAGAATCTCCTCTGGAACAAATCAATCGATTCGCTTAAGCAGGAACCTTAAAGGGAAAGACTGAACCGATCAATGGTCCGGCAATAAAAGTTTATCCGTATAAATATAATTTCATCAATGGCGATCCAATTACTTGGCTCGATTGGCTTAATTCAACCAATTAATTTAATAAATTGCCACTACCAATTAATGTAGACGAGCCATGAAACCCAATAGGAGGTTTTGCCATACCGTTCCGTTCCATTCGATTAGTTAATTGGTTTCATCGATTAATTAGCTCGATTAATTCACTTAAATGTGCGATTTACAGGCGCGCAAATCTGGAATCTTGCCTTTGTGTTTGGCATGTGCGTACGAAGCGACGAATACATGGAAAGCCGAGGAAAAAGCCGATGTTCATGACGCGGAAAAGGGTCCCTGCGCAGAAAAGCGGAGTTGGTGTGCGTTCATCGTGTAATACAAGGAAGGTGAAGCTTGAGGAGGGAGAGGAGCGAGAGAGAAAAGCTTTTAAGGCGGAGAGAGAGAATTTGATCGACGAGAACGGGATGGAACGAGAGAGGGGCATGAGGGGGGAGTAAGAAAGAGTGAGAAATAAAGAGAGGGAGAGAGAGGCATAGCTGGAGTAAGAGCGGCATAGGAGCTGGCGATCTAAAATAGAATCTGCTCGAAATATAACGAGACCTTAGCCAGCGGCCAACCTCTTAACGTTCTCTCAAAAATGTGGAAAATCCTCGCGGCCAATTTACCGTTTACTCCCGTGGTCCTGCCTTTTCCCATCTAACCTTATACATTCCCGTTATCTTATCGATCCGTTCGCCGGGCATCATTGCTTAAGAAGAATTGCAGTGATCTGTTTTATCGGCCAAAGTAGGCGCGAAACCCTAATTGGATCTAACGAGGCCGTAGAAAATTTAGAGTTCCCCGTTCTACGCTGAATACCGCGATCCTTTTTCCGCCGTTTCTTTCTTAGAACAAATGCAATCGTGACCTACGACATTGGTCAGGTGTGTCTGCCCGTTGCGATACGCGGAGGGAACTCACGTTTCAAGGGGAACTCGTAAAAGTGATTGAAAGTGGTGGAACATATCAGCGATGAATGAGGTAACTTTTTCAATCAGATTTCTCTCATAGATCATTTACATCAACCATGTCGCGTTATTGCCTCCTCGTCAGTTTTTCTTTATCGCGCGAATTGCAACTAATCAGTTGACTCTCTTTGAAAAACCTGGAGTTTTCCCCGATCCATGTCTGAAGAATTATACGATTAGAAAGATGAAAAATGAGACATATCGGTAAATAATCGATAGCATGGGAAGATCATTGACCCAGGAATTTCTTGACACTTGAAAATTGTCCGCAATTCTCGCAATTCAAACACTGTACGATATTGCAAACGGAACTCTATCAGCTCTTGTATAAATTGTACAACCAAATGTTCCAGTTAACGAAGTTGAAGCACGCGCTAATGCCTTCTGAATTGAAGTAGTCTGTAAAATTACTCGAACCCTTGCTCAGGCAAGGTTGTACGAAAAATTAATATTCTTCATCAATAGGGACTTGTGCACAGCAGGGTTTGCTAGATAAGTACTATCAGATGCAATAAATCTGGTAAATAATTGCCGCAGATAAAAGCTGTAAATTGCAAGAATGCACAACAGCGAAAAACAAAAGAGTTTTTATGTGTCGGTGGAAATTTATTATTCAACTCCATTATTCTCCCCGTTCATGGAAGCTGTGTGGCAGGCGTTAGTGAAAAAGCGTTCATGTGTGAAAACGCCAATTGACCTATGGCATTATTATTGACTTACCTGACTACAGCACCGCTACTCTCAACCAATACGTTATATATAGTTCATCAAAATATTCATCAGCGGCAATTAAGCTAAGCTTTTTACCGTAACTTTTAGGACGGACCTTGGTCAAACGTTTCTTCCAGGAGTAAACATAAAAAAGCACTGAATTTCGGAAATCATCCTTACCATTAAGAAAAAGTCAAAAAGCACCAGAATCTAAAAACAGCTTCAAGACCGAAAAAACAATTTCAGTCGAGAATAATTTCACGGAATATGATTTGAGTTTATTTATGGATATTTCTTAGGCTTCTGTATTATTCATAATATGCAAATAGCGCAAACAATGGAGCCCTCATCGATGCGGACAAAGAAATCTTTCGTAGAAGAATTTAAGCCTCAGGATATTTGAGTGTGTGTGTGTGTGTGCGTGGTTGTAACGATAAATATTCACACGTCTCTATATGTTTTATTCAGTTTTTAGGAAGCAGCGCAATTTTGGATTTCTCATAAAAAAATGCCAGGGTTGCGAAGGAGAGAAGAAAATGAAAAGAGAGTAAGATTGAAAAGTGATGGAACGATAGGTTTTTAGTTTATAATAGTAACAACTAGATAAATGCTGCTGGTAGAGCGAATGTAGATACCGATTTCTCGGTATTGATGAGTTTACCAGTAGTGCGCGCCCGTAAACAAGAAGAGGCTGTAGAGTGTTGTAAGGGAGTTTTCCATGCATAGGGGATTTATTGAAAATGGTATCACGAAGAGTGCGCTATGCTTTTATATCGAATAGCACACTGCGCAACCTCTGATACAAAGGAAGATTTCGCTAAATAAATTTTGTTCCAAAGGTTTGTTTTAATGATTGCCAGTCATCAATGGTCTCGGTGGACCTATTCGCTTATGAATGTGCGTGCAAGTGGGTTTTGCGTTACCCATGAGGTTACAGGGTTACGCGAAGCCTAGGGGAGGTTTATTAAAAATATATCAGTATTTTTAGTGAAAGACTATGTTGGTTTTATACTGAAGAGCACACTGCGCATCCGCAGGAACAAGCTCACGATGCGAAACAACAGATTGCCACAAGCCCAGAAGACACGGAAGACATGCCAGCGGGTCAGCAGGGTCCTCAGGTACCACGACGAAGGGGTGGCATTTCGGCGGAGCCGGTCTCCGAAGAAGATGCCACCAGCTACGTGAAGAAGGTCGTCCCGAAGGATTACAAGACTATGGCAGCCCTCAGCAAGGCCATCGCGAAAAACGTCCTTTTCGCTCATCTCGATGAAAACGAACGGTCCGACATCTTCGATGCCATGTTCCCCGTGACGTTCCTACCCGGTGAACCGATTATTCGTCAAGGTTGGTGATGTTCGAGTGCCTCTTTTTACGTTTATTTTTATCTTGCCGTTCTACATAGACTTTATACTGTGCACAGACCCTCCAAAGACTTTTTACCTCCTCCCGTGAAAATCTCTCGCTTTTTTTTCTATCTCTTTTCCCTCATTTATTTATTTTCCTAATCGATCAATCATTTTTTCCTCACCGCCGAATTCGATTTCACTCATGAAAACAAGTGTACCGCTTCTTCCCTCTTTTCTTTTTCTCATCGAGGGGGAAGTCGAAGGTTACGTGCTTACCACGTAAAACGGTAACTCCTCAAGGTTCATGCCGAACCTCTTATCAACTCTTTTTGCCCCGTTTTATTCCTGATTCATGTCTATGTTTTATCATGCGCAGGTTTTCTTGCTTTTGTCCTTTCCTTTTTGTTTTCGGGGCTTACCGTTTGCTTCACCATTTGTTTAATCAGGGGACGAAGGTGACAATTTTTACGTCATTGACCAAGGCGAGGTGGAAATTTTTGTGAATGGTGAACTGGTGACGACCATCGGTGAAGGTGGCAGTTTTGGCGAACTTGCGTTAATTTATGGTACCCCACGAGCAGCTACCGTTAGAGCGAAGACTGACGTGAAACTCTGGGGCATCGATAGGGATTCCTACCGTAGAATTCTCATGGGATCCACCATCAGGAAACGAAAAATGTACGAAGAATTTCTCTCCAGAGTTTCCATTTTAGGTAAGTTGCAGCAACATCCGCCCTCTTTCACTTTTGCTTCAAGAGTATGAGAAGGGAAACAATTCGAGTAGGGTGCAACAATGTTCGACTGTTTTTAATTATTTGAACACTGTATTTCAGAGTCCTTAGACAAATGGGAAAGACTCACAGTAGCGGACGCCTTAGAACCAGTAGCGTTCGATGATGGAGAAACGATAGTTCGGCAAGGTGAACCAGGCGAAGATTTTTATATAATCGTTGAAGGAACTGCCGTTGTTCTCCAACAACGCGCAGAGGGAGAAGAACCAGCAGAAGTTGGTCGACTTGGACCTTCAGATTATTTTGGTATGTTTTTTCTTCTTCATTTTTTTTTTTTTATTTTTTTTTTCAGCAGGACTAATTTTCAAGTGAGTTTTTGGTTGCGTAATAGAAATAGTTCAGACCAAAGAAATGTTAATTTTAGGTGAAATAGCATTATTACTGGATCGACCTAGGGCAGCAACGGTGGTAGCTAGGGGTCCATTAAAATGTGTGAAATTGGATAGAGCACGATTTGAGCGGGTCTTGGGTCCGTGCGCCGATATATTAAAACGCAACATCACGCAGTATAACAGCTTCGTCTCCCTATCCGTATAAATGAATCTTGCAGCTCGTTTGTCTATCATCCTACTCCATCTTTACGGGGCTAAGTTCACCATGTTGTTAACTTTTTTATTTTATTAAAACCTTAGTAATTAATGTATTAAGTCAGTCATTAATATGTACACACACTATATTATTAGGGGCGCTGTAATGCAAGGTTATTATACACTAAAAAGATTCATGACTCAACTCTCAGATCTACAATGGGAAAAGAATTGCGTTAACTCCAAGCGAGCCACTTATACAGGAGGTGTGATAATGAAATATTCCATAAATTTAAGGGATTGTAACGAAAATGATCATTTACTTATCACGTTTCTATCTGAAACGTGAAAATATTAGATAGAAATGTGATAATTGTAAAGTCATCTTAAAGTATTTTCTCTACAGTCCCTTAAATTTATAGAATATTTCATTTGTTATACTCTGTATAAATTTTTCGCTGTGTGCGAGTTATGTAAACTGCATTTAAATTGTACATGTGAAACACGAATTTATTGATATAAATTTAATGGGAAATATAACACAAATTAAGTGAAAATTCATCGGTGATAATTGTAGTCTCGACTTTCTTGTTACACAAGAAGTACAAGTGGTAGTATTGATTAATTAGTTGATTTGCAAATGCAAATTTAATGTACTCAAAATTAGAAGTCTCTACTGTTGAGTCCTGAATTAAACATAAGGTAAACAAATAAATTGATGATTAAATATTTGACTATTCTTTATTCGAGAACTAAAAATGGCGAGAGAGAGAGAGAGAGAGGGAGAGAAAGAGGTAGGGATATACAATTAACAACACAATATCAGGAAATTAAATAATTTATTATGCATACTTTAAATTCATTATTATACAATGCATTCACGTTCCCTGAAATTACGTATGTACAGTTAATTGATTCAAAGATATTTATATATGTATATATATATACACAATTTCATAGATGAAGTATTTCACTTGCACTTTAAAAAAAAAAAAAAATAAAATAAAAATGTTACTATAATATAAAATAAAAATAGAAAAAATTTATAATTGAGTTCAATAGCTTAGAGCTTAAAAATTTTTGAGAATGAATTAGATTTCTTTAAAATTTCTTCTTTCTTCATTTGAAATACCTAAGGATTTGGTCTCTTTCACAAAGAAGAATCCTATTGCCTCTCAACAAAGAATTGTTTTTTAAACAAACAATCCTAAATCATCCAACATCTTCACTCAGTATTCTAAAGTGTTTGTTTCTGTCGGGGAAACCTATCCGTTGTCAAACTCTTCAGAAATATCCCTATAAGTCGTGTAGAGTTTCTTCTTATCATCTATGAATTTGTTCAATTTCTTCAGCCCATAGATCTATTGACTCTTCCTTATGTATCCTAATTACCCATTTCAATCCATCATTGAATCTTCATCACTCTTCTATCACTCATTCGTAGATTAAACTAATCTTTTTATCGCAAAGCCATTGCATTCCATATGCGTTTAGATACGTTGTTCATGAATCATCTCAATTGT
Organism: Sclerodermus sp. 'alternatusi'; assembly: GCA_037305995.1. Classification (NCBI taxonomy): domain Eukaryota; kingdom Metazoa; phylum Arthropoda; class Insecta; order Hymenoptera; family Bethylidae; genus Sclerodermus; species Sclerodermus sp. 'alternatusi'. Next base: position 1,779,721 of record CM074552.1, on the reverse strand, counting down.
ATCCCCACGTTGTCGATTACCCAAGATATGATCGACCTGATAAGACCTGATTTGTAACCCCCCCAACAATTAAGAATCATTTCGAATTTCGAAATTCTTTTCGAAAGATTGGACAACAAAGACAAAATTGTTCAGAAGGTGTGGTTGGTTTGAAGATATTCCATCCCAAATTAACAGCCGGCTTCATACCGTACAGAAAATTGATGAAAGAAAGCGATGAGTAATTTCCTGAAGTAACTTTGAAGAACTATGTGTTGCTCGAGGGTAGCGACTTGATGTCGTAGATTCATACTGTATAAAACCTTTATACAGCGATGGATGATGTAGTCAATAAGATGATGAATATTGACTAATTGATAAAAATTTGTCTTTTTTATGAAAAATAGCATATATGTACATATATACACATACATATATGTATACATGCACTAACTGGGGTATATATGCATACGAATATGCGTACATGTGTACTATGCCACATACGCATATTTTATTGTAGGGACATATGCATATATGGTATTAAGAAGAAAGTGGCTTCAATCATGTGCGATAGTTTTTCTCAGATTTTTGCACCTCTATGAGAGGAAAAGAAAACGTCGTTTTTACCAACCACCTAGAGAACCATTGCTTGTCTTACAGTCGATAAGATGTCGATCGGGGTCAGCATAAACCAACCCAAATTCATTGACAAATTCATAAAACTTGTCCAATGATTCAAAGGCCAATTCTGCTACGATGAAATCAACCGCCAAATTTTGCCGGTAACTAAACAGTAGAAGAAAACAAATATTAGATTACTTATCTATAAATCGCTGAAATTTTATTTTAGAAAAAAAAAGCAAACAAATATGAATTAATATATTGAATAAACAATTTCAGTCAGCTGAAACAGAAATCTTTAAACTTTAAATGTTCGTTGACATACTCCCAAAGGCTGAAAATTTGTGTTAGTATACTATAAATGTAATGGTAAAAATGTATTTAGAAAGTATTTTTAATTCAGAATATTTTTTGGTTTTTAAAAACATCCGATGATTCTACTAATGAAATTAATTTCTGTTCTATAACTTCAAAGAATTTTATAAACATCTATTCAAATATTACATGGATACAAAATACTTTCTGTTATGCAGTGTGTAACAATAACATGTTTTAAAAATTTAATCCTTTGTAGGTTAAGTGATTCTAAGGTCACTTTTTTCTTCTACTACTTTTCTAGCTGGAGCTTTACGATTGAATATCTCGAATACTAAGCTCTGGATAGAAAGTGGTGGATAAAAAGTCGCTTTAGAATCACATACTCTACAGTCCCTTAAATTTACAGATAACTTGTCATTGTTGCATTCTGTATATAGTAATCATTTTAAAGTAAATTTATAATTGACTTTCAATTATTTATATTATACAAAGAATATTTTTGAGAGAATTTTGGTTTAGAGAAATATAACAAAAATATACGTACGATTTAATCATGTGCTTCAGAGCATTCTTGCGTTCCCTAGCGACAAACCAATCCATGAGAAATGCGGCCATTTTGGGAGCTTTTCTGTATAATTTGAAAAACACGTGAAAGTTGCCCAACCACCAAGCTGAACGAACTTTCAATGCGTGTTTTATGCAGTCATCCTTTTTATCTTTTTCTGTAAGTGCTGCCATGATTGTAGTTAAATCTAAAAACAACATTAATATGATTATTATAAAGAACACATATATGCACGTGTGTGTATGTGTGTTGTGTATATATATACATACACACACACCAAGCCACACATACCTTGAGTATTTTTTGTAAAAATGTAATATAATATCCGATAAGCAATAAATTCACAGCGATTTTCTCCACCAACGTCTTGGTACAGCATTCTAAGTTGTGTTTGACATTGGTTGAATTCTTCATGATCACCGCGTTCTAAAGCTACGCGAGCATGAGTTTCATAAACGTGGACAGTAAAGGCATCTCGGATACCTTGAACGGTTAAATCTTGCCGAATAGATTTCAACTGATCGCAGGCATATCTGTAGTCTTGTTCAGCCACCCAACGCTTTTTCACATGAGCCAAAGAATTTTGAAGAACACTTACCGGTCGAACAGCACATGCAGCTGGAGCCTATAATTAAAAAGAATACAAAATTAATACTTACTTTCTCTAGTTCTAAAACAAAATAAGTAATGAGCTTACAGTAGTCAATCTTAAGTATGGTTTCTCAAGATCTTTGCAAGTACCAATGATGTGAAGTCCAGTGAAGTCGAAGTCTGTGGCTGAGTCATCTCTGTTACCATTGCTGCTATTCCTAGAAATACTATCATTAAACCTAGCAGCCCGTTGCTGCAATTTTTCCTTGGAGCCTAATTCCTCAGAATTCGCTAAACCGAACTCGGAATAAAAGTGGGACTTAGTTTTAGTCTTTTTTGATTTCTTGCTAACATGGTTCTTATTATTACGATTGGACTTTTTGCTTTTTTTATAATCATAGTCTCTGTCAGAATTGTTCGATGATGAGGATGCACTTCGCCTGTATTTTCTAGAAGGTGGACTACGCGTGTGTGAACGTGACCTTGACTTAGATCTTGATCTTGATCTTGATTTGGATCTTGATCGACTTCTGGATCGCGATCGCCTATGCGTCACAGAGAGACGAGCACCAAGCCTTGCCCCTAGAGAAGTTGAAAGACCAGGCTTGCGCAAGCCTCCCTGATTATTCGCGGCAACAGCCAAAGGATTGCTGATCTTCAATGGAGGGTTTTGTGCTTTTATCGTCATAGTCATTCGTTCACTGTGAATACTGGGCAAAGGCTCCTTGTCCCAATCTTTTACCCACAAAGATCCATCATTTGCAGCACGTGTTATTTTTCCCTTTAGAATTATTTCCACTTGATCTTTATCCACTGCGGTTTTGCATTTTTCATAACATCTGTTTACATAATTTTTCAAACTATCTGGCCAATCTCCTACAGGATTATTGCTTGCAACTGAGGTTGAGTTCATTAAAAGTGGTTTATTGATAGTTGGTGATGCAGTTACTGCTGGTGTTGCAGGAGGAACTTCAGGTAATTTTTCTGCCGGAGGAGGTGGGGCCACTGGTTCATTTTGTGTTGGGGGTAATGGTGGTAATTCTGCCTTCAAATGGGAATTTGCAGTAAAGTTTGTTGTGGTATTATTAGCCTGAAAGTTGTTATTGAACTGTGCTGCAAGAACAAGATTTTTGTTCCTCTTACGCTTCTTCTTAGCTGCCCCGCTGTTATTTGATGGTGTGAAGCCTAAACCTGTTTTCTTATTTGGAAAATTAAAACGGATCTGGCTATTGAATTCTGTAACAAGAAAATAGTAAGTATATTTAATATTAAGTATTCTAATATGTTAGGTTTTAAGAAAAAGAAACTTACGTGACATATCAGTCTGCACTGCAGTCCAATTATTGTAAGGAAATGAATTGTACATAAAAGGAGGATGGTGTATCGAAGCTTGCTGTTGATTATTATGTTGTTGATTTGATTGAACAGGGCCTGGAGGAGGACCAGGAGGAAGTGGAGGAAGATCAGAATCATCATCCAAAGTCATTGGAGTTCCAGGTACAGGCGGTTGTTGATGGATCTGTTGTTTTCCTTGATTATTTCCTGATGAATTTTGTACTTGTGATTGATGATGCTGCTGCTGCTGCTGCTGATGTTGTTGTTGTTGTTGTTGTTGTTGCTGCTGCTGCTGTTGTTGCTGTTGTTGTGGATGCATTTGTTGTTGATTAAATGGCTGTCCATAACCTGCCATTGGATGTTGATAATAAAACATTTGTCCTTGCTGGTTGTATCCTGAGTTATACATTTGCCTGTAAAAAATATCCAAAAATACATACACCTATTAGGACACCCGATTTCAATAGTGTAATTTAAATTTAAATTTTAAATAATTTTAATTTTAATTAATTTTAAAGAAATAAGTGGAAATAAGAATTTTTAAAGAAATAAACAATAAGAATTGAGAACTTACCCAGCATAAGGAGAATACATTGGCATATTATTTGGTGATGGATATTGCCATGCCATATTTGCCATGGAACCTGATGTAAGCTGCTGTTGAAATGGCTGCTGTTTCTTCTGTGACGCTATGACCTCCCCTTCTGACATATCGAGTCAAAATAATATTCACGTAAAAGGTTCCCGAAACCACTCTACTTATTATAATATCAGCAAAGGAAATATATAGTATTAAATTAAAAGGCTATAAGTATAGTAAGAAAATTATCTTTATCCTTGAAATGAAACAATATCCTAAAGTCAAAATTTCACTCTCAGAGAACGACTGAACCACCAAACACTAATAGTTGGTGACTACATAAGCATACATAACGGGAGATATATCGAACCTAAAACGAATTCTAGTAACTTTTTAAACTAAAACTTTGATTGGCTATAACTTACTCAAGGAGTAAGAGGAGAACAGAAGCTAGTTTGTGGGATATGTTATTATATATCTATATCAAATTCGTTGAATAAATGAGCAGATAGTGAACGAATTTTCGTTCTCTTTCACCTTTGTGGAAGATAAGATATGTCTAGTTTCAAACGCCAATCCTTTCTTTTTGTATAGAGTGAGCTATGATAGGTATATATAACTAGAAATATTTCATTTCTAAAACAGATACTAATGGCGCCTCGATCGACTTCGTAAAATTTCGAAGTATTACTCCATCTTAATGCTCTTCACCCACAGACTCCTCTATGTATAGTATATGTTTGTATTGCACTTGTCTATAAATTTGACGTATTTATTATATACTTTTTTTTATAGGTGAATAGGGGAAAGATGGCGGCAATCAAGAATCATATAGTTAGTCGCTCATCAAGTTGTTTACGAAAGTATCGTTTACTCTTCGCAATTGGTATAACTATTCTTTGTGTCCAAATTTACTTGGCACTCTCTTTTTTCAGCTTAGAAAATGGTAATCATAATAGAATTCAATTATCATCAATTGACGTAAGTTTGAACTAATCTTTGTTTAATACAGTTAGTTTTTGTTTCAATTATAATGAATATATATGCATTAAAATATTAATCTGTTATGTAAGGAATGTAATTGATTAACGATCGGCTGGTTCATTTCAGTCGGAAGAAAACAGAGGATTCTCTAAAGGGTCACGTCAGCTGAAACTTCCACCAGATAAACTTAATTCAAATAAATCTTTTCAATCTCTGACAAACCGTACATCAAGAGTAAAGCTAGATCTTAAATCTTTAAATTTTACTCCAACCTGCGAAGTTACAGGCAGAGAAGCAATAAGTGCAATAACAAGAGCGCAAAGTCAAACGTGCAAACAACGTATTGTCAATGTGACGTGCCTTAGCCAGCAGGGCTTCTTATATCCAAAGAGATTGTATTCGTTGTGTCCACAGTCTTTAGGTTTCAATGAAATTCCAAATAATTTAGGCTGTTTTAAAGATGATAAAACTTTAAGAGTACTTTCCGGTTATTATCATGTTTTTAAGGGAAATAACTCTCCGCAAACCTGTGCTTTTATGTGTCTTCAATCGGGATATCCTTATGCCGGTACTGAATACTCGTTAGTATCTTTATTTCTTTAATTTATATTAAAGAAAGCATTTAACTTAAATTATTTAAACCAACATAATTGAATATTTACTTGTAGCATTGAATGTTTTTGTGGAATAGAAGAGCCATCTCAATCAAATAGATTACCAGATTCTAGTTGTAATATGAAGTGTCCAGGAAATTCTAAGCAGTCATGCGGGGGCTACCTTAGCATTAATGTTTTCTGGACAGGGATTCAAAGTAAGGATATGATAATGAAATTTTAAAAAAGGGCTTATTTTAAGTTGGAATCTTTTTAATGATTGTAATAGGATTTAAACCTCAGGAAGCAAAAAATATAAGCACGAAAAACGATCAGCCATCAGCGAGAATAGCATATTTAATGACTGTAAATGGTAGAGCAAGCAGACAAGTGAAAAGGCTCATAAAAATTCTGTATCATCCACATCATTTGTTTTATATTCATGTTGATGCGGTAAAAAAATTATAAAAACTTTATTAAAATACTAAACTGTAGAATGCATGAAGTAATACTAGAATGAAAAATATTTGCAGAGGCAAGATTATTTATACCGTGAAATGCTGGAAGTAGAAAAGTCTTGTACAACAAATAATATTATTGTAGCAAGAGGAGAAGGCCTGAGACACGCCAGTATTTGGGGTGGTGCCAGTCTCTTAACAACATTCTTGAAGTCGGCACAGCAAATGCTGGCTCACGATAAGCACTGGGATTTCTTGGTCAATTTATCAGAGTCTGATTTCCCTGTGAAGACAAATACTTATTTAACTGAATTTCTTGGCTGGAACAGAGGTATGAATTTTGTCAAGTCCCATGGACGAGACGTACAACGTTTCATCACCAAACAAGGTTTGGATAAGACTTTTCTCGAATGCGAGGCAAGAATGTGGAGAGTGGCAGATAGAAAATTACCAAACGGTGTGTGCACTTTGTAATAAGCTCTAAAGAAAATTCAGAATGTATTATAAATTATTAAAGAGTCGACTGAAGAAAGTAATCGAAATATTTTCAGGTATTCAGATAGACGGAGGTAGTGACTGGGTAGCTTTAAGCAGAGACTTTGTGGAATATGTTACCAAGAAGGATCCGGACCCACTGGTCACCGGACTTTTGAAAGTCTTTCAGTATACGCTACTACCCGCAGAATCTTTTTTTCATACTGTTCTACGAAATTCGAGATTCTGTAATACGTATATAGATAATAATTTACACGTCACCAATTGGAAGAGGAAGCTTGGCTGCAAATGTCAGTACAAAGCTGTTGTCGATTGGTGTGGGTGTAGTCCAAATGACTTTAAGCTTGAGGATTTTAGTAGGATTCGTAATACTGCCGAAAGAAATTTGTTTTTCGCTCGGAAATTCGAACCTATCATTGACCAAAGAATCATCGACAGAGTCGAGAATTGGATGTATCCCGAAAGGATGAACTCGTCGACCATGGCCAAGGGTTATGATGCGTATTGGCAAAGTTTGTATCACCATGCAGACTTAAGTCCACTGACGGATGACACTTTACTAACGATATCTAACTCATTGGCGAGGCTTGCATTTACCAAATTAAAGCATTCGTTTGAAAATATGGAACTTCTCGAGACATCGGCATATTTTCGGGAAAACAGATTTATAGGGATTATAATACATGCCGCATCAAGGCCTTCGAAGATTATCGATGACGATGAATCTTTAAACATTGAAACTCTCGTTCATTTGAAGCACAATTTCTCTACTAGTAGAGAGTGGTTAGGAAAAATACAAAGTCTCTACGTTAATACGGATTATGATCAAAAGGAACAAACATTTAGGAATCTAATGGGAAGCATAGGACCATACGCTAGTCCAATATTATCGTATGAATTTGATACTAGTGTTACAGTACCACAGAATCTATCGGTTTTATGGATAGATCCTCGTGGTCGTTTGGTAGATGTTAATTATATTTTAATTGAAGAAATGACATTGGTAATTCTGATTTTTTTGTACTTGTTTAATCCTATTGCGATTAATTATTTTGATCGATATTATCTTGTTGATAAATATCAATTCATTTCAGATAGGACATGTGAAGCCTCAACTCACAGAACGTTTAGCAGTCGGTACCTGGCACTTATTGCTGGTAACCAATAACATTTTGGTGGCTAAAATGAACTTTTTAGTCTCACCATTAGCCTATTGGAAAAACAAGAGAATTGGGCTTGACAAAATCAATGAAATACACAGTATTCCTGAACGCGTGTACCATCTGCCTGAAGATACAACCAAAAGATGGTCAGATTTCATAAAATCTGTGATATCTCTTAAGCAAAATACTTATACAATAAATGCCAAGAGTAAGATTGATTTTGCTCTAGACCAGTTGATAGATACTTTAGTGCAAGAGCATTATGAAATTGATGACGTTTGCAATGCCCATAGTCATAATAAGTCGAAACTCAAATTAAAATACTGTACTAATACTGACTGGAGCTCTTTGAGCCCTGATACGAAGGCTGATATACGTAACTTATGTCAAAACTATTAATTAATTTATGAAATATGTGCCATTCTTTAGATTTTAAAACTTATAGAACAAAAGTTACAATCTCTTCTTTCAATATTTTTATATCAATTTCATCTGTATATATATACAATGTGTATTTATAAGAAAAATATATGTAAATATATGATGCATAATAAATATATTATTGACGCGTTATTTTTAATTAATCTTGATTTTCTTTTTGTTTGAGACAAATTTCTGCCTCGAAGTACATTAATCTACTGCTAATGATTTAAAAATATAATCTAAAATGTTATTTTTGACTCCATTGCATCAAACGACGTTGGTTAAATCGGTCTGTGACCAATAGATCCGAAAGATGTAAGGAAAAAGTATCAGTTATTAAATTTGGAGTCTTTGCCGAAAGAATGGTTTTACGATAAATTTTAGTTTCTATGTTATGCAAGAGTCACGTTTAATCAACCGAAGAGTGAAATTATGAAATCATCGTGAAGTCGTGAAAAAGTAACCTCAAAACTTTGGCAAGCAACTTTTGAAACATGAACCTTGAAGTTTTAAAATTATAAACGACTGGTTTGTAGCTGACGATTAATTCTGAATTAATCCGAGCCCAAAGTTGAGATCATTCTATGGGTTTCACGTTTTCCGGTCGTTCCGATATAGCATCTGAAAGTAAGACGCTAGGGAAGTTTCTCACTAGATGATCTGAAGAGGAGTGGAGTATCTGTAGTGTTGACCGCTTTGACTTCTAGGAAGTTTATCGCAAGATGTCGGGGGATGTTTTCCGCGACTTGCCGCTGGTATGCTCTTAAACGAAATGACTTGCTCATCGTGGCAAATGTCAGCTAAATTTTGGCCTAAGAAAAATTCTATAGTGCTCTGAGATTCTTATTAAACTCATTCAGACATTGAGTGGCATTACGAAAAAATCAAGAGGAATATTTGTGAGAACTGTGCAAGTGTCTCACTGCCAAAACTAAAGGGAAGACTGTTGTTGATTGTAGTTGCAAACAAAAACAGTTTTATTGAAAAGAGTGCTGGAGAGACAAAAGGTATACCAGGTGTGATTTTATTAGATTTAAGATGGGAGCCAAGGCAAGTACTGTTGCACAATCAGCTGGAGGCAATGGTCAGTCCTCTACTGGGACCAATGAAGCTTCTATGCAAGGTTTTTCACTTCTCCGTTCTCTTCCTGGTTTCGACAATATGCTACAGCACCATCAGCATCAACAAGGGAATCAATCACAAAATTCTAGAGTTTCCGTGGACAGTAGACAACGAGCTCGTTCTCTTAGCTCAGTTCCAGACCTTTCGTCTGGTGAACAAAATGCTCTAGCTTCTGCAGTAGGAGTTGGGGTTGGTCAGGTACTTGGTTTGCCTCAATTAGACTCTGATGATGCTGATGAAGATAGTGGACGAGTGCAAGCTGCTCACAGTTTACCTTCTCATATTTGGTCACTCAATGGTAAGTCATCAAATTATTTGAAAATTATGCATCTTTATCTGTATTTCTTTGATATTTGTAAATATACAAAATTATAGACATGTATGTAACATAAATGCATGCAGGTATATGTGAATACACTCTAAGATAAATGCATACACGCAATGCACACACTCACACGCACACATTCAGTCGAACACGTGTTTCTTTGTTTTTTTTTTCTTTGTTTCTTTTTTTCTTCCAATAATTACTAAATAATACTTTAAATACTCTACTTATCATTTAAAAAAGTATTTAGAAGAAAAGAAATATATTTATACCAAATCAAACTCACGAAGTATAAAAGGATTGCTAATCATAAAGATTTTATTCCTGGTTCAAGGCCATGAGTTTATTTGTTCTTCATTATATACATTGCAATGTTTCTTTTATAGTGTTATAATATTATTCGCCATTAAAAATTAATTGTAAGATAAAGATAAAATAATTAAAAAATGGATAAAATAAAGTATTATAAACAATGGTGAGTTTTGCATAGACATTACTAGGAATCTAACCTATATAATTTGGTGTTAGTCTGACAGTTAGGTTATGTTGAGTATTCGTAGATGTTAAAATATTATGAGTCAAACGGGGATTTGTTTTGACGCGTGTTGTCGGGCTGGTTGGCCCGGTAACCGTGCTCAATCGATGATGCATGACAAGTACAAGTCATGTAATTTTTAAGGAATAAAAAACACAAAAAGGAAAGTCAAAATGAGCTCTCTACAGTGTTTTAGGATTATGGGATGGATTGGTTTAGGTTATACTTAAGATAGGACTATTATGGGAATTATTGTGAGTTCATGCTTAACAGAGTCGGAGGCTGAAGTTGTTCCACAGCATAGAGTCAGAAGAGTGCTATATGGTAGTTTATTTTTATCACTAATACAGATCCTTTTAACTGATGAAAGCTTGTTCTTTCCTTGTTCTAGGGCTAAAGTGTCCTGTTTGTTCAAAATTCATCTTACCAGATGACATAGAATGTCATTTGGTCATGTGCTTGACCAAACCTCGTCTCAGTTATAATGGTAAGAAAACACTTTAGAATATTGCAATCGCTGCTCGCAGAGAAAAAACTTATAAATTTCTTCAATTTTAGAGGATGTATTATCGGATGAAAAAGGCGAATGTGTTATCTGCCTGGAAGATTTACAACCTGGTGATGTAATAGCACGCTTACCTTGTTTATGTATATATCATAAGAAGTAAGTATAAATTGTATAAAGGAAAAATATTATAACAAATATTTATAATATTTATAATATCATTTTAGTTGCATCGATAAATGGTTTCAAGTGAATCGTAGCTGTCCTGAGCATCCAGGTGATTGATTTGTAATAAGAAAAATTATGAGTACAGTGGAACAAGTTGCTGGCTCAGGAGATATCTGTATTGTTGGAAATGGATTACGAGGAAATAGCAGAAGTTTGTAAAAAGCTAGTCAAGTTGACTGCTAGTCCGCAAGGGTAGTTTGTGCGTGCGGTGATTGTTTGTCTAACCGAGACACACACTCAAGTTGAACCTGAGTACATACACTAATGATTAAATTTATCCTCAATTCTACTGTTAATCAGAGGACTTAAAAAATCGCCATAAGATTCAATGATACAATACTATTAACTACACATGTATCTATAATTAATCCATTATTACTCTATGCTTACTATCAATTGTACCATATTTATAAATTTTACTTAGTTTTACATTTTGAAGGCAATTTTAGCGTTAAGCAAGATGATTTATTATTACCGATCATTATTTTTCATTCGGAAAAAGGGAATATTGGGCGAATTTTAGTCAATGTATCCTGTGTGCACTTAACGCAGGTGAGTTCTACTTCGTAGATAAGTTGTATACTTTTAATGATTTTACTACTGAGACAATGTGCTGTTTTTGTTGTTTGTTGAGGAATGTGCTAGAAAGGATATTTTTGATACTTTCATAAATGAGGGAGCCAGAATGTATAAGAATTTCAAGCAAAGGACTTGTCATAATGCTGTTGATGCTGTAGTAACAATAAAGGTTCTGATTTAACCTTCTCTATTGAAATTAATGCTAATGTGATAATCTCTTTTATGTCATCAAAGTATTTAGTTTTCTTCACGTTATTAAAATGTACAGTCAATTATTGTTAATTATTAATTAATTACTGTATAATCGATCCATTTTGTATATGCCGATTATATAAATAAGAATACACGTTATCGCGAAATAGTTTTTGTAAGAGAAAGATTGAGATCTGTCAATTTTCCAGTAATGTACGAAGATAATCCTAATCTCCCTCCCTTCCCATGATAAACGTTTATAGCGTTTATCTCAAGTCTACATCACAATTGTGAAATTCAATCTACATAATTAATAAGCAACCTATTAAATAGGATAAAAATAGAAACTGGTAGTGTGTAACAACACAGTTTTTACAGGTAAGATGAGTAAAGTGGTTTTTCCATATTTTACCCTTGCTAATGGATTCATATATCAAAAGTACTTTACAAAAATGCTTTTTTTCATAATAATAGGTAAATATACAATGTGTACAATGAAATATTTCATAAATTGAAGGAGTTACAGAGAAATTAAAGTTCCAAGTCAATTCGTCATCTCCCTCTCTTTGAATCATAAGGTTGCTATTTGCTAATCTAAGATACCTAATTGAAGTGAAATAATACCCTGTTTATAGCTGTCTTAGTTCAACTATTTGACAAAAACTAAACTGTGTGGTAGGTGCAAGTTCTTCTTAGAATCAATTTCTCTACACTCTTTGGATTTATGAAGCACGTCATTGTTACATTCCGTATATAGACAATGTAGTGAACGGTAAATTCATATAGTTGTGTGGAGCAAGGGCAAGGTCAGGTAAACATTATGAAATTAAATTTAAATTTTTTATTGATGTTTTGCAGCAAGATGTGAAGAATTTGTGATTAAAAAATATAAGATAGCATTAACAAAGAAAAGCAAAAGAGGGGCATTGAAATGAAAAGGATTCTTCAATGATATATTGACAGATAAATAAAAACTTTGTTGTTAGCCGCATGTCCTTTAAGAAAGTTCAGGAGGAGGAAATATGAAATTTCCATTATTCGTTCTTGTACATTCCGAAGCAAGTTATCTGATAGCTTGCAAGATAATCCTAGGGATTTGGCGCGTAAAGTATTGATAATAAAACAATTAAGGGGGTTGAGCCTAATTGGGGAATCAACAGAAATTTCTATTTCATTGTTCTGGACATATATACAAAGAGCAGTAGATTCTACTGACAATAAATGGGCGAAGCTCATCCGATGATAAATGAAGGGATAAAGCCAGGTAAAAAAAAAAAGAAATTTTTGAAGAAAATTTAAAGGACCTTGAGTGAAAGATCAACGAACAATCGAAATGAGAGAAATTTTCGAAAATAATTTATTACGAACTGCACAAAGGCTTGAAATATGTTAATTTGTGAACGCTTGAACCAATCATCTGTGTCTATCCTTGTAGCCTAATGGACAGTACAGTGGGGGGTTTCCTATATAGTGGAGTTGCTGTAGATTTTGAGGTTATAAGAGACATTCTGGATATTTTGTTGGACGAAGCGTACGAGGAGCACGAGGAGATCGTTGAGCAAAGCCCTTTAATTAATAAAAGTTTTTGTGAATAAAGTGAAAAAGTTTTTTAATGATTATATGATAAATAAATCAAGTTAATGAATTGTGTGTCAATAAAATGTCGATTAGAGATATCAAAGCAATACGGGCGCACAGAATGGCCTGTCCGGCCGTCTGACGAATGTTTTGAAATTTTTCTGATATCTTGATGATATTTAAAAGTTAATATGGTGAAAGAGAAACCAAATTCTATACGCATCTATGACTCGGAAGGTTATAGGCGCAGAGCTGCGTGCATCTGCGTCAAAAACGACCTCGAAGACGAGGTAAGTAAGCCAGCAGATGGCAGGTTTGATTATTTCGCCGGTATTTTCATGTTGATAATTTCCAATAATTAATAATGTACATCGTCTATTATCAATGCACATCTTTTTAAGGGAAAACTCTAAAGTTCCTTCTATGTGTCTCAACATCTTTCCATTATGTAATGTTTGCATTATAGGTGCTTTTAGTCACATCCAGTCGTAGACCCGATAGTTGGATAGTACCTGGTGGTGGTGTTGAGCCAGAGGAAGAACCTGCAGTAACGGCTATTAGAGAAGTCAGGGAAGAAGCTGGAGTGCTCGGACAATTAGGTCGCTGTCTTGGCATATTCGAGGTTAATATATATTCTCTATATCAATATATTCTTGTAGAACATTAATTTTTATTTTCAAGTAACAAATGTCTCTTTTAATTTTTTCTACAGAGCGTAGAACACAAACACAGAACACAAGTTTGGGTCATGCGGGTTACAGAAGAATTACCAGAATGGGAGGATTCCCGTGCCATTGGTCGGAAAAGAAAGTGGTTCTCTGTACCAGAGGCCTTACTTCAGCTTGCTCAACACAAGCCCGTCCAGCGTTCTTATCTGCACAGCCTCCATAATACAAATCCCCGGCATAATCCTAACATTTCCACATCTCACCATACACATGCCACTGCAGCACCGATTCAGTTAATGAATAATTCTAGTAACAGTTCTCATAATAAGCACAGCTAATACCACGTACTACTCATACCCATCTGTGAAGAGAAATATGCCATTGTAACATCTATTTGTTGCTGCTGCGACTACTCTTTCTTATCCCCTGCAGGGATTATAATTAAAAAATATCATTATGTATTTTATACATTAAACAATATCAATTACATTATTATTATTACTATTACTATTAATTTTATGAATTATTGATTATTAATTATTCATGATTATTAATATAGATTGTTAATAAACTGGTAAAAAACAGACAATTCAAAATTCATTTTTATTGCATAAGAATTGGAGAAATTTTATCATAATATATTTTTGTCTCGTCGGTATCTGGTTTCTTCTTTTCTTTTTATCTTTTTTTCGTAAAGAATGGACCCTGAATGATGAACGGTTAATACAGTTTCTTAGAAGCTAAACACGTGGTGTAGCACTTGTTTCTAGTTTTATTGTGTATATGCATGTAAAGCTATTGGAAGAAGAGAAAAGCTATAATATATCGCACTTTTTCAGTCTTTGCAATTATTTGCTATAATGCAAAAAGAGAATTCATCACTATAGGTGCGTTCGGTTTCACACATACTGTGCATTTAACTAATCATAAATACTATTCAACTTTTTTAAGTAAATATTAAACATAGTATTATTATTATAATACTAGTCTCTTTTGAGATCAAGAAGTATGTACAGTTTAGAGGCAGAACCATTGAAAGAAGCATACCAAGAGGCGACTTCATTCGGTGGTTCAGAAAATGCCTGGGTGAGGAGTTTAGTGGGTCGAACCCCACACTACCCTCTGTCGTCTGACCCCAGAAGTTTATTCTTCACGGTTCAGCGGCAGAGGGTGTCTGGATTCAGATTCTCCTCACCCGTCAAAAAATAATAATAAATAACGTTAATAAATAACGCTCTTTTAAATTACTAATTATAAAATTGTTTATTGGTTGTTCTTCATTGCTGCACTAACTGTACTAGTACAATAATACACCAATCCAAAATGTGCAAAGTATTATTTCTAGTTTTTGATTGGTATTTAGTTGCACTAATGTAGTGAATGTAGCATTGAAAACCAGGCCACATAAATATGAAGGTTATTGGTGTGCCTTAGTTAATTAAATAAAGAAAATGCTAATTTCTATTTCTAAAAATAAATAAATGAATCGTAGTTTATATATTATATGATAAAATTTTAAAACAAATATAAAACAAAATTGGAGGAACAGTTTTACATTAATATGATACTATGCGTTTATTTTGCTTTGCTGTCAAGCCAAAAGTCCAATCTTTAATAATGAAAATAGTTAACATTTTTTCATACACGTTTTTAATTATTTATGAATTATTGTTGTTAATAATATCAAGTATATCAAATGTATTTAAAAAGTATTTGATAAGATACAAGCAATGTAACTTAGTTCGTGTTTTATATCAGAGTTCTAATTTCTTAGTAGTGGAAAAACCATATGACATGGTTATAAATAGTAACAATAAAGAAAGAAAAGTAAGCATTATAACTACGTATTTTGTAAATTTTAAATATTTCTACTTGAATAATAATTTGTAATAAAAAATGTCTTATTAGTTGAAATGATTGTTAATTATTTTTTATCAAAAATAATATTAAAATTACAGCATACTCTTCAATATGAATTACGAGAAATGTTTCCCCATTTAGTTAATCCAAAATTATATCATGAATTTTACTTTGTACATCGACTAGATTATGCAACTAGTGGCGTAATGTGCATAGCGTTAAATAAACGAGCTGCACAAGCTGCTTCATCTGTATTCCAAAACCGAAAAGCATGGAAGTATTATTTGGCTGTAGTTCATGGTCATATTAGTTCTTCGTATATAATAATAAATAAAGATATTGGTTGGTATTTTAATTTACTACTCATAAAATATTGCAACTATCAATCTTTCCATATATATAAATTTTTAAAAGGTAATGACATTAGAGAAAAAAATGGAAATCATAAAATGTGCACAAACGATAGTATTTATTGTGAGAAACCTAAAAAATCAAGTACTCTTTTATTAGTATTGGAATATGGCTTAAGAAACAATAAATTAGCAACTAAAGTATTACTCTGTCCGATGACTGGAAGGAGGCATCAGCTAAGGGTACACTGTTCTTGTATCGGTCATCCAATAATTGGTGATTATACTTACAGTGAAGGAAAAGATATCGAACCTCATAGGACATTTTTGCATTCATTTAGGTAAACTTGCAGTTAAAATGTGAAAGTTTGTTAATAATGAATACTCTTAATATTAATATATTTGTTATTCAAGGCTTGTCATAAATAGTGATATTGAAAATTTAGATGTAAGAACAGCAGATCCATTTAGTAACTTAGATTCGAGGAATCAGTGGACACCAATTAAAACACTCAGGATGTTAGATGAAAATATATTTTTAGAAGCTAATGAATTAAGAAAATAAAATGAATTGTATATACTCTCATACACTTCATATTATTCTGAACATTGTACTCCGTGTTCACGTACTTCAAAAGGGATGATTGTATGTGGTAGATAAGATGATACAATAGAAGCATACCTCTGAGATTCTCTTCTATACAAATGTATAGAATTTGTTACCATGCTTAACCATGATGTTCCTAACGAAGGTTGTTCTAAAGACTGTTCTATATTATATATTTTATTATAATTATATATTACAGCTGTTACCTTAAAATAAATATTAACTTATTTTTTAATACATGTGTACTTTTATTAAATATCAAATTATATTTTACCTGGTTAACACAGAATATACACACTTCTTTAGTTTTACACAGTTTATGAAGTTGATATCCAACACGTCTTAAAGACTTGGCTCTGCCAATTGACTCATCGTGCCAATCTTCTGTTCTATATGGTCCTGCTATAGAATCAATTATTATCAATCCTATTTTATGAATATTCATAAATAATGGTATTTCTTTAAATAAACAATATTCTAGTTGTTCCTGTATATTGATAATAAATAATATATATAAAATAACCCACGATGAATTAATTATTAAAACATTATTTTAAATTTACCATATTTGAAATATGTTGGACAAATATTTTATCGCTAGTTGCACCAAATTTTTTTGCAATATCCGATTTTCTTATCAGCTCTTGCAAACGTCTGGATGGAAATATAGAGTCGGTGCATATATATATTGCCCCTGTTTCATAAGAACAGAATACCCTTCAAAAGTTTATCAAAAGCATATATTTTTAATACTGTATATTACCTGCATCAAGACCACCAGAAGCAATTGGAATTTGAACAGAAAGCGATAATTGCAGAGCTAGTTGAGTTTTACCTGTACCTGCTGCGCCATAAATTTGTGTAATGCCTGAACAAGCAATTCCTCCTTTCAATTTTTCATCTAATTTTGAGCAACCAGTTGTAAGAAACTTTTCTTGCTTTCTCAAATCTCTTGCGCTGATCTCTTAATATTATATTAAATTGATAGGATTAAGTACATATGTGTGTGTAAACATGAGTAGAATAATTGAATAATGCTTATTATATAATACCATAAAGATTCTCCATTCTTATATGCCATAAGTAAATTAATTATAAAATTATTGTACGCAAGTACTCTACGTTTAACCATGGAATCTGTCACTTGAAAACTTGATAAACAGCTGATATTTTTGAAAATGGCGGTAAACATTTAAGCGTACTAACTCATATCGAATAGTATCGATATCACATCATTCCACAAACATTATTTTGAATGTTGTGTTAATTTTCATTCAGTTTCGTGGAAGACTGATGGAACCAGCCATTAAACAGTGTATAATCAATGTTTTTGCAATTATATTCAATTACATACGAGGTAAAAAGAATTGATTCGACAAGATTTCAGCACGCAATGTACATTTAAATATAGTATATACCCATGTGTGCGTTTGCCGAAAGAAAAAGGTAAAAATGCATGGAATCATTAAACTGGCTTTAACCGTATATACTTTCTTACAGTCAATTACGTAGGAAATTCGCTCTGTTCAGAAGCAATGCTCATGATTCTCGCGCGTGCACGCGCTTTCGGACTGCAAATGCAAATCTGCATTATTTCATTGAATTGAAAGGAGCGAGCACGCATTGTCATAAACGCACTCACACACACGCGTCATTGTTTACTCTTTTTCCTAGAGTAATTTGTCCTTGAAATTTGATTGGACGTTTAATGCGGATGCAACACGGCACGCAGCTATAAACAAAGGTACCACCGCAATTGCATCGTGCGAAGAGCGAAAGACACCGCTGCTGCTGAAGTATCAAAGATCTATTTGCAGAGAGAGAGAGAGAGAGAGAGAAAGAGAGATATCACGAAGCGCGAGCATTGGCAATAATCGCGCTGCTTTTTTCCAAACGTCAAACGATAAGGAGGAGAAGCAAGTAGAAGCTGCATCAATCGCTTTTCGTTGAATTTTCGAACACGACCATTAATCCTGGTTCTCTGGCGTATATACGTGTGCGGAGAGACACAGCCGAATACTCGCACAGAACCGTAGTATGCTGTCGTGTCTGTGAGGACCCACACGAGTGTGTGCGTTTATATGTATAGAGAAGTATCGGCAGCATGCTGTGAAGATAGTGCTCAATACTGTCAGAGAAGAGAGCAGCACTGTGAAATAACTTTCACTCGCTTCGAGCGATCGTGTCTAATAATAATAAATAGTGTCGATGAAAAATTACGTCCACGAAGTTTCAGGATAATCGAATTGTCGGTGAACACCGTGGAAAAGGAAGGGGAAGAGGAAGAGACGCGAGAAAAGGAGGAAGGTGGTAACGTAAATTTTATCATTGTGGTACTCGAGTTCTTCTCCCGTTCGATCGAAACATCCGACAGAAGAGCACTCTCTGGGCCTCGATGGAAAGAGAAGTTGCTGTAATGGCTGCCTTTTCATGAAATGAAGGTACCCAGCTTATTTTGTGCTTCTACAATGGAGGATAACTCCAGTTCTGCGTCGCAAAACCATAACGGACAGTTAACCGGTGGTGCAAACATTTCCCTGACGAACAATAAACATCAGGGTAGTGACAATGGCAGCAATGGAGATACTAAAGATCAACGACCACAGTACTCGATGCCTGGTATTCTACATTTCATTCAGCACGAATGGGCTCGCTTTGAACTCGAAAGATCCCAGTGGGAACTTGATAGAGCAGAGTTTCAGGTAAATCTTCGATTATCCCGATCATCGTCCATCCATCGATCGTCACGTTCCCTTTTCACCGACTGGATTCTCCTTATTTACACTATTTTTTCCTACAATTCGACTCCTCGTTGCAATGCTCGCGTCTATTATAACGTTATCTGTCATTGCATACTAATTTCCTCTATTAACAATCGAACGATTTCAATATTTCGATCGTTCTCCACGTCATAACCATTTTTATATCGATTCCTTTAAAGTCACGGATGCTTCTCTTTTTGAACGATTATTCAATTTTTAGCAAACAATAGTTTCGTTTGTATATCGCGTGTTATTTTGCATCTCGAAAGAGATTTTTTTTCTTTCTTTTTTTTGTCAATTCGATCAAGAGTCGAGCTTTCTCCTTCTCGTTTCTCACTTTTTCAATTAAGGATAAGCGCTTATTGTTTGAGCTACTTATTATGGATGCAATAGCATTTTTTGTCTCTATCAATTTTTGTTCTTTCTTGTACCTGTCTTGGCAACTTGGTATTAAAATGTATCGGTAATTAAATCAGATATTCTAGAAGCTTTTTAAGCTTCAGCTATATCCATGTGTGTATGTACATGTACAAATATGTATGTGTATCATGTACAAGCTTTGTCTCTGTGTTATGTACGCTTGTATGCGCGCGCGCGCGTGTATCCTCAGCACACAAATACTTAAAATTGTAATTCTCTTCTTTACTATATAAACAAGTTTACTTAATATTATTAATAATTGCACAATGTTAAAAAGTACATACGTAACAACTTAATATGTTTAATCAATTTGCTTCAGGCTAGGATAGCTTTTTTGCAAGGAGAAAGAAAGGGGCAGGAAAATTTAAAAAATGATTTAGTAAGAAGAATAAAGATGTTGGAATATGCCCTTAAGCAAGAAAGGTAAATTTTTTGTTGACAATAGTTTTTAATTTGTTTCCTTATGGGTGTGTATCTTATGGTTTTAGAGCAAGGTATCATAAGTTGAAGTATGGTACTGATTTAGTCATACCAGGAGATGGAAAACCACCAAATTATGAAGAAGGTAGCACAGGTGGTACGTCCGACGGGGGTGGTAGTGATGGAGAGCAGTCATATACTTCAGTTAGTAATGTTAGTTGGCGACAGGGTCGTCAACTTTTAAGGCAGTAAGTCACAATACAATTGCATTATCTTTTGCTTTAACAAATAAATCGCAAACTTCACAATACTATAATTTGCTTCCCAGATATTTGCAAGAAATTGGTTATACCGATACAATAATAGATGTACGATCAAACAGAGTAAGATCACTCCTTGGTTTAAATAATAATGCAAATTCTGAAGAAGTGAACACGCCAGCACTGAATGGTAATCAGCACCAAGACAGATACTTGGTAAATAAAGGAAATTTTGATAAAAGAATTAATCAACCAGATCGAAGAAAGGTAGAGGTAAATAAAGATATAAGTTTGCGTTATTATTTTGTTTTTAATATTTATCTTATTTTTGTTACGTGCTTAAAGCTTGAGATAAATATGTTCATCTATTAAACTCTTGATACTTTGATTCGATATGTTCATCTTTTATTGTATTTATACTTTATTTTTCTTCAACCTATCTATTAATGTTTATATTATTTACTATGTTAAGCATTGTTAAATTAAGTCTAAATATAGTTTTAAGATTATATTTGTATAAGCTAACTTGTACTTTAAAAAGGTCAAAAGTTGAAGAAAAAAAACTGAAGTTTGTGTAACAAGCATTTATTTCTGATTTTAGTTACAACCAAGTTCTATAGCAGAAGCAATGATATTAGATACAGAAGCAGCAGTTATGTCAAATTTTGAGTTCCTAAGTGATACTGATATGGATATGGAAGAGGAAGAAGGAGATGTGGAAGAAGAAATTTATAACACCAATTCAGAACCTAAACCAAAAAAGGTACTGTTGTAATATTTTTAGAAGATTCTTGTATTTAAAATTCTTGCGTCAGCGTTTAATCAAGTTATTAATTTACAAACCTTATGGTATACAGGCAGCTATTCGCCTTGCAGAAGATATTGATACTGAAACTGAAGAAGTTTTGAATGAATTTAATCGCCTTACTGACATTGAAGATTCGCCATCTTTACATCTTGAAATTGAATCTAATGATTGGAGTTAGTAACGAAATTTATATATAATATTTTTTTATTAAAATTATAAGTTACAATTTAATTGCTCATATTTATTTATTTCTTTTTTTGTTTTTTTTTTTAATTTTTTTTTTTAAAGATGCTTTACATAGAGGTATGCAGCAGGATCCTAGAAATCCAAATAAAGAAGGCGGTGATACTACATTAGAGTTGGGAGAATTAGAACAGTTGTGTGTCAATAATGAGGCAGAGCTTTCGTATGACGTAAGTGAATTGGAGCTGCGCTCCGTTGATAATGCATTATTGAATATATAAATTGTATGCTTAGAATCGTAACTTGATCGATGTCTTACTAAATATTTATTCCTATTATTAGATGGTTAAAAGAGAAACGTCGTTCAGAAAGACATGGAATGCAAAATATACATTACGCTCTCATTTCGATTGTGTCAGGGCTCTCGTCTTCCATCCTACAGATCCAGTTCTTATAACCGCTAGTGACGATCACACGTTGAAATTGTGGAATTTGCATAAGACTGTACCAGCGAAAAAGTATGTAACTTGTTTAATCAAGGAGAATAGTTTGTAATTTTTTAGATTTAACGGTCGATATGCAAATGAAATAATTTAAGAAATATTTGAAAAGTGACTTTGATCGACAGGTCCGCTTCGCTCGATGTTGAGCCACTTTATACATTTAGATCACATACCGGTCCTGTACTGTGCCTAGCTATGTGCAGCACAGGCAGTCGTTGTTACAGTGGTGGTGCAGATGGTATGATTCATTGTTGGTCTTTGCCATCGGCAAACATAGATCCATACGATGCATACGAACCAAGTGTCCTTAGCCAAACACTAGTAGGACATACGGATGCAGTCTGGGGATTAAGCATGTATCATCCGCGCAGTCAACTGTTATCCATTGGTGCTGATGGTACGGTAAAACTGTGGAGTCCGCATAGCAAAGTACCACTTCTTCATACATACATCTCCGAGCAAGGTTTGCACTTCCTTAAAGTTCTTGAAAGCTCTGGAACATGTTTTCATTAAGAATAAACTTTAAAGTTTGAACTTGTCATTGAACTTGTAAATGATTTGTTTTCCTAGATGGAATACCAACTTCTGTGGATTTTATACGTGATGAACCAAACAAATTAGTCGTCGCTTACGAAGGGGCTTGCGTCGTATTTGATACAGAAACCGGTGCTTCTGTAGCTCGCTTGGAGGCAAATGAAACAAAAGGAGTAAATCGCGTAGTAGCTCATCCTACTCTACCATTGGTTGTTGCCGCGCACGAAGATCGGCACATTCGGTTTTATGATCATCGTTCGGCTACACTTGCTCATGCCATGGTTGCTCACCTTGATGCTGTTACTAGTCTTGCTGTAGATCCTCATGGACTATATCTACTTTCAGGAAGTGAGTAACCAAGATTAAAAATAGCTCTACCAATATGTACTCTTCTTATGAAATGCTAAACCTCTTATGTTATCAAT
The DNA here is from genome assembly GCA_037305995.1 of Sclerodermus sp. 'alternatusi'. Taxonomy (NCBI): domain Eukaryota; kingdom Metazoa; phylum Arthropoda; class Insecta; order Hymenoptera; family Bethylidae; genus Sclerodermus; species Sclerodermus sp. 'alternatusi'. The sequence continues at coordinate 1,756,752 of CM074552.1, read as the reverse complement.
TATTCTTGTAGGTCACGACTGCAGTATAAGGTTATGGAACATGGATAATAAGACTTGTGTTCAAGAAATAACAGCGCATCGTAAAAAGTTCGATGAAAGTATTTTAGACGTAGCGTTCCATTCTACCCGACCCTTTATAGCAAGTGCTGGGGCCGATGCTCTCGCTAAAGTATTTGTGTGAGATGTAAATCAGGATTTGTCTGTTTCTACCGCATCAGAGGCAGTTTTTGTACTCATAATCTTTTTAAATAGTTTAATCTGTACGTATCACACTTCCAATTATGTTGTAACATTTAATGCTCTATCATTGAAAAATTAAATATTACTCATACTGTAAAATTAAAGTCAAATCATAATCGTTACCCGTGACTCTTATCGAAAAAATAATTTCTAATATACATGTTGCTTGTTGATACGATCTTCACTACATAGCCATCATACATTTTGGGATAGAGGGAGGGGGTCTGTCTTGTAGAATATTAGTTTAAAATAGTCCTGATAATTAGATAAAAAAAAAAAGCCCCTTTGCCCAGGATCCAGGAAGCACACTGCCGCAGTAGCATAATATTTACTCCTTACGTTAAACTATTTATTACCAATATCACAGTTACTGTCGCACAGCTACTGGGGATTAAAACGTAATGAGCGACGATTAAATTGTCCTAATAAGAAAATATTAATTAGTCTCCCATTACACACAACCTCTGTGCTACCTTATTCATATATACTTTGAGGTCAGCATCTGGTAATAATAAAAAAATCATTGATAATAATAATTACTTTTAAGATTATTATAATATTATAGACATAATATTAACAATAAATTATAATTGTGTGTTTCTCTGTAATATATTGTATTTAAAAATAGACAACTGTGTAACGTATTATAATGAACATTTTTCATTAAACTCTCATTCCATTATTTTTCTTAGTTTTATGTCTTTTATTGATTGAGATGTTACTTTTACATTTATATGGGTTTACTCAATAGATATAAATATATATGTTATAATAAGTTCTTCAAAGTTTATCTTATCAGTAATATTAGTTATCTGAGAGAATTCAAACGGTACATTCGACAGTGTCATAAAGGCAGTCAAAGGCACTCCTTTGGCAAATTGTAGATAGTGGAGAATGTCCAAAGCCATGTATCAGAGGTAAGGTCAAAAACAAGGTGACTAATCGACCAATTGAGCATGGTTAACAAAAAATTAACATAACTTCCCTAAGAAGTTAAATCCACGATTTGTGAGTAAAGCGACGTCAGTGTATGCTGCGTTAACTCCAAAAAATACCTAGGTGATCAATGAATCTCATATCGTGGTATGTGTACTCGAAACAACTAGATAAGTCAGCTGATCTGACCTGACTCAGTTGAGATGGTTTAACATCCGTGAGTGCTCGTAGTTCAATGAATATCTCAAAAGATATGAGTTTTTTCTATTAAATTTTAATGAATCGTTTTGGGGGGGGTTAAATAGAAAAACTTAAATTATAACAATTGCTCGATTGTTAAATATGTAATTATGTTGCAAGTTTAATGTTGTTTTCCAATATATATTCGTGGAAAAAAGTATATTTTTCAAAGTGATAATTAGAACATTCGTTTGTTTAAACACAAAAATCTTTCTATGTGATATATGAATTGTATAGATGTAAATACATTGCATAATCTTGATAACGAGGTACTTTTAATATGGGTAATGTTTGAATAGGTTAAGTTATACTGGATCACTGTAATTATTGGAAATTTTAAATTGATTTTAAAATTATTATTTTAGATTAGTGAGTATGGAATGGAGTGGAGAGGAAATGGAAGAACGAATTTGCATTAGAGATACTGGCAAGACACATAAAAAGTATGGTAGTACAGCAAAACATATTACACGAACTGAAAATTTAGTCAAGCATGTTGTCTCTCCTTCAGACACTTTACAAGGAATCGCACTTAAATATGGAGTTACGGTATTTATATTGCTTAGCCAAGTTAATTTTTAGTTTCACAAACTGATTTTTTAATTAGCCTTTATTAATAATGGCATTTGTTATTATTATAGACAGAACAAATTAGAAGAGTTAACAGATTATGGGCATCAGATAGTTTATTCTTACGAGAATATCTACTTATCCCAGTAAGTCCAGAAACTAGTTTACCTGCAATAAAAGATGGTGCTATCCAGTCTGAACACGAATCTGTTCAACCAGTAAGCTTTCTTATATAAACTGTTCATTATATTAATTACATAAAAGTACAATTTTATTACTTTTCATAATATTTATTTTATTTTTAGATTTCCAGTTCTTCTTCAATAGCATCATCTATTGATGATGAAAGCTCCATTAATGATTTCTTAGCCAAAATGGACTCTTCAATAGCAACCGTTAAGAAAGAAGTGAGACGTGCTCAAGGGAATAGTGAGTAAGTTGATATTAATTAAATTCTATATGTTATAAGTAATATATTTAAGAAGTATATATAAGATAATCAATTGCTTTATTTTAATCTTAGATTTTGCACCGAAGGTAATGACTTATTTGTACAACGACGTAAGAAATCTTCTAAATTACGAAATTCACTTCCTGTTACCTCGAATACGTATTCAACGTCCCCTTCCGAGTCACAAAAACCATCTTCATCCAGTGATATGCATAACTTTCCTACCGCTGTCGTGATGACACAAGGAAGAAAAGTTAAAACATCGTTACAAAGACTTCAACAGCAACAAGATGAAATGTTTCAGTTGTAGCGATTATATTTTGTTGTGTATGACGCTATTTATGACTATAAACATTGTTAAGTAACTAAGTGAGAAAGTGTTGAAAATTTGTTTAGACACGAGATTACTTCGTAATTGTCTCAAGTTGACATCGTATTTGTATTTCTTTTTATTTTATATATATATATACATATATAGACATATAGTTTTGGTTTTAAGTGAAATTAAATTGAAGTAGATAGGACACTAAAGTAATTAATTTCTCATTGGCAGCCACCAAAAACACTTTCTTATTAGTCAGATCAAATGAAATCAATAATTATTTATATTATGCAGCCATCTTTCAAAATATTTTAGATTAACATTCATTGAAGAACCATGTGTGCCTTTAATAGAAATCTATAAATTATAAATTGCTTATTCTGTTCATTTTTCAAATACATAAGTAATCATATTTTCAATATCGCGCGTCTTCTTAAGTAGTTTATTTTTGAAAAAGTACAATGAATAAGAACTGACGCACACACGTATTATGCTTTAAACAAATTTCCTATAAAAACCCAAATGATACTAGTTATACATTTATGCAATATAGAAAACAAATACTTTGTTACAATTACAAAAAAGAGGTATAATTTTCATAATTTATGGACAGTTTATTGAGAAATTTTATTGAATTATGATAATTTTCAAAGAGGATCTATTAAATATTTTATTGTTTTCTTTTAATGTGAATATAAAGTCTATTCTGCTTTTTTATTTTTTATCAAGTTTCTCAATGTTACATCAATAAAAATTTGATAGAAATTTTGTTACAACTACAAAACATAAATAAAAAGGTAAAAGTTTACTTCAAAAAAGTAAATACTATATAATAAAGAAACAACTTTTATACAATTATATTAAAAATATGATTTTAATTCATTAAATCTTTTTATTTAATTTTATTTTTATCTGTGTGTAACGTATACATCTATTTGAGATATTTGATTTAACTTTAGAAAAACTTAATGTATAAATATATATATTTATTTATGAGAGTGTAAATCATTCTTTTTTCACTATCAAATCTATCTTACTAAGTGTTAGCTGAACTGGAGGTTTCTCATAATTATTACAAGCACATCTTGTTTTTTCAACAAAATCAAAATGTCCTACACGTTTATTACATTTAGGACAATTTAATTTGCCTTTTGTCCAATGACCCTAATGAATTAGGAAAATATATTATACAAATCTTACCACGATATGTGTAAAATATTAAAGATACACTAATTTTTATGACTTACTTCATTTACTGATATCTTAATCCATTCAGGAATATAATCTTCTGATATAAATAAAAGAGGTTCATCAAACCTAGCTTCACCATGTCCACAGGGTAGACACTTTTCATCATTTCTTACATTACCATGTGCATTTAAAATTCTATTATCTTTGCCATTAAACAAGACTTGATTACAGGCTTTACATTTAATAATATTCATTCCTATGTATGAAAATGCCCATATGGTTTAATAATTTTTTTTAAAATAATAGCTTTTGATAATAAGACAAACGCACAATAATATCTATTTGCATATAATTTATTATTATTCTTAAAATATGATCTATAAGATAATTAAAACTGTAAGAAAAATGAATAAAATCATTACTATGTAAGTTTGTGTACTAGTAAATCCTTGATTACTAAAGATTTTCACAATTTGAAAACTAATCAATAAGTAACAATTTTAATACTTCATCATTTTATTTTGACTGGTTTGATGAACTATGTAAACCACGAGGAACATCAAGGTTATGTTCATATGTGACAAGTTTTTATAGTAAACAATATTATTGAAAATGATTTAAATGAAGACAACTAAATATGTCATAAAGTAACTTTTTTCATTCACTACCATATATCAAAATTAGCATTTTTCTAAACATAAAAAGAATATAATCAAATATTTATATAATTACTAACGGGGCATTGTTTTTTATTCTTCTAAAATGGCAGCGATAGCAGCGCTGCAAGTATGAGGTGATACAGGTTATTTCAGTCATATGTTTTCTGTCGCAAAAACGGTGCTGTCAGTTTTAATAATATTCGGAATATTTGACCACGGTGTTATCGAATCTTTTATTTTTCATTGAGTTTAATTTCATTTGAATAAACTGTTTCCCTTCAATGACAATTATTCGATATTTTCTGTTTGCTTTATAAATATTTTATCGTAACCTGTTTTTAATGAAAGACGTAAAAATCTTATTACGCGAAATAGACTTAACCAAATATTTCAACAAAAAGAGTATTTGAATTAAATATTAATAGTTTGATGTTAGACTATGTGAAATTTAATTTCTTCCAATTCTCTTCTTACAAGTTGCTCCTTGTATAAGCCTTCCAATAAGTCATTAAACTACACAATAATTTTGAGAATATTCTTTTGTATGCCATACAAATTATATGAGTTAAAAGCAAAGTCTGAAGTACGATTAATACTCCAAAATATTTAAGAAACACAAAAGTACCAAGGAGTGATTAATTTTTATACATTAATATCAAAACTAAATACAAGAATGGCAAAAAGGAGTAGAATGTCAGATAGTGCAGTGCCTAGATTAAGACAAGACTATTTACGTTTAAAAAAAGATCCTGTACCTTATGTACTTGCAGAACCAACTCCTTCCAATATTTTAGAGTGGTATGTCATTTTGTTGTATTAAACTTTTAATAACAGTGATTTTAATAGTTAAGAACAAAACATTGCCATTTATTTTTACATTGTAGTTATTGATTATACTTACATATGCATGTATGTGTATAACATCTGTATAATTATATTCAATAATATATCCAGAATTATAATTGTTACAGGCATTATGTAGTAAGAGGCCCAGAAAAGACTCCATACGAAGGTGGATTCTATCATGGAAAACTTGTATTTCCAGGAGAATTTCCTTTTCAGCCTCCCAGTATTATTATGTTTACACCAAATGGGAGATTTAAGGTAAACTCAAGACTCTGTTTATCCATCTCAGATTTCCATCCTGATACATGGAATCCTGCATGGAGCGTATCTACTATACTTACTGGGTTGCTGAGTTTTATGGTAAATGAAGTTAAAGAATAATCATATTAATGACGCTTGTTGACAATACTAAATGTGTCCATTGTTTTTTGTTTAGCTCGAGAAAAGTCCAACTTTGGGTAGTATCAATACAACTGATTTGAAAAAGAAACAGTTCGCCGCACAAAGTCTAGAGTATAACTTGAAAGATAAAATGTTTTGCGATTTATTTCCAGAAACTGTTGAGGTAATATCAGTGTCACTTTTGTTAATGTATATTATATTACAGGGAATACAAATAAAGTTTTATATTACATATTTCAGGTTATAAAAGCAGAACTCGAACGCAGGAAAGAACTTGAGAAACAAACTAGGCATCATTCAATTGCATCAGAAGTTTCGTCCATAATTCCAAATCAATTTCAAAGAGATCACAGTCCTTTGCAAAGTGCACTGACAAATCTCACTGTCATCATTGGATTTGCAGCATTTGCTTATACAGTCAAATATGTGCTGAGGAATATTGCCACAGAATAGATTAACCTTTAATCAGATTTTATTTAAATCTGTTTTTATGAGGAAACAGACATAAAAGAGCTGTGATGGACACATTTGTAAATGTTGGTTAAAGAATTAACGATTTTCACAAAGATAAACTTCTGCACCTCAACTTGCCTAATTGTCAATCTGTCAGATTTATGTGGTGATTATGGCACTATTTGGTGAGAAATGGAATATTTTCCATGAATGGGGGATATTTGATAGATTTTTATATAGCAAGTATAATTGTAAGATACCAATCGTACTTCGATCTTGAGCTTTAAGCACAGCATTCATGAATTAAAGTTCTCAAATATATACTTTTCCCAAATACGACTCTATAATAGAACTTAAACATACTCAAAATTAACCCAATATAAGTAAATTACTTTGACTTAAGTCAATTCTTATTTTTGCTTCTAGCTACTGCGAGCTTCCCACGTTTTTTATTAAAATATAATATAAAATTAGTGACACCCATATTTTATACATAATTTAGTATTTAATTTTGGCAGACAATTTTTCTAAATCAATACAGTTTATTGTTTTTTATCTCAAGAATAGATATTTGAATAGCACAAACACATTACTTAATCAAGACTATTTTTTACTCTGTCGTGCCAATTAAACAGTTTTAAATTTTATAAAAAGTATGATAAATATTGATTACAGTTTTCTATTCAAGTAAACATTTCATCCTGTAAATAAGTAAAAAAAATTTCAAGTAAATAGAAAAATGTTATATTGAAAATTTGTTTAATTTTTATTGCTTAATTCTAATTATTTTGTTTTTTAAATATGAAATTAAAAAAAAATCTTCCATTTTTCCATTGTTTCTCAATTTTTCACGAGTGCCAATAAAATAATCTTAATTGAAAATTGTTTGGGCCAGTTTCCATGTCATTCCGATTAATTTCTTTAATTTTGTTAATTTTATCATTGTTGTGTTTTAAAGTTGATATTTTTTTCTGCATGAATCAAAAGCCTTTTTTTTTGTGTACATTTCCAATTATTAATACATGTATACACATGCGTAAACCTTGATTTGTTGCTAAATATGTATATATGATTTGTATGTGTACGTATATACATATCCTTACGCATGTATGTATATATATATATATATATACACACACATACATACAATTATATCATGATTTAACGCGTGTCATAGTTTAATTTAAATTAAATAAAAAAAGTGCGATGGCTGCGCGTCTAATAAATTTATTTACAAAATACCCGAGCTTTATATTTTTAATTTGCACATCATTACAAATAAAGGTTCAGCCAAAGAAATATTATTACAGTATTATGTTAATCATATGCAATGCTTTTTCATTCTTTGATCCTATTAATATATTATTTTTCATGTAAACAATGCGAAATGGTTTCTCGATTGGTCTAGCAAACAAATTTGTTCGAATAAAACTGTGGATGAATAAAAGTGTTTCTTCTAAAAAAAAAAGCTTGAGTGTTTATTTAATAAGCAATGTACGATGATGCAGCGATGCAGAAGTAAGCAAGCCGATACTTTTAATTGACAAGTAATTATTCAAATTGAAATTAGAAGTATAGTCGAACATGTGGATCTTATTTGGAGTAGGATTTGAGCTAGGTCCTGGCGCCACTATGGTAATTTATACGAGAATCCATGAGGGAGGATCGAGACGTCTCGTGAAGGTGGAGTCGCGCTTCCCTTTCGAACATGATTCTCTTCTCGATCTTGAAGGACAAGCGTTATGTCTGAACTATTTTAAATACAGGGTGTCCTGAACGAACGAAGGAAAGCCTCGAACCAAAAAGTGGTTAAAGATTTTTCGACTCGATTTAGTGTTAGGATCACCCCTTAACTGGAACTGGTTTTATTTCGGGACACCTTGTATAATTTTTTTAATTTCTCTTTTTCTTTATCTCTCTCTCTCTCTCTCTCTCTTTCTTTTTCCCCTCGTGTTCTTCTCTCTCAAAGAGACAGAGGAACGTAATTTCTCACGGGTGTGTAGATTCCTTCGTTTTTCCTAAGTTTTTTTTTATAATAACGCAGTGACTAGTCCCTCCTAGTGAATACCATCAATCGAGATTTTTGTCGCTACCACTAAATTTTTTTCACCACTCGAGTCGATTTAATTTCTCGCATTTTAAGAGCATCTTTAAAAGTGCTTCTTTAAGGACCCGGCAGCCTATGATCGGAAATTCTTTTGCTCAAAAGATTGTTCCCGTTGACTCGAATATTTTATCATTGGATTTGCCATCCCGGCTCGAACTCTAAAACTTTCCTCCTCGGAAATCTTCTAATGTTTCTCAGAACTCTCTGAAATACTTGTCACTCGATTATAATTGGAAAACACTTGGAGAAAAACTTGTGGGGAGTCTGGGGCAACGTGACTAATTACCTCGAGGAAAAAAAAAATCCTTTTGCTTCGTGAGATTTAGAATCGCGTGAAAAGCTGTCAATCTAGAAGGAGGTGGACGTGTACCGAAATTTCTCTAAGATCTAGGGTCGAGTCTCTTCCGAAGAAGAAAGATGGAGAAAAACAGCGAGTGGGTATAGGGTTACAGAAATAAGAAACGCAGTATCGACGGGAAGTACAGCGAGAGAGAAAAAATTAAGAGACAAAAGCGAGAGGAACTAATTTCTCAAATAGTATCAATAAGGGATGAAGAGATGAGAGTAAGACTAATTATTTCAACGCGGCAGACGGGAGAAATGAAATCCCTTGCCCCGTTGATTCGTGGGGGATGTCGTGACCGCGGTTGTCAATGCAGCGTGGGATGTGCGGTATCGGCACTTTGTGCTTCACCCCCTTCCTGGATTCATCCCACGGGGAACAGATGTCAGCGTAGCTGTCAAGACTGGCGGGCCAACCGAGGCGAGAGAAAGTTACGTTGAAAGAGAACAACTAGAAGATCAACAACAGAGAAGAAGAAGAGGAAGAAAATAGAGGAGCGGGAGAAGAAGTCGAAAGAAATGAAGAAAGAGGAGGACAAAGCAAATGGGAAGAAGAAGAAGCAGAAACTTTATTTAAAAATAAGAAGGAAGATGTAGGACGAAGATGAGAAAGAATGTGTAAAAAAGAAAATGAAAAGGAGCATGTTTGCGAGAACCATGGGGAGGAATGGGTAAAGAAACGGTGGACGAAGAGGAAAAAGGAGAAAAGGGAGGAAAAGAAGGAAGAAACAAGTTATTTGCATTGCGACGCCACCGTTGCTGCCGTCGCCGTCGGCGACGTCACGACGTCACGACGTCGGTTTGCCGTTCTGTCGACTCGTCGCACATCGTCACGCTGTCTTTTCTTCCGTTTCCTTTTCGTTGACGGGTCTTTTCTCTTCAACTAAACGCGACTATTCTCGGTGTCTTCCTATCTGGCCCAAGGCGTTGGGTGAACAACTTTGGTAAATTGTTGACAGTTTTCGAGCTCTAAACCAAACTAAACTAAACTAAACTACCAATCGCCAAGATTTTTATTCGATAAAATCTCTCTCTCTCTCCCTTCCCCTTTCGGAAGCTTATTCTGCTGGAGAATCTCAGAGAATATTTCTCGAGCCGTGGTGGCGCGTATTTAGGTAGTTGCTTAGGAGAAAAGGGTAAAGGGTAAAGGAGAAACGAAGAAGAGAAAGAGGAGGAGGAGGAGGAGGAGGAGATGCGCAAAAAGAAAGATCTGACAGGTATAGGACCGCTGTTGGATACAAGTACTTCCGCGAATGTGGGTCATCTCGAGGGATGAATGGGAACAGTGTTTTCCTGTTTACTACTCTTGTATACGGTACGCCATATCGCGCCGTACCACGCCACGCCACGCCACGTTGCGATTCGTCCCGAGTCTCGTCCTAACACTAAACATGCGTGAAACGACAAATTTAGAAGTGTCCCAGCAGGGAGACCTTGATCGATCCTCGACTTTCATGGAACACTCGTGGTGGAGGAAGGAGGATTCCTACCCACCCCCCTCCGCCCCCGATCGATCGCGATCTCTCCCTTGGCAGAAGACGGCGCCGTGCACTTCCACTTGTTCTCGCAGTGCAGGAGCGCAGGAGTTCAATGCGGAGAGGAGAAGAAATCGCGCAGAAATAGTCGTGTGAACCGGATTTTAATGGTTGGCAGCTGCTGCCGGGGTTCCAGTCGCCGAGTGCACGACCTTACGACCTCCGCTCCGTATCGGGACGAAGGAAGCGGCAAATAAAAACAGTCCTAAAACTCGCAAATGCCGTCAACTGCGCGACTGCGCGACTGTGCACCTGCTCAGATAAATTCTCGGATGAAGAATGACGGCCGTCGCTTTGGCTGCGAGCGGCGATTTCCTCAGGAACGTACTCGGGTAGCCAGCGGCCAATCGTCCCCGCTTGTAATGCCGCCCGTTAAATGCACTTTTCGATCAATAAAAAATTATATTGCCCCTCCAGAAATAGCCGTTCATTCACGAGCAATGCGCTTGTAAGTACAAGCGCAAAGGATTTATTTAGAACGTGGGCGGTGGTGGTGGTGGAGGTGTCGGCGACGAAGAAGATGAAGATGAATAAGAAGAAGAAGAAGAAGAAGAAGAAGAAGAAGGAGAAGGAGGAGGCGGTGGTGGCGGTGGCGAGAAAACGAGGAAAGATATATTGAACCACGTAAGTATAGATCGGGAATTCTTGGGAGGGCAGGCGCGGGGGGTAAAGAGGGTGCATGGGTGGGTAAAGAGTTGGTGGTAGAACGTCAAAGTCAAAGCGTTGGCCGTGAAATGAAGCACAGCTTCTTCGGCACGGTCCGTGCTCCCGACTTTGAAGTCACCGGTGAAAATGAAATCCGACGTAAAAGTATATAGGCTGGGGGGAGGGGGAGGAGGAAGGCAGGCGGAGGAGATGACTGCTGCAAGAACTTCGGGGCATCGAGATTCATAATTTGGACCGCCTGTCGGCAGCTAATTTCCTCTTCTGTAGGCGTGTCCTTCGCGCGGAAAAAATTCCTTCGACCATGGTCCTTTGACCTCGAGACCCAGCTATAGTCCTTACAGTCTTGAGTGAAATTAACGCGCGGCGTAATAATCGTGGAAGTGTCGCTCGCTTCTCCTTACACTGGAGCCGAACCGGAGAGAAGGGGGAGGATCTCGTAGAGGGGTAGAGGCAAAAATAGAGAGCTTTTCCAATACATTATCACACATCGGTATTGGTTTTGAGTAAAGGACTCGCGACGGGTTTTGGGCATCCCAGGAAAACGCTCGTAACTCACGGAGAGCTTTCCGCGAAGAGGAATAATGGAGGATGGATCAGATCTTGCATGGATCTTTTCTTTCGCTCGCGAGTCCTGCGATATAGCGGAATGGAGACGCGCGAGCGGGAATCCCCCAGGACTAACTTCGATCCTTCGATCGAAAATGTCCTGGAAGCTACGGAAAATTCCAATCGCTCGATCTCGCTCGATCGCCATTGCGAAGGTGGAGCCACCGTTCGGTTTTCGCGCAGTCACATTCTTATTTGGCGATTGACGTTTTAAGAACGTTACTCGCGCTTCGCGAGTTCGATAGATTCGTTTTTGGACGGGATCACCGTTCAAAAGTTCTTGGCGATCTCCAACGTTCTTACCGCGAATACTGGGAAGGAGGAGAGTGTCTCTCCGAGGGAAGAATAAATTTCAATGAAATTCTCCCGTTAAAAAATCTAGCGCAGCGATCCCATAAATCTTCGCACCGACTCTCATTAGTCCACGGAGCAGCCGTGGCGCGAGCCGCGAAATAAATAACGCGATTTCTTTTCGAGTACTCGTCGTTTTTCGTTGTTCTCCGCTGTTAACGATCGTAGCGGCGTTCCGCGGACAATTTAATTTCGCCGGAAAAATGGCGCCCAATTAAAATCCTGCGCTGGTAAGTGCGCGATGGATTCCTCTCCCTTGACGGATGCGCGCGGACGCTCAGGGTCGCGATGAATCGAGCAAGAGTCGCTTAAAAATATCCGCTGACACGCGATAAGAGCGCGATTTTGACGTACAGGCTGTCAGAGCGCGCGCGCGCTGTTTTTCTCTCAGTTTCCTCTTGCAGGAACAATAAGAGTCGGTCGGAGGCGCGAGCGCTAATCGTAACTCAGTTTCTGTAAATATTTGTACAGATATTAGATCGGCCCCCGAAATCAACGACGGCAGTGTAAATAAATTGAAGCTTGCGATTTTTACGGGAGCGCCCGATCGCAAATCTTTCGAAACGCCTACTCCGGTCAATGGATATACGCGGTCCATACGCACTTCGGTGTCAAGACGAAGAAATGGAGTGGAAATAATAATCGTCACTGGCACTTCCGCTCGTCGTAAATCTTTCTTTACGCGGAGAACGAGCGCGCGGAGTCTCGCTCGAAAATAGATTTTTTCACGTCTATTCGTAAAACAGCTATGTTAACAAAGTAGCGAAACGACGAAAACCGCGAATCGCGACATCCCCGCTAATTTCCATCCCTCTCGGAAATCCTCCGGGCGCGCGCGCGCGCGCGAGCGAGGGAGAGACAGGCGGGGGGAGGATCGCGATCGAGAACGCGAAAAGAAAAACGAGCGTAAAACACGATTGTATCGCGTGCGAAGTCTTGCGGTTCGTTGCAATAGGATTTCCGTGCTCGTAAATTTCGGAGTCGATAACAACCGGTGTCCGCGCTACTCGCTGGTGCCAACGAGAGTACACGGGAGAACCGCGCGCTATCTATTGTTAGCAAATTTGTAAGAAAGTCGTTGTCACGGGATGTTAACGTCTGCCTCGTAGGGCTCGTTTACGAGCTTTCATAACGAATTCGTCGGAGTCGTTAATGGAAATATGGACTCCACGCTCGCCTCGATCGGCAGCTGCTTCTCTCGATCGACGAAGCGTCTCGTTCCTCAAAGAGTGAGAGATCCGGAGTGTCCTTCCCCCGGGGGTGGATCCACCCCCGGAGGAGGGAAAGAGCATCGAAGTTTTCGAATGGTACGAAGCGACGAAGAGCCGAATGGATCCGGACGGGGTGCGATGGGGTAAAATTGACGGAATATCCTGGAGCGAGCTGCGATTTGCTTAGGTTACTCTTCCTGTGTAGCCACCCCCTCCCCTCCCCTCCCCTCCCTTCTCATCGTCGTACATCTTTCACCGTGAAGAACCGTGGAGGATTCGAGGAGTGGGCGCACGGGGGGCGGAGATTCCTTTTTCCTTTTTTTGGTTCCGTGAAGGTTTTTGATGGTACTCGACAACGAGAGAGTGACGTTGCAGACTGGAAGGCGGCGCTTTGCTTGTCCAAGGCAACTCAGGGACCGCAGACGTCGTCGTTGCGGGGACCGCCGGATTCACAGCGTACTTCCGGTTAGGTCGCGGCGTATCATTTTTCAGAATATCCAGCAGGCCCCTCGTACTCCGCCGACACCCGTCGTAAATTATCCTCGAACCCCGCCGAAACTCTCCGTGGATTCCTCGTCCTAATTTATCTCGACTCGAAATTTACTCGAGTCGTGCTCGATTTTAATGAAGACGACGGCCAATAATCGCTCGCGTTATTGCACCCTAAGTCCATCGTCATTCTCCCAGGACAAGTTTTCCGAGTTTTAATTAGAAGGCGTCGGAGACTCTCCCGAGCGGATTCATTTATTTCACGAGGATCTCGCCTCGATCGGGCCAGTCAGAATGCTTTTCGGCAGAGGAGAGACAGACATATTTTTTTGGACGCCAGTCGCACAGAGGTCCTGAGGGAGGAAGACGATTCCACCTAAATTTCCTGAACGATCCGAACCATCACCCTCTCCGCACCCTCTCAATAACCTCGGTCAAAATCGGGATCGGTTAAAATTCTTTTTTTCTACGCTGGGAATCTTTTCCCCACGGGTACTGCCCCCGACACCGTATAAATCAGTTTCTTGAAAAAACACAGCGTTAGTCTCGTCAGCTGATATATGAGCGCATGATTCATTAATCGTCGCTGACGAAGTATGCGTTAATGAAGAGAAACACCATCGGCATCTTCCGCGTGCATATCTAAGTACATCGTCCAAGTACATTAAACACGTGAATACACACTGCAGGATTTTCCTTGGAATATTAAATAAAGCCCTCTAACTGGGGGATAACATGGAAAATTGTAAATCATCTCATCTAATCCTAGTATAATCCGACCGATCATCTCCGAATAAAAAAACTGTACAAACAGCGCGATTGGATGGTCGAGAAGAAGGAGTTTTAATCCTTTCCGGAAATATGGGAGAAGGGAGGGGTTTATGCTTAAAGTTGAAAGAGAGAGATAGAGAGAGAGAGAGAGAGAGGAGCTTTCCAATAAGTCGACTACAGTCGCTGGAAGCGTTCATCGCCATTTTCCATAGGCTCGCGAGAACAAAAGAAGCCGAGCGAACATCCGAGTGGTGAGAAAATTTCTAGGAATTTTCATTGAAAACTGAGCCGGAGGAGGCGGATACCCGCTCTTCGGTTGGTTTCCATTTTCAGCAGAGTCTAACAAATACCAGCTGAGACACAGCGAGTCGTACCTGTGTCGGTTCCCCGGGATTTAAGCGTCTTCCTTTTTTCCTCCTCTACCAAAGGTTAGAGTCGCAGCAGAGTGGAGAGGTAGAATAGTGATGGTGGTGATGGTGGAAGGTGGTGCTGACGAGGAGAGAAAAGGAAGAAAACGCGACTTCCCGTAGAGAATACAAGTAGAAATATCCGGGATACGAGGAAGGATCGAAAGGTCCACGCGGTAGCAAACGCAAGAATCGAACGTTTGCTCAGGGCTAAAAAATTGCCCGTTCAAGGATTTTGAGAAAATGCGAGAGTCAAAAAGAGAGAGTGAGAGAGGGAGCGTTAATCTCCAGCACGTGAAAATTCTGACTGAATGAAGAAACGCGAAGGGGGAGGGGAAGTCCAAAGGAGACACGGGTGATTATGGAAGGTTTTTGTCGCGCTGGCGCCAGTCGAATCTTCTCCACGGTGAAACCGCCCGGATCGCCCCCCGCGTGCCAATTTCAAAGCGCGCCGATCGCGACAAAAAATACCCGAGACTCGGTTCTCGCCTTACAGGCCCTCCTCCTCCTCCTCCTCCTCCCCTCCGCGATATAAGTTTACAAGGGAAACTCGAGGGGAAAAGGAATTTTCGTTTCGATGCTTCCGACTAAAAATCACTGGGAGAGCGGCAGATCTCGAGATGGGCGGGGAGAGACCATGGGGCTGCTGCTGCCGCTATTACTTATTTCGACGAGCAACGAAATATTTAACGTCTCGTGCTTTTAGCCTATGGCGTTTTATCTCCGAGTTCCTCCTCCCACGTTAATAAACGGATTATTTATTGGCTACGAGCTAGCACCTATCTGTCTCTCACTCGTGGAGACTCTCCCCCCGCCGCGCGTTTCTCCAGAACCAGAGAAAACTCTCGAGGGCGATGCGACAGAGGGTCTCCACAGCCCGCAAAATATCTCCCCGAAAACCGCGAGTTTCCCATGAAAAAAAAAAAAAAAAAAAAAAAAAAAAATATAACAACCTGACGAACCCTCCGCTCTCGACTGCAGTTTCGAGAGACGCTCGCCGCTAATGGGAAATCCGCTGGTCTTTCGCACAAAGTGTCCGAAATTGAATTAGAGCGAAATCGTAGCGAGGTCCGTTTAAACGGCCAGGACATAACAGGACAGGGCAGCTGCTTCGAAACGAAACGACACGAAACGAAACGAAACACAGCAGCAGCAGCAGCCGGCTGAGCAACGTCCGTCGTGCGATGCACCAGTTGGCCGTGTGTATCGCAGAGACCAACACAAACCAACACCAATGAGGAGAGGAGCAAGTGCCGGCACTTTCGGAGTGCTGGTAACACCTGGTCGGCCGTTTTACCCTCCTCCGGGTAACAGGATCCCGTATTTTGATCTTTGCGCCCGTTAATTCTTCACGCGCGCCACCCCCACCCTCTTTTCACTTTTCTCTTCCCTCCCCCACCCCGTTTCTCCTCCTTTCGCGAGCTCCTCGCAAAAAAGTCGGGAAAGACGCTTTAACGCGGGACGTCCTGGAGGAGCGACCAGAGTAAACGGAAACCACCCCCGCGGGAAGTTTCGTCTCGCTCCGAATCGAAGGGACGATCGAAATGACAGCCGCCATTTTGTTTGGCGGCGGAGGGACCTTGGAGAAGATAGCGAGGATCGCACCTGGGCGTGGGTCTCTACCTGTGTGTACCTTGCCTGCACCTGGGACGACCAATCGAAAACATCTGGATCCTCCAGACCCCTCTCTCGTTAGCCGTTGGCGATTGGCTGCTTCCCGAGGGAGAGAGATAGAGAGAGAGAGCGAGAGGAGACGAAACGTCGAATAAAATGGACGTCCCAACGTCCTTTTTTGGCAATTCCGTACGAGTTCTTCACTCGTTCACTACGGGGATCGCGCGACTTGGTTTTATCGCAGTTTCGGAGGATCTTTTCGGAGGAGGGGTCCGGAGGGGAGGGAAGTATTTTTCAGCGCAGGACTTTACGAGAGCGCGGGACATTTGTTATTTTCCAGTAGCGCTAGGGAGGTCCCTGAAAAAGCAACGATGAATCTGTCGTCGGGGGTTCCGGGGGGTCTCTCTCTCTCTCTCTCTCTCTCTCTCTCTCCGAAATCCGCAGGGCTCTCGGGGAAAGGGGAAGGGGGACAAATGGGAAAAAAAGGGCACGCTTCCTCCGAGTTCGGGAAGTGTCGCGTGTCCCAGTGTTACGGCCGTTCCCGGAATCAGGATAATTTAGCCTCGAAGCGGTCGAGCCCAGATCCGAAATCTGCCAACGGGAACCCACCCTCCGATCGATCCTACGTACGAACCTGAGACTAATGTCCAGCGACCCTTTGCCGTCCACGAGTCAAATTTTGCCCTCGCTGACAAATTTCATCGCTCCGACTTTTACCCTGACGATTAACCGGACGGAGAGTCAGGTTTGATCGACGTCACGCGTAAATTTCCAGAAGTCTCCCGCGGGTGGAACCGAGGATGGGACTCGAGGAATTGGCAAAGAGCGGGGAAAAAAAGTATTTTCCCACGTGTCTCCGGTGCTCGGAATTGTTTCGGAAGACGTCGAAGCACTCGACGCACGACCATGAAGCAGAAGAAGCAGAAGAAGCAGAAGCAGAGGAGAGGAGAGGAGTGGAGAGAGAAATCCAGAGAGGTCCGAATGATGAAACGAGCGTCTTCGGGGGGGTACGAGGAGGGGCCTACACGAATGTACTCGAGGGCCCGACATCAGAGAGGGTGCGTGTCGTGGGGGTAGAGAAAAAAGAGCCTCATGGGCAGCCAAGGGCTGAGCGTTCCCTCGGGTATGCTCAGTGGGGGTCTGATGAACGTGCGACGCATCATTTTTCCTTCGACGGTACAAAAAAGATGTCCTTACACTTTAATTGTTCGAGTCCATTCCGTCAGTCAGTCAGTCAGTCAGTCAGTCATACGAAGAATCACACGCGAGTTTATGGGAAGATGGACTTTCCTCGAGTTTGAAAAATCAAGGCGACCATCGTCATCTTCGCCAACATCACCGCGCTACCGGAAGAGAGTGGAACTTCGTTAAGGTGAGCACAAACTATCGCTGATAAAACCGATACCCCCTGCGGTCCCTTTACCTCTTTTTGGCTCGACGCGAGCAAATTATCTCGGAGAACATCCAGGGCAACGAAACAAGTAGCTGTTTGGCGAAATACTTAGCGCACGGCTTAGGGAAGTCCAGCAAATATTTTGCATTAGCACGTGGAATCTGCGATCTGGAAAAACCGCTTGGAAAAAGAGGCAAGGGAAGATAAGATAAGGGAAGGGAAGACAAGTACCTCGACTCTCCCCGGGCACTTGTTCTCGAGCGACTGGGAGCGACGGCACTTGTTTCCAGCGTCCTGGTGGCGTTTCCCGGGGATTCCTCGACTACCCGAAGTCAGGGCGCCTGTAGGAGAGTTCGCGGTCCCGTGACGCAATTCGTACCGCCAGCGATCGCCTCGCTCCGATTTTCGGTTGGCCAGTGCTCGAAATGCGTAAGGAGGCTTCCAGGCGTCTCCCGAGAGTCCGGGGGGACATCCGGGGGGAACCCGGGCGAATGTGGGGAGCGAATATTCGCCGATGTCTCGGGTTATGGTGGAATTAGCAGGTTTCAGCGTAGCCGGTGCGTTGCCGCCAATGTCACATGGAGAAGGGCGTAGACTTTTTCTTAATGGATAAAGTCCGACGGGGACATGTGTTCACCAGACGACGTCGACGACGATGACGACGACGACGATTCCCGAAGGTGCATGGGAATGAGTTACGCGTTTTATAGGGGAGACGAGAGAGAGAGAGAGAGAGAGAGAGAGAGAGGGAAGGGGGCAAGGGTTCAACCGGTTACAAAATCATCCGAAAATATTCCGTCGTCGAATCGCCCATCCGATTTCACACCAGGACTTGCGAAACGTCGACGCCTCGTTCAAGGTTGACTCGGCTCAAGGTTGACCCACGGGATGGGGGTGAACTCGACGATCGCTGATGGATCGAGGATCGATGAGCGTTTTGCGACTGGGGATGTTTGTGCGACGGAGGCACGACTGAACTCTACCGAGGTCGAGGGTAGGATGAAAGGGAAGCTGGTGGTCCTCCTCGTAGGAAGGTAAATTTCACGAGATACAAGACCCGAAGGAACGTTTCACAAACCGGTGGTGAACACGTGTGTTTTCGGGGAGATCTTCGTAAACTTGCGTCTTTGGCCCTTCCACGCTGGTCATTGCAAAATATACCGACGCTAATCGTCGAGGTAATTTCCTTTCCTTAGAACTTCCGGAATGCCGTTTGAAGAACGAGACAATAACGCCCCGCCGAAACCGTCTGGAGAGATCCTTTTTTCCGCATTTTTTTTCCATAGACGTCATCGAAGACCTCTCCGACACCTCGCGTTTCTTTTACCACTCGAATCTATTCCTTCTTTCATCAAACTTTCGATATCTTTCGAGAATAGTGCGAGGGCGAGAGGAGGGAGAGAAGGAGAAGGAGGAACAAGTTGAAAAATAAGCAACGCAACCTTCCTCAAAAATCCTTGCTTTGAAAGGCAGATAATTTTGCTTTTGACTATGAGATAAGAGAAAGGGTTTTGGAAGGGCAGGGAGGAACGTGAAATATCGGCTAATTCTGCAATTAGTATGCTTCTGCTAAATTTATCATTCTCTTAGTTCAGGCGAGCGCTAACAGATGTGACTTCGCTAATAAACGATGACGAGCAGCTATCAAACAAGCTATCAAAAGCGCTTTTCCAAAAGATTTGTGAGGAGACTGCTTGTGAGGGGAAAGAGAGAGAGAGAGAGAGAGAGGGACTCCTTCGGGAGCAGCAAAATATCAAATTTCCCGACGTAGATCTCCCGGGTCGGAATCGAGTTCGTTATTCTCGAAAAATGGAGTCCTGTAAAAATGTTTACCCTCGAGTACCAAGTATTTCAATCTAAACTCTCAGCGAGACTTTGAACAATCCCACGAAACCGGTGCCACATGGCAATAAACAATTGTCTTTCGTGGACGGAAGTCCAGAAACGCCGCGTCGCCGCTTGTTTGTTTGATTTTCTGCCTGCCTGCCCATGCCCGTGTCTGCACGGCTTTCTCCGAGTGATACAACACCATCGCAACGCCATCGCCATCATCCCCCATCGCATTGTGTAACATCAGATTCGTGGACCACCCTGATAGTCGCGAATCTTCTCGCTGCTACTTTTTTCGCCATTAAAACCCATTAGATTTGCCACTTACCTTAACGTCGAAAGCGATTATTATTCTTCCTTGTTGTCTTGTGCGTGGAAAGTCCAAGGCTGAAATCGTCGAAAATTGACTTCTCGTGCGACAAGAAAAGCGAGGCGACTATTATTGTCTTGCTGGTGGTTCGTTTGTGCAGTGCCTCGAAATGCGTCGGTGTTTCCCTAACTATAAATCATAAAGTGCGTTATCCTCACGGTATCCTTGAGTGCACTTGTTAATGGCCCAACCTTGGTAATGTCCTTGACTCGAGCAAGTGTCGCAACAAAAGATTGACAATTTGCCATTACAAATTATTCTGTTTCATTTTTGCATAAAATATTCGCATCGCAAATGGGGGATCGAACCATCGAATTAGCGAAATTTTTAGCGAAGGAAGCGCTGAAGGAATTGGTTGAAAATTATAAATTTTGGGTCGTGGTATAAAAATTACAGGTGGCAAATGCAGTTTGGTCAAAAAGCAAGTACGATCCCCGAAGATCCCAAAACGAGAAAGAAAGACAGAAACTGGTAGAACGTGCCCGAAATAATGGGACCTACAATGGAAAATTGTTTAGGTCCTCCTTTTCACTTGCGGATTACCGGGCTAATAAAGTCTAGTAGTAATCCGTACTGGAAAGAAGCCATCCCTACTCTTAAAGCGTTTCCACGTGCTTGGAAAAACCATCCTCTGGGTTTTCCAGCCTCTCCCAATTTTCCCCTCTACTTTCTGTTACCTTTCTCACTCTCTTCTTTCCTCTCTCATTCTCTTTGGAGCGCACGCGCCCTTTTTCTACTCCTACCTTCTTATATAAATATATATATATATATATATATATATTTGTCAATCCTTTTTTTCTTTTTAAATTATTTATCAATACATTTTTATTTAAGATCAATCTTTCGCAGGTGTTGTTTTGATATTTCGAATTGATTTGAATGACGTTACAATTTCTCAAGAGTTTTGATTCGAAGGAAATTTCTATATTGTTTCGTGTCTATTCCAAAAATTGGTTTCTCACAAGATAATACAGAAAAATGTTGGGACAGTGTCCCTTTCACCTGCAAAAGTACAGTGACACATGTACGGCACCACATATGTTTTAGCAAGTGAAATTGCGCACTGGCTCGCAAGGCAGGTTGCAGGAAAGAATGTTCAGGAAACATTTCACTACTGAAAAGACTGTGGCATTCTTGCAAAGAGAACGAGAGAGAATAGTCTACTTGCGTTTGAACACATGGTTGCCAAATTTTTTGATTCTATACGACCGTCCAAATCTCTTACATGTGTTCACCTTCTGACAAGTTTTGTCTGGGGTCAGGTCTTTTCATAGGTAAGAACAGCAACTGGCAGGAAGTACCTGCATGAACAGCCAATGTTTTTTTTTTACTTTTAATTTCCACAGCAAGTAAGCTTTTACTTTTAAAAATTTCATATCTTTCCCGCGTCTTCGATCAAATATTTCGTTCTCTATTATGAACCCTAATTCAAATTAACTCGATCCTCATACGTATGAGGGGAGAAAGCAAGTGTCATGGGATGCAGATACAAAGAAATGCTAAATTTATCATTTTCAAAGTTTTCCAAGCAGCGCTCAAATAATCCTAATCCTCCGCAACGAAAACTAGCGCTTTTCAAGATATACAAGGATTAGTGCTAAAACAAAAATACACTTTTCATCATGACAATGAATAGACTTGTAGCTACTGTCTATCTCGCGCCAGAGGATTTCATTATCGTGAAAGTTGGAGGAATTTGATCTCGTGACAATTGTTTGGAAACTTGTTCAAAGTTTTGCTGCTTCTGATAAAAAAGACTCGAGAGTCATTACTGTGTGGGAGTCACTCATCGCCATTCGAAAATGTTAAAAATGGCCGGCTTCGAACGGGCGGCACCCCTAAAATCCGTAGGATTCGCCACCGCCGCTACTTCCCAAAAGTTCATGCATTATTCATTTTCCACTGAGAGTCGAGTACTGGCGATGGGTGGGATCGCCTTTCATTCGCTTTCCTCGTTTCTTTTGAAAACTCTATATCATGAAAATACGACGCTTCTCCGATGAGTTTGAGCGCATCCAAAATGGCGGGCCTCGGTACGGCGGTGAGGATTTTAACCGAGTAATTCTACAGAGTCAAGTGGATTCTGCGAGAGATTGATGGTTTCTATCGTAAAAGTTACATAGTTCTGGAGGAACTTTCTCTTTTTCAACGAAGAGGTCCGAAGAGAAACATGTGTTGCGCTCCGTCAACAGGTTCGCGGAAAATGGCCGAAACACATGTTGGCAGGGCCACATAAATAAGGGTTCATAAATGCAAATTTTCGCTAACAGTAAAGCAAGGACCACCAGTCGATGGAGCAGCAGCACATGGAACAACATGGCGGCGCTGGTCAGAAAACCTTGAAGCTATTCAAACTAATGAAAGAAGTCAATGAGGCGGTAGGCACCTGATTTGGGATTTCTCTGGATTCTCACGTATTACGAAAGAACAACAGAGACCGCGCGAGTTTTCCCGCAAAGGAAAAATTCGATCGATTTCACGGAACGTAAATTTGAAATTGTTCCATTGGATCCCATCGCATAGACAAATGGTATCGATCGAAACAGTAACTTTTGAAAAGTACAAACCTGTTCCCGTGGGCCGTGCACTTTTGTAGTCCGTGTAGGTGTCTTGGGTTTCATAATGAGAAAGGTAGTGGTGGTGGTGGTGAAGAAAGTTTGGTCACAAGTTGAAGCTCACGGAGTCGCATGTTGGACATATGGCGAGGAGGAGACAGTGACTAGGGACAAACATTGTAGAATACTATCTGTCGGCATGGATCGTAAAACTAACATTTATAAGCAACTCGCCTACCGTGCACCGTCGACTCCGAGACACTTCGCAAGCATCTCGTGACTATAACTTCCAACAGAAGCCATAGGAGATCCTCCATTGCTTCCTAGACGCGTTACGAGGTTATCGGCCATAAAACCCTCGGTCCAGATGAAAAGCTGCTAACCCGTTAGCGTTTACAGGAATCGCATCGGAGCAAAAGTTTCCCAGCGAAATTTTGATGACGTCAATTTTCATAAGGAATGAAAATAGCATTTGGCTTATCCCTCGTCGATGCGTCCTTGTCAGAATCTTCTTATCCAGGCACTGAAACGATAGAAAAATTTAGTTTCACTTTGGAATTTCCAGTAGAAAATGGATGGCTCGGGTCAAAGGCACAGTGACTATATCAAAATTTAGTTTGACTCTGGAAAGTCCAGTACTTTAGGAACAAATGAGAAGAAAGCTCAGTTACTGATTATCCTTGCCGGTGGTAGAATCGATCAAGAAAAATTCAAAGGGCTCTTTAAGGGATGCTTTAAAAGTATATCCGTGAAATTGCAACTACCTGCTGACAATTTGGAAAACCCAGCCGGGAGAAACCTGCCTTCAAGAAAGCTCCTATGACCGAGCGACGACGGTTTTCAAGGGAACTTTGGTAATAGTTTGACGTTGACAGCGACGTCGTTTCCTTTTTTTTTCATCAGCTCGATGAGAATTGGAATTAGAAGTAGAATCACGGAGTGGCGGAATTTGCTATTGCGAATCGTGACGACTCGATCGAGAATTTCTTTTGTCCGAAGGACACGCGGGAAATCCAGGGAGAGACTTTGCAAATTGACGGAAGTCCCCGGGTGGATCGTCGGAGGAGAGTTTAGACGAGACTCGAGGAAGACGTCTGGTGGTATGGTGCGGGGCGGGCGATTAAGCGAGGCGCAACACGCGCAATTAAAGGCGCGTTAATATCGTTAAATGACGCGTATGGTGCACCGAGTCCACGCGTACTTTTTGCAACGTGCATCGCGCGATATCCCCGAAGGTCGTGCCACGCTCTCTTTACCTCCGTCTACCACCGTGCTTTACCCTGCCCTTCTCCTCCCGCATTTTTCCAAAAAGTTTTCGGCCACTTTTTCACTCGAGAGGCAAGCTTGTGCCGAGACTAAAGAAAGAGAGAGAGAGAGAGAGAGAGAGAGGGAGAGACGGAGAGTCCGCTAGAAATGATTTAAGGGAGAGAACGATTTGATCGAGGAGGCGGCCATAAGCCAAAGAGAATCGGCGATATTTCGAGGGGTCTTCCGTTCGATGAACAGTCGCTCGAGATTAATCAAGAACTGGCCGTGCAGTCAGTGTTGAATGAGCTTGTCAAACGGGAGGATATTAGTAAAAGCCTCTGAGAGTCGACTCGCCTCGTGTCGTCGGGAGTAACAGGGAATTCCGGGAATTCCGGGAATCGAAGTAACCGGGCGGCAGAGAGACGTACACAGGTTACTTCTCCCCGTTTTCCTCTTCCTCGTGCTTCGAATTTGGCGCTGCTCCAACCAAAAATCAGATCGCCTATAAGGAGGCCGATAAATAATATACCCCGACCTAACATCCAAATAATATTTCTCTCCTCCGGAGAATTTCACCTGAAAGAATCCACCATGCTCCAATTTGCCGAGTTTCGCTCGCTCCGTACCGATATGGAACAGCTGCAGAGACGCGCGCGTCTTCGAGGAAGGAAGAAGATTTCTCTCCCCGGGAGAAAAACTGGGAGATTTTTCAATATTTTCTGGAATCCAACGAATGGACCACGCGCGCGCGCGATCTGCGATAATTTCAGATTCGCCGGAATGGTACCTGGAAAATAAACGATGGGAGAGACGAGCCAACGATCCATAAAGTTATAAATATTGGGTGACTATCGTTCCGGTTTGATGGCTGCCAACTGAAAATCGCATAAGAGTCAGGAAAATCATTCCGCACTTCCTAACTCCTCAGTGGGTAGCTTTATATTCGGCCTATGACTGTTTATTCACTTTAATGCTTCAATCTAGGCCTGGATGCAGTTATTCACGGTTATTCCCCGTGAAAACTTGGACTTTCTGTCTAAACTGGGACTTCTCAGCGTTGTCGCGCGCGCTTCATTTCGTTTCGTTTGATTTTCCGAAAGAGTCCTCCCTTCCGGAAAAGGTGTCTGGAAAATTTCAGAGGTCTCCTCGGGAGCAGGGAGCCTTTGCTTCAACGGGAGAGATTGCGCGCTCGAAATATAAAGATCGTGCGCAAGGTGCCAGAATCGCCGGGAACAAAGTGCCCGCTCGGACGCCGCGGGCTCAAGGACAAATATAGTAACTATTTCTTCTTCGGGGTGCCTCCCTCGCGAGTAAATATTCCGAAGGCGTGGTTACCGTGTGGTGTACCGCGCGTGGTATACCCTGAACCTACCGTCGTAGTGTGCGCGGCTAAAAGGTAAATCACGAGGGTACGTAAACCTCGAAACGCGGAATTTATAGATAGCAAGCACCGAGCTTTCGTCCGTCACAACAAACACGTCTCAGAAATCCGGCACGATCATCGATCACCCCCGCGGATTGCACCCGCGGATTCCTACGAGCCACTTCGCGACGTCCTCCGGAAATAACGGGGTGAGATCCCCGAAACAAAGGAATTCTCCATCCGAGGAAGACGCTCTCGAAAGCTATTTTTTCAGAGTTCCGGCAACAGTTTCACTGGCGTCCCGAAAGAATCCTCCGCTTCAGCTTTCCGCCTTCCGACTCTTCGAAAATTTTACTGGAAACGCGCGGGGAATCGCAGGAATTGCGTGAAATCCTAGAATCTCTACGTCCGCGCGCGCGCGCGCGCGCGGTGGACTCTCGAAACTACCCCTGGGACTCGACATCCTAGTTGGTACTTGGATTTATTTATTTATGTTTCTTTGCGCTGGTCCCTCCTTCCGGTAAACGGTGGTAAGTTAGGAGAAGTTTGTGGCAAGTGGTGGCTTTGAGGAATGCGAAACGATAAAACGCGTAGGCAAAATAGCGCCTGGGGAGAGATTTTGGAAAAAAAATTTTCGCGCAATGGACCGGAGATTCGAAAGTCCGGAGTGCTCTCCTTGAGCAGTCCCTCTCTCTTTTGACTGGTTTCTCGCGATATAAATATTCGAGATGAGTCGACCCCCGTGCTCCATCTCGATTTCTCATTCGTACAAGTATTCTTTGTCTTTCCATCTTTTTCCCCTCTCGTCGCGCTGCCTTTCTCTCTTATCTCACGCGCACAAGTCGGAGCTCCTTCTCTCCCTTGCGCCAAACGGCAACCATGGTAGTGTATAATCCTCTTCTACTATTGCTTCTTCCTCTTCTTCTTCGTTCTGCTCCTCCTTACCTCTCCTCCCGCCGCCCTTCTTTTTCTCTCTTTTAACCCGTTGCTTTCTCCGCCGAGCCACGGAGAAGGAGTGGAATCGTAAAGAAAAGATTTTTATATCCTTCCGCCCCTTCGCCTGTTTTCTCGCCTCTTCTTCTTTTTTTTTTTTTTTTTTTTTTTTTTTTTCAAAACTTGCATATTTCGAGGGAAATATTGGAATTGCAGGAAGTTTCCTCTCTTCTGGACCTTCTGATTTCTTTGTCGAATCAGAGCTTCCTTCTTCATCCTCTTCCTAATTTTCTCCGAATATTCCTTTTCTCTCTCGTGCGCATCGATAGCCCGTCGGTCTATTTCTTTCCCTCTTCTTGCCTCCTTCTTTCTTCGTTGAGAACTCGAAGTGGGGGCTGCTGATGCCACTCGGCAGAAAAGAGCGAGGAAGTCGTGCGAGGGAGTGGACAAGAGAGGAAGAGGAACGGTGGTAGGGATGGCGTAGGTGGGGTTCCTGAGAATAACGGGAGGGAGCCAAACGCAATTTCAATAGTCAGACCAGTCTTTGCTTTCAAAGAGGTACGATGCTTAACTACATCTAATTAACCTGGACGAGTTCCGCGAGGCCAAGATCCACGGTCATCTCGAACAGTCCACTTTGGTAATTGCTCGAATCGTTTTCTCAGCGGAACAAATTTTTTAATTCGCAACCCTCGAGTGTCTCCTTCGGAGATAAACGGGATCCGTCGTCGGAAGAAAGTGTGAAAGTGAATGTTGATTAAGAATTTTGTCAAGGTGGAGAAGCTGCGGAATGCATGCACGCCCGCCTCAGTAGGACCGCTCGGAGCTCGATGTGTTGAGGCAAGCCAGCCGGTAGTTCAAGGTGGACGTGGAGAGATCTGCAGTATGCAAACTCAGGCAGTCCCGGTAAACCTCCAAGGTGTAAGGATCCAGAATATGTACCTCCTGGAGGGACACGACAGTTCCGGCATACCCAACAGTGCAGGAAGTTCGGCCAGCAACTCTCCGGACCACTACGAGAGATTCTCTCCGCCGACTCATCTGATAGACTTGAGCAGCCCTCCGGAGCACAGGGAATTACCCGGGTACCACCAACCCCCGCACCATCATCACCTGCATCACCATCACCACCAGCAGATACCGTTCCAACAGCAGAACTACATAGTTTACAACAATCAAGAGGAACAGAAACGATATCAGCATCAGCATCAGCACCAACACCAGCACCAACAGGACTCGGGGAAGATCCTGAGGGATCTCCAGGTGGACTATGACCGTCGTCTTCACGACAATTCCCCGGGTTTCCTGTCCGACCATAGCAGGGACCACGAGCAAAACTTGTACCTCACCCCGTCGCCCCAGATGTACTCCTCCGGTGGCGAGGAAATGGGGCCCGTGGGACCTCAACAGCAGCATCCACATCAGCATCAGCAACAGGCGTTCCAACAGCAGCAGCAGCAGCAGCAGCAGCAACAGCAGCAACAGCAACAGCAGCAGCAACACGTTATGGGTACTGTTGACTACAAACCGGAAGATGACGAATTCAAGACCGGGCCTATTCAATTGGACGACGACTATAGAAAAGCTATCTCAAACTTCGAGCAACTGACCGAACCTTCCTCCTCGACGAAGTCCTTCGCCATTGAGACGACGAGGAACGGCGGTAAACGGAAGAGGAAGAGCAGCAACGTCGACAACGAGTCGGAAGGGGAAAATGCCGCGGCGAAGATGAAGTTGCGCCGGAAGAGCGGTGCTACC
This sequence comes from Sclerodermus sp. 'alternatusi', assembly GCA_037305995.1. Classification (NCBI taxonomy): domain Eukaryota; kingdom Metazoa; phylum Arthropoda; class Insecta; order Hymenoptera; family Bethylidae; genus Sclerodermus; species Sclerodermus sp. 'alternatusi'. The sequence continues at coordinate 1,728,893 of CM074552.1, read as the reverse complement.
TACGAGGAGATTCAGAACCAGCGAGTTATGGCCAACGTCAGGGAGAGACAGAGGACTCAAAGTCTCAACGAGGCTTTCGCGGCACTCCGAAAGATCATCCCCACGCTACCCTCGGACAAGCTCAGTAAAATTCAAACCCTGAAACTCGCGACCAGGTACATCGACTTTCTGTACCAAGTGCTACACTGCAATGCGGAAAACAGCGACGGAAACGAGGATCACGGTAGGTTCGCTCATCTTACCTCACGGAATTTCCATTGGATCTTTTTAAAACTTGAACGTACCTCTCTCTGCCCTCCCCCCCCCCCCCTCATCTTGCCACCGATTGGAACAGGAAGAATCTGACGAGTGGCATCGCGACTCGAACTTTTATCTTACAACTGAGATTTGGAGCAACGTTGCTTCGAGTGTCTTTAAAAATGAACCGAACGGCTTCTCCGTCGGCACCTACGATAGGGTAGCACGTGTTTACGCGAGCAACCTTCAGCTAGTTTACAGCCACTCTGTGATTAAACAGACTCCACAGCAAGGACTCTCTCATATTTTAAAGTTGCATAGAGCTACGAGTCAAACGACTCTTGAGTCTCCTCGAGACTACTTGCCGGTAGTGTTAGCCAGTCGAGTAGTTAGCGCGCTCCTCTTCCCTCGAGATGATCGAGAGAGTCATCAGTTTATTTATTCTTTTCGTATCCACGTTGATGAGCGAGATTCGTCGATGTACAATGATGTCCGTACCCCTCGTCTATGTTTATTTTGATAGAGTTTTCAGTGTTCTCTGGAATACCGTGAGGTTCCTCGCTCGAATCGAGCGCGTTCTCATCAGAAGCTTCCTATCGTTTTTATCGTGGAGATCCTCTAGATCTTGGCACGCCACGCCAGTCGCGGCAACTAGCGCGAGTTTTACTTTTATCATTGGCATTTCAGCAGCAGCGTTGATCGCCAGAGAGTCGTTCACGAGTCGGCGTGGTCTCCTGTCTGTCTCTCCCTTCCTTCCCCAGGGGGCCATTTAATTTTTATCTCAAATTTAGAATACGATGTGTCTTACTCCTCGTTCTTCTTGCAGGAGAAAAGAATCCGAAAAACGCCGTTCTAGCAGCACGTGAAATCACGTCCTCAACTTCGTGCAGTTATATGGCGCACGAGAAGCTCTCGTACGCCTTCAGTGTCTGGAGGATGGAGGGAGATTGGAATTCGAATCCTTGAATAATTTTTCAACCTACGCTGCAAATCGATGTACTTAAAGAAAACATAAGTTTCAGAAGGTAACATCGAATTACATGTTACGTATGATTTATTTATGAGTTGCTTTGCGATTGCACTTCAATGGGACAAAAATGTTTCCGCCGACCTTTATTCGATATTTTTTCGAAACTCTCCCTTGTCGTTTGATGAAAAACTCACGAAAACGGTCGTTGCACCGATTTGAAACATTTTCGTCGCGCGCAAGTGCAACAGCGAAACTTCTTAGACTCTACCATAAGTACATTATTTCGCAGGTTCGAAAGTACAATTTGAAAATTAGTTGAATTCTAACTCTCGACGAATCCCCCCTGCTCCCCCGCGCCCCTCTTCCGTCACCTTATTTTTACACGCAATGTTATTTAAAAAATTTTAACTATTTGTAAAAAAAGAAAAAAAAACAGAATATGTTTATAAGCGCAGAGAAAGCTTGCCAAAGCTCGATTCTTTTATATAACGAATTGCATTACGTTTAGCTGAAAGATAACGTTCCCTATTCGATAACGAACGTTTACCTTAAGATTAACTGCAATGTACAATACTCAAAATTTTTAAGAAATCTTGCAGAACGTTTATTCTGCCCCAGAGTAATCTTTACTAGCCATTAATATATGTGATATTTGTGTATAGAGATAATTGATGTGCTGGAGTATAATTCTAGTGAACAGTATAGCTTAATGAGAATATTGTTACAAATAAACTACAGAAAAGTTAAATAATTTCGATATAGTTGATCTCAACGATACGTTAGTTGTTTAATTAGTGAAACGCCGATAAATCTAAGCGATCGGGAACAATCGATCCCCTGACAGGTGCTTGCCAAAGCTCTTAAGAGCTCGAATTTAGAAACATTTGATACGAATCGAGTACAACTCTCTCGCTCGAGGCTGCAATAATGTAAACCGATAATTTACGTCTCCTCGTCGGTCTATTAACGGTCCGACAACTTTGGAACGCCGGCCAAATCCACGTAATTTCTGCATCGCGCAAAGTGGATCGTGCACGGTAATTCTCTTACCATCTTATTAGCGAACATCGTATCGCGTTGGCCGCTTGATTAATATCGAGAGCGCGTTTCAACGAAACCTACAAAAATCAAACGAATTTCTAGATTTCTCTCGATCTGCCTTCTTTTCTCCATTTTCGCTGGTCGCGCAAGACATCGGGGTCCGCCTTTACAGATCCGTACACGCTCTACCCCCAACATGGTCCGGGGATCGGCGATCGGCGATCGATCGAACCGCCTTACTTTACACTCGTTTAAGGCGATTAAATTGAATAAATCGTGCTAAAAGAAAAAAAAAAAAAAAAAAAAAAAAAGAAACGAGTAAAAAAGATAGGCTCCATCCACTCAAAGCTCGCGACTTTCCCTCTAAGCGATTCCTCGAGTTTTCGATCGTCCAAAACACAAGCCGACTCATTAGGAGGAAGACGCACACGTCGTGGCTACCGTTTTACGATAACTTTACGATCACACGCGAAGCAACTCAAGATGCCATTAAATTCAAGCCTGCCGTTATGGAAACAGTGGGCGCGCCTCTTAGGGCCAGAGAAACCGGTAGCAGAAACATAAGCAAAACGGGAAAAATTTAACGAGTGCCTTGTTTACCGTCCATCCCCTCGCGTTTTGGTTCCACCCCCTCACCCTCCCTATTTCCCTCCATTGTGGATCGTACATTCTCACGCGCAAATACAAGCTCTATATTTTACTCGAAGAATTTAGCCCTTCGATCAATTCTAGAAAAACATTCCATGCAGAAGGCGGAGGAGCGCCCTTGTAGATTTCGCGTGGATTTATATTCCGGAGAAGATAATCCCCGTGTACAGTCACCCTGTACGCGCAGAGAAAAATGTCCTGAGAATACAGAGGCGATAATTCATTCGAAGATCGCGTGGTTTTTAGGGCGAACCTTGGGAAAACAACCGGTCATGTGCGTGCTTTTGGGCTTGCGCGGGTCTTGCGGGGGTGGCGTGGACCATGAGAAAGAGAAAAGGAAAGAGAGAAGCGAGAAAATTTCGACGCGCGACTGCGATAGAAGAAGAACGAATACAGAGGAAAGCGATGCGATTTCGCTCGTTTCCGCGCATCGATTCTCGATTTGCCCAAGCACAGAGGCACGCGATGTTATTTTTTCATAGGAGTAAGATCGAACGGGAAATTTCGCGGCGGATCCTCCCCCTCGTCGCATCATCCATCCATGGCGTGTGTTTATGCGTGGATGCGACTATACTGGTTTCAAGTTCCGTGGCGCGACCGTGTGAATATTTCGGATCAAGTTAGTTATTTTAAACCGGCCAAAGCAAACTTTAGACCGCGTTTGACTCGCCTAACGAAGACACGCTGCGTTAAAACCGGCAGCGTCTTTATTGCGGCAGTGAATCTTAATGAAAAAAATTTCAGACTCTTTATACGAACGCGCGAACGCGCGGTACGAGGTGTAGCGATGAGCCACGCGCTTATTTTTCAGTCTCGTTATTATTCGCCAGCGCGATATCGGTAAGATGTTGGTGGATTTTACTGCGCGTCTCTCGCACAGCGACGATTTCTTGTCGTAATCTATCGAACGTATTCTTCAGGATCATTTAACGATTTCTTACAACCGGAGCGCGCGCGTAAGAAAAATCATTGGGTCCGCTTATTGAGTTTTCTTGATCGAACTCTTCCTTAGGGTTCTCTCTCTTTTATGGTATTTACATATTTTTTTTTATTTTTCATATTTAGCCTTCGTACAATACGAGCCTTTAGATGTAAAATCGCTTAACAAGATTTGGACCATATTCTGTGATAGTTACATTTTTCATTTAGCGTAAGGTGCAATGCGAAAAATTAATCTCTGACTCTAGGAAAATAATCTCGTATTTAGAATTAGGATTAGACATAATGAATTTCCAATGTTTCTTATCACTTTAATATCACGACGAGCAATCTATTTCGGCATACTGATATTTTATCGTTAATGACTAATTTCGAGATAAATGCTTTTTTAAATCGAGCAATCATCGGACACGTTAAGCGCGCCGAGTCTCATGGGGATGAGGTCATATTTGGTTTTAATTCCCATGCTCCGCCATTAAGGGTTTTTATTCTAGCGCTTCTAATGGACCCTCCGAGTATTGCTCTACTTGCTTTTTTCTAAATGCACGACATCCATAAATCTGTTGGAGTTCAATCAACTTCGATGTTCAATGTTTCAATCTCAATCTTTCATAACTTCCACGACGTCCCCTCTCTACTCGATCTTCTTACAAAAACAAACCTAATGCATTCTGTGTATTTGAAATGCATGCGCATGCTGCACCTCTATGGCTGCAGAGTGATTTCGTGGAAACTAACACGACTTCTCCAATCATAACAAACGACAAAACTTGGAGAAGCAATTTACTTATCCTTCTATCTACCTATCTATTTTTGTAAAACTTTTCTGTTAATAAAAAGAATTAGAATTATTTACAAAACTTGATACGAATGGCACGTGTGAAAAGTGGAAATCAATTTTTCCAGCAATACTCTTAACGAGGTTGGAGAAGATTTTGTATGCGTGTTTGTGTGTGTGTGTGTGTGTGTGTGTGTGTATGCGTAAGATATCTTTGAGACGAAAAAAGATAGTACAAGTAAGCCTGACAGCTGTTTTACTTTGCTGCTGCTGCTGCTTAGACAACAAGCTTGCTACTAGCAGCCATTGAAATGTACTGGGAAAAAACTCTCGTTAGCTGTACTAACACAGTTCCTCAGACTTGTTTGACTTCTTTTGATACGTATTTATTATAAAATTATTTAATAAATGAACAATCTTTAAAAATTCCAAATACACATATACGCGGTTTTTCGTCTCTACTTAAGTACTAAAATCATAACTCAATGATTCGTTATCGAAGTATTCCCTCAATTTCATTTAAAAGATAATTAAATGTACTAAAATTACAAATTTTATACTTTAACCATTAATATCCTTTTAATTATAGATAAGACGATATAATTGGTTTAAGAGTACTTTTTAAGGTTTAAGATCTTATTAGATATTTTTTAATCTGTATAAAAATATATGATATTATACACTAATATATTATAAGACAATGCATATCAACGCCATATATAATATATTTTCATGTATAATATTATATCATGTATATTACATATTAGTTATTCGTAAGAGGTTGATATTATTATGTATTATTAGAACATTATTAAAGTTCTCTGAACAATTTGAACATTCGTTAACTAGCCATACAGCTAAATAACCAAAAAATTGTACAAAAACATAATGTTAGAATGATTGTCATAAATATTAGCTATTTGTCAATTACACGATGTATATAAATTAGATAGAATTTATAGCGTAATGCACTGTACGATGAGCTTATGTATATTCTAGTAAAATTGTACCATTGCATGGTATAATTTTTGATAAAAAATGACAAATTATTAAGCATCTTAGAAACTGTAAAAATGGCGGCCGGACGATGCAATAATTTATTTCTTAACGGCTAGCAAAGCCTGGCCGTCGCAGAAAATTTTTGTATATACGTGAAATAAAGGAATGAACAGCGTTATGTCATAATGTAAATATTAGTCGTAAGTTATTCCTTAAGTATCCACATCGTGCGTGAAATTTAGATCTTCATTCCCCCTGGTGTTCACCGGGTATACTCTCTTAATTAAAGCGCGATTCAAAACGTTTCGAATTGTACAGTATTTTTATACAATTTCAAATGTTACAATAAACCATTAAAATGTAATCGAAACCAAAAACAAAACTCTCATTTCTTTTATTATACCAAATCCTCGACACATCTCCAAATACTTCCCGGTGGACGTCCCTAGTGGCTCTTTCAGCGAGAATCAATATGCGAATAAGAGAAGCGCGAAAACAGATCCGTAAATCGCGAATTACGCAATTATGATGTCACGGACGAGGATGACGAGTTTTAGCGGAGTATTCTCAGATCGTAAATCTCAAAGTTTCGCAAAAGGCTGGCTAAAGTAGAGAAGGACGCAGGAAGCAAAGCAGGAGGGGGGGAGGAGGAGGAGGAATCCGAACGAATAAATAAAACGTGAGAGAAGGTGAGGGAGTGGTTGAGAGACTCGATAAATAATTTACGAAACGTCATTCGAGTTGGCTGTGCTGTAATGGATTAGACGAGCCAGTGCAAATATTATTGCAAGCCATGCGAAGACAGTGCCGCCCAACTTTGCGATTGGTCCAAAAGGATGTCATCGCGCCACGAGTGAACCAATCCATAAACTTGGATGTTGCGAACGCCTCGCGCATTCTCTCATTCTCTCCTCTCTCGCATCCTTCTTTTTCTTACGGGATCTCTCTCCTTCCTGCCCCTCGAACCCTCGGGATCCATTGTCCGCGCAACCACCATGATCCGCTTCAGGCTCTTCCCCATTTTTCCCTCCATTGCTCGTCTCTTCCCTCTCTCCTTGCTCCTCAAACTTCTGTTCTTCGCCTCCTCTCGGGTCTTCCGCTCAATTTCACGAAAATCCCCGCGCGAGATAGGCGCAAAACTCTCACGTCCGAAATTCAATCTTGATTTACCTCTCGTTTTTACCTGGATCATCTCGATCTCGATGACTCGAGGACTCGGTTTGGTCAAGTGCAAAACGTATCGCTCTCGATGTACGCGCACGACGATCTATGAATGTTAAATGGACTTTCTCGAGCATAAATCGAACGGGTCTTTTGTATATTTTCATAGCGACAGATTTCCAGCGACCAGGTCTCTCAGCATCGATATCTCTGGAAACGCCGTGAAAAGGGTAGCCAAACGTGTTCCCGAATTCGTAAATAAAGCATAAGCGGTCTATGTTTAGATTAGGTGGTTTATCGGATTTCCACGAGCGCCATGTGACCGCGGGACAGGTTTCCTCTGCCACTTACACATTTGCCAGCTAGCGGAGCGCTTCCCTTAACGACAGAAACCTACAGGATTCTTTCTCCGGATGCATTTACCACTCGCTCGGTTAAAAATGGGCAAAATGTTTATATATAAATCAATAATAGTGCCCAGCATCATGGTCCTTGAAGTTCTTTCGTTCTCCTCCTCGTTAGGAAATTTGCGGGTGGTTGGCGAGCGGAGACGTCGAAGATTATAAAGTCACGGGGAAGAGTCAACATCTGCTCCCTGTCCTTTCTTCCTAAATCACCTCAATTTTCTTCGCGAATTTCCTTTTTCCCCGTATGATGAATCGGTAGTCGTTAGTGCCAGCGGCGGTTGCGCGTGCCTCGCATGCATTTCTACGTAGACACGTGCACGCACGCACGTACGGACGTCGGTACACCCACGTACACGCATCCAATACTAAATTCGTGCATGCATCATACGATTCTACCGAATCTACAACGGGGTACGTTGCATTTTACGAGACCACTAAATCGTTCCGGCTCTCGTAAGTTCGCCGTGCCACTTGGCCATTGTAGGCAAACATTCCCGCAATATTTGCAAGCTCCCCCTTCCATTTCTTTCTGATTACTCCAGAAATCCCGAGAAATTCCTGCTCAAGCCAAATTTCCTCTTCGCCAATCAACCGTCGACTTGAATTATTATATTTCGATTGATTCAATGCACGTGCCCCGACCATTTGTAGTCGCGCACGCCTTCATTGAAATCGTTTTACTTTAAATATTCCGCGGACTCCTTAGCAGATGTTTGTGATTCGCCGCTAAGTTTTAGTGGAAATCCCATTTTAACACGAGCTCTTCGATAACTCGAGGAATTTTCTCCAAGAACCTCATGTGAATGAAAGTGTCTGCTCCGCCAAAATGGAGCCCTTATTGATTTACGCTCATCACATTCTCGTTTTTTATTCTCCCTTAGGTCGAGGAATATCAATTTCTCGTGGACATGAATTTTTTCCAATTCTTCAGCCTCGAATATCAACGGCGAGTAGTCGGAATCTCTGGCAGCTCATTAAGTCGCATAATGAGGTCGTCCCCGCTGTTAATTATCCCAGAGGGTTTTTCGAGACCCACGCAACATCTTTTAAACGGATGAACACTCCTGCTCCCGATCCTGCCAGGAAACAGAACGCATTACGCGATTCCTCGAACCAATTTTTGAAACGACTGGATCAATTTCCTTCAAATTCATTTTGCGTTCCATAAAAACTTGAAGTTTTCTAGTCCTTTGTCGAATTTCCTAATTATCTTGATTAGCAATTACCGACTAATTGCGGAATATTTTTTTACAGGATGACTCTCGCTTGGTAGCGATATAGCTGATTATAAATTGATAATCGTGTTAAAGAAGAATTTCTGTAAAGACTTAAAATATTGATCCGGGGTACATCGAGATATTCTTTTAAAATGGCTTAGTTTAGTATTTACTGTAGGTCGCGATAAGCTGTTGAAATTTTCACTGAATGCTTCGTTGTCCAAGTTCGCTCGGGAGGAAGGATGCATCCTGTGAAACGGCTTTCATTTTCTTGCCACAATCCTCTCTATTCCTTTCTGTGGGAAGCAATGCTTTGACTACCACGGAATTTCAATTAGAATAATTCCAATACATATTTGACCGAGCAATAACAAGAAAAATAACGCCTTGGGAGTCATTCTTTGCTCTACCGATCATCCCCCCATCCCCCCTTTAGAAAAAATTAAATTTAAAGCAAATATATCGAATAGTCATATGTTTTTCGTTTTCAAAATAAAACAGAGAATGAAGAATGTGTTTTGCGATGTGCTTTGACGATGGTCAAACCAAGGGGAAATGTCAAAACTGTCAAGAAAAGTAACACGTTACCTTACAGAAGGAATAATGAAACGCCGAGGCAGATATTGGAGAATTCTCTATCCTATTTTCGTATGGATGCTGATAGATATCTAAAACAACAAAGGCATTTCTTATTGGCAATACCAAATGGTTGCATTCTTCGTAATATATAAAAATGCGTTTATATAAATTTGAAAATTTTAATAAGCTGTTGTAACCTGATAGATTATGAATTTTCTTTCTTCGAAACTCCTTCCTCCTTGTTATTAATTCATTTATTTAATCTATCCTTCTTTCTATTCAGCAGAAGTTTTTAATTTGATGCGAAAGATAAGAAAACTTGAAACTATTTTCAATTGGAAGACTTGTACTTATTGCTTGGGTACCTTAATAATTGTACTACTGTTTCTAATCATTATTAAATTGGTATTTCCATATCCATTGCATGCAACCTGCACTGTAAAATGGTATGTTCCATTTAATTTTAAGAACAGGATTTTTTATTACCAAACTAGGAGAAACGATTATTAAGAATTATGTACATTTTTATCATAATATCCATAACAACTAGAATCTCCTTTCCCATGCAAGTATTTCTTGCTAGAAATAACTTGTATAAATAGATAAACTTAATATCACGGTTCATAGAAGCTCGTATATTTTTCTTCGGGGGAACCGAGACTGTTGATAAAATATACATTTCACACTTAGGGGAAATACTGAAATTTGAGAAAAATATTGGTTAATTATTTTTACACATTTCTATAGTTTTTATATAAAAGGAATTTTTCATATTAATTAAAACATGAATTTCCGCAGGATTTTGGGAGATTCGTGCAATTTTGTAATTCAACGATTCAAGTATCAAATGCTAAAATGGCCCACTTGCAATAATTATGAGCATTATGATGGCCTGTACATGATGAAAGACTTAAATCGTAACGAAGAAAATATACTTAAAGCAATATATACATCTTATAAATGGAGAACTAGCCATAGCATCCAAATTACTTTTAATAATAAACCTGATAACACTTGCATTGCAACGGTACTGTAGAATTTATATCAAGCTTCGGTAAAATATTAATTTATCATTATTTATCTGTTTTCAGGCTGTTTCTAGATCTGATTGGTTTATAATTTTCGATGATGGATCAAATTATTGCAATTTGCGGAAACTTATAACTACATCGGGACTTGACATAAATCCAGTGTTTACCGAATTAACAAATGATGTTATATGCACACAATACAATATGGCCATTTGTAAATAATTTATTTATAATCTTTTTTTATATATTGACAAATTATTTATATGTAATAATAGTAAGAAAATAATGACACTCCGATATATATAATTCATTATAATAAATAAGTTTATGATAGAGACAAATATTGTTGTCATCATGAACTATACTATTACATTTTATTTGCTTACAAATAAAAACATGGAATGCTGAATAAATTTCTTTTAGTTCTAATAGTACTTATGTACATTCAATTTTTTTATCATTAAGATCAATAAATAATCTGTATATACAGAAAATATTAATTATTACTTTAAAGTGATGCGTTTTTTATTATTATCAATTATATCTAGATTTATTAAAATAATGTTAATACTACTTAATAAGATACTTATTTTATAAAATTCACATTGTTGAGTAATCTATATGCTTAAAAAAATATTGTCATGTTTTTATTTATAATAAATATTCATTAAGTAAATTATATATTATGCCGCTGATGTAATATATTAATTAAAGTTAAAGTTAATATTTATAATTATTATTATAAAATTCTGTTAAAAATTTATTAATTGCCCATTACAGAAGAACCATTATTATGCCTCGTACAAAAATTACTACCTGCCATTGCAAATAATCTACATCGTTTTCCGCTTCTTGTAAGTGCACCGCATAACATTCTTGGTGATACAGGTGAAGAACTAAATATAAAAATTAGTGTTAAATATTAAACTATTAATATTCAGAATAAATACATAAATTTTTTATTTTTAAATTTGATCACCTTCTAGTCGAAGAAATAACGTTCATTCTCGCATTATTATCTTCTTTTAAATGACGCTGACGTAGCAGTGTTTTAGCGTCTACCAAATCATTCAAACTATCATAAGTTTCATTTCTACAGAAATCTTCTACATCACTGACGTCATCTGATAAATATTCTTTTCCATTATCATATAATTCCTCCCGGGGCTTTTTAGATAGAGTATATGAGCATGAAAGCTCTTCTCTTGAAGATAAACTGCTTCGACTCCATAAAGATGTAGATTGAACTAACAATCTCAATTTTTCTAAAAAAATATATTATTCATTTGTTTAAATTTGGAGTGAACATATTTTTCGTAAATAATTTGTTCACATTGCACACATACGCACACACACATATATATATATATATTACCTATTATAGAGTTTAATTGACGTAAAGTCATGGTATAAGAGTCACTTAGTGCAGTTTTAATTTTAGCATATAAACTTTGTTTCGGTAAAGAATGGTAAGTTGGTGGAGACTTTCTTGAGTTTGTACTGCCATTGGAAATTCCATTTTGAGGTGTTAATCTTTGCGACATTTCGACTTCGGTTTTTGTTCTCGGTCCAAAAAGATATTGTATACCAATCATTAGAAAATGCACTAAATATATAAAAGCAAACATATAATAATATATTAAATATTATGAAAATACTGAATTTAATCTCCAATACTCACTACCAGTAATTATAAATATTAATGCTGTTATAGATGGAAAATCGAGGCAACCGTCTATTCCATGTTTTAAATAGGATGCAAGATTTAATGGTATAAGTCCTAATATTGTAACTCTAGTTAAAAATGGTGCTTGTAGAAAAGCAGCAACTATCATAGCTGCTAATAAATATAAAACATGTAAAGTGATCCGATAAACTTTTTGTAACTGTTCTCCTAAAAATGAAATAAGTGTTTAAAAAAAATACATAAATTTATTATAATTTAAAAATATGATATATATGATGAACCTGTATCCCCAATATAATCAGCAATCCAACCAAGTTTTTCGGTAATTTCAACACGCATAGTGGTCGTAGCATCAAAAATATATTGAAGCGTTTCGTTAATTTGAACTAGTTTTTGGAGTGTTTCTTCATAATGTTCAATAGCTTCCTCGTGCTGCTCAAGAATTCGATTAGTACTAGTTTCTATTTTATCCCAAATCAAATGTGCTTGTTCTTGTATTTTCATTAAATCATTTAATATTTCATTATGATTTTCACCACGTTCTTGAGCTTGTTCTAAAAGTTCTTGATTCGCTTTTTCTATAAAATAAATAATTATTAGTTCCTATAGTACTTGATAGAATAAAGCTATATATTACCTAATTTCTTTTTTATCTCTTCAGTCATAGCTACAAGCTGTGCATGGCCAGTTCGAATTAATGCTTTTTCATTATTGAGTTCTCTTAAATTTGTAGTTACTAAATTATGAGCTGAAATTTGAGCATCTGCTAAATACTTTTGTTGCTGTATTAATGCTTGATTCCCTTCAGATAAAGAAAGTAATGCTTCAACAGTTTGCGCTTCTAAACGTTCCTGTCCTTCCTACAATTAGATTTTATAATTTATCTATAAATCATATCACAATATTTAGTAGTTTTATTTTTACATTGCAATGTTACCTTTAACGTATCAAGAGTTTTTATTTGAAAGTGTGCACTTTGCATTAATTTATTAACTGTTAATTCTGTTAAGGCTCGAAATTGAGTACTCCTGGCTGCATAACAAACAGCTCTCGCTCTGTTGCTCATTAAATGATAAGCATTCCACATATCTGCATCCATATCAGTTGTACATTGTTTAAGAGACTAAAAAATATTGTATTAAAGTTTATACTTACATATAATATAAAATTTTTCAATTTTTAACGGTGTAATTGAAAATTAAAAAAAAGAAAACTGTTTATTTGATATATAATTATGAAGATAAAGAGTAAGAGGAACTAATATAACACATTTCAGTGAATTAATATAGTGAATTGGAAAAATTATCACGTTTCTTTCTCTGTTAGTATTTCACGTTTAGCAAAGCAAAGTTCTACTGCACACTGAACACAGAATAACTGCATGTAATAGTCTGTAATGATTTGAGCAAAGGAGGGGATATGCAAGTCTGAACATGTTTGAAGGTACCCTCTCTAACATCAATTCTACTGAACAGGTGTTGAAAATTTTATATGTCAGAAAGAACAAAATTATACAATATTTACCATTTCTTCAGAACATGGAAATATTTTTCTACCTTCTACAGCAGACTGACAGTTTAATAAATTAACACTTAATTTTGCTAGTTCTTCTTCTGTCATGTCACTGCAAGAAGTTTTAATTTTCATAACAACTTTATGTAGGCATGTTTCCAAAGGCGAAGAAACCTGTATGTCTGTAAATTTTGCTGCTTCTTGTAAAAACTTTTCATCTTCTGTCATAGTTTCATATGGAATAGAAATTAATGGGACTCCATCAGCAACTAATACAGTGGTATCATCTGTTGATTTTCCCCATATCCAATTAAATACAGTAGCACCATTGCATTGAGAAAGGATAGTTAACAATAATAGGAGATACACTGAAGTCATTTTTACACTTAACTTTTCAAATAGACTGAAATTAAAACATTTAAGCACATTAATAGTTTTCAGTAAGTCAACTGCTTAAAATTGTATTATTTATTTATATCACTAATTTTTATTTGAATAAATTCATATAATATTCACAAATATACTGAATATAAGGAAATGGTAAAATACTTTAATGCCTGTTTATAACATATGTTCTTAGTTTTGTCTTAAGAGAGTAGTTTGCATTAAAAATAGATGTTACAAAATTAATTTTTTACCTCATGATATTAGAATAACCAAGAATTTTCACTATTTGCTGTCTATTACAGACATTTTCTTCATTATATTAATATTTTGAGTTGTATTTAATTGCTATTACTTAAATAATAAAATTATAGACTATTAATAACTTTAATAGTACTTTTATAAATTCTTAAATTTAAATATGATGACAAGTGTGTATTCTTAACGTTTTGCTTTATGCAACGGTATGCACACGTGATTGATGGGTTAGTGGCGGAAAAATTTAACTTTGCTAATAAATAAATTAACTTTAAATAAATTTAATTAATGAATGATGTTTGATATTAAATTAGTCGTAGTAAACCTTGTAAGTCCAATGTTGTTAAAGGTATTAAATAATTCAAGAAATTATAATTTCTAAAGTGTAGCAGAACATTCCAAGCGCTCATTTAAACTCACCAATCAAAAGCCGACATTTCAAAATGTGAGACCGTTACCTCTTAAAGTGATGAATCTACAAATTTATAATTCATCAAGCAATCTTTTGCCTCTCAATCTAAAACATACTTCATAAAAATATTTCTACATAATGCAATATAAAATATTTATTTTGACAGTACTTTATTTACATAAATCTTACAAAAATATCAATAGTTCATAATTAGTTCAGTCTAAGAATTAAAGTTAGAAGATAACAAACATATCTCCTTTTATTATCGTCTTAACAAATTAATTAAGATAAATCGTTATAAGATTTATTATTGAAGTATATTTGAGTAAAGAACATTTGATTTACTAAACTTACCCTTACTGAATATATTTTATTTTTTTTCAGGTACAACTTCACTAATACCATACATACCAGCTAATAAACGTCCATGGGAAGTAGGAATAGAATCTTTTGGCGGTAAATAAGGACCTTTATCACCCATATATACGTACCTAAATTAATATTTTAGAAAAATATGAGATATCATAATTAAAAAATGCTATGTATTCTTTTAAAAACGTACGGTAATCGAAGAATCCAATATGCGCTTTGTGATAATTTTATCGGTTCTTCACAGCCAGTAACAAAAATTGGGCAAGGCGGAGGGCCTGGTTGAACGCGAGGATTCAATGTTACGTGAACCGGCGCTTTCGGTGTTACAACATGAATTCTCATTAATTGAGCGATTAAAGGTTTAGTTTGTCTAAAATGTAAAAGTTTAATCATAAAGGATTATGAATTTTGATAATTATTCTTTAGCTAAGTAGATAAATAGAAACCTGCAGGGACATGCAAAATACAAAGGCATGTCAGCTGTACTAGAAGTTACTTTGTTTCCACTGTCTTTGACAATTCCGTTTCCGGTTGCTTTGAGAACTTTATCAGGTGCAGATGCCATAAACCTATGTCCTCTAGGACACTCATATTCGACACCTACGAATATTTTCACTACGAATTCTTTCCCACCTTTTGACTTTCTTGCACGAACGACATTTGGATTTTGGAAATTTTTGCCCCTGGAGCAAAAAGCATGTGTACTCGGGTCATTAATTGTAGGCCAAAGGGCGCCACGTTCTTTTTGATGCTCTAATCTAAAAAAGTATTCAATAAATAATTTTATGGCTATCTATTATATATCAACAGATATATAATCGAGTTTACCTAACGGTTACATCCCATGGTAGAAGAAATGCAGACGTAGGTAATACGCCTGCTTGATGTTGCAAGCCTAAATTATGCGAGTACAAGCTGCTTGGTCCAAGGCATATTAAAGACCAGCTAGAAAACTGAGGTAATAATCCAATTGGCGATTCGGTATGTAACATACCTGGCAAATATTCTGTCGTAGATGGCTGTCTAATTAATGATTTTTCTACGATATTTATTAATTATTAGAAAGATATTCGCAGAATAATACATGCTAACGATTTCTATAATTTTTATGAGATAAAAACCTTTAGAATTTTCTATGTCATTTTCCGATACTTGTATAACTATTTTTTGAGCATCACTTGGCGTTAGACTAGTTTTATTACTTAATCTTGGAATTTCTTCTTCGTTTGGATCACTATTAGGAGTTTGTCCACCACTTCCATATGCAGTGATATCGTCTGTTGTACGAAAGAAATTGATAAATATGTATCATTTTTATTTCGTGTAATAAATATTAGAATTTTACCATTCAATGTATTAACTCCAAGACTACATGCTTGGGTATGTCCTTGAGGAGCTGATAAATCTCGACTAAATGAATCTTTGCGTTTTGTAGACGAAAATAATTGTGCTGCTCTAAAATTATGCGTACTTGGTTGAAATACAGGAAATTGTATACTTTCTAATTGGTTACAACCACATTGTTTTGCCAATATCTGAAAATAGTCATAATTTGCTTGTCTTAAACTAAAAGGATCTTCACGAGGTCCTTGACAGCGACCGCAATTGCATGCGCAGATATAACGAACTCCGCTGCAATGTTCTATTGATGGTAAATCACTGAGGACAAAATAATGTTCTGTTTTATATATATATATGATATGTATATACACATATATATTAAATTATAACTCCTTTGAAAAGCTTACATATCATCCTCCCTATTTTCGGTTTGCTCTCCTCCTCCAGCTCCTTCACTACCCCCTTTGTGTATAGGATTAGTGCAAGGATTTCCAGTTAAGGATAAAACTTCACACATTTGTCTCCCAGCTCTCCAATGATTATCACATTGTTCTTGTAATTTTTCACTAAATTCTTCGAACAAAGGTCCTCGAGCATGCATCTCAAAAATAGCCATTGCATGGGCTAATTTTGATTCATGATATGCTCTAGAAGGAATAAAATATATTGTTTTAAATTTATACCATTTTTTAACATGACCCGTATACGTGTAATATTAATGTACCTCGTATAATGTTGCGGAAGATTTTCTTGATAGGCCAATAATGCTCTTGGTAATACTTTACTACATCTGCTTTTACTGAATTTAACATCTGTGTCTAATGTGTTATGCAGAGTCAATAATTCTTTATCAACATTATGCATAAAATAATCATACACTTTATTGAGTGTTTCAAAATATAATGAAAGAGTTGGCACCTATTAAAAGAGTAATAAAATTTAGTCTTATTCTTATAAATATATTAATTTTTCTATCTTTCAAATTTTATTAAGTTTTTCATTTAATTACTTCAAAATATGCAGGTGTTGTATGTCTACCAACATTATCATCAAACCCTCTGGCAAAAGCAAGATTAATATGTTGTTGTAAAAATGATTTGAATGATCTGATATCTAAAGAACAAAAAGGAGTGTTTAAAACATTATAAAATATTTAATATAAAACAATATTTGACTTTTACCATTATCATTATCATCAATACGAAGACATGAATCCAAGCTAGCAAGGCTTCTAGATGTGGATCCCCCAGAGCTTGATTTACAACTTAAAATTAACTGTTTGCTCATATATTCAAACATATCATTAGACTCGGTGTTTCCAGTATTGACATAAACAAATTCTTGATTTGCTGGTATAGCAAATAAAGAATTACAACTGAAAATGAGTTGAAAAGACAAAATACAATACTTTTATACATACAATCACAAGTTTGTATTCAATTAAAGATTTTAAACATGCCAATATTAACCTTATATTAGTAACAATGCGATTTTTTCTTAGCACTTGATAAATTTTATCTTCTAGAAAGTGCTCTAGCTTTTTAATGTTTGTTTCACCATCCGAATCTAAGAATACTGTTGGAGAAGTTTGAAAGTAAAATAATACTCTTGGTGAACATAAACGACTGTTTGAAATCCAATCTTTTGGCAAACCTTGAATAGAATTTAATATGTCTGATATTTGTCCAGAAATTTTTGGTCTAGTTTGAACAAATAAATTATATTTAGAAATTTCTAATAGTATTGAATTCTTAATTCATTTCAGCAGTAGAAGAAATAAATTAATTTTACTACTACCTGACTATATCCATAGCACGAAATAAATGAATGTAGTTATAATCGAAAACATGAGTCGGATGAGTAAGTATTATTATATGTGACATATGAAAAAGGACTAGAAGTGCTCTTGCATATTTATCTTTCATGTGTGCCCATATGTTAAGAAAATCTTTACATTCCTGTTCTGTAGTGAAATTATCATAAGCATCTATAAGTGAATAAGTATCTAAAAATCCTTTTAAATGTAAGAACACAGTTTTTTCTCTAGGATTATAATATCCTTCAATTTCACACTGTAACAATTTAAATTAAATAAATATAATATATTAAAGTCTATCTCAAACAATTGAAATAATGAATTTACCATAGAGTCATTGTCAATAGTTGGTTCATCTAAGAGATCTACTTGGAGAATAGAACTTAGCATATCTGTCTTGCATCCTTTTGCACGAAATTCAGATTTTCCAATAACTGATACAACTACTACTTTTTCATCACAATCTACCGAACTGTAACATTATTTGTTATAAACATATCGTTTGGGAATAATCATTCAATTGATAATATGATTATTAAATTGAAATTTTACTTACTACCCTAAGTTATGTGGAAGTTTAAATTTTTTTGGACGCATTTTTATAATTTCTCTTTTCTATATAGAATATATGAATTAAAACGATTTAATTTTTTAATCTGTTGCAAACAAGAATCAATAAAGACCAACAAAATCTACTTCTTTCACTTTTCTAAATAGGTAATTTACATTGGTATTTATAGTTTGAAAGAGATCATAACAAAAAAATCACATTTAAAAAGTAAAGAGGTTATGCTGTACGTCAGTGTAACATGGATAGATATACAAGTATCTTTACCATGGTCTGATACGAGTGCTAGCAGAGAATCTGGTGGTAATGAGACATCTGATGGCTGATGTCAGTCTCCACAAACAAAATAATTATGGCAACTTCTGTTGGGCAAAAACCTTTGCTAAATATGTGGAAAAGTTTATTTAAAAAATCTATTCCACGTATTCTTATTGCTAATAAAAGCACTACTGCTGCAGGAAAAACGAAAACAAATTCAGAAAATGATACAAAATTAGGTATTCCTGTTCCTGAACCAGGAAAAATTCAAGTAGCATTATTAAATAAATTTTCTTCGCCTCTTGTGATTGAAAATATTGAGCCACCAAAAATTTTGCAACCTAATGAAGTAAATATTAATTTTTCATTTGATTTTAATTTTCTTTTATTGTGTTCATTTATTTTACATTTATATGTACTTTAAAATAGGTATTAATTGATGTGCATTATTGCGCTGTAAATCAATCAGATGTATTATTAAGTAAAAACGCATATATATTACAACCAAATTTACCACTAATTTTGGGTCATGAAGTTGTTGGTAAGATAAATCAATTAGGAATTGAAGCAGAAAAAAATGGTTATAAAATAGGAGATAAAATTGTTGCCCTAAACAAAGATAAATATGGGGGCTTAGCCGAACAATGTATAGTTGAAATAGAGGTAATTATTTAATTATTAATAGTTTGTTAATTACTAAAATTTAAAATGAACTGAATCATGTTTCAATATCTTTGTAGGATGTATGGAAAGTACCATCATCAATAAAGTCAGTTGATGCTGCGTGTCTTCTAGACAATTATATTACTGCTCTTATGGCATTGGAAAGAAAAGTATCCTTAGAAGAAGATGAAATGATAATAATCAATGCAGGTTTAAGCAATTTAGGCTTAGCAGCTATTGATATTGCTGCTAATGTTTTTAGGGCTAAGGTGCTGAAACATCTTTTTTTAGTCACTTATGCCTGAATAATTTTGTAAGTTATTTATTATTTAGGTGATAGCTGTTTGCGCAACAGAAACTGGGGCTAGTTGTGCTAGAGATAAAGGAGCATTTGAAGCACTGAAGTATAAAGATAAAAAATTTCTAAAGAGTATCCAAGAAATTACTCGTGATAGAGAGATCAGTGCTATATTTGAAGGTGAAACTGGTGAATATTTCAAGAAAATTCTAAAATGGTAGGTAATTATAAATGCATAAAGATGGATACAGAATTATAATCAGATAAGAAATAATTTTAGCTTTACTGATATTTATAATAATGGGGATACATTATTAAAAAATATGCTACGCGATGACAATTTTGCTGTGGTTGTGCAACATTTATCGCGTGAAGGTATAAATAATAACGTTTTAAATATCCATAAAATTGGGTAATTGAATAATTTATAGTGTTTCTCATGAAGGCAGAATAGTAGTAGCTGGTGCCACATCAACAATTAATGATGCTCAGTCAGATGTGCAAAATGGATCTTTCAGTATTACTGGATTTAATCTTCTAGATTATAAAAAGAGAAAACTTGAAGTATATCGGTAAGTTGTGACAAAGTTTCTTTTTTTTAAATAAAATAACAATATATTTCTTCGAAATTTATAAGTCTTTCTATTAACACTATTTTCCTCTTATTTCATTACTACAGTGAAGCTGGTGATGATGTTTTACAATTTCTTGATGAAGGTCTTGTATCACCGAGTTATTCATTAAAAACGGGCTTGTACAATATTAACAAGGCTCTAAATCATTTTGATAATGTGAAAACTTTTGGAAAAGTAAGAGAATTAAACTTTTTTATATTGATATATTTTATATAATAATAGTTATTTGTTCTCTCTCAATGAAATATTACATTTTTAGGCTGTGATCGACATTAGGGATAAAGAAGCTCCAATTGAATTAAAAAATTAATTTGTTCCATTTATACGAATCTCCCTCAAGGCCCTCTCAAAAGACTTTAAATAGGAATATATTAATATTAAAATTACAATCGTAAATTACTAAAAAAGCAGTATGATTTGTAAATAATAAAATTAATTAATAAAATGAACTTAAGATTTCATTTCTCTGAATAGTTTAAAGTTGATATATGTCCTCTATACTACAAGAATCTTGAAAATTATTATTGCACGTTATTTTTTCCCCAAGTAGCAGATTTAGATTAAAGCTTGCCGCGGATCATTATCGATTTCTTAATGGCCTTTTATTGAAACTGGAGCATTTTGTTGCGAATTGCCAATAAACGATCAGGCTGAAAGTAAAAGTTTGCTTAGAGCAAGCTCTGCTGTATCCTAATATTCTAACCAGTACACTATCGTCGAAACAATTATGACACTGTGATAATTGTTTCAATTAAAATTCTTTAATTAGAATCGCAAACTCTGAGATGCTTAGAATTTCAATTGAAGCTGATTCATGTTCAATCTTTCGATTTGAACGATCTTATCAAGTGAGATTTACATCAATGATAACGGAGAAACGATTAGTTAGTTGCAGAGCTAAGAAGCAAAGTATCCGAGCAGAAACACAGTACTCATAGAAAAGCAAGCGTCCTTGCCTATCATCGTGCTCTCCACAGGGGGTAGGTAGCAAGAGTAGGTGCGGACACGACCATCAAAACTTGCGATTACCCGAGAACCGTGACTCACGAATGACCAGAAAGCGTGGGTGCTCTAGATTGCATCGTTACTCGTGACCCAAGTCCATTATCCTGCGGGCTAAATCGTTTGAAAATCATTTTGTTCCTTATCTCTGCATCCTGTCTTACGCTGGCCAGCCGAAGTCGTCTCCGATTTACCGCAAAAATAAAGAAACAAAAAAAAAAAAAAAAACAAGGGAACCACATTTTTTCATATCACCGAAAGTGATCATCCCGCGTATCACAGAGATCTATAGATCGAGCGTAGAGAAATCCTCAAATTTCGTGCGCGCACACACAGACACACACACACACACACACACAAATGCCCCTATCACTTTTCGCATAAGTAATTTTGAGAAACCGCTGACGTTATCGGATCAAAGTTATTAATGGTTGCTCTCGCGTTGTTTATTCTTAGGACACAAGTGCCTTCTTGCACAAGAGGCTTCGGTGTCATGAGAAAATCGTTGCGTTCAGAATTTAGCAGCGCGTAATCCGTTATCATCCCCCGCATCGATCATCCATCAGCGTTTCTACGTCTATATTATTGGAAACGGTGATTATTTTCTCGCAGGGGGACTCGCCCGTGATATCATGGGAATATCGTTAGCGGATCGTGTTACTATCCGACAGTACGCGTAATTCGTTATCGGTCCTAAGATCGATTGGCTCTATCGGTACTATCAGATCGATCTGCGGACAATGCGCGCATGTAAAAAAGTTTGTTCCGCGAGCGTTAATGTCTTAACGCATTCCAGCTGCCGTTTCACGCTTTATAGTGGCGCGCCGAAGGCCAATTAGAGCGGTTTTTATCGGCAATCGTAAAGTCATTTGGGTTCAAGGTAGCCCTCTGTGCCCCCTCTCCCTCCCCCTCCCCTCTACCCCGTCACCGCCACTGCCGGCGGGTCTTGCGTGGGTGTGGTAAACGGGTTGATTTCAAAATTCAATTGTCCGCTCGATAGGATATCGCGCTACGAACTCTTATGTAAATTTGCTTTCTCTCGTACTTCTTTCACCTCCTGCGAATTTCGCGTAAAATTAACGCTCGCTCCTATCACCGGGTTTTACATGGTGCTCCGAGATCCGTGGAGCACACAGGCATTTCGCGAGCTTTTTCCGTGTTCTTCTTGCAGAGGTTCCGGGGGGGAGGGGCAACGGGCCATATTGTCAGGGTTTTCCCCGATCGCTCTCCCTCCCGCGATAAAATTATGTGTATCGCAACGAAATAATTAATGGCGGCGGGTGTACGGCTAGCTGCTTGCCAATTATAATAGATGAGGAGGAGGTGGAGGAGGAGGAAAATAACGGCGAGTGAGTGGCGTTTGCCAGCTGGTGCCACAGGTACCGCGCGCGCGCGCGCGCAGGTACTATAGGCACCATAAGGTAGTTGGGAAAAAGAGATGGTGTAAAACTATGTCTATCAAGTAATGTCTTACGTAAGGCTTTGGCTACAAAAATTCAAGTTCCGCGACGAACTTTCGCGGCGGACAACTCGAATGGTTTTACGGCCCCAATGTCGCGCGGGACCGGTGCAAGGGGCAGGGGGTATTCCTGCCGAGGATGGCTAAAAGATGCAGGCGAAAGTGCAGGGAAGTGAGTTTGTTCGCGCTGAAAGAAATTCTTGGGGAAAAATCGCGAGGAAAAACTCTACGGGGGAAGCGTTTCTATCGTGGATCGATCGAATGTCGAGGAATCGGTCGAAGATGGCGCGCGGGTGGAGAGGGGAGCCGCGCTCCGTACCGCGAGGAGAAAGAAAACGCAGATGTATCGTCCAGCAAAAATTGCGGAAATTGCCGATATTTGCTCACTCGGGAAGAAAGTCATTGTTAAACGGTGCGCGCGCACCTTTCGATTTTTCTCACTGGTTATTCATCGCTGCTGAAAGACGAAAGACCTCCGCGCGCGAGAGGTCGAGGACTCTTTCGCGCAAAAAGAGCGAGCTCCCGGATCTCGATGGTTGAAAAATTGAAAAATCATTCTGGCATTTTAAAGTATCTATAGCACAACGCTCGAAACGGCCATGATCGTTACTTTCAAGTGTGGCAAGTAAGCCATTAAGGCCCCCTGATTACGGGGTACGCATTCTCCGGACGAAACGTTAATTGAATCGAAATCGAGATACCCTGCTGCTGGACTTGATGGAATTAATGGGGACCCGCCGCGTCGGATCGGAAGTCTGGCAAACACATTCCACGATGGTTTTTCTTCGGGCGAGTGCCATTATCCTTGCGATCGGTTTTAGCGACCGATACGCGGGGCGCGTTTGCGTTTCTTCGAGAACGGAGAGCGCGTATCCTTGACGACGTCGACTCGATGTGGAATCCAGTGTTGTCTTTGGCGGAGTCTCGAGGATAATGCGAATCCTGGATTCACGGTCGCGGCGCAGTCCTGTCCGGCTCTCGAGGCCTTCGAAAGTGGATCGTCGGGAAATTTCGAAATCCAGTCGAAAATTCCCTGACGTAATGCTCCCGCCGCTTGACACAGGATATGGCCGTTAAGATCGAGCGAAAATACCTGCTACTTGCCACGTCCAGTGGCAACGGGCCCCCGGAATCCTTGCAACACCAGGGTGACGTCGACGACTGCGACGATGACGATGATGCCGATGACGAGAATGATTCCTAATAGCGAAGATAGGTCGTTCTGCTCGAAGCCTCAATTCGGAGGGTGAACCCGATAGGAACGATACTCCCGTGGAATCTGTCGATGTGGATCACAAGCGGCAACCGGAAGTAGTCCCGGAAGAGCGTGGATGATCGATCGGACCATGGAAATTGATAGTTCCAGTCGCAAGCTGGTTTCAGCGCGGGCGAACATTACAAATCAAAGTTGGGGCAGTGCGATATCCGAGAGATTGATCGAGCGACGCAGGATATTGCGAAACCGGAAGTCAAAAGAGGGCAAACTCGGCAGATCGAGTGGGAGTCGGCGGAGGATCGCGTCTAGCGGGGCACTCGCGTGTCTTTCTCGTTGAACGCGATAAAATATGGCCACGTAGTACCTGCACAATCGCCAGCGACGATTCGACAGGATTGATCGGTACGATTAGAAAACGGTCGGATTCGGGAAAAACAAACGGTTTTCGAGCGTTCCACGGGACTCTTACGTGACGCGGAACGCCACGCCACGTCGTCCCACATATTTATTATGCGATCTTCCGTTATGCGACGTATCACGAATCGAGTAAGCTACCACCGGTCATTTTCTGAAACGTCGCTTCCTTCCTGCGTCGAGCGTCGAGCAACGACAACGACAACGACAACGACAACGACAGCGACAGCAACGCTCTAATCCTACAACAGCCCTGCTGCTCCTTTCCGTTCTGGACCCAATATCTCCCGGGATATATTTCACTTAATTTTACGACCAACTTTTCTTCGACCTAACGAGTGGACATCGATAAATACTCACGGTCGACGAGGCTGGCTAATAAAGTTACGATAGACTGCGCTAAAGCCACGTGGGGCCACGAGTGTTACGAACGTTGCAAGTCCCGGAGACATTGTAGTGTCGCTCATTTCTAATATATTACGCGCACTACGCCCCGTAGCACGTAAGCTCCTCTGGCTCGTATGCGTGTGGGGAACTCTCGTTTGCGGTCCCGGAATCGACGAGGAATCGTCAGTGATACCAGTGGGGGTCCTCGACGTGGAAACCTTCGAATTTACCGACTTACCTCCCGAGGGAACTGCTGATTTACGCGACGCGAGGATATTCCCGCGCTTTACCGAGTCGTAATTTTCTCGGATTACATTGGCAAATTGGAGGGATAACGTTTTTAGCATAAATATAGAACATGGCCAGGAGGGAGAAGCTGGACCGTGATGCGTCACGAGAGGACACAATATTGCACAACGATTGCAAAGTGAGAGTAATACGGCTGGTGGATCGTCTTTGATGATGTTAAGAATGAGGTACGCACGGAGAGAGAAAGAGAGAGAGAGAGAAAAGAAGGGGGAGAGAGAGAGAGAGAGATAGAGGTAGGAACAGAGAAAGAGAGATTAAAATAGTTCACTGCTGGGGCTCTAGAAAGTTACGAGTGCGCAAGACGTGCAACAACAATCTTCCTCTTAACTATCCCCATCCTTGAAATTTATGAAAATCATACAAGTTCTCTCGGCGATTTTGAACAGCTGTATAGTTTCCTTTCCTTCGCTCACGTGTCACACGTATTATCCTCTCATAATTTTTGTATATAATATTTCGTAACTTGGCGCGATATTGTGAAAAAATTATGCAACGATAGAAAACAGAGCATTAAACAAACAAAAAATGAAGAGGAGGAGGAGGTGGAGGAGAGGAGAGGAGGAGGAGGTGAAGGAGAGGAGAGGAGAGACAAAGTTGCGCAAGATGATTTTTGAAAGAAATGAAATATCGTCCTTCGGAGGTTTGCCTCGTTTTCCAGGACTGTAGTCCTTCTTGTCACGTCACGATTCATTAGTTCCCTCCACTCGTTAAGGAGACGTAACGTGATATTCATGACTTTAAATCCGATTGTGTCCGGACAATCATTATGACAGCTTCATCGTGCTCCTAATGAATTTTGCGCGCGGAATTAAATTAGTTTCTCTATTCGCGGGCTTGTGCTAACAAACCGCGCGGCTGGACACGCCTGGCCTTTTCTCAACGAAAAACCCAAATTGCTTTCATCACGAAAGTCGCTCTCACCCGGGGCACCTCCACTTTTGTATAATTAGTCGATTACGCATCTTTTCGGGACAGAAGTACGCTCGATGAGAAAACCTTGATGTCGCCCAGTTTCTCTCGTGGAACGATCTCCATCATCCACGGTCGATCCAGCCACGAGGCGAACCGCGTCAAAAATCCAGCTGGCAAATTTTCATGGATTTTCATGGGGACACGGCGGCGAGACGCGGCAGTTTCGCTTGCGCGTGCAGCGAGAGTTACGTGGCTAATTTTCAAATGAACGTTAACGAGAGAATGGGGTATTGAGAAGTGGTAGCGCGCGGGGGCTGCTGGTACGAGCAAGAGGAAAACAAGAGCAGGAGCAGGAACCCCGGAGGACAAATGATAATCTGTCGCGCCACGGTTCGACAGGTCAGAGCGGCTGCGGCTGTGGCTGCGGCTACACAGCTTGGAAAAGAGTTGCACACTAATAACTGGAGCAAAGCAGTTGTGTAAGTCAGTGGGTGGCCGCCTTTCTCCGGCTGCTGCCGGCTTTAATACGACTGTCATAATAGCAGGAGTCCAATTCCGCGTCAGCTCTCGAGAGATCATCGAGGAAAAATGTCCCCGATAGCGTCCGGACGTACGGAGGTCGCTTTGAAAGTTCGAGACAACATCGAAAACCGAGGGAGTTTCGCGTTACGATCGAAATGACAGAATGGCCAAAAGTGGCAAAGTTACGCTGCTCGATAGCAGCCACCACCCACCCACCTCTATCACCCCCTCGTCGAGTTTCCTCCCCCGCGATCTTTCGAAGAAACCGTATCACCGGGATACGCGCGGTATCCGCTGATAATAAAATTTGCTCGCGCAAGCATATAAATCAGATCCGAGATGGAAGGTCGAATGCTTATGGCCGAGCGGCTCGCGGAGAGTGCGTTAAATTTATCGAGATCATTACGAGATATTTTATTGTACGTATATTCCACGGAGCAACCTTTCTTTCTCGAGAGCAAGTGCTCGCTGGAAATTAATCGTTGAAGCACCGGTGGTACGCGCCCCTTGCCTTGACCAGCGTCCAATAAATTTCATCCATTCCACCGGTTCCTCATCTCCCACTGGGAGAGCTTATTCCCCACCGCGCATGGTTACCGATATCGAGCAGAACAGCTTGCCAATGTTTATTCATTCTCACAAATGTCTTCCACAGGCGCAAGCATCCTCGGGTTTTATTCAGATTTCGTTTCGAGGGCAAGAACGATGGGCTCTTTAATCGATTAATTAGACAGGCCGATAAATCGTGGAAGGGAGGGAGGGAAGCATAGATCAACCCCAACCCCTTCGACCGCGACCAGATCGGCGCCAAGTCGTGTGGATAAATAAATGTATGCTTAATGAATTTAATTGCCTACTCTCTTTCTGTACACGCAACGTTACATTAGTTCGAGTGGAATTGACGGAAAGTTGTTGGCCGTTCCAGGAACGAATTGAATTCGAGCGGCCAAAGAGAATTGTCGCGAAGGCCATCCAGCTTACTTTTCCCTCCGAGTTTTCTCGGTTGATTCCAATACCGCGCAGATACCTTCTCTTTTCTCCTATCCTTCGTTCCTTGGCTTCTCCCGTCGTCGATGTTTCTCGCCAATTCTTCCTCCATCTCATCCTCCCTCCTCCACGTACCTCTCTCACATTCTCTCTCTCTCCTCTATCTCTCTCGATACGACTGTATCATTGCACTCTCAATTTCCTTATCATTATCCTTCATCATTATATTAATATTATTATCACTTTTTTCCCCTCAATTTTTCCCTTCCTCGAGTCATTTCGCCCCCTGGTCCCGCGATTTTACGTCCGTCACACGTAGGAAGAAAAGCGATAATTTCATCGATCCCGCGATGCCTGTTCATCTCACGATCGGTTAGTTCGATATACTCGGCTGCTCGGAGACCGGTCGATCTCTACACAATCGCGATAGTCGCCTGACCGCTTCGATAAATCGGTAATAGTTGACCTTCGCGTGCCGACACCCATTTTTATAACAGGACATTAGTAGCCTGTTCTCGAACGCCTATTAAATTCCCTCTCCGTCATTGTCTCTAAATGGTCCCCCGGTTCCCCAAAATGAAAAATTCATTTTCCAGTCGATAATGTCGATTCCTTTCACCGATTTACCTCGTTGTACCTACTTAGCTCCCGAAGTTCGCGATCGCCCGTAATCCATGCTATTTGCAATTACGCAGCCAGGTATTTAAAGAGAATAATCGTGTCGAAATGACCAATAACTCGTTCAGCGCTCAAACACTCGGAAGATCGATCACCAGGTAGCCACTTCCAGCTCGACGATTGCTGTGATCACGATATCCAGCCGATTATTTCAGCGAGGGCTCCTTTCCGCGGAGAATAGCTTCTAGGTTCGTGCACTCCATTTCCAGGTTGGAATGATGCAAATAACCCCGCCTTTTCATGCCTACCGTCGTTACGCCCCCCCCATTATCCTCCGACCAGAAATCGGCGGACCAGCCAAATCGGCTGGACCCAAATAACTCGCGTTTAGCCCATTAATCGCATTATTGGACTCTCGTTAAACATTTTGTAAGCCATGGATTTCCAAATATCGACTCGATTGCCGAGAGGCTTGCTCGATTTATTAATCGGTGAAAAAAGAAACGTCAAGTTCATTAGCCAGACACGCCCACGCAACGTTTATCCAACGATAAACTGGCTGACGCCACGTTCAATCGATTTCGTTACTTCGTTGCCATCCGATATTTGATTGACGATTCTATCGATCGGTTTCAATAACTCTCGTCTTCGACTAAAACTTTTAAAACAGAGTTACGTAATCCGATTAATTGTTCCACCGATTGCGGTTGCCTCACCTTCCCTAAAGATTTTTCCGTTTCAACGAGTTTCCACTTTACCGGAAGTCGTCTGTGGTCCTTGGGTCTCGGATGGATCGGAGAACGAGGGCTTCCTCTTCTATACTTCCACTTAGATGCATTGCCAACGATTATTATGAACACAGGGAGAAGCAGGGGGGAGAGTGAGTGCAATTTTGGTAACACCTATCAATCGTGCCGGTAATGTCAGACATTTCGCGAGGCCTCGCGTTGAACTTTGCCTCCGCATCCGTGAAACTGTAGAGAACTCATTTTCCGCGATTTTTCCCACGAGCCTAATTACACATATCGCATAATGGCATCGCGAGTAACAGCCTGACCTCCGAATAATAATGATTTTCGGGGATGAAATTCTTGAAAACTTGGAAACTCGATAGTAACGAGGAAATGTGCAAAGACCCAAGGAAAAGGGTTATCGGGGAATATGATAGTAGCGAGAGAACCTGAAATTAGGTACGTTTGGCAAAGTTAGATGGAAAGAGAGTAAACGTCGTAGGTGAGTGTAAGGGGGAGGGAGAGTAAAAGAGAAAGAGAGAGAGAGAGAGACCAATAGAGCGAGAGTGAAAGAGGGGATTTCGAGCTGCCAGGAGGGATAAGAAACCCATGCACGTACTCGGTTACCAGTTGAGAACGACGACTTCAGTCTTTCAATCGCATCCACGGAGCGAGGTTGACATAACCCGAGACTCTCGATCGCTCATAGATCATCCCGCGTGTTTGACAAGTGATTCGAATGATTTAGTGTTCCTGGCGAAGCTCCTCTTCTTCGTTGCCGAAATTCCGATGGACTAATAGGAGAACCCTTCCTTCGATAATCGCGAAACTCGAAAATCAAGAAATTTACGTTATGCCTCAACTGGCAATCGCCTTCTAACCAGCTAGTTGACAAAACACCTTATTCGAGGACAAGGACGTGGCTCGTTGAAAAATTTAAGGAACTCTCCGGCCAGAGATTAGACTTTCGGGTAATTAATCTTCGGAGGAGATTCCTTCGATTGAGATTTAAAAATAGAACCGTGGGGATAAATAGGAAGGAAGTCTTACATCTCTCGAGTTAAATTGATATTCGCCGGGGACTTCCATAATTCATGAGAATTCAGGGGAAGCGAGGAGGATAGCTTAATATTTACTGGGAGTAGCCGGACGTTTAATTTCGGATCGGTCGCTACAGGGATGGTACGTGTAATATGTAAGGAAAAACCAGTGAATAATCGGCAAGGATGAAAGGTGTCCGCGAAAGAACAGAATGAACCGTGGAAAGTGTCAAGGAATACTAGGCGTTAACATGCGTGAACTGTCGTTTACGCCCAGGGACCGGTAGTTCCTCCTGTCAAGGATAACTCATCACCTTGATCTTTAGTGGGACCAGTGAAAATACCCTTCTAGCCCTGGAGAGACGGATACTTGCAGATCGAGGGATTTCACACTTAGGTCAGTCAACGCTCGTTAAGGGATATTTCGTATAATTAAGGCTACTCTGTGAAAAAAAGAAGAAGAAAAAAAAAAAAAAAAAAAAAAAAAACACACCCCTTGACCGAATGCCCGCACACTCCCCAG
Source organism: Sclerodermus sp. 'alternatusi' (assembly GCA_037305995.1). NCBI lineage: Eukaryota > Metazoa > Arthropoda > Insecta > Hymenoptera > Bethylidae > Sclerodermus > Sclerodermus sp. 'alternatusi'. Next base: position 1,698,562 of record CM074552.1, on the reverse strand, counting down.
CGCGAGTACCCATCAGTCCACGCGGCGAAACACTTTTCTCAAGGATACCGCGCAGGTTCTCTCCCCTTTTTAATGATACCGGTGAAAGTACCTTTTTAGTTCTGGGAGAACGTATAATTGCGGGTCAAAGGACACGAAACATAGGTCAGTTATGATTAAGTAATATCTATTAATTTGACGACTGACCGAGGCGAGAATATTTGCGCTGCCATTTAATTTCCGTAATGCACCTAGCTTTACCCTCTCTCGCCCCTCGACGCACTTGCATAAGTATTCATCTTTCATTCTGTTCGTTGAATCATTGAAGAAGCCACGCAGTAGAGTGGATCACGGTAACGACGTACAACGTGGCGCGACATGGTGAAAATATCGGAATTCTCGAATTCCACGGTGACGCGCGTGGAAGATGGAAAAAGAGGGGGAAGATCGGACACGGTTTGCAAAGTTCTCACTCTTTTAATGGGGAATAATGTAATTATTGAATTATTGCGAATATTGCGTCACTCGTCTGACGTTTGCCTCGAATGACGGGCGGACAGGTGAGGCTAACGAGTTTTGCGTGAATTTCAACGTACATCGAAAGCTTTTCCGAGGAATCTCGCTGGACGGACGAAAATAATTTATTCGTCAAGGGTGACATAATTTTTTCTATCCTGCATCGAGAGCCCCGTCCGTTTATACCTAATCGCTACGAAGTGAAACGTGAGCGAGCCAGAGATTTCTAGCCGTTAGGTAACGATACGAGAATGCTTTCTTATACACAGCGGAACTCCCGGAATGCGATCTCGATCGTGCATCGGATGAAATAAATTGTATAACGATAATTAGGGGAATCTGACCATTGTTACCGATGGTCAGCGAGTGATTTCCCAGCAGGAGTCTCGTCGTGACTTTTCTCACCGGAAAACGTCGAGGTTTCTCCGGAATTTCCCCAAAAATCGAAGATTCTTCCGTTTTTCCGCCGGAACCACCCCTTTCTCCTCGCAACATCGAAATAGTACGGACCCAGATGGGGCGGGGATTCGAAATAGCAGTAGCATTTTATCATTTCTCGTTCCCACGACTTCATTACGATAGACAACGGCGAGGAACGAAGAGATCCTACGCTTTCTATCAATTAAAAGCTAATACGAGAGATTGATTATCACCTTAATGAGGACACCCATCACTTTTCAGTGACTCCCGGCAAAATTCGAGTTTTCACCAAGTTTTAGAAATCGTTGCGCGTCAATCCTTTCGATTGGAATATTAAAATTGACCGAGCAATATCGCGTTGTTGTTGGGACGTTCAGGCGCGTGCTGGCGAAAAAAACGATCGGGTAACGATCGACGGGAGGATATTCGCGAGTCCATAAATCACACGAGATGGAGGAGCAGTTAGGAGATTTATTATGAAACGGCACGTTGCGTTATTTGTCAATTTGCATCCTGACATTATTATATCGACGTTTCCGTGTCTTTGATCGTGACGGGAGTTCTTGCCGATTTTTTCCTAGTTTGGAGTCCGTCCGCTGCCAGCGAGTTCACGCGTCACTGAGAAGAAACACGCATACTTTCACAGTGATTAATCACGGTCCCGGTGATATATTTGGGCTTTTCGTTATATATATACATGGGGGGGGGGGGGGAGCTCGCCGATATTACTTCATTCATCTTTATAGACTTCGGCGTTGCTTATGCATTACTCGATCGGTAATAAATCATGGGAAATTAATACCCACGCAGAACCTCTTTACACTTCTCGCAGTCGCTTATTTTCTTGGACCCGTGTGGACCCCCGGCTTTCAGAGAACGCAGTACGATCGAACATTGTAATTTGCCGAACAGATTAGTCGCCGCGATATTGTTTGTACGATCCAATCGGACATTTGGGGACTTTATTGATTGTTATTAAATGAGATTTTAATATCACGGTGTGGCCAATCATTAATCAATTTATTGCTGCCCGGAGGAAACTTACTTAGCGTTACTTAAACCCTGATACGGTTCATCAGAGTCCGCAACTTATCATTCCTTTTCCCTGAATATCATTTTTACTTCGCGTCTCTCCTTAACGCGCGCGCGCGAGACAGAGAAAGAGAGAGAGAGAGAGAGATTGGTTAGCAGTTCGGATCAAGGTTCTCAAGATTCCGCGAGAATTTGTCGGAACTAGATGAGTGGGAGGAAAAGAAGAAGAAGAAGAAGAAGAAGAAAAGGTCCTCAAGGACAGAGCAGTCGAGTACATCCTGTTCTGGCGTCGCGCACGTATCAAAATCGTCGCGAACGAATCCTCCCTCTCCTCTTATGGAAGGAGCACTCGATTTACCGGGGAAACCGGTCTCGCGGTAATTCCGCCTCGCAGACGGACGACGGGGCCCATTCATTCTAGAGAAACAATAAATTATAACGCTAATTCGCGCGGTAAATTAGGTCACTGAAAGAAACCTATGCTCGCGTGATCCTTCAAATTGGCTCTCATGCTCCGAGGAAAATAGAGTTTGCGTCGAGATTTTTCACGGATAATCGCAAGTTCACGGTACACACAACGCTCTGACCTATTCATTATGGGAGTAATGAACGGTGTAAGTGGATGATGCAAGGGAGAACCCCTATCTGGCGAGACGAGAGTGATACGTGTATCGTTTTGATTCTCAAAAGACAGACGGGAATGACGATCCCTTGACGATGCGAACGCGAGTTTCCCCGAGTCTGATGATTTTCGATTCGCGGGACCCCATGGACTCCGAGAGAAAAAATCGTCGATGATCACCGTTTCTAATCTGAAATTCTGAAAACGTGATTCTCCGTGCGCGAATTTTCCTTCCTTTCCCTTCGCACGCGGGGGACGTCGAGCGACACACGCGCGTGCGGTTTCCTTTTTCAGAGGGGGAGGAGAGGGAGGGTCGACGAGCAAACTCCTTACGTAGGATTAGCGACCTTTTCGAAGAATTGCACGGGCGATCGATCGCTTATCGAAAATGAAAGCTTGCTTGTTACACGGACCTGCTCGGCTAGCGGGTATCATTTGTTCCACGGCGTCTTATTGGCACTGTCCGACTACCAGCGGCTCTTTCCACTTGTGTGTACCCCCCCCTCCCCACAGCTGGATAGTTAAATTCTTTTCCACATCCGCGCGCTCTTAAATTGCTTTATAATTTATGTTGCTCCGCGGCCCGTTCTCTTCCGTTGATTTTTCTTCGATAACCTGGCAATCGGCCCGTGATAATCCGAATCCGCACAACACTTGCCGCCAATAATTGATAGGAATGCAAACATGCGTAATGACACGTCCGTAAGAACAGAATTCACACCTACGCGCGTCATGCGTGGGCGTTGCACTTCTAATGACTACGTATCGCACACGATTGTGCAAACAATGATCTTGCATTAGATGCACTTATTTCATTTTTCATAACTCGCATCGGAGACTGGACTCTATTATTCGCATCCGTTTTACGAGCGATATTCTCTCCCTGTCTCTCTTTCCGCGGGGAGTAAAAGTATCGCGCGCGCGCGCAAACCGGGAAAAAAATTACTCGATTGTATCGGCGAAATCCACTGGGAGACGAGACTCGCCGCAGCTGGTTGCTAAATAATGCGCGGTTAAGCACCGGATTCTCAGCGGCAACCACGTTTCGATCCTCGCTTTTAATTAATTCATAAATAACAGGAGGAGAGAGAGGTCTACACCGATGTCTCTCTTAACCATCGGTGGTGGAGTTTCGGAATTTAATTAGAAGACGAGGATGGAGAGAAGGATGGTCCACGCAGCGCAGAGCGACACCCCGGGCCGTAAACCGTAAGGCGAAGTTGAAAAAGAGGAAAATCAATTTTCTCCCGTAAAGGAGTGAAATCATTGTCGAGGATGCGTTTTATGGGGTGATTGACAGGGAGAATAAGCTCCTCGGGGCTTTCGCGTTACGGTGACAACGCATTCGGCTCGCGTGGGATGTAAGAACGATTTGCGTAACTCGGAATTATCGGAACGGACCGGGCGATATCGGGTCGTAAGTCGTAGTCACGAAAAGGAAGGGAGAGAGAAAGAGAGAGAGAGAGAGAGAGAGAATCGATTTTACGATCATCCGGAAGAGATTACGGGGTGTTACGACTCGAACGGAAACGAATCTTTCTGCTCGCTCGTCAATTTTTTCCATCGGTTTTCGGCGAAGCTTGTTTTCGTTTCTCGTTTGTTCAGACTTGCGAGATACTACTTTTTCACCTGGTGTTGCTGCCGCTGCTGCTTTTTGAAACACGAGGCCCCGCCATGTAATCGATACGATGGAATCGACGTCCCGAGACTGTAATCGATACCCGATCGTTCGCTTCCGGATTTCGGATAGTATCTGCTGGGAAATCGGCAAGTGACACAATGCGTTTTCTCTGCACTTCGACGAACTTCGATGAACCCCGACGAGACGATACGCCGCGAGTGGAAACAATAAAACTTTACCTCTCGCGAGTGAGAATCGATGGAGCTACGAAATCTCGATATTTCGCGCGATTCCTCTCCATTGTTCGCGAACCGAAGGAGAAGAACGGACTCTTTGAAAATACGAAGAAGAGAAGGAAGAAAGAGAGAGAGAGAGAGAGAGAGAGAAAAAGGTTACGTAAAGTTAACGACCCAAAAGCCGAATATTTGAATTTTAGATTATGCGTGTAATTGGAAACCATCCATAAAATTATAAAATCCAACATTTTACAAATCTCATTCTAACCTGTCCGTCCTCCTGTAGGTCCCTCGTCCTTGTGGGAAGATAATTAAGCCGGGAATGTAACGCGCGTTGGCATAAATCGGCACGCGTATGCCGTCTACAACTTTGCAGATTAATTCCCAGCGAAATAGCGACGTTCACGAATTTTAAACATTTTCCAACTATAACCACACACACGGGCGATTAATTGCTCTCGAGGCAGTTTCATTTCTGCATAGCTGCCCGGCCGCGATCGGGTGCATTATATATTATGTTGGGAGAGAAAGTCCATAAAAGATTCTTTTGGAATCGCGCGCATTTGAGAGATACCCTACCCGCGTCAAACTTCGTGAAATACATCGCGCGCGGATCTTAACTCGTCGCGGCCGACGTTGCGTGAAAACTTTGATTCCTTCGCAAATAACGGTACGAGGAAAAAAAATCGGTATTGTATCTGGTGGCGTGGCACTTGATCGGATCGTTAGTGGAATTTCTAGAGGATGGGAATGTGAAACGAGCGACGTCGAGCGACGTCGAGCGTGCGAGGCCAGTGTTACGTGGATAGACAGAAGAAGAATCGGTATCGCTAATTGTTTTCTCGGCATTTAAATGGCCGACTATACTCGTCTCGCATGCCGTTCGCAATTTGGAGGGAAAGTAGCGAGGAACAAGCTCATCAGCTCGTTTACGCGCATTACGAGAAGTTCGGCGCGTGTTGCGCGCAAGCGAATAGCAGCGTCGCCGCCGCGCGTTTTTTCTTCGTTACGCGCGTTTTTCCTTCGTTACACGCGTTTTTCACGCATCGCGTACCGCCGTCTACGGACGAACGGATTACGGGCCGCCCTACGCGGTCGTAGCTCTCGAATGTAGCGGCGGCGCGACCACGGTAATCAAGCACGTACGGGAGATCGGATCGATCGCTATGCAAAACCCCACACGCGAAGCTCGCGCGGGAAACTTTAATTATAACCCGATAAGACGCGAGCGATCTCTTGGCATACCGATCTTTCCCGGATTTCTTGGGCGAAACGTCGAAGAACCTGTCGGGGAATATCCAGATAATTGAGCATGTAAAAAGCGCCGATTCCCGAAGGTAACCGGAGGAGTGAAATCGGTAAAATGCAGGAGAGGAGGTCTCGCGGTGGAATCGACCAGAGTATCGCGCTGCGAAAAGAAACCGAGCCACGAGTGTTCTGCGGCGCGCGAGCGGGGAAAAGATTTGAATACGCCACTTTTAGCCGGGGAATCATTTTCTCTCGGCGATGGCAAGAACTATGTCGCGTCAATCGTCTCTTCCCTGATTTACTTCTCCCCTTCACTTTTCACATCTCGCGCCGCTACACTTTTCCCAAGCGGACTTTCATTTTCAAGGTACGCGAGGCGTATTTTGCAAACTTCACCTTTACGGCACACACGACGATCGATATTTATTCGCCCAGCTGATGTTTATGCTCGCATTATATTCTATCCGGGAGCCATAACTCTGCTAAAGGATTTCCACCGCGGTTTCCAGACCACGTGTTCTACTTTTAATAATTATTCTTAACGCGCTGTATAAATCGACGCGGATTAGGACCTCTGCCCCCCCCTCCCCCCATCCTGATCGCTTTATTATCTCGCGATCGAGCAATCGGATAAGGTCAGGTCGCCCGCGTTTTCCGAGTTTTCCAGCTTGTTTCTCATAAAGGCTATCGTAACAGAGGGGAGGATTGTCTTCATTCGCGCGCGATCGAGAGACGCGTCGCGGGAACTCTCGATCCCCGTCGTGGCCCCGAGCTAGACGTCTTCATCTTCGTTTTCTTCTTCCTTCTTGTACTGGATGGATCAGCAGCAGCAGCGTGCCTTTATGTTTGCCGTTTACGTCAAAGCTAATGAACGTGAAAGACGCCGGCATCGGCGATTCCCGCTGAGCGATAACCGGATACCGCTGCTGGAAGGATCGAATCAATTTCTCGCGTCTTTCCCATTTACGGGTTTCGAAAGGCCTCAGCCCGCGATTGGTCGCGGTGATCGATAACCGCGATCGAGTAGTGATAAGCGCTGATACGCGAGACCGATACGGCATGGACATGCTCCGTTAGAAATATTGCTCGTCACTTGTAAACATGGCGCACTGCCACCTCCGCGTCTCCGTCATCACCGCTTTCCTCATCCGATTTCTTCGAGCTCTTCATCGTTCGAATCTCTCCTCGCCTCCTGCTTCTCTCCCTTTCTCTCTCGATCGTAATACGCGCGAAGACAGATACGATCGCGAATTTCGGAATATCGGTACCGTTGTTGCCGCCACCGTTCGACGCGAGCCTCTGAACCCCCCTGCTACCCTCTCTCCCAGACGATTACTACTGAAAAACTACTGAACCGATTTTCACAAGGCAAAGTGTGCTCCTCTCCTTCTTTAGACATAAAAAAAAGTACTTCTGAAGAGTTCCCATCGATTTAGCCAGTAGATAAAGAAACTACTGGCACTGGCCGATTTTCGGAGTTTTTAATATTTTGATGGGGGGTTCGGAGAGTAGAAGCCGCTGGAGCTATTACTTTTGATAAGAGCGATGCCAACTTCACGGTGGCCACAGCGGTACGTTATCCTCGTGCCCCTCGACGACGATCCCATTGTTTCGCTGGTCACTTATCTGATGGCGAGAACAGTTTGCGCATGAACCGGTGAAAAATAATCGCGGATCTCGCGTCTGCTTAACAAGCGATCGGAGGTTGATAAGATCGGTAGTTACGGACCGATAGGACGAGGATGGTAATCGTTCGAATGGGCCAGCGACGAACAGGCACTTTCGCTGCTCTTACGGAGTTTCCTTCGTATCTTTGCTTACATTCGGTGATGCAAGCGAGTCTTCGTTGGTTCTTGATCACGGAAGAGCCAAAACTGTAGTCACGCACCAGTTGAATGCGATACTTTCCACTTTTTCACGTGTCTCTTTTCACGGTTAAATAATGGACTAACGGATCCTATGCTGTCTTGTCTCGCCACGTTTTTTCCTTCTTACCATGCTCAACATTTGCCAGCGTGATCCCGAACGTCCGGAGTGCACGGTGTGGTATTGGGATGATCCGATAGACGCAGGGATGTTCGCTCGCGCAATTGCAGAGATCTTCGGTTATTGATAATTGGATGCTTATCTCGCGACCAACACCGAGGGAGGATAATGACCACCGCCATTGCGGTTACGTTCACGTGTTTGCTTATAATTACGAGCTATCGGTTAACGTGGCTCGAGATAAGGCTAATAAGAAAACTCGGGAGCGAGAACCAAAAGCGATACACTTTCTTTAGCGGAGCGAATCTGTTTTGCTCGACCGATGGCGCTAATATTATCCTCGCTGGCCATCGGCCTGAATCGAAGAAGACATAATCCCCCGAAGGTTCTACAACTTCTCTATAACTTCTTTTTCACTTTCTCAATCCTGGCGCCAGATATAACGACTACGAACGTCCCCCTTCCACCGGACCACGTAAAACTGGAAGGCGTTTCTATTCTTTACCGTGCATCATCATCCTATACCGGACAAGGTTCGAAGATTCGAGCATGGCTGTCCCATAGCGAAGCTGGCCCAAATTGCTCCTTTCGCCACGTGGACGCGCAATCTTTCGCAATCGCGTCAATTTTTCACTGGACGACACATCGATGGAAAAAATCCATCGCTCAAGGGCTCTTTCCAGGCATTTCCTAGGAACGTGTTCAGGTTTCGCGATCTGCCGTTAATTAGAATGACATTTAAATGGCATCCATTAGAGGGAAACGTTCGTTTCGTTAGGCGAATCCCTCCTCGCGAGTCTTTTCAGACTTTTGCGTGCTTCGCGCTTGGAACAGTCGCGCGCGCGCGCGCGCGCGCACGCGACGCTCTGCCTATGTGCGTGCGTGCGTATAGATTTTCGTCCGCCGCCGTTCCAGCTGGCCGTTAAGGCGCAATTGTGGCTAGTTGCTCGATTTCTCGGCGATAATGCGCGCTAATAAAGACAAACCGTCTACGGTAGTCGAGAGTAGAATGTAGATGTGGAATATCAAAAGTAAGTGTACGGTAGGCGGGCACGAGCCATTCGAAAAATGTGTGCAACAAAAATTGCGGTTAATATGTGCGACCTCGCTTACATCACGTTGTGTGGGCGTGTAAATGTATACGGCGATCGGAATAATGGACCCTCCATGGTGACAGCCGTACTTAAGATCTCTTTTTATACCCCTCCTTACTTACCGCACAAAAGAACCACTGGACTGTTGCGACTTTTTCCGTTAGGAGGCCGCTGTTTCATCGTTACCATTTCCACTGGATCGTGCCATTTTTTTTCTTACCCTTTTTTCCTCTTTTTTTTTTTTTTTCATTACCACGTTATAACCCGCAGGAATTTACGAATTTATCCGGAGAACCGAGGAGGGGAGGCCGGTCGACAGACTTTTCGGACTGGAGAAAACTAATTGGATGGAATTGACGACAAAGGGGATCTCTCTCGTTAGTTATGTAAAGAATCGCCGGCAAAAGCTTTTTTTTTTCTTCTTCTTTTTTCAGCCAAATGACATAAACGTGATTTCTTGGGATTTCCTTTATTCCATCTGCGAGCAACGTTCCCATTACGAGAAATTACCCGTTTTACTCGTGATCCCGATCACGTTTATCGATACAGCACTTGCCCCTCTCCTCCTCCTGCCCCTCCCTCTCTCTCTCTCTCTCTCTCTCTGTCCGATTGTTACTTTGATCCGAGCTCTGGACACTGTTTCACGGGGATCGCCATTTCTCTCTTATTATCACTGCATTCTACTTTATATTACGTACAATATCAATTCCCGATATATATATAAAAGTTTTCGCCAGGAGTGTTTTGACATTTTTATGGAAGACTAATTTGTATCGTCGATCGAGCTTCAAGAAGTGATCGTTTTTTATGAGAGGCAATAAATTCTTTCTGCCAACTAGTCAACTGAGTGTAATATTTTTCTAGCGCTATGTTTTGCGGCTATTTACCACTGCATTGAGCGCAAGAATTTCGCGAAAAGAAGTGGAACGAAAAAGTGGCCATTTTGCGTGAGAACTGTAATCGATTTTCCACTTTCTCATTCAGTAGAACGGTAGAACTGTTAACGGGAAGCCGGCGAGAATATATCGGTGCAAAAACCATCCCAGCAATGCCCGATTCCTAGGCGTTTTATCAAATCCCTACCCGGAGACTTTCCGTCTGCAAGCATACGTTAATCCCAACGAATTTGCCACGGGACGGCGGAATAAAATTCCCGCGAAATTAACGAAAGGGAAAACGGCGCTCGCTCCTCGATCACGAACGCCGATCGCTACGCTAGAGACACCAACTTCCATCCTCTACCTAATCCGGCTAAGAGACAAAGTCTCTCTCCAGCGCAAGAAACTTTCGTGAAAAACAATCCGCGAACGGAGCTTTCGCTTATTAGTCAATGCAATCGTTCGTTTCATCGGTGAATATCATTGATAGCTCGTGCGACGGATTGCCGCCATCTTGTATATCTCCTGGCGAGATCGTCGATGATATCTCGCGGTCGTTACATATCGGCGGAGCTTCGGCTGTGCCGGCCGTTGCGACTGGGATGTCGTCGGGACCTAAAAGCCGAAAGTAAAAGCGCCAGTCACAAGTAAACAGCAACGTGGTCGATCAGATACGGGGCCGACGGCGCGCACTCGCCATGCCATTTTACAATGGACCACGTCAAGGGATACGCGTTACTGCTGTCGCTGTCGCTGTCGTTGTCGTTGTCGTTGCCGCGCGTCGATTCGATCGATCGACCGTGAAACGTGGGCGATCGCGTTTATCCGATCTCCTCGGAACTTGGACTCCCACAAGGAATTCCTCAATTCCGAAACACGAGAGAATCCACGGAAAGCCCTGAAGAAACGCGAGGAAAAAGAAATTCTAACGGAGATCTGGCCGAATCGGATCGGATCGGATCGGATCGGAAGTAAGATTCGAGTTATGCGCGTGTCTTCGATGAGAAACTCGAAGAGAGGGACACCGATAGAGACACTCTCGCTGGAAAGTTTCTTCTATTGAAAAAAGTGTGAACGTGTCACTTAAGAGTGATAGGATCTAAAGCGATGCGACCGGAGATAAGGGCCGAAGGCTGAGAGAAAAATTAGACTTGCAAATGGGAGGAGGTTTCTGTTTTCTCTCCGAGTCTGCTAGGTTTTTATTAGCATACGGATCAACGTCGGACTCTACCCGGGGAGTAACTCCTCGGTCCATTCACGAGAGATCGGCCCACAGATATTTAGCCTAGGCGTTAACGGAGTGGGCCGAAATTCCTTTATCTTCTCGATCGGACGAACGTGCTCTCCAAATGCTTCCAGCGGGGATTTGCTATATATTTCGTCGAAACGCCGTGCGTGTGCAACGATTTACATAACTCGATCGCCATGTAATAGTTACGAGTGGTAGGGGGTGGGGGAGTGTGTATTTTTTCCGAAAGGGAAAGAGACCGAGGCGAGAAACCGCCTACAATCGCTAAAGGCGCGTGCTTTTCGCTTTTCAAAGCGACTGCTGCCTCTTGTAGTTTCCCCCGTGCAACTGCGACTGCGACTGCAACAACTGCTCGCTTTATCGCCTGGATATCTGCGGTAGCGCTTGGAACCCGAAGAATCGTTCGCAGAAAACTGCCAGCGGAAATGCAGTATCCGCATTTGCATACATCTGCTCTCATTGAGCAGACTCGCATTAGCTTCGATGTGTGGTCTCCCGTTCGAGCGGTTGAATAATCGATGCTCGAATATCCAAAGGTTCGCTCGCTCGAATCTCGCTGACTCTTGGATGGGAAAAATAAAATCCACAGCATTCGCATTTGTGACGACAGAGAGGTATTTTTATCTCTGGGAGTATATAGCAGTGCCAGCAGACTCGCGAGTAGTATCGTTGAATTCCTGAAGAAATTTAGAGGAATTTCACCGGCTACTTTCACGAGGAAGCAAATTTTTCGATAGTTTTGGAACAAGTGGCGTGCCGGCGGAGAGTGAGCGATTTCGAGATTAATGAGGAGAGTGTCGAAGAAGAGCCCCGTCGATCTTCTTACAATACGCGGAAAGAGTCGGCCTATACGATGCTGGGAATTCTTTAAATGGAACTTTCGCGCTTAAGAGAGTGAATTCATATTCAGTGCACGCGAGTAGCGCGAAGCAGCGTGAAAACGAAGGATGAAGCGCGGAAGTGGCAGGAATTGAATTACGAGGAGGCGCGCGCGCGCGAGTATACGTAAGCATGTACGTACGTACATACCAAGAGATTCATTCGTCAATCCCTTCGTGCGCTTGCTGCTGAATTGGTGTGTATCGTGGGAATCAGCTGATTTAGACAGAGTCTTAATTGATCGGACAGAACGATTCTGCGTTCGCTTTCACTTTGGGTTAAATCCTCGCTTGCCTTTTCCTCCTCTTCCTTCATCGTGTTACGCGGAAGATGAAGTAGCAGAAGCAGAAGAAGAAGAAGAGAAAGCTCGAAAGAAAAGATTACAAACGCGCGCGTACACACACACACACACACAGAAAGAAAAGAGATACACGAGTTCAGTGCGGAGTCGATATCCTTTAAGGTATTCCAAGATGGCGGACTTTGGCCTGCAAATGCATCAGATACAACTGCACTTGGCTTGTTTTCCTGCACGTGCGCACGGAACCTGCGAGATTGGAGGAATTCGACCTATCGTTGAAATCGCTCGCGTTCTTCCAGCAGTAATGCAAACGTTCTTAAATTCAGAGGCACATCAATAATAATAGGAAACCGCTAATAAATGTTTCCATTATATCGCGCACGCGATTTCATCTCCCACGGGTGGAATCCGGCTGTTATTGAAAGCAGCGTATGATATATGGCCTACGTCGTGCACCTGGCAAGTAAATATGAGCGACGACTAAGCTCTCGCCAGGTCAAATTCTTCCCCGCCGTGCTTTTAACGAGCCACGTGTAACGAGACTTTCCACGAGAGAACGACTCTTCTCGATTAGCTCCGTCCGCTGTCAAAAGAATCGCCCCGAATCTGAAACTTCCGACGAAAGTGCAGAATTTTCACTGGAGAGACGACTCGCGGCTCGGAGTTTCAGGCATTTTGCATAGCGAACCGCAGTGGGGAACAAACGAGGGCATAAATACGAGGGCACTCGTAAAGATAATTGCTTAAGCGGCAATGAAAGCACAATTTTATATCAGTGGAATGAAGTAATTAGAGCGGTCGGCGGCAGCATAGCTTATCCTGCATCCTTATCGTAAAGTGGCAACGGCCGCTGTGCACGGGAGTGAGTCTCGTTTTTATCATCTCATTTTATTATTGAAATCGTTTTCAAGGCCCGCGTTCTCTACCCGGAGGACTAATTACGAGCGATCCTCGCTACGAGCGATTACCCTGCGATAATCCGATAATCCTGGCGATTATAAAAGGATAATTCTATCGTCGCCGTTTACGGGATTGCGCACAGTCGAGAGGAGACTTTCAGCGGCCATTATCGTGCGCTCGCGAAAGAAAAATGGTTATGATAGGATACATCGGATTTTTATAGTCTCATAAAATGTCGTAATACACATATATTACACTTCGCTGTGCATACAATGCGTTGTTTCTGTGGGACGGTAAAAAGTCCGGCCAAGTTGAAGAGTACCATAAAATCCAACTTCCCGACGACGAAGTTCGAAGCTAATCCTTTTACGAGCGAGTTAAAAATATGGGCAAATCGTTATAATTAGAGGATTTACGGAGATTCCTCGTATCGCGGTGCGATAGGCGCGTGGAATAATTGGATAATGGAGGAGAGGGGGAGGAGGCGTTTATCGAAAGTATTCCGGAGTACCGTTTGGACGAGCACCATGAGTTTGGTGTCGTAATTCTGGACCATAATTAAGTATGCAAGAAGAGAAGAGAAGAGAAGAGCAAAGAAGAGGAGCGAAGGGAAGAGAGCATGGCACACGAGAGGAGGATTTCGTACGTTTCAGATAATTCATAGAAGAGTGGAAAATCGTCCCGCGTGCGGTTGCCTCTATAATCTTCTCGAGCTGGCAGAAGCGAGGTTAGGTTAGGCCTTCGGGTTCCACTTGATTTATGGATCCGCGCGCAGATGGATCACGATTCCTCGCGGGTGTACCGGGCTCTTGTAGATTTCTGGCTTCTCCTCGACCGGCTCACAGATTTTCTCGAGCGATAGCGGAACGTTGTTGTCTAATCGACGTTAACACGCCGAGCAGGTGTTGTACGGCCCGCGGAAAAGAAAGTTATGCGCGCCATTTTTTTGCGATTCTTACTTGTCCCTGTTATGCATAGTGTCCTAATACGAGCTTCCACGCGATTTTTGGCTGAGAAAGTCTATTGTGAAATTTATGTAGAAAAGCAAAGTTCCCACTTACTTGGACAGTAGTCCGTGCCTCGTGATACGCTAGTTTCTTTTTGCGCGCCTGTCTGCTATCGAGTATCGCGCGAGCGGCCATATTGTTTCTTCTTCTTCTTCTTCTTTCTTTCTCCAATGCTCTTCTTCCTCGCGAAATTGCCATCCTCGAGAAGGAAAGTCCTGGACATTATCGTTCGGGACCCGATCGTGGAATCCTCTTCTTTTGCGTAATGGGCCATAAAAAAAAGTCGCAACGCGAGCAAAAAGTGTCGGAGGATACTCGAGGATTTGCATGTCGCGTGCCCGTTCGCATTGCTATAAAGAGCACGTGAAATGCAGCCGGCGTTTATTTCAGAATGTGGACGCATTTTGCTTGGAATTCTTCACGCGCGGTGATTCCGATAAGGTCGATCGGATTACGCGTATCGATAAATTTCACTTGATTTTTACTCCCCGTTGCATCATTCAGACTTTTTCAAGTTTTTCAAGTTTTTCGACGGGACTGGCGACAGGATTTTACATAATTTTAGGTAAACGGGGAGGAACCCGGGCGGCGCATGAGCGGGGAATATTGTTTTCTTCGATTTCGCAAGATACACACAAGAGTCAGCAGTACTTTATATAATTGGAAAGAATAGCAGGCATAATTTGCAATGGTCACTTATAAATTACAATAACCGTCCAACATTGTCAGGTTGCATTACGGCGGTGCATTATAGAACGCAGCGGGCATTGTGTGCGTCTCGTGGACATGTAAATTCATATTATACGGCAACTGGAGAAACTTTCACCCGCAAAGATGTAGCGCCTACGATTGATTTTACGCAACTTCTCGAGACAGCTCGTTATCAGCTTTGAATAAAATTCGTTTTTGCGCTTTCCTTCTTCGTCAGGCCTCGCCGCTGGAATTCCGCTGAGAATTTTTCGCAGAATTGTCAGCGCCCCGCCATTTTCCGCGCTGCGGAAAAATAAGGCTAACCTCGGCTACAATTTCCGACAGGCGATTATTAGCATTTAATTAGCCGTCGATGATAAGTGGATTTTGCGATAAGCGTTCCTGCCGGATGAACATTTCTTTTCTTTCCGCGAGGAACGTGATAATTAGCGCTAGAAAAATTGGAGGGAACTCCCAGTTTCCGGAGGATTCCGAGAAGGGGGGAGAAACGTGGATGTGGATCATTCGTCGATCGATGCGTCATCGAACCTTCGAGTGATCGACCTGTTGGGTCGATCGGTCCAGCCCCCACCCCCCACCCCCCGGGGCTGCAACTACCCTAAGCCGGAAATGACTCTCGTTCGCCTTATTCGAGCGTAAAGCATTATCGAACAGCGCAACAAACTACGGGAATATCTCTTACCATAATTCACAGTGTTGTATACTTAAATCACACGGGACACCGCGATCCCCGCTCGAGAGATTTCTCCATTTTTATTGACAATTAATATAATTACCCGCAATACGCATTAACCGGCTTTATTGCCTGCATTATCTTTATTATCGGAGCCCTATTCCACTTGATTTGCTTTTCAGACGTTGCATCGACCGAAGAAATAAATTCCTCTCGTTATCGTTATACATCCGATTGGGAACGAGCCCGACTCTCTGTCCCCGATTTTTTCCACTAATTACTTTACCGAGGAAACGAGTGGCGCGCACGGTGTTTGGGATTTTTGAAAGCCACAAAATGCGCTTGTACCGGAAGCCAGATCGTCGACAAGCTTGCACAACGCAGGTGAAGCTGGACGCGGAGGGTCGGGGATTTGAAGCGAGGAAGCAGAAGAGAACGAGGCAAAGAAAAAAGGGAGTAGCGAGGATAAAGAAAACTGGGAGGAAGAAAAAGAAGTGAGAAATTCGTGACTCACCGTGAAAGGGAATAAGTACGCGCAAATCGATCGATCGATCTACCGCGTACGATCGATTCACCGATCAGCCGATTGCTTTAGAAAGTGCGGGATGCATCGCGGTGGCCGACACACACCACACATGCATCCATCGGCAGGAAGGCGCGAGATTTTCTTGGCGTTGTCTCAATTCCAACCTTCGAACGAACCAGCGCCGTCCGAAGAAATCGACGACGGACCCCCCCGGTGGTGAATGAAACGCTGCGTATAAAACTCGCTGGAATTTCATTAAGGAAAAATTAGTCGGAGCGGAGCAATTTTACCTACCGGAGAACTTCATCGCACTGGTGGCCTCTGACCGTTGGAGCGTTCCAGCTCCGGAGTAACGGAATATCGATTTGCATGATTCAGTCGTTAATTGCCACTCGCAAGGTAATCGAGGATAATTTGATTAATGAGACTGATTTACGGCACCGTGGTTAATGGAATCGGAGTCGGAGTCGGAATCGGAATCGGAATCGGTTTCCTTCGCAAAGAAGGAAGTTGTCTCTGTAATTGATTCCCCATCGAGATTCAATCGGCAGATTTCTTAAGCTGGATCCTTATTCTTAGGCACTCTCTCGATTGCTTTGCCCTCCACAGTTTGGTTCGCGTGGGAGTACCATGGTGCGCGCTAGCGTGCGGACCACGATGGTGTTCCTCCTGGCTGAAACTGGTCGATTCTGTAAATTGGTCGATTCAGAGCGCGTAAGGAGGCGGCGACGCGCGCACTTTCTCTAAACTCGCTTGATTTACGACGGGAATGTAGGATGCGCTTAGCCTTAACCGTAAGTGTATCCCAGGTATCTGGGTCGTGATCGAGCGATGCAGCGTATTACACCACCGTTAAAAGGTGAGCTCAAGATGGGACGGCTCGAATTTCAAAATTAGCTTATATTTACAACCTGAAATTACTTCGTATTTCTGCCTATAAATCGCCCTGTAATTCGAGGGATTAAGAGAACGTTGCTTCGTTCCTCGCGCGGTTCTTGGAAATTTCCCCTCGCCGTTCGTCTCCCTTTCAGGGAATTTCAAGTCTCGCGAAAAATTCTCACCGTGCGGGGGTGATGGCAGGGGCACGACAGGGGAGGCTCTTAAATCGCTTCTTTCTTCGGAAAATCAGGTGCGCGTATCCTAGACCGATTTTCCCGACCGCATCGAGAAAAGTGTGATCCCGCAAAACCCGCAAAACGATTCTGCCGTGCTCCTACTCGAAAAGAGCCTTGTTACTCGAACTATCGCGCGAATCCGTCCGTTAGATCGTCCATGCCGGAGGCGAAAAAAATGGCAAGAGTCTAATCCACTGTTAAAGTTGGTATTCGATCTCGGGTGTGGTCGATTTCGAATTCACTTTCTTCTGCGCACCGGTTAATGCTGCTAATACTTTATACCTGGTGCGTTCGAGATTAGTAGTTACGTTCGTAAAAACGAAAAGCCAGGTAGCCAGGTAGCCAGGTAGTCAGCAGGTGGCCGGCCACGAGCTTCAAACGTCTTACGCGAGCTCCTCTT
The DNA here is from genome assembly GCA_037305995.1 of Sclerodermus sp. 'alternatusi'. NCBI lineage: Eukaryota > Metazoa > Arthropoda > Insecta > Hymenoptera > Bethylidae > Sclerodermus > Sclerodermus sp. 'alternatusi'. The sequence goes on along the minus strand of CM074552.1, from coordinate 1,681,169 downwards.
TAATGCACCTTCATTTTCCTCTATCCTACCGTGCTCTTGCCGATCCTATCGTCTCTGCCCTACTATCATTGCCAATTGAAATCGAACAATTTCTAAGTGAAATTCCACGTTTCCTCTCAATGTTTATTCCAATAACATTCGTCGCCTCGATGGAAGAAAGTCCGATTTGTCTGGCCCAGCGAAAACCGCGGAAAACTCATTCGAGTTCACTCTCGACCCCACCTCCCTCCTCATCCCGAATCGAATCCGAGTCGAGAACCCAAAAAACTTTTGCCCAAGCAGGAATTCTTTGATTTCTTTCAAAAACGAACCTTGCGAATTCATCTCGATCAACGAGGATGCGCTCGAGACGACGAAAAGTCAACCTCGATTCTTTTTATAAAATATGCGCGCGCGCGCGCGCAAACTACTCGCTCCACCTTTTCAAGTTCAGCAAGGAGAAACGTCGAATCGTTGAGCATAAACATGTCAAATCGATATTAATGGCGATAACGCGAGGAAAGTGTCTCGTTTTACACATCCGTGAAGGACCGAGGGTGGGGGAGAGCCAGCTACTTCCGTCCACGCAATTTTCCAAAGGCCGCAGAGTGCGAAACGTTATAAAGTTCAGGCTCCAGCAATGACCTTAACACCGCAGCATTCCGATTGCGATCGCATCGTCGAGGCATGGTCATCCTCTGGAGTATACACCTACGTAGATGTTCGCGCGTGTGTGTGCGCGCGCGCGCGAAACGGGCACGTCAGTTTACGCGTATATTTATATCGCTCGTGGATGGAATCGGGGAAAGTCGTTCGCCGTGGAAACGAGCCACGGTCGATGTGCCGGTTTTACGTAAGGTGAAAATCGTCTTCGAGGAGGAGGAGGAGAAGGAGAAGGAGAAGGAGTGGGTTCCGCGAGGACGGGGATCGCTCGGTTTAGCCTCCTTTATAGTCGCACGCACGTAAATAGTAGCCGAATAATTTCGTATGCTCGTCGGCGATCCTCCGCTACCTGACGAAGGGGCTACCACCTCCCGCTGCGCCATCATCGAAGCTCCCGTTGTCTCTCGCTCGAGACCGGCGGATCTCGAAATTCTGTCGATCTCGCGAAAAAAGCACCCTTCGCCGCTCCCTTCCTCTCCCCCATCGCTACAACCCCATTTCCCTCGGGGAGGAAAACCGGCGAAATTTCTCGGGTCCCCGCAAAAAAGAAGAGTGGCGAACCGAGAGGTCCGCTGGGAATTTGCGAAGATTCTTGCGAATCGCTCGGGCGAAAGTCCTTGAGTGATTTTGGGGCGAGACTCCAATTATAGCCTTGAAATGCGCCGAAGGAAGAACCGTCCCGACGTATCAGCGGCGAGAGACCAGCGAATTTCTTCGGCGGGGACCAATTTGGGTCACGTAAACTGCACTCGTGCCAGGTGCACCCGTTATGCACTTGCGTCGCGTCGAACGGTAGGACGGGACTATTTCCGTTCCGAGTGCAGTTAGTGCATTGTCTCCTTTCGCTCCTACGGGCCTTTCGATCCGACCGCACGGAATCCCCCGCTCGTTATTTCTCGCACGTACGAAATCGACTCACGACTCCGTTGTGACATCGGACGAGGTCGCGTCGCGAACTGGCACCATTGCCATCCGGCGGCGATGCACGCGCTGCACGCGTGAAAAGACTCGATGGAAAGCCCGACGGCGAAACCTTCGGGCCGAAGCTCCCGAAAACGAGCGCGCGCATCTGCTTTAAAAAAAAAAACTGCGAAGCCTCCTTCGGAAAGGAGCGTGAAAACTCGCTCTCGATAATTCGCGCGATTAGACCGGAGACCAGAAAACGCAGCAGACGAGCATACGTCGTCGTCGTCACGGCCCAATTAGCCGGGAACTATCATTACGCGTTTTACGCTGACCAATTTATGGACACTTGCGTCTATCTTCGCAACTGCGAAGAACCAGTGTATCAAATTACACGGCGATACTTTTGTGCGTGGCGATACGGCTATTAGAATGCCCGGAGTACTGCTCTCTTTTCAACCCGTGGCTGCCGTCGCTCATATTTCACAGAGAACGGACTCTCTTAAAAACTTATATAATCCCTGCGGTTCCCGTACGACGACGACGACGACGACGACGACGACGACGACGACGACGACGACGACGACGACGTTAGCGCCTAAGCCGTTTCCACGCGTTATTGCATTCATTCCCCGCAAATTTCGATAATTCAACGCTAATCTTTCTCTCGTCTTTTTCAGGCTGAAGGAATCAACCATCTCGTAGCCATGAACCTCGCGCTGCATGGATTTTTGCTGCAAGGTAATTTGCACGAGATAGCGCGAGTGGGACTCGTGGGAGAGACGCGATACGACCCCCGGGTCCGTTTCCGGACGGAGAGGAATCTCCACAATTTGATCTGGACTCCCGGCAACGAGACTCCGCGTCCCGGTGGCATTTGGCGAAGCCAGAGATTGCATTATTATCCGTCTGATAAGTACGGCGAATAATGGTTTCCTGGTTTTGCAAACTGCGCGCCGCAAATCACTCGCACGTACCGCGTTATTCAAGAGGAGAAAAGCCGCGCGCGTTCAATCACCGACGGAATTGGCGACAGAAATGATCGAGCGTTAAAATTCCAAAGTCAGGCTGACACGACGCGTGTGTCGGGGGGTCCATCCGTCCGTCCGTGTCTTCGACAGGAAATGCGCTGTTGGAGTCTTCGGCGAATTGCTCGGGATAATCACGAGATTTCGACGGGGCGTGCGATTTCACGCACGCGAGGAGTTCGAATTGGTGTGCGTGCGTGGGTGTGGGTCCACCACCTCTCCCAGGGTTGGGAGAGGAGCGCGATGCGCGATTCATGGATCACAGAGTCGGGAGCTGCGAGTAATCGCTGGAATGCGGCCCCGTGGGATATCCTCGCGTGCCTTCTGCGAGAATATGCATCGCGGTCGGGACACGTGGGACGCGGAGACGTCCGCGCCAGAGCGAGAGCCGTAATTATTTGATTACGCGAATAAGACTCGGCGCGGCAGACCGTCCAGAGAGAGAGGAGAGAGGAGAGAGGACGGAGGACACCACCGCCTCCTCCCTCATTTTAAACAGAACTTGGAAATGAAACCAGATGAGAATCACGCGCCGACGCCTATCTGACATTCCCGGAACGACTACTCTCGATACCGGTTCCCCGAACCACGAACACCACGCGTCGCCATCGAAATTCTCACTGAGATAAGCCCCTCGTCCACTCCCTCCTGTTCCTCCCACGATTTAAGCGGGACCAAAGGAAGACGAGCCCCGAGTTCCGAATATCGCGTATCTGCGATGCGGTTCCGATGGCATCCCGCGCCATTTTCGTTCTCGCGGTTGCGAAACACGAACTTCGAGGGAAACGGGACGCGAGACGAGACGAGACGAGACGAGACGCCGGTGCGCAAACTTCCTGGAATCTTCCCCCAGGTGGAGGTGGACCTGGAGAGCTCTCGGTTGAACTCTCGCGAATGACTGCCGGTGTGGGTAATTTAATTACGGGGAAGAGCGACCGATGTTGCAACGCAGCGACGCGAGATGGAAATCTGCTTGACGGACGGGAGTCCATGGGACTGGAATTCCGCGAATGGTTCGACGCGAGCGGGGGAGATGAGCGATTTCGATTTTTGCCCGTTTGCGCGAGCTACTAAAATGGAGAGATCTTAATCGCTGCCGGCTCTCCTAGCAATCAGGCCTGGTTAATTCGCGAGGCTCCAGTCGAGTTCCCTCGGGTCCATAAAAGCGACAAGATCCACTTTATGTACTCGCGCATCCTCCGTGAGTCCTCGAGAGATGGACGGCCGTGCAGCTTCGCAATCAACATAGTTGCGCGCGGTTTGCTTGCGTAACAATCGATAAAACTAATGCAACGCGCGCGAGCGAACCCTTCGCAAACGGAAAGGTCTTCGCGGTGGAGCGCGCGCAATTACCCGCGGTAATGAAGATATCTCGACTATCCTCTCTTATTATAAGCGTTAATCGTCGATCAACTTCTCACCCCCGAAGTTCAACGGTCAACGAGAAAAGCACGAGCTCTCCCCGACGAGCTCGCTCGATTGATTTTCACAATTGATTCAACATCGGCTCTCAGTCGAGAGGTCGCGGGTCATCGCGTAGCTCGTGCAAAAATTTAAGTAGACCGGGATGACCGATCGATGCCGATTTCTTGGATCTGCCTCGAACCCTCCTAATTCTCCTCGTAGTTTTTTCGCTCGACTTTCACCGGCACGAGGCCCGATTGTGATTTGCAACAGGTTCTTGGAATCCGCGGAAGGCGAGCACCTTCGTTTCGCGCGTTATTGCAGGCGTAGCCCTGACTTTCATATTCGACTGTGTTCTCCTTTAATTAACGCTCGCGCCGGCCACCGCTATTCGCCTTAATTTATTATTTCCGCGCTTTTCCCTCGTGAGCCGGCAAAATTCGATCGAGCAACGCGAGACACGGGCGTTTCATCAGTAATCCAGGAATTCGCTTTTGGAGTTTACGAGCTACGCCTCCTATCACGTTATCCAGCTTAATTAATTTATTCCCGCATTTTCTCATGGTCACCCTCTCCGTGCGCATGTGTGCGTGTGCCTCGTACTTTCAATAACGGATATGAATCATGAACATATCCACCTTGATTATAGCTTCGACTAGCCCGGGGCAAAAAAAAAAAAAAAGCGAACTATTCGTTTCGCGTTTGTTAAGCATCGATCGCGAGCAGAGCGAGGGAAACCGCGATGATTGATAAATTTTGTTAGGCGGAGATTTCCGCTCGTTCGATCCTAAGGCCGGAGATGCGATCGACCGTCGAGATTACCGGGAGGAAATTCTTCACAGCTCGCGATAGAATCGATCGTTATCGCGATCAGTCTCGCGAGAATCGCGAATGAATCGACTCTCTTTCCCCCAATTTAACATTGATTTCAATGAATTCAATTGGCCTCGTTTAAACGTCGCTGCTTTTTCTAACTCCGGTGCCCGGCCGACCAATCACGTCGAATCCTCGCTGAGCTTATTTCAGCGAGTATACAATGACACGGAAATTGCTGCGTGGGCGGCTATAATGACACGCTGTTTTCTCAAAAACAACTCTGACGAGTGTAGAACGTAACTGTCGTATAATTAAAATTTAACGACACTCTCCGTGCGATTAGGATTGCCATAGATAATTAATGCCACGACGACGTATCGAGAGGAAAGACGAACTCGAGGCTCGAAATTTACAAATTGGGGGAGACGAGGAACGAAATGGAGGGGGGGGGGAGGGCAGGTGGATTTTGCATAGATGAGACAAGAGGAGAAGGAGGAGGAGAGTGAGTCACTAATTGTTGCATTTATTGCGGGGGCTGTGACAGCTGATGCCGAATAAGTTACATCGCCCCCAATACACGTAGGCTCGTTTTACCTGGCAGCTTGTCGCAACTTCGTCGGAGAAAATTTTCTCCATCAAACGATGCGATAAAACTCTCTTACGACGCTTGTCCGCTGCCCATAAACATAGAAACCTTTCAAAAACCTCCCGACCTTCTCGCAATATACGTCGAAAATGTGTATTTTCTCGAGATTTGTTTGACTACGATGGGGACCTTTTCTTCCGATCGCCCATAAATAACGAATCCGTAAAAAAGGTCAAGTCACGGATCCCGAGTAAAATCGCATAAGAAAAAGTGCATCGGACGACGAGGTGACGAGCGTCACCTCGATTAACGGAGTTGCGCAAAAATCGCGCGATCCCAATGCCAGTAAAATTATGTTTTCCTCTCCTTTCCTATCCTTTACCCTCCCTCCTTCGACCATCGGTCATTATCGGCCCGCAGTTTGTTTCCTCGTCGAGTTTTATCTTCCCCGCGCATTTCTTTCGACTGTTCTTTCTTTTCTCCTTACGTAACTGCATCGCTTCTCGCAAGGATGCGGTTAGACCTTTCCAAGTGTGTCTCTGGCTATGCCGATGTCACGTAAGACGCACATTAGTTAGTCACGATCTTAATTTCACTCTCTCGCCCCTTGCCGATAATTATTATTAATGACTGTGTTCTGTCTCTCTGTCCTTTGTGTCGCGCAGTGACGTCATCGCTTCTCCCGAAATCGACAGAAACCTTCGGCCGGAGACCCGTCGAAGGTCGCGTGGAAGCATCGTGCCTCCAAGAGGCTCCCTCCGATTACCTTGCTTTAGAATTTTTTTCCGGGCGAGGGAGGGGTCGTCAATCAAAATGGGATTGTCCAGCCATTGAAGATGCTCCAGATTGTCAAGATGCAATCTGACAATCGGGGAGAGAGAAGCGGACGAGAGTACCGAAAATCTCGTATCGTAATCACGAGGACGTTCAACCGTAATCGGTTTTTATCGATCTCCGAAATTGAAGAATGCCATTAGTAAATCGCTCGATTATAATGAAATGCTTATTTTGCAAGCGGCCATATTTTCTAGGGTTTTTACGGGGCAAACAGTTACGTGGATTTCATGGTCTATGACAAAATCTCACGAAGAATGTTAACCTCAATATTACGAAAAAATTTTTATTCCCGTATCTTTTACCAATCGGCTCGAAATCTGCATTGTTATTTCAATATCTGCTCAAAGCATTACGGTCTATTGGCAAATTACATTATAGCGTATCAGCGTGTAACCCGGGCAAAATTTTCTTCTCGATTGTGGTCAAACTGTAGCGACGAAAATGGAATTAAAGCGATTGAATCAACGAGCACTTTCGATAAGCGAGGAAAGAACTTGCACTTGTTTTCTCAATGCCCTGAACGACACACGGCATTGGAGATCTCCGCAGGGGGAACGATCGTGTGGAGATCGTAGGAACTTGGGTAGACGATCAAGAGAAAGAAAGAAGGGGGGAAAAAAAAAAAACTCGAGCGAGATTCGATCGGGGTCATCATTTTTATAGAGGGAACGCGTCGCGGGTTTCTTTTTCGGCAAAAGCGCAGCGAGAAAGTTTTACTCGCGTTTATCGCGCTGACCCCGGGAAATAAAAGATCTCCTTATAAAATATAGGCCACAGCTTCGAAATGCCGTTCACCGCTGTGTTCGCTTAAATTCACTCGTTAATTGGTGCACGGACGGTGTACCTGCTGCTGTATTTAGTAATTACGAATGTGACTAATTACCAGCCGGATCTGATAGGATCTTTGAAGAAGGCCGAGAAAAGTCCCACGGCGGAAGTCCGGAGTGCCAAGCCCATATTTAAAATTTATTGTAATTAATGCGCCGCTGCTCTCTGGGACTCTACGAACAATCGTCTCCATCGTCCAATTATCTCCATTTCAAACTTTCTTTCGCATTTTCACCCATAAATTTCTTTCCCCCCGCGCTCCAATCGAGCTCCCGCTTAATTGCAGCGATCGAATCTAACGCATTGGATTCTATCGCGATTTTCTCGTCGATTGTACGAAAATTCCGAGGAACTCCGAACACGGGAGATCGGTCATCCTGCTCCTGCTGCTGCTGCTGCTGCTCCCCGTCGTATCGATCGTTGCGAGTCCCATTTTCCGTCCCGCTTCCCCTCCGGCAAATGGCGGAGAGCGAGAACGAAAAGTCCTCTCGTAAAACGCGACACGCGCACCGTAAGGAAAAATGCTCGAATTTCACGAGCTCCTCATTTCCGTGGAATGCCGGGGTATTTTCCCCGTTTTAAGACTGTTCGCCGGCGGACCAAGGCGCGTACTCCCGGAATTTAATCGTTTTCCGCGATATATGGGCTGTTTTACGAGCCGTGAAATGGCCGCGTAAACCTCGTAAATAGTCGATGAAGTTTTATTCAACGAAGCTAATTCGTCCGCTAATTTTCCGTGTGCGATACGAGGAAGTGACGGCCACGGCGACGGTGGTGGTGGTGGTGGTGGTGCAGGGTAAGGTGGCCGGGAAATTAATTATCCCTCTTTGTACGGTCGGTGATAAATCCCGTTTAGGGCAGTTTCGCAAAAGTGTCCAGGCCTGAAGGATTTACAGGACGGCTGGAACAATAAAGTGACACGCGGGGGTGGGGGGATCTAGCGCGGTTCTCTTTCTTATTCTTCGTGCGTCCAGCGCGTATCTGTCGGTGGCCATTAAGCGCGGATAATGGACTACGAAAACGCCCACGTGTCTCTCGCAGGTTGCTGCCTTTCACGGCTATTTTTGCATCCGGCGCTGCCGATCTGCATCGGCCGGTGGCCGTTGGTCCGCCAGAGTCAGCGACAGACAACCTTTTCCTTGCGTCAGGGGAAAATTTCGCCACGGTTCCCTCCTTCCACGCGTAATTTCCTGCGAACTAGTTTCGCGAATGCTTGAAATTCCACAACGACGTGCTTCCAGCAATCGGCCGATACCTTTCTGTCGTGCCGATCGTTCCAACCTGCTAAGCTGCAACGACCCCTCCTACCCTCTCCGCGCGACGCGACGAGGAAGCACCACCACACTCCTTGTGGAAAACCATTCGTGAAACTCGACGTGGATCATTTTCCACTCCGCAGAATGACCTTCCATCGTCCCTCCCCCGTTCGCTCTACGTACTTTCGTTCTTTCCTTCCCGCCCCCTCACCCCTGGAGCTCCGCCACCCTCTCTTCCACCACTCGCTTATCCGCGAGACATTTTATTGGACGATCGTTTGGTCCGTCGTGCCTATAAATCATTGGACTATTTTTCACGGGGAATTTTTTCCGTGGGTCAGGGGGGCATTATCGGTGTCAACTTGTCGCCTGATTGATCTAGCGAAACGTTCGGTAGCCGGACGAGTGTACGACTAATGTTATAAATAAACGATAGGTATCTTAATTTAACATCAAAGAAACTGCTTATCATCGTTCGATATTTCCAGCTGAAAAGTCATGATGGATGAAGGGGATCGAGTTATTTGTGTCAAAAGGCCATGTCAAAGATTCGAATCTACTTCCTGGAGAGTGACAAATTGTAGGCAGTTAATGCGCTTTTCGCTCGGGTCTCGCTCGCTTTTTGTGGCGGCGCGAGCCTCGAGAAAAGGCCGGGGCCCGTTCGTTCGGCTTTTCGTAATTAAAGCAAATCGAAGCAAATGAACGTAGACCCCGTCGCTCGCCTTTCACACGTGCCTCGTACGTGCATAAGGCCCGTTGCGTGTCGAATGTGCGTTACGACTGGCCCATACGAGTTTCCGCGAACGAGTTTTAGTACGAACTGTAATTATTTCCGCAAAATAATTTCATTATCTCCATCGCGGCAACCTCCCGGGTTTCCCCGACGACGGAATATTTCGAGAAATCCGCTCCACTGACCCGCGGGGGTTGTCGAACGTACGGCGGCGCGGGACCGGAAGTCTCTCGAGGAACAACGAGACGTCGTCGCTCGTCCATCCGGTCATTCTCCGACCCAAAGTTAGGTCGTTCCCTTCCCCGTCGACTCGGGAGGTTCCGAATCAAGCTGATGTACATCCACGCGCGCCATTTTTACTGGACTACCGGAAACCGCGCGCGCGCGCGCTAATGCGGCACCAGCAAATGGAACTCGGTGCTTTCTATCCGCGCCCTCTCCGCGCTCTTGCATTAATTTTAACAGCGGAAAACGCGTTTTTCTGCCTTCCATATGCAAATTTCCCCACAAACTGCCGGCCTCCACTTCTGCCGCCGCTACTGTTACCAGCCGCTGCCAACCGGTAGCACCACCGCACCACCGGCGAGCTGCTACCAGCCAGAGATCTGATTTCGTCAGCGGAAATATATAATCCATGTAATAACCTGCAAAGTTCCAGTAATCCGAGACATTTCGTTCGTCTCACCAGAAGATATATTTCCATTGCATATTTTGAGATTTCGACACTTTGCCAAGAAACTCGCTTGTAATTTCAAAGAAACATTCTTCTGCTTAATGGAAGCAAGATGGCGACCGGCCGGTGGTTGCCCGGCGATTTTAATGCAATACGCAAGTTTTTATATATCCACCCACCCTCCCGCCGCCGTTTGTTTCCGCCGAGCATTATGATTGTTTAAAACGAATTTTCCATTGCCACGAGGTATGTTTCCTGTACCGGGTATACGGCGTCTTGAGGGTAATGAAAGACTTCCGTTTCCCGCGGCGAGTCTCGAATAGCAATGACTTTGTTCCTCCTCCACGCGCTTTTACGTACATTTGCACCAGTGTGCAATCTCACACGTACGCGGCACGTATCACGCTATTTAGACCTCAGCATCGTCGAAACGTCGTTGGGCAAACGCTTTATTGCTGAATCAGCCATTTTTCTTTCTCCGGAAACCTCGTGCCTCCCTTTCCTCCCCCATTTCTCGCGCGAGCCAGGGCAATCCGCCAAATCGCGTTAAGCTGCCAGGGACTTTTACCGGGCAGAATAGTTTCTGGAAAAGTAGGTGTTGCGTGATTTATGCCTTATTAATGTAAATATTATGACACGCGCTGATGGCTCCGAATGAAATTGCGGGAAAGGAGTCTCTCTCCCTCTCTTAGCCGCGGCTTCTCCGGCGAGAGGTCGACGAAAGTCGCTAAAAAATCCGGAGGTAAAACAGAATCTTTTTGGCGCAACCATCATAAATCAGCTGACCGGGAATGTGCAAATTAGCCGCGAAGCCTCCTGAATTGGTACATGGACAATTAGATCGTTATCGGCCGGTTGAGATGCTTCCCTCGTCGTCCACGCATTCCACCGTTCCACGGAAGATCGTGCTCGGTCCAAGTGCAGAGACCACGGGTGAAAAGTGAAACTGGCGAAATCATCGGGCGATATATCATCCTGACAGATTTAGTTGTCCACCGCAGCGATGAGGTGGGAAAGGGGTGAAGTCCCACACACACGCGCGCGCGCGAACTTACTTACGGTGCCGGCAAGAATAGCCTTTGATCGAGCAATGAAGAGAGTTCACAAGGATCGCGCGAGGGGGGCGGAGGATTGGCATTTCAGGTCCAAATAGCGGTATTTGACCCGAATTGACATTGTCTGGAGAGGCGCGGGGGAGGAGCTGCGGAGGATCGTCCGGGCGCATAATTATGCTAACGAGTGCTATTTATAGAAGACTATGGTCTCGCGGAAAAGGAACGGGGCCCCGTGATGCTTCGGACTAGTCAAACAAGAGATCCTCTGTTCGCGAGGAGTCTCGAGCCGGAAGATTAGAGCGGACGGACGAGGGGCCCGCCCGCCCGCGCGACTGGTGAAAGTTTACAAAGGACAAGAATTTAGTTCGTCAGCGCGAACAGGTTGGAGACTCTCCGGCTACTCTTCTCTTCCCGCTTCTTCTTCTCTCCTCTCTCAAGAATCTTGTCATAAATATTTAAAGATCGAACTGCCTCGCCATCTCCGTCTTTCGATACGGCCTACCAGCAGCCGTTCTCCTACCAGCAGCCGTTCTCCTCCCAGGCGGAATCTTTTTAAATGCCAATGTTCATTGAGAAGAAGTTCGCTCGTCCGAGAAGCGGCCCGTGGGCAGAACAGGGGTGTCCTTGGCATTAAACCGTATTCGCCAGCACTCGAGAATTTCGCGAGGAATTTTCCAATCATTAGGGACACTAATTAGACGCGCGAGGCAATTGCGAGAAATCACCCGTGGGCTCTCCCCTCCGGGGTTCCTCCGTGCGCAATTTCTAGGAAATCGCTAGGTAAACCAGGTGCGCAGGGGCCTCGAGAAATTCCGCGATTCCGGTCACGTTGAGTTTTCGCGCGATTTCCACCGAGGGGATATCCGCGGGCGAGTCTCGAGAGTTCCCGAGAGCTCCGGGATACGCGTATTTTCCCGCTGGAACTCCCCCCTCCTCCAGCAGTTATCGTTTTTTGCGTCAGCGTATTCCTGGGGATTCCTGCGGTAGGTAGGTAGGGGGTCTCGTCGAGTGTCGCCACTCGACTTTGCTTAGCAATTGAAATTTTTTGCCCCCGCTGGAAGTGGGCTGGCGTCGCGAGAGGAGAGACGAAAGACGAGAAACGAGAGACGAGAGACGAGAGGCCACTCTCGTCCTTTCTCCGGGCCTGTCCCATTGTTCCCGGCGAGAGACCCGGTGACGCGCGACCGGAGAAAAAAATGTGGAAACCCGACGAAGCCGGCGGAAGACCCTGGGACTTTTCCTCGTTCGCCCGACTTCCACCAGCTGCAAATCGAGTGGACTCGTCTCGGACCGATTCGGCTGCTAAAAATAATCGGCGCGTCCCACCCTGAAGAATGTTCTTTATCGGCGGGGAACTCCGTTGGAACCGGAAGTCCCATGGTCTCGTGGTCCCCCCTGGCCACACTCGGTTCTGCGCGTATTCTCACCGCGCGGATTCGACGTCTACTCAGAATTTTCCTATCAGAAACAACGCGTGAATGGAACATCTTGTACGACGCACACGTACAAGCCGACTATCGGGAGAACTTTCACCGTTGGATGCCACCTGGCTGTCACTTGCCTCCACCACACTCCTATTACTATCGCTATCCTCGGGAAGATTGTGTTTTCGTGATTTCACTCTCTCAAATCATCGACAGCGCGTCATTACAAGATTTTACAATACTAATTTTCTACGTAAATAGCCCTGACACGATACTCGCCAAGGCATCCGTCCGTCTTTCATCGACCTGTAGCATTCATCATTTGGTTCTTTACGGTACTTATTTATTGCTTCTCGCTCGAACGACCTCCCACCTACGATTGGTCGCCAGGTTACAAGCCATTACGCAATAGTCATTCTCTCGTTCTCTTCCTGCGACCTTAAGTACCCGGCTAGCTCGTCGCGAGAAAAGGATTTCCTACGGTCCTTCCCTTCCACCCCTTCCCTCACCGGTACTACGCGCGATTTCCTAACTTCCAGGGATTTTACGCACCTCCGTCTTGGCGGAGTAACCTCCACCTCGTCCTCTCCTCCTCCTCCTCTTGGATAATGCAATAAAATCGTAAAAATCTAACGTTGAAACGCCAAAGGGTGCCCTTCCCCCATTCCCGAACAAAGTAATTTCCCATGACGAGTGTCCGTGGAGTTTTACCACCCAGTTTGCTTTTGGAAGTGTCGACCTTCGGATTCGACGGTTTCAGCCGCTGATCCTCCGGAGGGAAATTCTCTGGCGTTACGAGGCGAGTGACGTCGATGACTCCGGCTGGTTTATCGGTACGATCGCGACTATCTCTCTATTTCTTCGAGTGTACGCGTGACGTGCAAAAATACGACTCTTCGGGGAAGGGGGGGGGGGAGAGGAGGATCGTTATTGAACTACGACCCCCCACAGACCTTTTATTGCCAGCACTCCGGAGGCTTTTACTCATCTTCCTCGCGGTGCTTCGAATTCACCTTCACTTTCATTCTGATCGACGTGTTCCTCGCGCGTTGACCTTCCTCGACGCTGCAACGGGGTCGTCGAGGTTCGTCGTCACGTTTCGACCGATTTTTCACGCGACTCGGTTGTCGTCCGAAGATGTCCTCCGTCACTCCCATCCTGAGAAAAATGCAAGTTTTTCGAGTACTTTCTCGCGCGTCTTCTCCGGGAGGTTACAATACCTCGTGGTTAAGGATTAGCTCCGGCGGCGGCGGCGACGGCGGCTGAGGCGACGGCAACTAGGACGTTGGTCTCTCGTAACTCTCGCAGAACCAGTATGGTCTAGGTGCGCGAATACTCGCGAAACCGGAGCCTCCACTTTTTCGCGTCTCGATATATCGGCCAGTAAAGTCCTCTCGCGTACCCTCCGGTCCCGGAACACGTCGCGCCGGGGTCGCTGGAGCCGCGGACGTGAAGCGTGCGCGGACGAGCAAAAGGTGAAAGGTGCTCTGCTTACGTGATTTCACGGTACAACCTGCCCTTTTGCCACGGATCGAGTCCCGACGCTTCCTCGTGCGCGCCTTAAACTCGATCGTTTTTCTTCGGGAGACTCGCTCGAAGTCCTCCCCTCTCTCCCCGCGGGAGTACGCGAGATAACGCGAATGATCGTGGAGGGAAGGAAGCGGATTCGTTGATAATCCTACTCCTCCTGGAGGCGGCGATAGTTCGCCGAGGGACTTTACCGATAAGAATCTATGGGATGGAGTTGCGCCGGCCTCTATCCACTCTCGATCTCGGGCTCTGGAGATGATCTCCGAGATTGAGCAATCGCGGCGGTGACGTAGTGAAGCGGCGACGGCGGCGGCTACGGTGACGCTACCGTAACGGTAACATCGCGGTAACATCGCGGTAATGGCGGTAACGGTTGCCATAATCGACTACCAGTTCCTTCTTACACTTTTACCAGTTCTGTTCCACGAGCGATTAAGCAGAATCCCCGAAAATCCCCGTTGATCCCCATAATCCAGAGATCCCATAATAACTTACGTAAGTCCGAGGAAACTACGTAAGATTTTCCGTTAAGTCGGCGGGGGGCAGGTACACGATGATTTCAGGGAAGAAACTATTGAAACGACACGAAAAGCCCGTCGACAGGCATAAAATAAGAGCCGTATCGATTTTACGGAACCGATCGATCGTTTAAGAGCAATTAACTCGTCGGGAGTCGGAGGGGAGGGGGCACTCGTTAATAACGCACATTTCAGCGAATCCGCGCGATTAGTTTCCACGCTCGGAGATCTCTTGGCGAATGAAATGGTTGCGCGGTTATTGCCTCATCGCTGAATTAATTCATTTCGCTGGGAAGAATGCGCGAAAGAGCGGAAAATCGCCGGGGAATTTTATTATTATTCGCATGCGAGTAATTCGCCGACTTCCTCCTGGTAGCAGCAGTCCTGGCGGTAGGTAGGTCCACGCCTCGGCGGGCCTCGGGAAAAACCGAGAAAGTGAAAAAATCGAAGGAGGAAGGGTGAAAAAGAGCAAAAAAAAAAAAAAAAAAAAAAAAAATCTGCGAGAAATGGAGTAAAACGAGCGAATAGTTGCGGAATGAAGTTTCGACAGGATTTTCAGCGATGGAGAATTGATTTCGAGCGGATTATCGACTATCCGCGAATAATTAGTCATTGGATTTGCTTTTGCTTGAGCGTGCCCGGGTTCTGTTTTATTCCGATTCCGATGTCCGAGGATGATACAGCCGGAGCAACGACGTCATCGGAATCACCGGCGTCAACGGCGACATCAACAGCGGCGGTAGTAGCGGCATGCTTTCCGATCTGGGATTCTCGAGCGAACCGAACGAAATCGCCGGATAGACGCTAATTGCGTTTCAAATCAGACTACGCTTTCGCGCATGCTTAATTGTTGCAATTCTGCCGTCGTTACGTAAGCCACGATCGATTAATTATCGATTCTCAGGCATCGATCAAGATAGGACGGCGTGGTGAAATTGTTCGGTCATCGCAACACGTACAATAAAGGAGGTGGGGGGAGGGGGGGGGACCATTATCCCTCTCGTGACGTAATTTTCTAAACGCGCCGGAGAGAACGCTCTCCCCCATCTGGCGTGAAATTAAAAAGCAAATGAAACGATCACCCGCGCCAGGTGTGCGTCAAGTTTGCACCCGGGATTGTGCTCCGAGCTAACGACAGGCTTTCCCGCCCCCTCTTCCGTCGCGCACTCACCACGTGTTCAAGTTGCACGCGAGTGGGACGATTTTCGTACAATCGCGAACGACGTACAAGCACGGAGTGGTCTATCCGGGAACAAACGAAGAAATAGAGAGAAATAGAGAAAGGGCGAGCGGGGAGTAGAGGGGGATCCCGGTACAGACCGGATTCGATGACGGGACGAGCGGGTCTATCGCTCCACGCGGTAGAGGTAGAAATCGCCGATGATTGCGGGTGAGCATCTGGTTTTCTACGTAATTGATTAGAGTGGCTAAAGGTTAGTGCGCGTAAGCGCAAACTGACGCTAATGATGCCGAAAGCCCATAGGCAGAGTTCGCGCGGCCGCCATCTTGGAAAGGAGGGAAAAACCCGGCGTATATTAGCGGCGCGAGGGGCGCGGGGTTTCCCGCTGATTGAAAGATAACGAGAGATGCGCGGCGAGCGAGGAGGAGAAGGATAACGAGACGCGAATAAAGCGTCCGATAGTGAAATAGGAGCTGGACGCTCCTGAGTTAAGCGCGCGGCAACTTTCTCATGGTTTTTCCATCGCGTCGCGCGTCCTCGCTGAAATTCGCGCGTAAATTTCTTCGTCGCGCGTCCCTGTCAGCCGGAGGTCCGGATACTCCGGCGAACCGGACGTTGCACTCGGTCGGAAGATTTATCGACGACGAAGATGGAGGAGACTGTCAGGATTCGTCTACGGAGAAGACGAGCATCGGCCACGAATCAGTCGACTGCCAGCTCTAAATGTCACGGGATTCACACAGCCATTACGCGCAAAGGGTTATATCACTGCCTGCTTGCTGCTCCTCCTCCTCCTCCTCCTCTTCTTCTTCTTCTTCTTCTTCTTCTTCCTCCTCCTTCTCCTCACCAGCCGTATCTTTCTCCCCCACCCATTCGTCCCCGTCCTAAGCAAAACACGCGTGAGCCCAAAGAAAAATCCCAATGCGCATATTATACGCTTGAATTATGCGCTTCGTGCGTTATATTGCGTAATGTCCGGCTGGCGTTATGCGTGCGCCGAACGAGGAATGTGGCAATTGACGTTCGCCCATTGAATTTATATTGGCGCCAAGAACACGCGGCGCGCGGTTAACACAACCCCAACTTCCTCCATTGATGAGACTGTGACGGCTTCCAGGTACTCGCGTGTTCCTCGCGCCGAGCGAACTTTCCGGAAAGCTGACTTGGAACTCGCTACTCTCCGCGAACGCTTCGCCTCCGAAGCGAGTCCGAGACGAGGAGACAGAGGCGATTTCCGCTTTTTCGTTAAACGAGTTCCCTCAACAAATAAGTTACGTCCAGCGAGATAATTTATCGCTCCCCCCGGAGCTACGGTCACGTCGGTTGATTATTTATGACGCGGCTGATAAGCTGGATAATGACAGGGGCTGCTTAATTCTGGACTGGAATTACTGATTTTCATGATTTTAACGAGCGCTGCACGCCGGGCTTTGACGTATGATTGTTTAAAACGTCGCTTAACGCCCGTTAATATTGACGTACGAAAGAGGTTGCTGCCTCGGTCGAGGCAAAGTAAATATGGCGCTGTCGCGAAACTCGCCATTGCGCGGAAATCGACGCGAATCGCTCGGGATTTCGCGCGATATCGATGACGATCTCTTTGCTGTACGGCTTTTTCGGAGACGATCGTCGTTTTTTTTTTGGGGGGGGGGGGGGAGAACAAAAAGTAAAGGTGGGAAAACTCGCAAGGGAGAATTTATCGTGATTAAAAAAGGAGAGACAGGCCACCGTCAGGTGCGGCAGATTATTAACCTGGCCTTATGGAGGTCGCGTCAGCAAGATTTAAGGCATCTCTCCTCGGCTTTGAACGCCTCCTCTCGCGCGGCGAAAACTCGTGAATCGGTCAACTGACCTATACTTAGACCATCACCTTCCCTTCCCTATTATTTCCTTTATTCTCTTTATTTTATTATTATCCTCGTTTTCTGTGCGGCAGGGCCAAGAAATTTATGTCCTCTCTTCGCACGGAAACTTTTCACGTAACTCATCCCGGCGAAGCTCTTCCCTCATTTCATAACTTACTCACAATGAAAATCGTGTCACGGTCTCGAAAAAGGGACTTTGAAGGGAACCCGACAACAAAGAACAACAGGTCCGTCTCTCCCCGGTAATAGCTCTCTCGATACAAACTCTCAAAATTCCCCGGGACCCGTAGTTCTCAAATTTCCAATTTGCCGGCTCTGCCCTTAAAACGATTCTCGACGGAAAGGAGAAATTTCGTAATTTATGCGTGATCCAGATGTTCGGTAATAGATTACCGATCGGGTGACCAGCAGTTGTAGGCCGAGGTCAGCAAGTACCCGCGAATCGACCAATCAGAAACGTCGTTCCCGGTCAATCTGGTTATGGTCCATCCACGGGTTTCCCGCACGGTAATAGCCGCAATTTTTTCTGAGAAACTTACTTACAAGCGAATACAAATATTCTCTTTTCTGACCCAGTCGAGACTATTTTCCTTTCCCTAAACTTGTAGCTTCTCGCGTGTTGTACCCCTCGAGGCTTCCCCTCCCATTTCCCGATGGATTCATCGGTTAACGTCGTTGCACAGAGTTACGATGATCGTTGCTCATGACACAAGCTAATGGTTAATTCGTAGCATCCCGAAGATTTCTACAAGAGAGTTATCTCCCATCTATACGACTTCTCGGCGGAATTAGTATTCTACGAAAATTGCAAAATAGGTATTCTAATATCGCTATTCCACCGAACGGGTGGAGGGGGAGGAGAATCACAGTGGGCAAGAATAGCAAGGATTTTCGTCTTGAGAAAGTCAGGTACAGTTATTAGCGATGCTGTCTCTTGAGAAACTGATGGAAACCACGGTCATCGCGTGACATCTCCGTCGAACGTGGGCCTGCCGAAAGGTCAGGATGGAAAAAAGAATCGCCGAAAACAATATGCTGAACGAGTTTCTTTCTGGTCCCACCAAAATCAAGGTTACACCCATGATCGATGCTTGGCTACCGACAAGCGATTATTATTATTACGATCATTTGCATATCAATCTATTAACGCTCCATCGGCGAAAAAATGACGGATGAAGTAATAAATCACGAGAGATTTTGTAACTTGAGCAGAGCTCCCCGTGGAAATGCTACGAGTCATTTGCATGAAAAGTAATTGGTGAGAAACTCCGGTAACCGCGCGTGGACGTGAAAAACAGTAGTTCCATCTGGTTCCACTTAAGCCGTGATTAATGGCGATCGCTAAAAATGCAGGAGGAAATTACCGATACCGAGCAACGAATCGATATTACACGCGCGCCTGGGACACGGAGACACACATGCGCGAATTTACTAGATTGAAACACTCGGTGAGTATTCCACGAGGAATCATTAGAAAATATTCACGCGCGAACGGAAATCTTGAGGAATCGCTGGGTGCCGCGCGCAAAAGAGGATTTCGATCGGTAGTGAGAAGTTCGGCTAGCGTCATCGAGAGAATAGATGCTTTGATGCAAGAATGCACCCGAGGGGAGTGCATAAACCAGATCTGGTGAAAGGTTTTGTCGTCTTACCGGCTCGAATTAAGAACTGCACTCAAGTCGGTAAGTCCCGGTAACTTCGACTGGTTCTCCAGGTTTTCCAGGTTCTCCAGAACCTCGACGTATCGTCATTCATCGCTCGCGCTCTCCCGTTGCGCTCGCTTCCCATTACACGAGTGGAATTCAAACTTGGATCTCGGGAATATTACCAACATTATCTCTGTTCCGCCGTAATTCCTAACTTATGGCTTTTCGCAATTCTCCATTCAAACGATGTATTTTTATCATTATTATCATCATCATCATCATCATCATCATCATCTACGATAACGAGCGAATCTCGTTTTTCCTTGTTAGAGGAAAAGAGCGCGAAAGACGCGTGAAAAATTTATTCACTATTTTCTCTTGCGACAACTCGATAAATTACTTAAGAATCTAATCGAGTATTATTTCAGCGATACAAGTACGCGTTCCTTATCCACCTTGGCGATATTTTCAAGATAAAGCTTCTCAGCCATTCCCAATAAAAGGAATTTATGTCCGCTGGAAACACCGGCTGGAAAATCTGGCAACGCGCTGTACAAGATTTTCGCGCACTATCGACTATTAGTTGGAAAGAATTCAGCGTGTTCCTAGCGTTATCTGGCTCGTGTACCGGCGCAATCTTCTCTTAAGAGCACGCGGATATCCATCAACATTGTTTATTACGCGTTATTCCTCCAGCGTGGATCTTTGCGTTTCATAAAGTCTAGATTAAGCATTGGAAAATCGTGCATTTTCACCTGCGTGAGGAAGAGCCACCGGTAGCCGCAACGTTGATGTTAAATGCAACCAGACAACCGATACAGTGTTGCAAGGGAGCCAGCAATGGCAGCAGGCTACGAGGCGACGAGGACAATAATTTCATGCAACAGTAATAATAATTAACGCCCAATCCCTGTCGCGTTGGATAAGTCTGCCTGGAGAAAGCAGCGACGGTTCCAGCACTATTATGGCATTCCAAGATTTGTGTCCCCTCCCGCCCGCCCCGCCGTACACGAACAATTACTCATATTTACAATTTACTCTTGTTCCAGTTTTCCTGTCGATCTTCGATTTCCAGCATGGCTTCTGGTTATGCAGCGCGGGGGAACCTGGCGTAAGTGCAATAACAATTTTCTCGCTTATTTTCTACTCTCGCTGCATTGAACACGGAGAGGCAATAGCGTAAAAGCGTCCTGTGATCGTGTGGAGATGATATTCCGTTTACCGCACTTTTCTAGTATTTGGACTTCGACAACCTGCCGGAAACGAATTTCTCGTGCCAAGGAAAGGTGATCGGCGGTTACTACGCGGACGTGGAGGCTGGCTGTCAGATGTTCCACGTGTGCACCATCGGTCAAAAAGGTACGCGAGCCATTGCCAGTGGCCTCGTCGATCAAGTGACATAACGAACTCTTGCTCCCCCCTACCCCACCCCTCAACCTTATTACGGAATCGCGCTAAAAGTTGAGAAAAGACCGTGAACGGGGACCAGGAGTCAGCGAACGCGCGAAGGATGTTGTTGGAGAACGCTGGCGTTTTTGACGAAAACGGAACAACCCCGCCGTTTTTCCTCCACTTGGAGTCAGAGTTGAATCGCGAGGGGTTTGCGGGGAGCGAGGAAAAACGACGGCAAGAGTTTCCTTCGCGTCCTTTGCGGTCGGAGTAGAAAGGATTGCGAGTTGATAAGCGTATGGCCGGGCAGCGTGTCGAGGAGTCAACTCGCGGGACGAATCGGCACCGGGCGGTTGCGGTTTAGGTCGGTAAACGTTCCTCGACGACCGTGACATTCTCCGTCCGGCGATCTCTCGATCGATTGCGGAGTCTCGATCGGAGCCCGCGCGCACGGACCTTACCTTTCCTCCTCGCCCCCGTCCCCACCCTCCCGACCCTGGAACTCCGGTAAACCGTCCAACCGCTAATTATCGAACGTCCCGCGAAATTCCGCCGCGGCAATCGCGTCCTAGCCCGAAGGACTCGTCTTCGATCTTTCCCCGCGATATAAGAACGCGCGCGCGCGCGCGCAAACAGCCTTGCGCAATCGCTTATATAAATTGGAATCGGCCCCGTGGATCTGCGCGATCCCGCGCGGAAGGCATATCCTTCTGGCGCGATATTTCCCTCGACGAAACGCAACTGGGTTGGACATTTTTACGCAATGCCCCCTCATTTCCTAGCGTGGTACTCCTGCGGTCCGCGATTGATACGTTCCTATGGAAATCAACCGAGGCCATTATTACCCGGTTGGCTTGCAAGCGAGTCCGCTACCTCTCGATGTTTAATTACGAGCTTCCTCGCGAGGACCCGCGGCGAGAAAGAGATTTCTCTCCTTTCCTCCCACCCTCCCCCCTCTCTCTCTTTCTTTCTCGGGGAGTCAAATTGGGATAAGGTTTCTCTGGCTTTCAGACGAGATCATGGACATCAAGTTCCTGTGCCTGAACGGAACGGTCTTCGACCAAGAGACGAGGGTCTGCGAGAGGGTCGACGAGGTCGACTGCAGCAAGAGCGAACGCTTCTACAACCTGAACCTCGAGCTTTATGGGAACAACGCGGTGACCCTCAGGTAACTCCGACGCTTTTACCCCGTGCGATCCATCGGGTGGCCTTGAAAACTGAAATCTAGCAGTATTCGCCAGCAGTCGCTGGTTCGATCCGCGGAATTTTGTGACTGGTGGTGGTCTGGTTCGCGCTACGTTGGTTGCGCCAAGCAGGAACTGGCTTCCAGGTGAAATAATTGTCGCGCGCTGATTGGTCGGGTGCCAGTTGCACGATGTTTACGCGCCTGTCTCGCAGCCCTGGACGTTCACCCCAGGTTTCGTAAGGACCAAAGACACCGAATGAATGCCTTTCCTTCGACATACCTACTGGTTTTACTCGACTGCCTGTAACGTAGGCACCGTAGGAAAGGTGCGACGACGCTATCCAATTCATACAAACGTACCTGGCAATAAGATTCAGTATACCTGTTACTCGCGATTTCATCGGCACGAGGACCCAGATCTTTTTATTCCTCTCCGAGAAACCCTCTCGGGGTTCGGAATATCCTGCGCACCACGCCCCGCGATAATCCGATTTACAAAATGACGCGATTAATTCAATCCAATAAATTCGGTCTTGGAGGCAAACCGAGTTGGCACAGCTGGCTAAGCGTTATTCGCTAATTAGTGTAATCGAGCCACGGTGGTAATGGGACCAATTAAATCGTGACTTTATACCGCAGTAATCTCCGTATAATATTGAAAGAGCCGTCGCGTTTGGTGAAAAAGAGCGCGTTTAGAAATCCCAGAGGCGGAGGCATACCGCCGCAAAGCAAAGCAAAGCAAAGCAAAGTAGAGCCGTAGCTCTCGCTCGGCTAAATTGCGAGTAGCGTTGTGGATTATGGAGCTGTAACTCTCGGTCGTTTCTAGTTTGCACGAAGATATCGACGAGGAGGACGAGTTCTCGGACTCCGTGGAGGATAATCAGCAACGAACTACCTCGGTGAGACCAACCACGACGACGACGGCCTCCAGTACAACCCCTAGACCTAGCAAATCCTCGACGCCGGCTTCGAGTGGGTCGTATCAACCTACCGGATATCCTCAGCACTATCAACCTCAACCGCCCTTTCCCCAGGTGCACACGAGTCAGTCGAAATCCCTTTACGACAATAAGAACGGCGGGTACCACCATCAATACATATTTCACAACGGGGAACGAAACAATAATCAGGCTACCTCGTATCAGCTGTTCAGTAATCAGGGAGTCAGCTCCACGACGATCCAGACTCCTCAGGTGCATCAAGTTAGGTTCAGCTCTACCTCACCGGCCCAGATAATCCATAACGAAGCGTCGACGGTTTCCCCGCTGTACCACTCGTCCTCGACGATTCAAACTTTATTGAACAGCAACGCCAATAGCCCGAACCTGATTAACCCTATCTTTCATAATCACGGGATTGCCAGTACTACGGAACAGTTTGTGCACAGCAACAATCCTCGCGAGACTTCCGAGTATCAGGAAGAGGAGGAGCAAGAGCAGAGGAGCATCAGGCCGCTGGAAGCAGTCCAGTCGACCAATCAGGGAAAGGTATCTTCTCGTAGCTTTGTTCACGATTATCGCTTTTAAATTTTATCTTGCGGGTCTCAATAAGGTTTGCTTTCTAGGTCTCCAAATTAACGATATCGCCAGTTCCCATGCAGCAGGACTCGAGCCGCACTGTTCATGCGAAAATTGTCGATTCCCAGCAACAAAGGTTGTCTAGTAACTTTTTGCCGACACCCTCGACCATAGAAACCACGATAAAGTCTCTTTATCCTACGCCTAGAACTTCGCCAAAGCCCTCGCCCGCGTCATCCTCGTCAACCTCGTCAGCCTCCTCCACTTCTAGCAGCCAAGTTACTCATCATATTCACGTGCCTCCGCCGGTGCCCATTCCCCACTTGAAACCTCAACAGATTACCATTAATCTGCCACCACCCGATATCCAGAGAATCGTGCAGAATCCATCGCCGCTACTACCTTCGCAATCCAGAGTGATCGTCACAGCGAAGGCAAGTGTGAGCGACGAATCTGGTAGACCCCTCAACACGACGCAGTTGGTCACGCTACCGTTACCTACGATACCCGCGAGCTATGATGATTACAAGGAAGGCGACGAGTCCTTCGATCCCTTTTATCGGGATGTCCCGAAGATCAGAAGCAACTTTAGGATAACCAAGAGTACCAGCCGACTGAAGACGAGTTCCAGGAGGAAGAGGTCATTAATGGAGGTCGGCATAAAAAATCGAAAGCGTCAGAGGAGAAGCCTCGTGGATCGATTAATTCGTAGGATCGATGACCTCGAGGATCCAAATGTTAATGACCGTCGAGAAAATCAGACCAGAGAGAGTGTTGCTCTTGGTAAGGGAAGCAGTGAAGAGGTCGAGGTCGATGTTGGGAATTTTAGAGCGTTTAGAGAGGTTCTGCTCGATGGAAGTTTGGCGAAATCGAAGAATTTAATGGAGGGGAAGGAGCGTGCTGATAAATTGGACTTGGACACGAAGACCTCGAAACACAATTTAGATCTGGACGAGGGTTACGACTCTGATGAGACAAAAGGAGCAGTTCGATCTGAACATAGAGGTGGTAAGGTATCTCAGGCGAAAGGGAAAATTTCCAAAGTATCGGAGAACGACGGTGAGCGTCGTCGTGTAGAAATCGAGAGTGACGAGGCGTCGAGGGGAATTACAGGGAGAAGACGATTAGATAGGATTAAAACCGACGGACATTCCGAGGTTAATGGAAAGTCAAGGCCTCACCGAAGGCGCAAAGGACCTCGAAGAAAATCATCGAGGAACAAAGTTGCAGCGAAGAAGACGAACGTGGAAATAGCGGAAAGTCACCAAGGCCACGTTGGGGGGAATGATTCACCTGCTATGACTACCGTTGAAGTTTCCAAAGAAGAGAACGGTAGTCCGATTTTCGACGATCATGTAAATCGCAGATCGTCGAAAGAAATTGATATTAGAGCTATTTCGCAGCCAGATGCAAAGTACTTAAATGACTTGCAAAGAAAAGCTCAAGGAGAAGCAAGTAAGGATACAAGCAAAATTAATGCAAACACTGTCGAATCTTCTTCTTCTTCTAAGATTCATCACTCGCATATTTTAGATAAAGATGAAAAAAATCGAAAAGAAAACGTGGACAAAGAGGAGTCCACGAGTACCGAAGACATTGAGCATTCAGATTCGATCGATAAGGATAAATCCGAAGAATCGGTAACTATTTCGGACGAAGAAGATTCTATCGAGGATAGTCGAGGCTCGGAGAAATTCGCTTCGATAGAAAGCATGGAAGGCGCATCGAGTAAGCAAGAAGGTAAAGAATCTGATAAGTCAGACGAAACGTCGAGCGAACAAGTACCGAGTCATAAACGCAAGGATAGAAGACCCGTAATTGAAGAAGGGTTAGATTCAGGATTTGAAAGCGAAGAGGTAACGAAGGGTAAGGAAAGTAGCGAAGAAGTCGAAACAGAGGAATATCCTACAACGATTAGTCGTGAAGAATACTCCAGTGAACAATCCTCAGAATATCCTGACTCCAAGGACTCGTCCGGAGATATTACGCGAGAATTAACGACGGAAGAAGAGTTTCAGGAAACCGAGAGTACCGAAGACACTACATCTTCGGAAGAATACAGCGGTCCAACAGAAACGGAGATTTCTGAAGAACAAGAAGAGAAAAGAGAGGAGGAGGACGAAGAAGTAGTAGAAGAAGTTACAGGATCAAACGAAGAATATGATTCCGGTCTCGTTAGCGAGGAACTTAGTACGGAAGGTGTCTTGAAATTTACGGATGAAATACCGAAGGCTGATAAAAAGGAGGAATCCGAAGAGATGAAAGACAAACACGGTTCCAGCAAAGAATATAGCGAGGATTACGTTGACGATAATTATGAACCGGAGAGTTACAAGCATCACGAGTCTTCGACTCATTCGGGTGACTCGCATAAGAAAAAGAAGAAAAAAGAGGAGCTAGATCATAAATATAAGGAAAATAAACGCAAACAAGGTACATCGAATGAAGAGTTGCCTTTGAAAGACGAGGAGAGACTAAAGAATGTTGATTTATCTGCGAATCAAAATGCAAATAACACTGATTATTCTGATAAAGAACAAACAACTACCATCACTAATACATCTGCAATAGCCAAAGTAGCAATAACAACTAGTACTACAACTAGTACCACAACTACAACTACTACTAGTACTACTGTTAGACCAAAATTATTCAAACCTTTTTCAATTAGAAAAAATTATGTTTTTGTTCCACCGTCTACAACCCCAGTTCCAGTAATAATCAAACCCAGATTGAGTTTATTGCATCCAAAGCCGGCGAAACCGCCGAAAAGTTATAACGAATTAGCACCAAAACCGGTTATTCGAAAACATCCATTGCTTTCTCGGAAAACAACTGTGGGTACCACAACTGAAAAGGAAACCACTATTAATGAACTGGAATATACCACTACGGAACAAAGTGTTTCAACTACCGAAATGAGCACTAGCGAAGAAAATATTTTAGAAAGTAAAGTCGAGTCGAAAAATATTCAGGACAGTACTGGAGATTCTTCGATTCAGAAGAGTCAAGCTTTATTGCGTAACATCCCAGAATCGAACAGAGGGAAAGATGAAGCAGACGCTACATTTGCACCTACTGAAAGGATCGAGGAGGAAACAACGAGAAGCAGTACCGACGAGAGCACGTTTTACCCTTATACCCTCGGTTCTTCCTCCACGGACATTCCTGCAGAGTATACGACGATGCCGGAAGACGCTGAAGTTGCCGATACCTTCGGACCCAGTTCTGATTTAGCCAACATCGACGAAGCAGCTACGAGCAAACCGGATTCCAAGATATCGGAAGCGACGGCATCACCGGAAGAAGCAAAGCCGCAACAAGATGCAACAGAACTCCCGGAGCATTTGGAAGAAGCACTGAAAAAAACAGAAGAGGAAGTACCGTCGAAAAGTAAAGAAGTCGAATCACTCGTTACGGAGGATTCGCGTGAATACCAAGAGCCCGCGACTATACCCGAAGAGCCAAAAGAGGCTGCAAGCGCAACTACAACGGAGAGTCCTCACCCTGATGACGTTCCCCGGGCAACGGAAGTGAATTTAGGGATCTCTTCGTCCATCTCGACGATGAACACATTGGTGACCACCACGCCGAGTACCCTGGAGAATCCAGTCGGCACTACTATGGGAAATATACAGTCAACGACCGTGAGGATAGCGGACCGGAAGTACTCTGCTCAACGGAAGCACACGAGCTTTAACTGTCTCGAGAAAGAGATGTACCGATTTTACGGTGATTCCAGGGACTGCCGGCTATTTCACTATTGCTCTCCCGGTTTCACCCCGAGACAGGTCCTAGACTTTCGATTCGTATGCGAGAAAGGCACGGCTTTCGACGAAGAGACTCAAAGTTGCCGGCATGACATTGGAACCCGGAAGTGTGCCAATAATAGACTATGGTGAACGTGAACGTGAACGCGAATGCAAACGCGCGGAATACCATAGACTCACTTACCTACGCATTAGGTACCTCTCTCCTCGTCTTCGTCTTTTTCCACCCCGCGACTTTTGTACTGTTAATTTTGGTAATTCGTGAATCCTGTATATCTCCTTAGTATATTTATAAATATTATTACTCTGATAAGGGGGGAGGGGGTAAGATTTTCCGAGGAGACTCGCTCCCAAGCATTGCCATAACATTGCGCATCATAGACGTATGCGCTGGATTCACACTTATTAAAATTAATGCGACCTGATTCGCGATTAGAGGTCGGTCGGGTCAAAAGAAACGGGGAACTCGTCGAGGTAAGTCGAGGTAACTCGACGGCGTTAAACGAGATGCCGCCGTTCGAGTGAAAGCTAGCAAATCTTCTCCTTGTATATGTATGTGTGTGCGCGCGTGTGTGTGTGTGGCCGGAGATTAATTTAAATGAGATTTTAAGTTTAGATATGTGCGAAAATCTCGGTTCCTACCACGTATCGGTTACGGTTTTGGGGAAACGTTAGCAAAAATATATACTAGTTTCTCGTAAAATCGTCCAATAAAATTATTGTCAACTATATCTACGAATATGTGTGTGCGTGCGTGCGTGCATGCGTGCTTACCTGTTTGCGTGTCCGTTTGTCCGCGTGTGCTCGATATTTATGTAAAACGCCTGCGAATTAATGTAAGACTAAAAAACCGAGCCGTTTCATATCTCTAGAATTTTCGCACTCGTTCAATAGGTTTCTTTCGTCACTATTTTATTCCAGAGTGTCTTCGTCAGTGCCTTACGTGTGCTGCTGATCCGTTTCATTTCTCTTCTTGCCTACCACTCTCTTCGCTGTATCATTCTTATATCGTTAAATAGTATCGAGTCAGAGATCTTCGTTTATTGCTCAAACATTCTGTAGATACGAGTATATTTAATTCGATCAACGATATTCCTCGTAAGTTTAGTGAAGCCACGACGCCACGGTGGCTGATAGAAAACTTTATATAGATAGGCGCTATTTTGGAGATTTCGCGAGAAACTCCATTTTTCAGTGAAAATGCGAGAGTAGAGGCTTCTCCTCGAAGGTACACGCATATTAGTATGAAAATAATCTTTGCAAAACAAGTACTCACTTTGCGTAGAACAGGGCTGTAGAAGATGTCGATGGTTGTTGATTGTTCATTGTTGGCCGTTGACCGTTGACCGCTGCTGACCGCTGGCTGTTGGTTGTTGTTTGTTAGTTAATAATCGATGGCTCCCGATTCTTGCTGATTAAACACTGCGTTCTATTGTCAATGCAAATGGATTAATAGGATATTAGCAGCAGGGCGAGAGAAGTGATGAAAAAAATGAATAATTAATTACCAGATTTGCATAATTGATGATGCGCTTGCACTACATTAAGCTACTTTTGTAAAACAAAAGACGGTCGTAATGGAAGAGAGCAACGCGCGATCTCATTCGTACTCCTCTCCCCTCCGCCGATTGGTATGCGCCAATCAGTGTGCGCAGTGAGACAAGCAATTTGATTGGACGATCCTAATGTAAAGCATAATAATGATAAGAATATAAATATTTAAAATAATAGCAATGACGATAGTAATAATTATTATTATTGCGATTAAAATGTTAATGTTAATGATAATATTGATAATAATGTCAACGGTAATAACAGTAATACGATATAAAATAAAAATAATATTAATAATAATATTAATATTAATAATTATAATAACAATAATGATAATGTTAATGGTAATAGAATAGTAATATTTATAGATGCGTTTTATCGTAAGGTGAATAAAATTATCCACGTTCTATTCCGCGTGAATCAATAACTCGATTATGCTTATTTTTTTATGAAAAAAAAAACAAGTACGTTTCCTGAATAATTGGGATTTGTTCTTTAATTAATTAGTGATAGAATTTTATAGATGGTACAGCGAGTGCCTTGGAGGTAATATGCTTTGATATACTTGCACGTGCCTCGATAATGTTATGTGTATGTAAATATTTACTACAAAACATATATTTTACGACGTACAAAAGTATATCTATTCTGTATTTTCTAAGAGATTATACCATGTCAATAATATAGAAATTGCATATTGTTACTTGTCTAATTTCTTTCCCTTCCAGCATTTGCTGAATGTTCGATTTTCATTTTTTAATTTATCTAAATTTAAAATCTTTTGCTTATTTAATTATATAAAGAAATATATATGTATATATTTACCCTACCTCATTGACCTACCGCAATATTATTTACAAGCGTAATTATGAAAAAACTCAATCCATAGTATATACAGTAGCGTAAAGTCTTGATTACTGTTTATCTTTTCACCATCTGAAAATTTCATTCAGTCACCACGTGTGGGCGCGATAGTATACGTGCGCTTGTGATGTAAGGTTAGGTTCTCATTGAATATTGGGTTTTCTTTATTGATTTATCATTTTTATAGTTTGTAATTTAATCATAATTATAATATCTGTTTTATGTATAATTATTATGATTAGAATATTATGGAATTCATTTTATCAAACTAAAATATCTAAAACTTATGTCACCAGAATTTGTAATCTGCTAATTAAACACAAGATTTCCACTCAATTTGGTATATCAAAAATGTCTGAAGCGATCAAAATTGGTACACATGATGGACCTTTCCATTGTGACGAGGCTCTTGGTGTATTTTTACTAAAACTTTTACCGCAATATAAAAATGCTAGTGTGATAAGGTAGGCTGTATACAAGCATTGTTATGTATTTTATTTAATACATCCTATTTTAAACAAATTATCAATGAAAAGTAACTACGTTAAAGATCATATTTGATTTTAATTTTTTATAGAACTCGAGATCAGAGTATTTTAGATACTTGTGATATTGTAATTGATGTTGGAGGTGTTTACGATCATTCGAAACATAGATATGATCATCATCAAAGGTTATTGAAACTTTTATGAAATAAAATGTTTTAATTAGACATAATAAATGTATCTATGATTTGTGATAAATACATTTTAGGGAATTTAAACATACGGCTAGTACTCTTATAAATAAACCAGGATATGATTGGAATATAAAATTAAGCAGTGCTGGCTTAATATATTGTCATTTTGGTCAAGAAATAATTAAAAATATTATATCAGAAGTGATTAATGATGAGGATATTGAACTGATCTTTAAAAAGGTATATGATACTTTAATAAAAGAAATTGATGCTGTTGATAATGGTTTACCTATGTTTGATCAAGAGCCACTGTAAGTAAATAGAAATAAATAATATTTGTATTTAGTTTTATAAGACTAATAATACTATGTATATTGTTACATTTCTAGATATCGTATTGTAACTGGACTTAGTTCAAGGGTAGATCATTTTAATCCAAAGTGGAATCAAAAAAATTTAGATGAAACTACTCAGTTTTATAAAGCTGTAGAATACGTGGGTAAAGAGTTTATAGAATTTGTGCATTATTACTCTAATATTTGGCTACCTGCACGCAGTATTGTAAGGACTACACTTCAAGAACGATTTGAGGTATTTTATAAATCATTCAATTACTGGTTAATGACAATATGTTTCATAACTTTCTAAAAATTAATTTAAATGTCATTTTAAAACTAGGTGGATTCTAGTGGAGAAATTCTATTATTTAAACAATATTGTCCTTGGATAGAACATTTATTCGATTTAGAAAAAGAATTGGAAATTGAATCAGAAATAAAATACGTAATTTTTAAAAGTGGTACTTACCGTGTACAAGGTGTACCTGTCAAGCCGGGTAGTTTTATCTGCAGGTATATAAAAAATGATGACATTTATCAATTTTTCTTAAATAAGGAATATGATTCTAATCAATGAATATATATATTTTTTTACAGATTGTTCTTACCAGAGTCTTGGGCTGGATTGCGAAATGATGCTCTCGTCAAGGAATGCGGAGTTAATGGTGCAATTTTTGTGCACGCAATTCGATTCATTGGCGGAAATGAAACTGTAGAAGGAGCATTGGAGATGGCAAGAAAAGCACTTCAAATTGGAAAATCTGGATAACCCCTGTAGCCCTTTAGTTCAAATTATAGCATAATTTACAATCTTAAATCATTGGCAATTAATTTTTGTAATAAAACGATCATGAAATTAAATTAATGTTACCTTATATAGTAACTATATTTTACTACTATTCATTGTATACTTCATATGTACCTTCGTTTTTGCATAATAATTTGTTTAATAAATAAATGAATATGATGAAAATGGTATCGCAATTCAATTTTTTAATTATTTTCCTTATTTTTCTAAATCTTCCTTCTAATATCTAGAATCGCGTTCTCTTATCACGTAATGATACGGGGAGTTGTGATGATTCTTTAAAATCGTACTAAAGTAATATGCGATAAAACTCCACCGTTCTATAGAAAAGATATGGGAAGAGAAATATTTATTGATACTTCATTTACGATACAAAATAGCAATCGATTCCTACTGGCCTTCCCCAGTAAACTTGCTTCTCAAAGTAAATTCTCCACTTCTTGTAAAGGATCGGGTAAAAAGCGGAAGGTTCATTGCGAGATATGTATTAAAATTCAGTATTTGTTTTTCTTCGCTGTCTTGGCTAAATCCGAATGTTTCTTTATTTAAAACAAATAGATAGTTTCATTTGGAACAAGTGCGCAAAGAATTGAAGCTAATCGGATTTCCAAATACTTATTGGCCGATATTTTTTGCGGCTTCTTCAGCATGAATGGCCAAATGCGTTGCTTTGGCTTTAGCCACTTCAGGCGTGTCGATTACTCTTCCATTTGCGTCGAGGGGAGCACTTTGAACGTTTCCGTAATTGTAAATACCTGACGTAGAGTATGCCAAAGCACCATATGGGACCCCAGCACTCTTTACAGCCTCCTATTACATAAGATCATTAAGAAAGTATTATAATAAATCTCAATCGATCAATTTACACTCGATTTCCATTCGAAACTAAGGAACAATCGTGCATTCAGTAAGGATTTCAAGTTTTAGCGATTTGCTATCGACAAAGGTGGTAGGCGGTAAAAGAGAAAAATGCAATCATTACGCAAAAAAAAGAAGAAGAGAATTCGCACCTGAGCATGAGCAGCGAGATGAGCAGCTTTGGCTTGTGCGACCTCGGGGGTATCAACTACGCGTCCATCAGATCCAATGGGTGCGCCAATACCAAACGCAGGCGTGTATACGGATCCGATCGCGGGCACATATGCATATCCTAGAGTGTTTCTAGCAGCTTCGTAAGCCTGTGTCGCAAGATGAACAGCTTTTGCCTGAGCCACCTCGGGTGTATCCAGAGGATATCCGTAAGGAATCACTCCGGGCAAATAGTATGCTGGCGATGCCACTGCCATGCCGATCAGGCTCAACAAAACCACCTGGAACATCCGCACACTCCCATATTCTTTTGGATGCATGAATTTATGAAAGAAAAATTAATTTAATCTCACGAATATCAAACGAATCGAAGGGAAACTTCCCCTTCTACATCGATACTACACTAAAGGTTCGGGACACTTTTGAGACACCGTAACTTTAGCTAGAAAAATTGAAAACTGGTAGATTTTCGTAAATTCGAGCGAACGCGTTGAGAGACGGTGATTGTTCGAGTAGTACTCGTGGTGTCGTCTCGTCTCGTGTCTGCGTTACAAGCGTTCGAATAGAGTTGTTTGAATTCTTCATGAGAGTTCTGTCAAGTCAATGACGGCTTACCAAACGCGGAGGAATACTTACGAAGGCGTTCATGTTTAGTATACGTCGAGGTATAAGGCGCTGCTGGATGTCCAGGACTCGCCCTAAGGAAATGACTGCAGATATGTCGTGGCGTGTCTCGGATCTCCTTTTATATAAGAGAATCTGGTAGGGAGTCGGTGACCCGTAGGAGGGGACCACACCCTGGAGCAAGTGTTACACCTAAAGTAATGTACTGACATTGACATTACGTTGATGAAGCCCTACCACCGTGTCCAAGCGGCGGGGTCCCTGTCGTCGTTTTGTCGGGCTTGTCTTTCTTCTTATGCTAGCGCGTAATCATTATGCCGAGGTCAGGTGCACCGAAACTTTTTTCAGCCTCCTCTGATCCCAAGTTCTCCGGAGGCAGTGAAAAATCCCAGCAGCCCTTGACTGACCGGCCTAACCGGGTCCAATAAGTCTGAAAACTACGATATAAAAACCAATGAAATTCCATAAAAATTTCTTCCCTCTCTCTCTCCTCCCTTCTGTCCTGTCAAGAACACGCAAGACCGCAGGATCGCCTCGGGCAAACAGCAAAACGGAGCAAGGAGCGCAGAGTCTTATCTTTCTTCAGGACTGATTAACCAAGGAGGATGGCGCGCGACTCTTTCCACGCGCGACAAATTTCTTCCAATGTAAAAGGCAAACTTTGGGGAAGGCAGAAAATAACTCGTAAAACGTACAGTTTCCCTGATGCTCTTTGTGCGCGCAGAATATTTCCATAACGATATTCCATCGTCCTTGATCGATGTAAAGTGATCGAAGGAAGACGGGGAGAAGATGAACGACGAGGAGTAACGTAGTAATTAAGCGAACACGTGAACTAGCGCGGAGAAGAGCGTGTACGATGTTGAAGGAGTCGAGGCGAGGCCAGGCCAGGCCAGGCCAGACGATGTCCTCGAAGTCACCTGAATTTTTTCGATGAAAAAACGAATTTATCGACTTCCCATTCGTTGCGTGCACACGCGTCGCGCGAATGCCTTCCTCTTTTCTCTCGCGTTGCAGAAAGAGAGGTACCGATTGCTAGGTTCTCTCCTTCAGAAAATTATGGGCTTTCCGAATCCAAGGAAGTGAAACGCCAAAGTTCCTGGACGTTCTCGACACGGGACTTCCCGTGGATCGCGCACAGGTCGCGTTATTCAACATCTATCTCAGTCGCAGCGTCCATTTTCTAAAATAGTCATCGTTAGCTTGATTCATTTTCAGGATAATTTGAAGCGATGCGAATCAGCGACTCTTTAAGTTGGACGCGTGCCACGTGAAAGACGCGGCTGAGATCCGTGGTGTTAAATCATCATTACGAGGCTGCGCGCCACGAATGCACCGGGCGATAAATCAGATCGCATTCGCCACGGGTAAACGATAAGTCGCGAGGTGTCGGCAGCGTTTCTTCGCGCTTTGGTAATAATGATGACATTCTCGAGACTACCGGGGATATTAGTCAGAGCTAAAAATCATCGAGCGCATATATCAAACTCGAGGACCGAGCCGAGAATGGCAAGAAAGCGCCAGCCATAACACCCTCCCTCTCTCCCACCGCCGTAAAAGCAGGCGGCGGTCGTCGAATCACCCGGCAAAATCAAAGTGGAACGTGCCAGGTGAATTTCGCAGGACTTCAAGCTCTATTAATTCGACGTAGCACGTTTCTTCTTGAAACGCTGGCGCGCGCATACCATTAGCCTTAATTAAATAAGCCAACAAGAAGTAACGGCTGGCGGAAAGAAAGAGAGAGAGAGAGAGAGAGAGAGAGAGAGAGAGAGAGAGAGAGAGAGAAAAATCGTATCACCGGGAACCGCGAAAGAGAAGGAGGAACGGAAGCTCGGGAAATACTTTCTACAGTGTCGATCGCGTGATGAGGATTGCGTGTTCTCGCAGTCAAAACTGTATTATGCGCTTTTGCATAATAGCGATTTGGATCTAAGTGATCGAGGATCGAGGAGGAGCGTGCGCGCGCGATATCACGCACGTTCGGCCGTCCGGTTATTTTCACGCATGTATTACATGCGCCCTAGCACACGCGCTCTGACCAATTTCTCCTGGCAATCTAATTTTCTCTCTGGCCGACATCTTTCTTGCGCATCCTATTAATAATTTGCAACGTCTACGCGATTACGTCAGTCGACAACGAGGGAAAACTTTGGGTCACTAACGCGATATCCAGCAGCACTTGTCTCGATCGTTTCTTGTATCCCGTGCTTGTCTCTCCCTCCCCCCTCCCCCCCCCCTCTCTCTCTCTCTCTGGGTTTTTTCGATATTTTGCTAAAACTGTCAAGGAACCGTCGAGCGATCGATACTCCTGTCGCTACTGATAAATCCGAGCAAAACAGCAGCAAATCGAGTATTTAGGCGTGGAACGGAAGGCATGCGCCTTGTTTTGCCCTCTCGAGCGTTTTGACTGTATGATTTATATGTGTCAGATTGATTAGATATCGATTACAGACGTCAAGTGTGGAGCGACGGTAGATCGAGACCAATCGTGGTAGCGCGTGTTCGCGCATTGTTCGAATTCCGTGTAGGTGCACCAGAGGCCGAGCCAAGGATATTAAAACGGCGGCACTTGAACGAAAGTCGCGAAAGCCCTTAGAGCTCGGAATTCGCGTAATGCCGACACGCCCGAATCGCCATTGTCTCTTCGGTACGGTTTTACGGCGGCACGGCCAAACGATAGTTTGCCCGTGCGTTGCCTTAAATGCCCATTAAGCGCCGTCGCCAGTTATCCCAGTTTCACATTCTTACGCGCGTCCACGCGAACACGCGTGGGACGACGCGTCGTTCTTGTAACGATTTGCGAAGACCGCTATGGATGCTCGAGGATAAAGAAATGCGCGAGCGATGCGCCGATGATGATGCTGCTGCCGCTACCGCGTCTCCGTCTCCCACCCGTGAAATTGACGAATCATCGAGCAACGCGTTGTTCTCGTTCCCCATTTAATTGGGCCGGCTGTCTTTCATCGGAGGCGTTCGTTGTTTCCATCAAATACGCGAACCTTTCCCTTCGCGGCTCCCACCACCCGGCATCGAATCGACGAAACTCCTCGAAATACCCTCGCGAGTGTATTTCGACACGACGGAGGGTGGAGAGGTCGGTGAAGGTAGGATGCGACGACGAGGAGATATTTTTACGGTCGATTCACGGATGCGAAAAGACGATTAGGCGTGTCGCGAAATGCGAGGCTCGTAAGAATAGAGGCGGATGTAAATGACGAATGCATTGTCGTAGATCGCTCGTCGATCCGCGCGCTTTTCTTATATTTAGCGCAGAGCGCGCGGGGTTGCGCGGGGTTGCACCCGGGACGAGGAGGATTGAATAATTTCTCGGTTGCAACGCGCGCAACTCTTCTGGAAAAACAAACCACTCGGACCACCACCACCACCACCACGGGCAGGCATGAATTTATCGTTGCATCTGCATTGGCCAAGAGAGATTTCCAAAGAAAAATCTTTCCTGCGGTCGTCGTGGAGAAGTTTGGTGTAATTCAGAAATGCAGCGGGATCGGCGCACTTGCACCGATCGCCGCTCTTTTTTCCAGCTTGCTGCTTCTCGCCGATATTTCCTGTTTGTCCCGCGCACAAAAGTCTCCAAGGTGGGAGAATCGCTTTTGGCTTTTCTGTCGTTTGCGGTTAACCTCCGAGCGTGCAGCAATGCTCTCCGTCCAATCCACTAACTGCGGCGCGTATCGAATCGCCGAAAAAATCTACTGCCAAATAACTTTCAAATTTAGCGAGTCGCAAACTATGGTCGTTTGCCAAATGCCCGAAAGAAAATTTGCTTACAAAATCACGCTCGTTATACCGTGCAATTAACTTTACGACTACAATTATTGATTTTTCTCCTTGGCGGACGAATCGATTTTTCCAAAGAACTTTCCATTTCAGGGAACTTTACGGTCTCTTCTTAACGACCCGCGTTGAAATTGGGAATGGCGCAGTCGTGCCATTGCCTTCCCCTCGACCCCCGTTGCTCGCTTCGTAAGGCTGCCATCGAATCATCGAAACTCTAATGAGACGAGGAGGCATCGTGTAGTATCATCGATTACCATCGCACCGCTCTAACCAAATAATCAGCTTTTCCATACCCGGGAGTAACGCAATTCTTTCAAAGCAAACTCCCACCACGATTTGTGCGCCTCGACTAGATTCCATTTCATCGGAATTAATCCTGAGAACGTGCGCTATCTCAAAAAGAGAATTGGGGTCGCTTTAACGATTGTATTTTAATTAACAAAGCTTTCTTTATTTCTTTTTTCAATGATGGATACAACATAACAACGACGAATGGCAGTGCGTGTGTTTCTGGATCAGTCTAACAAGAGCGAGCGAGAGAGAGAGAGAGAACGCATAAGAG
This sequence comes from Sclerodermus sp. 'alternatusi', assembly GCA_037305995.1. Classification (NCBI taxonomy): domain Eukaryota; kingdom Metazoa; phylum Arthropoda; class Insecta; order Hymenoptera; family Bethylidae; genus Sclerodermus; species Sclerodermus sp. 'alternatusi'. The sequence continues at coordinate 1,644,130 of CM074552.1, read as the reverse complement.
AGAAAGAGAGAAAGAGAGAGAGATGGAGAGAAAGAGAGAGAGAGAGAGAGAGAGAGAGAGAGAGAGAGAGAGAGAGAGAGAGAGAGAGAGGAGATAAATAAAGAAACAAAGTGTTTTTCTTCTAATTACACAGTTTAGTAAGTGGTGCTATAGTCTTTGTAATGTGGTTGTTCGTGAAATGTGCTGCTGTAAGCTGAGAGATGCGCGGCCTTCGCGTGAGCCACTTCCGGTGTATCGACGACTCTTCCGTCGCGGTCCAGGGGCGCCGGTGGACCGTGATAATCGTATTTGCGATCCAGTTCTTCATAAGATCCGGAATAGGATTCATCGGATGCTGAAGAAGGTCCATGCGGAACTTTCGACGCCAGGTGATTGTAAGCCGCAAAATGAGCTGCTTTCGCTTTCGCTACTTCCGGTGTGTCCACTACGCGGCCCTGCCAAAGAAAAGGAACTCTTCCTGCAGTTCTTATCGACGACGAGTTAGAAAGCGAGCGCTTAATGAAAAAATGATTTACCTCGTGGTCCAGCGGTGCAGGGGGACCATGATAAGGATTATCATTGCTGTACACTTCACCACTGTAATATCCGCTATCGGCGAGACCGCGATACATCCCAGAATGCATCAGGGGTGAGTAGAAACCACCGCCGCTCTCCTGGGAGCCACTCCCGTGATAACTGTGGCCACCGTAAGCGGCCTTGGTGTGAGCCTCCTTCAGAGCGGCGAGATGGGCTGCCTTGGCTCGAGCGACTTCCGGCGTGTCCACCACCCTCCCGTCGTGGCCGAGGGGCGCCGGTGGCCCATGATAACCCTGATAGGAGTCGTACTCCGGCTGGCCCGAGGTCAGCAGCACCGCGGATAGCACAAGAATCTAATGAACAGAGAAAGCGATCATCTACCACCCCCTCGCTCTACCACCTGCCACCTGCCACCCGCCACCTGCCACCTGCTACCTGGCAAGCGGCACTTCACGGCACTCACGAGGTACTTCATCACTGCTGCGTGGATGGCTTCTGGATCGCTTCCTGGGGTTTCGGCTGGCCGGCGGTTCCTGCGTTTGTCTCTATGAAAACCCTGTGAATCCATCGAGCACCGGGAATCCAGTTTATATACGGTGTCGATTTAATCTTACACAACTTTTGCCACTGCCCCACCAATCGATGCGGTCAATCGACTGTGCCTGTGCCTGCCTACCTACCTGCCTGCCTGCCTGCCTGCATCGCCCCAAGAGTTTCACGGATTTACGCGAAGCGGGGGAGGGTGAGGGCGAAGCAAAGTTTTGTGTTGCGCCTGATCGGTGAGAGGAGGAGAAGAAGAGGGAGGAGGGCGTGGAGGAGGAGGAGGAGGAGGAGAGGACATCAACGTTGCCGATCCCCTGGAAGGATCGCGCCTGACAAGGAGAGTGGCAACTCGCAACGCCAACAAGGACGATATATTTTTTCACGAAAATCTGGATTTTCTTGCTGCACGACCGGCTTCTTGCCACACCGGCAATCGCGACGGGCACGATCGTGCCAAGAAATTGCTGACACCTTCTAATGACTCGTGCCACTTGGTATCTACGCCTGTAACGACTTCTTGCAATTAACCCAACGCTCGTCATTACGAATTATTATCGTTGCCCGCCGTTATTGTCAACGAGAGATTTCGTAAATATCAATTTGCTCGCGCTCCTCCACCCACGCGGCGAGCCCGCGCGGCCACTTACACGTGATGGAATTTCCGATTTTATCTCTTATCCTGCGTCTCGAAGTCTCTCCTCTAATCACCACCTTGCCTCGATGTTGACCTTATTGTACGGTTCGAGCAACCTACGAATTCCAATAAATCTCTCGCACGGAGATCGCGTCGTGGGGTTAGCGACCCCCCCACCACCTTCCTCGATATCCCCCGAATCCTGAAAATCATCGAAAACCACTTTTCCTTGGATCGATTGCGCAAACCGCGAACGAACGAACCGCTTCCATTCTTGACGCAATTCCGCTTTATTATTACCATTATTGTTATTATTATCATTATTATTATTTTTCCATCATTATTGCCCCGTTGCCGTTATTGTTACGATCATCGTGATACTATACTCTCCTTCCTGCCGCTCGTAACACAATCCGCGTAAAAATGTAAAAGGACGAGGACAGGAGAGAATTTTTCAAGGAAGAATCTCGAGGGACGTCGTAACGAGCGAGAACACAATGAGAGGAAAATCGGGAAAAATAGGAATTGAGTAAGCCCCCGTGCACAATCCCCGTGCGCAGAGCCCGAGGAGGAAGGTTGCGGATAGTTTGTCGAGTGTTTTTCTCGCATTAACGGTGTCCTTTTGCAATTTTCCTCTTTCACTGGTGTGCTCTTCGGGAGGTATCCTCCTCCCGCTCCTTTCACCCTCCCGCTCCTCCCCATTGTTTCATCCAGCTCGCCATTATCGTGATCGTCTCTCCTCCTCCAACGCGCAACGCTCTCACCGTTCTCTCTTTTCGTCGTGCAGCCCTCGCGAATTAGCAAATAGCATGGCGCGAACCCCCGATCTTATTATGTGAAAATCAGCCGACGGGGTGCGTGTGTTCGTGCGGATAGCTCACGTGTATGTGCAGTGCCGTGACGGACCGCCGACCAGGCGAACGCTCGTATTGTTCCTAAGCTATATAAACTGAACTCAGTCTCTTCGGCCGAACAGAGAAACATTCGATCCTGGATAGAAGAAACATGCAGCTCCTCGTGAGTACGATTCCATCGACTTCACTTTCCCCGCGCCACGTCGCACCACGTCGCTTTCATAAACGCCGCGAGGTCCGCGCGGCGGATCCTCTTCTCAGGTTAATCGCCGCCGCGTCTTTTTGCTTTTCGCTCCATTCGTCGATCGCTCGCCATTAAAATCTCATTGCCCGGAATAGTAGTAGCACGCGTGGGAATCTCTTCTTCTGTGTTTTTCCTCGTCGATTTTCCAAGGCTCTCCTCCCCGAGAGGAGGAGTCTCGTTTTTCAGTCAGCCTTTCCTTCCGGAGGGATGATTTTTCTCTGTTTTTTTTTTCTATTTTCAGCTGCTACTCTGCGGATTCCTCGGAGCGGCCGTGGCACGACCAGGGTACGCGCCGGAGCATATCTATGCGCCCGTCAATCTCTACCATGGACCGCCGGCACCGCTGGACCATAAGGGACGCGTCATAGACACACCGGAAGTGGCGCATGCGAAGGCCGCGCATTTAGCCGCCCACGCAGCGGAGGCTGCCAAGACCGGAGGCCACGGGACCGGGGGATACGCTCCTAGTTACGGTTTCGACGCTGGTTTCGAAGGGTTCGACGTTGCTGCGGGAGGAGGAGGTGGAGGAGGTCACGGCGGAAATTTCGTGGAATCGCTGGGAATCAAGTTCGACGCCCCCGCAAAGTATCACGTTCCGGTAGTGCAAAAGTATCATGGACCCCCGGCTCCTCTGGCTCATGACGGACGCGTCATCGACACCCCGGAGGTCGCCCACGCCAAAGCTGCGCACTTCGCGGCGCACGCCGAGGAACTCTCCAAGATCGTCTATCTGCAGCATCAGGACCCGTACCCGCATCATCTCTGAAAACCTCCCGAACTCTTCTGCCTCCGGGAAAAACTCGGCCGAGCTCTCACTGATTCCGGGTCTCTCGTGTTCTTCCCTCAAAACTGAAAATCTTTCTTCGATGCTGGGCCTCTGACCGAGTGATCTCGAGCGAGTTTTTCGAGTTTAGTGATCATTGAGAAATGGCAATGCAGTATACTACTACCCGTGGAAAGGAGAGTGCGAAGCTTCGTTATTCACGAGCAATTCTCCGGGCTCCTCTGGTTGCTCCATCTCTGAAACTCATTTTACCACGAATTTAAATTCTATTTTGTATTATTCCCCTATTTCGAAAGTAGCGGAGTCGATCGATTCGAGAGACGCGGTGGTAGTGGTGTGTTTGGTAGTAATAGCAGTAACCGTTTAATGTTTTTTGGCGAAATTGAGAAGGAAAACTGAGGGGGTGGGAGAGAGGAAAAAAAAACGGTCGCTTTACCGACAATGAGCTATTAAATAATATTATTGCGTGCCCCTCTTTCCTTGCGTAATACTACAGCTTACATTTCCATAGATAATTACGCCATGCGTAATTATGGTGAAAGTTAATTCATTATGTTCGCGGATTTTATTTGAATTTAACTTTAAACTTTTTTCCACGGGTATACCATATACTCCGAAAAATGTCAAATATCACTTTACTCTATTTTGCATTACATTACATTACATTACTCTACTCTACCGTACTTTGTTTTACTTTACTTTACTTTACTTTACTTTACCTTACTAATAATGCAGTGTGTACATTCTTAATATTATATTTATGACGAAACGCTTGATGCAGCAGCACCCACGCAACGTTAGTCCATTTTACGTTTGGCCCTACCCGAAAAGAAACCGATATATTTTTCTACGTTTTCCATAATAAAATCTTTTACTAATCAGTACAAACCGTTCCCCGAGTGTGTTTTTTATTCGCAGAATCCGAGCTTTCTTCCCTTCCCTTTTCCCGAAGGATTCCCGAGAACTTTGAATCCCCCCCCCCCCCCCCCACTCTACCAGAGTTCCCTTAATTGAACGAAACCAGTTTAACTGAAATGCCAACTACTAAAGTGAAAAGTCCAAGCGGAGTAGTATCGTTACAATAAAAGTAAAACGTTTATTACTCACTTAACGATTCAATTATCTTCGATATTTTTTCGACGGCCGTGTACGAGACTGTACGGGACTTGCGTAGACTTTCATTTAAGCCCACGGCGCAAAAAGAAGATAATTGAATTGCGAATGGGCCCGTGTGTTTTGAAATGTCGTCAGGCTCGGTTAGCCTGGAGACGTTGGCGGGACAGAAGGAACTGCGGAGAGTTATCGCGCGTTATCACTGCGCTCGCGGAGGACAACTGTCTCCATCCCTCCCAGCTGGAGCACGCCGTTACCTCGAGAGCACGTGAACAATATGTCCGACCCGTGGTCGATGAACCAGGACGCAGGTTGCAACATTGTTCGCGCGCATTGTCTTAAATCGAAAAAATGAGCCTTATCCCGCTCTTCTCGCAGCTCCAGTTTCTCTCGTGAATTTGCCGATTGACCGATTGACCGATTGACCGATCGGCCAAATCCATAGCCACCAGTCTCACGGTACTTCCGTTTTCCCGTGGATTCTCTCTCTCGCTGTACTACTATCGCCGCGATTCCAATTGCACAATGGGAGAAACGACGATTCAGGATCGAGAAGTGCGTGTCGAAAACTTGACTGTCCGTGACTAATCCGCGAGAAACCCGCACGGATCGAAAGGTTAAAATTCTTTCGTTCGAGAACGGTAATGATCCCGTAAGAATCCTGTCCTTCGTGTAACTCGATGCGATATTGCAGTTGCCGGACGGAAATGTCAATGTTAATCAGCGTTGAGGTCATCGAATTGCATCCTCCGTGCTGAATCAACCGCGCGCATTGTGTTCCCTTAATAAAGTCGTAATATAGATAAGATTGCGCAACCTCCCCCTCGCGATTACCGCATCTCTTTCTCTCTCTTTTTCTCTCTCTCTCTCTCTCTCTCTCTCTCGCTGCGAGAGAAACGCAGCGGAGAAAAGCGAGAAAAGAATTCGAGTGCCCCCCCCCCCCCGAATGATGATGATGAATAACGCAGATAAGGAGGCGATAGTTAATAAACTCCTATCGGCAATACCTTTTGCTCGACGCACCGACAGGTAGGCAGAGACAGGGTGTGATGATATTGCGTAACTGCTCGAGTCTCAAGTTGGCGGCTGGTGATAGGAATTTTTTCACCCTTTCCACGGGGGAGGGAGGGGGGGGGGAATTGAATACCTCGTACCGCATTTAGGAAGTTTGACAGGGAATTTTCCACCCGTGCAACGGTGGAATTGGCAGACGAAAGAGGAGGTTCCACGGGGAAAATGTCAATGTTAATCGAGGTGGAGGGTGCAAGGGGGGAGGGACTGTCGCGTGGTTGAGGAAGGAACGCGTCGCGACAGTCGCTAATGGCGAGAGGAGAGTGTTCCCCGCGAGGTTACGGGACACGCGAGAGATCATTGTTAGCCGGTAAATGTTACGGGGCAGGGCAGCCACTAAAGAGAGCATTTTCTTGGGTGTGGTTAGCCCAGCAGCGTTTGCAGTACCGGCTGCTGGGGTTAGGGTGGGGCACGCCCCGGTGTGCGCCGGCCTGCTCCGTACCCCTATAAATTCTACGATCCAACATGCTGGAAGCTGTAATGCGATTCCCGGCTTCGACCAACTCGAGATTCGATCGCAGCCACGCACTCCTCGATTCCATTGGATTAGATCCGACAAGATGATCGCTTATCTCGTGAGTACCCGACGACGTTGCAACGACGAGAGGTCCTGGCGGCCATCCTCGTCCGATGCACTCGCTAATTAGAATCCTTGCGCCTCCGATAACGCTTTGCTTCGACCGACCTCGCAAATGTCATCACCGAGGCTTCTCTCGCTCTATTCCCCAGGTATTCTTTTCGGCGGCCCTGAGTGTCGTGTTTGGTGCCCCTCAATACTACGGGGCGGCTCCAGGGTACTACGGGGGAGGACACGCGGGAGGACCACCGGCTCCCCTGGGACCAGACGGCCGAGTAGTGGACACACCGGAAGTGGCGCAACTCAAAGCAGCTCACCTGTCAGCGTTGGCCGAGGCCACGGCACGGGCACCCAAGGGACCGGGCCCGGTTGGACCTTACGGTGCCCCTGGGGCACCTTATACGGCCGGCGGCTACGTCCCACACTATAGGTACGATCCGATGCCTTTACCTTTTGTTCTATTCTCCAACGTAGCCCATTGCTCATTCATTTATTCCGCTCACCTGAAAATTCTTCGGCTCCGTTCTTTTAAAAAGAACTCGTCTATCGAACGATTTTCAATCTCTTCAAGATCGAAGTCGACTCGATCGATCATTCGCTCGAATTTTACTTGACATTTTACTCGGCGTCGGTGCTCGTTTCTCTTTTCTCAAAACGGAGAAAAAAAAAACTAAGAATCGAGAGAGAGAGAGAGAGAGAGAGAGAGAGAGAGAGAGAGAGAGGGAGGGAGGGAGGGGAAGAGTTGACAAGTTTTCTGATTGACGCGATGGCGGTGGTTGATTTGCAGTGGACCACCAGCCCCACTGGGTCCGGACGGTCGAGTGGTGGACACACCCGAGGTCCAACAAGCCAAGGCCGTTCATTTCTCTTTGTACAATGCGGAAGCACAGCGCGTGCCAGCTGGACCTGCCGACCCCCTCGCCAATGGCGCCTACAATCCGGCCTATCACTCCGGTGCGTACGTCCCCGGACTCTACGAAGGCTACAACCACTACTGAAAAGCTCAAACTGGACCTCGCGGACACGCAGTAACCACTTCCGCTCATTCAGTGATCGAGACCACTATATCTCTGCGAATCGTGCCAAGTCAAATAATTCCCTAATCTACCTCCAGCACCCTGCAATCCCCCTGCTGCCCGTATACACCAACCACCCGGACACCGATAACCCTCTCACGACTAACAACCATTAGATAGACCATTAGATATACGACGACGAATGCTAGACGCGCGTTCCCCAACTTAACGTTTCTCTCACTTAAAATGTGAAACGCGAGTAGAGCAGTCTTTTTTGATTAATCGTATTTATTGGGTTGTGGTTAACTTCCTGTATAGCACGAATATTTAACGTACATCCTGTGGATGTGTCATGGCCACCGTGGGCTCATAGGGTTTTATCGCCATCCATTCTTGGATGGGGCTTGAAAGGACCAAAAGATTCCCCATGGCTGTCCTATTAATATCACATACGCTCTGCTATACGATATTTCCTCCAAATTGTCCAACTCCTCCTTCGTGGAACTACTCGACTTTTTCTAACGCTCGACATTTCTGGAATTAGAATTTCTCCCTTGCGTATGATGATTTCTAACGTGTATTTCTTTAGTATTGAATATTGGTCGATGTGAAATTTTTTTTGTTATGGTCCAACGCGATTACAACGTGAGTTTTCTACCTCCAACTAATACAACGAATGAGCGGTATCCCCCTTTTCCTGGATATCATAGAATTTTTACGAATTATTAATAAAGTATACTATATACACACACACATATATGTATATAACCGTACAGCAAGCGTATACAAATATTTAGTGTTTATCTATATATATATATATATATATAAAAAAAAAAAATATATCATGAAGAAAAGCGTAGAAATGTTATTCGCGACCCCCCGCAAATTTCCCGATACTTTTATCTCATCCGAGCTCATAATTGCATCCATACGCATGTACAGAGTGCAGTCTGGCTCGCGACTGGAATAAATTTGCATAAGTTATTCAGCCGAGTAATAATTAAACAAAGAGATAATATATTTCGCGTACGGAGCATGAAAGCATCGAATGATCGTTAAATTAATTTCAATTCGCTTTCGTATGTGCAATATTAAAATTATGTAAGAGCCGCATTAGTTTCCGCTTTAATTAAGACTCGCGTGATGAGTCCAGTAATATTGTGCTCTCTAAATAATAACACATGGGTGAAAAATTATAAATAATCACTTATGAAATATTGTTACTGCGTTGTACTCGGAAAAACTTACTAAATAGACAAATTAGCGTTATGGATAGTGAGCATTGTGTGCTACTAAAGAAAAGCGATACTTTCTGATGAAAAATAAATGCTTTTTGCAATGGCTTATACAAGTTGTGACGCAACAAAGAAAATTTTATTCACTTACCGAGTTTATATTGGACATTATCAATTACCAAATGTCGTTGCTGGGGTAAAAAATTGAGGAAAGCGCGATTTCTCCGAAATACCTGCCAATTGAAAATGCTTGCACGTACCTGGGAAAAAAGGTGCAGGTCCTAGACACTACATCTCACTCACGTGACCACTCGTGCATGAATTGAACTTGTTTACATTTATCGAAGGATTTTGTTTATACTTCCCTACCTCGATTTGCTTATTTCGTTCTTCCCCTCCCCTCCCCTCCACCCTTTATCCATTTTGCAATTTCGCGTAGTTTGGAAGAAACTGCGCGATTCTCGAGTTGCTTTTCTCCGTTGAAAAAATTCATCTCGGGAGGACTGTGGTCAATTTGGGGGGAGGTTTGATCGGAGCGAGCGATATTTGCGAGAATCTCCATTTCGATTGAGATAACGCGAATGTCAATGACGTAATTATAGTTTGGATTTGTGCAAATAGCAGTAATTTGCGGCGTGTTCACACGACGACTTTATCATCGTCGTTGTGGTGTAGAGCGTCTCATTGGAAAATGGCAGGGAACAAATGGCTAATAGGCCAGACGAAATTGACTAACGCGCCCGTGACACGAATCGAATTGATTCCTGGCAGGAAAGACGCGGTAGTGAAAAGCTTGAAAAGCGGAGAACAACTTGTCCAGCGACGCATTCCTCGTTGTGCATGATCGAGTACGTCCTTGCAAGCGCGGGCTACTGTCTAGGATACGTGTCCTCGGGACCGGTTTTCTCCTATCGATAAATCTCCGTCTCGCACTCTCCTGCGCGCAACCTATTGACCCCCCAGCTCCTGGCGGACCCTTATCTATCAGGATATCGCCGCTATCGAGGCTCGATCGAAATTTCGCGAACTCTTTGGCAACTTTGTGACAAGTCATTTTTCACAGCCGGTACAACCTGTTCCTGCATCTCAACGAGTCGCCGCCGCAAAGAAATTTCTCATTCCGGAGTAGTTTTTAAGCTTCGAATGATAATAATGCAACAGCGAGTAGATCGCGCCCCGCGCACACTTTGCTGAATTGTTTGCCTCGGAGCCGTGTCGCAAGAAATCCCATGGAATTAATTTAGAATCATAATTAGATCGCATTGATCCCGGGTTAATGCAGTGTCCGCCTCGATAAAAACCCGATCGGGATTCTGAATGGATTTGCGGAGTGAATAGAAGTAGTGATGAATTGGTTACGCTTGGGGAAGAAGCAATTTCACTCCGGGAGCAATGAGTTCGCACGATCGGCCCTTCCCTAGCCAATCGCTGAATTCCGTCCAATTCTTATCGAGCGATTGCGCAAGCTTACCTGGGAGTACTCTTCCTTTCGATTTCTCACTGGTCGACGCCCACAACTTACCGGGATACTTACGTGCATTAAAGTCGCTGGTGGCCCGAGTAGTTTGTTGTGTGGCACAGTTATGCGCTGCCGTAGGATGACAAAACGAGTGCGGCCTGAACCCACACACACACACACACACACACACACACACACGCGCACAGACAGCCAGCGAAGAAAATGGCCTCGATAGAAAGCAATTTGCGTTCAACGAAACGTCATATCCCGTTTTATCGCCAATCCTTTCCTTTCTTTTATCCTACGACTCTACCCGGCTTGGAATTTTCCCCCTCGTAGGATACACCCCCTCTCTCTCTCTTTTCGCAAGTCCACCGTGTTTCTTTCTTTATTTTTACTTCAGACTTTAATTATAAATATTGCAGCGTAAAGCGCTATGATACATATAAATACATTGGTTCCAGCATCTCTCGCGAAGCTTTCTCTCCTAAAGATCGTCGTGCTTTATTAGTAATAAATCGAACCGTAAGCAGCCAGCGATGCGGCGCGCGCGTGCGCTTGCAGATGGGCCTCCCGTGCTCTTGCGACTTCCGGTGTTTCGATAACGCGTCCATCCGGGCCCAGAGGCGCGGGTGGACCCCGGTAGACGTACGGGATTGCACTCGGGTACGTGATCCGAGTTGGCCTCGCGTAAAGAAAATTCCTCTGGTCGTCGAAAGCGTCGTCGAAGACGTAGTTTCCGGTTGTTCTTGCGGCAGCCCTTGCGTGTTCCGCTAGATGAGCCGCCTTCGCACGTGCTACCTTTGCAAAACAGTAAAAGAAAGGCGTAAAAATCACCGTGAGCCGTGGCGGGATTCATTGGACGTAGATGCAAAAGTAAAGGCGATGGTGCATTACTTCCGGTGTGTCCATCACTCGACCATCACTGCCGATCGGCGCGAGCGACTGATCGTAAAATCGTCGATCGGAATAATACGCGTGATCTGGCGCCAGCAGATTATTGTCGTAGGGATTCCTGAGCCTGGCCAGTGCCTCCGCTCGAGCGGCGAAATGCTCGGCTTTCGCGCGAGCCACTTCCTCCGTGTCCACGACCCTGCCGTCGATACCCAACGGTGCCTGAGGACCCTGGTAAACCGGGCTTCCAAACTGCTGGAGGAACCTCGCCTCTCCCAGCGTCAGCAAAATCGAGGTGGTCGCAGCGAACTACGGGGGCAGAGACGAGAAACATTGAGAATAGACGCAAACGCCGAACTATCGCCATTATGGTGTTAAGAAAGGAGTGATATATTACAATGAATTTCGCCGGTTATTGCTAGCAAGGTTTACAAGGCATTAATAATTAATAGCTGCTAATGAATCCTTGTCAAGTACGTAGTATCTGAAACAGAAGTTAACGCAATGTTGTTACGATGTTATGGTTACTTCTTTACGATGACGTGCAATAACTTAAGTGCAAGGAAAGTTACCCGTTACTACAATGACAAGTTGCTTTAGAATTTTTTCAGGAAACACAGCTGATCGCTCAGAGAAAATGAAAGATCTATCCGTAGAGAAAAGAAAGGTCTAACTTAAAAGCCCATAAGTAGCGAGATTTACAGCGGCTGAGTGTCTATTTAGAGCTGAAGGCGTGTGAAAGCTAAAGTGTATATTCAATTTTTTGTTCTCACATACATGTATTCTGTTAGTTATTTTTGGAAAAATAATAATAATAATAATAATAATAATAATGGCACTGATAATACTATCAATTATTGATAATGACGATAATACTGATAATAATAATGACAATAACAGTAAAAAGAAGAAGAAGAAGAAGAAGATGATGAAAATTAAGCAACATCGATTCACGTCCGAATGTAAAATTTTTCCAAATTATTTTCACCAATCTTTCCAAAAAACGAAACAACACCGAGTTTTTAGCTATTTACGTTCCCGTTATTTATTCGGTATCACTTTTCACGTTTAGTCCACGGATAATTTTTAATTGGCACTTACAAGTAATCTCATGGCCGTGAATTCTTCCAGACACTATGAAAGAGACGTCTTAACTGGAAGTGCGCCTATGCAATCAACCGATCTCGCTTTTATAGGATCTTGCGCCACCAGACGCGTCTGTCGTGTGGTTTTCGCCTCGACTAACCAGAAAACTATTAATTGTCGCTAGCCGGAGAAGCGGCCATGAAACCATCAGGATTTTCCTCAAGGAAATCTCACGGGTTATGAAAATCCTCATCCTCGCATTACAGACTTTCCACTTGGAGTCCCATTTTTAGGATCGTTGTTCGAAAAATCATTTAATCAATGGAACAGAGATAATTGGAAGAGGAATGGAGTCATCGTCCTTGAACAGCTTCGCGGCGCGTTCGGTTACACCGATCGACCCCGACTACACTGACCCCATTAGTAGCCACTAAACTGGATGCTTCGATAGACTTGCTTATTTCTCCCCCGACAGGGAGAGAAATTATTTATTTACCAATTCCCTTCTATCGCGAATCTATAATCTTATTACAAATCCATCATAAATCATTCTTACACTCTTTTTCAGCAACTCGCACTCCGATGTACACATATAATTGGAGCATTGTAATTCATAAATTTTCATAAACGATTAGCGAAAGAGAGAGAGAGAGAGAGAGAGAGAGAGAGAGAAGATAGAGATTAGTTTATTATCCCTAACCTTTCGAATTCTGCGAATCATGATGCTCGAGTTCCTTTTCCAGGATTGCTCTGGTGCACCGTTCTCCAGCCGGGATATTCTCACGTCTCTTGTAGCCGTTGACCTATGTCGTAATAGCTGCGATTCCTAGACGAAGCTGGGGATCAATAAGTAGAGGAAATTTCAGGGAACGTAATGTGTAAAGACAGCCTATTAATAACGGCTGTTATCGGATTCCTCAATAATTATCCCCGGCTATAAAATATTGAGTCGAGGGCTCCAATAAATGTAATTGTCTTCGTTCGAATTAGCCGCGCGCGCGCGTGTTAACCTTAATATCAATTTAATGATAGCGTTGCAATTAAATAGAAACATAGCTTTTTGAAACACTAACGAGAAGAAACGGAAATGTGTCGTAATACACTTGCAGATCGTGCGACTCTACTATTACGTTCCTTTTTTATACGAGGTACCATTGTTACGTCGACTTTGTTGTGCCCGCATCAAATTATGCGTGCGAAGACCACAAAATCGTTGGTCAATCGCACGAAACAATCGTTACGTCGTTATCTCACGGTATAACAGTGACAACTTTCTTCGGCGAACCATAATCTTACTTAATTCTTCCTCTTCCAAGCGATTTATCAAATATTCCAACGATCGACTCTACCCGAAGAAACGTCAGTCTCTCTTTGGGTAAACCTCGATTTCTACGGTGTGTCCTACCAGTTTCATAGTAGTCAGAGAATAAACTAACGTCTCTCACGTTTCATGCTTCAATTTATTAATCGTCTTTATTTTGAATCATTACAAAATTCTTGCGGGAGACAAATTTCTACAGCTTGCACCTTTTCGTCGCATGGGTCATGGATCTACGGTTTGCAAATAGACAAACAAAGAATCGAGATCAGTAGGTAAACTCGCGTGTGGTCACAGTTCTCATGGCTCTTCTGCGCCTCTACTCGCAGTGGACTCTTCACGTTTGATATCTGGGTGTTTATTGATTGCAGAGAAGAATCATTAGAAAAACAATTTATTGGCCTAGGATATGTACAGAGTTCCAAAAATTCGATCAGTCAGATACTCAATGATCATTAGTAGGAGCCTACTAATTGTTGGGATTGATAGCTGTGAGGTCGGTAGGCAGGGGCAGCGGGATGGTAGGGTTTTCCAAAGGCCAATTGCTGCCCACCATAAGTTTGCGGGGCATGATAGGATGGTCCCGCCGCTGCTGGTCCTGGATAAACGCGTGGTGCCCCATTGTATTGTCCTATAGCTGGATTGTACGCTTGAGCATGCGTGGGTCTAGAGTAATCTAGAAAGAAAACCACACACACTCGTTGAAAGAAACTCCCTGAAGAAAAATCGAGGCATAATCATCCAGAGAGAGAAAAAAAAGTGAGAGAGAGAGAGAGAGAGAGTTTACCATCGAAAATACGGTTTTAACCCGCGTACTTAACACACACGCACACCCTTAAAAGCGCGTGTGTTACGTCAATGGAAAGAGCAACGCGTAAATTACGATATTAAAGCAGAGAGTCGAGGTGAGCACGGAAGGTCCCGCGCGGCTTATTGGGGTTCCATATCGGAATACAATTGGTTCCTCTCACCGGCGGGAACCGGTTTGTTTCGCGATCGGTAAACCATGCGAACGAATGCCTCGTTGCCATCATCCTCGCTGCCTGATTGGCGGAGCGAGAAACTCGTTCGTGACCTACGGTATTCCACCGTTGACGGCGACCAACCGATGTCTGATCGGTTAATCGCGCGCCCGAATAACTGGAGCGACGAGATATCCAAAGCGACTCGACTCGGCCAACCGGTTGTGGCCCAGGTCGCGCTCGCCTTATTTTCAACCTTACCGAAACTATCGCCAGTGCTCGCTCGCATTTTCCATCAATGAACGAGGCCCGTTCGCTTCCACCCTCTCAACCCCTCTCCGTCACCTCTCCGCTCCTCTCATCGGCAAACTTTCATGGAGATTCGCAACGATCGTCGCTAAAAGTGGCGAGATCCGTGTTCGTCGATCGGCGGGAATACCTTCGTTATCGGCTGGGTTGTACTCCTCGGGCCCGTTAAACTTGTACGCCCTGGCCTCGGCCTCGGCGAGCTCGGCGAGTCTGGCGGCCTTGAGAGCAGCGACTTCCGGGGTGTCGACGACCGTGCCGTCCTCGGCGAGGGGTGCGGGCACGAAGGTGGTGGTTTTCGTGGGCGCCGCGTAATTGGATTTCGCGGTGACGAAGCTACCCCGAGGGTCGTACTGCGGCTGGGGTTGGTAAGCGGGTGCCGGTGCCGGTGCCGGCGCCGGTACCGGTGCCGATTGGGCCTGGCTGAAGACTGGACCGGCCAAGTGATTCGATCTGTAAATCGGAGCCGTCGACTGGAAAGCGGATTGCCGGGCGTATGGGGCCGGTGTTGGCTGAGGTCCAGGATGGTAGTAGGATGGCGCCGCAACCTACGTACAGCACACACCACCGTTCGTACGCCATTAGAGCTGAATTCTCCTCGAGAGGTTCGGTCTCTCGAGTCCTTAACGCGAGCCTTAACGATAAGATTGATAAGAGGCAGAGAGACAGACCTGAGGACTGTACGCCGATCTCCCTTGGTTCTTGTCCTCGGCGGCTCTGGCGGCAGCTCGTGCGAATTCCGCGAAGTGGGCAGCCTTCGCTTGCGCCACTTCCGGTGTATCGATAACGTTGCCATCCTCGCCAACCGGCGCGGGTGGGGCGAACCTCTGCGGTTGTGCCTGCAACTGATGGTCCCCGTAGCCCTGGGGACCCAGGTAGGCCGCCCTGCTGCTGCACATCATACCCACGAGAATGACGATCTGTGCGAGTGGGGAAACAAACGCAAGATAGAAATTGGATTACGAGTCTCGTTCCCGGTCATAATCAGTCAAGGACGATTGGAAGAAGAAGAAGAAGAAGAAGAAGAGAAGCCAATTGGGACACGCGCCATCGTTAGAAAGAAAAGCATCGGCGATTACTGCGGCGATTGCGATTATCATTGCGTAAGTCGGTACCGTCATTGTCCAGATGCCGAAGAAGGATCGCATAACGCGCGTGGGACGTTTCTCTGACCCGCTCGGCTGACCTAACCTACCCTAACCTTTCACTTTCCTTTGTTCGCCATCGGCCATGAGCCGGCTACGTTCGGGACTCACCAAGCCTTTCATATTTGCTCGAGCGTGTTCAGCTTTTTCCTCCAGTGCTTCCTTCCAGTTCCTCCAGTCGATGGTCCTTCCGTTCCCTGGCACTTCGGTCCCGACACCTTGGATCAGTCCTGCCTTGTTTATCCTCGACGAAGCACTCTGCTGCCGACCTGGAGCTTGCTGTGCGCTACAGGCCCTGCTGCCAATGCCCGACCGGTCTTCGGTTTTGTGTTCCTGGAGAACGGGCGCCTGGTACCATTTATAGCTGGGCGCGAGCGACCCCTCCCGAGGGCCCCGGGTACCCTCGGGGAGCGGGAGGCCCGGTCGGAGAGGTGACCGGTACACCGGGAAGGTCGTAAGTGCCCGTGGATTGGAATTGTCCGTGCGAGAAGGAGGGAGAGCGAGGGAGAGCGAGGGAGAGCGAGAGACGACGGGAGAGAACGAGAGCCCAATGGAACCCAATGAAAGACAGCGAAGGAGAAAGAAAGTGGGTGGGGGTGGTGCAAATCATTGATCCTCCCTCTTTTGATCTTTCGGAGGCCTCCGTCTTGTCTCTATTCTTCTATTCTTCCTCCTACAAACTTTGTCGTAACCTTGACATTTATCTAGGGTGCCAGGGCTCTCGGGCCGCTGCAAGTTTTTCGACTTTTTCACTCGATTGAGACATTAGGCATTGACGAGCGTGATTCGTCAAATCGCGCTAGCCTTCGCTGAGCAACGATCCTCGACGATCCTCGACGATCGCTGATACAAGAGAGAATTTATCGAACTTCCCTCGAACCAAAGTGCAGCAGAATGAGAGGGGGAGAGAGAGAGAGAGAGAGAGAGAGACTCCTTGCCGATATTCCTATTATCTTTTGGATTGCGCGACGAGAGAATCGAAAGAATTATGGTTCGGCTGACGCGAAGATCTATGTTTGACTTTCGTCATCCGAATCGCGAAAGAACATGGAATTTTTTCTCGCGCGCAGCTTCTCCTCCACGCACACAAGCTCCGTGATCGATGCGATCGATCAAGATCGATGGTCCTTCTCGAGAATAATAATAACGATACGTCCGATCACGCGAAAGTTTTCCTACCGAACAAACAAAGACACGCGCAGAATTTAACTTGCCTCGATCGCCCTAGACGTTTGAAGGACTCTCAGGATCCGAAGGACGGCACACCGTCGACGAGAATAAATTCCTGCGCGATAATTGGAGCTTTCCTCGTAGAATTTTTCCAGACATTTTTTCACCCACTTCCTCGATCCGTGATGAGACCACGCCTTTTCTTGGTATTTCGACGTATCAAGCGTCTCCCGTTTATCGCCGCGATAAATTTCACCGCAGCATCCGACTTTTCGAGATCGGACCTTTAACGACGTTTGTCCTCATTGTCCTCGGAGAGCGGAGATCGTTTACCACAACCGGAGCTCTCATTAATTTCACCGAACAATCTTCCTTCCGTACCTCCTTAGCCGAGAGTCATTAATAACGCGCGTAGTCGCGAGAGATGGCTGCAACGATTCCGAACTTCTTATCGCAGGAACCGATCCAACAACTTGACGATTTCGAGAGCTCGCTGCTTTGCCGGTTTATCGATTTATGAGGGGAGGGACGGAGATCGGATGGGAAGGAAAGGGGTGGCACGCGAGAAAGAAAATATGCCATCGCCCACTTCGTTGACAGAAATGAATCGAGCCGATCCACCGGGAAAGGAAAAATCGTTGTTCCCCCCGCTTCTGGTACGGGGCACACAGTTTGTCTCCTAACGTTGTTCGCGGACCGCGCCTTTCTTCGTCACTTGTCGCCCATTAACGAGTTGCGTTAATTTATTATCACGACAATATCCACGGGTCCAATGGATCTTTCCGATCGATAATTGCGGCTGACGCCGCGTACCCACCGACAAATGGTTCTTGACACCAGGAAAGCTACGGCTACTACCATGTTCTCCATTCGCCTGTGACCGATTCAAACTGAGAATAATTCTTCTAGCATTATGCATAACTGCACTTTGTACCCAACGTGCACTCGTAACGTATTCTCTCGATGATCGTGTACCTCGGGTATCGATCTCTTACCGATTTATTATCTCGAATTCATTGATTTCATCCGGACCAACCAACTGTCCACGATATTGTCTCGTATCGATCTCTCCCGTCTCTGTTAGCTGCACCCCCTCCCTCTCACCTCCGTCCCTCTCTGCAACCACTCTCTCTCTCTCTCTCTCTCTCTCTCTCTCTCTCTCTCTCTCTCTCTCTCTCTCTCTCTCTCTCTCTCTCTCTCTCTTTTTCTCCATTTTGAGGATGATCGGGAATGATTTACTCCAGATTCACAAAATACGAGCTTTCGAAACAATTCACTTTATTGTGTCATGTCAATTAAGTGGACTGTTATTAATTATAACTTTTCTTACATTTTTATGGCTTTCTGCTTTAATGAACTGTGCTAGATAAGAGCCCTGTATCAAGCGATTTCTCTTTTATTAATTACCGTCACTTTTGTTTTACTTGTTATTCGGCGAGTTATAGAAATCTGTCTGTCGACTGTCTCGCGTTCGATAATCGAGGAAAATGGAAAATTACGAGGGGACCCGCAGAAGCCGAGGTTCAATCGCCTGCATGGGAAACCTGTCAGGATCACTGGGATCGGATATTTTGCTGAAATATCAACCACGAAATCGTTCGGCAATCGCGTACGAGCAATACTAGAAAGTCTTGGCTTTTTTCGGTAATATTGTGAGAAACTTTGAGATTACATCAGAAGTTTTGCGTGTGTTCAGTCCAAAACACCGTGACAAACACGTAAAACAGCCACAATATTCTCAACAGTCACATTATTCAATCCAGAATTTTTTCCCCTCTCGGTAGATATTTATTCGGATTTAACGGTGTCGCGAAAAAAAAAAAAAAAAAATGGTTCCGGAGCGGGTAGTATTCTTCTTCTTCGATTCGCTCGGGTGATTTTCGGCTTCTCGTAGAAATCGGATAGCAAGGTTTTTTCTCCATCCCGCGCGAAGAGCGATGACGAAAAGGGAATTTGCTTGGAACGCCGCAGATTTTCAATTCTATTCTTCGCGACTCCGCTTTATGGGAGTTTATCGTGCAAGTCAGCAAAGTAGGGCGTGTTCTTTATTGGGTTATCCATACGCGTTAGAGAACGACACGGAAAAAGTTGGACTCCACCTCTGCATAGTCATACTGTTGTTAGCTGTTACAATACCGTTTTCTGTACTGTATTTCACCGGGGACTTTGCGACCGGTTATTTAATACGAACAGATCTCCTATGCAACCGTACTAATTCATAATGGACGGCTGGGAGCTGAGAATCCGATTGAAAAATTAAAGCCACCACAATAATGACCTCCATTAATTTCACTTTCACCTCGACTAATGCGGCTCGATTTTTCACATTTCTCCGCCGCTTAGCCCCATTCATAGATCGGATTTGCGCGACAAAAGGAGGAATTTTCATCTGTTTTCGCCGATCGGGCTCTCGCGATTCACCACCACCACCACCACCACCAACCTGCGATCTCATCGAGAGAGCCCGTGCGTGCGATCAAACTTTACAGAGCGCTAGTTCTTGTGCTTTTCACGGCCAACGACTTTATAAAGTTGTCCGCGCAGTTTCTCAGCTCCCTATTCTCTGATTCGTAGCTCTAAGAAATTACCGCGATTTATTATCTCCCTCCCTCTCTCCTTCATTCTCCTTATCCTTCGCTCCCCCACAATGTAAACTCATGAAAAATGCTGCATTTGCTAAGCGACGAGCGAAAGCGATCCCCCTGTGATCCAGATGTAATCGTTCCCCCCTCTCTCTCTCTCTCTCTCTCTCTCTCTCTCTCTCTCTCTCTCTCTGCATCTGGCATAGTCTACATAAATCCTGGATGACGTGGACCTTTTGTTCCTGGACCTACCTATCGATTCAAGGCCAGTCCGCTACAGCGCAGCTAATTTTCGAGAACAAATGAGATCCGCGATGCTTCCTTGAGAATAATTGAAGCACCCGCCTAAAAAAATAGCCCCGAAATAAACTCGTGGTAGCAAAACCCGATGTAAGATGGATAGAGCGTTGGTTCAGCGATCATTCATCGCACGAAGAATAAGTTACCTTATGAGATTTTCAGTGGAAGCGCTTCAGCATCCCCCCCTGTTACGCAAAAGAGACCTAGGGGTCTGCGCACTATCGGGCACATCCGGGCACGGATTAAAATCTGCTGGAGAGATATGCCGTTTACATTAATGCAAAGGAGTCTATAGAAGGGACCAAGGGAGTGGGAGGGTGGAGGGTGCTCGCAGTAACACGAGTAACAGGACTCGTAAGTTCTCGGATCGAGCATTAAGATAGTCAGCATTGGGCAAGTGCTGTAAATGCTAGAGATGTGTGGTAGAACGTTTGGATTATAAATAATTACCTTTATCCGTCGTTATGCATGTGGCCTACGCACAGCGTTATTTAATATCGCCGTTCCCAGACGCGGTAACCGGAGTATTATCGCAGGATGAGTCCTCCCCGGTGACGCCTCGTGGGAATCGACGAATCTCCGTGAATCGCCGCTCGCTTCTCCGCAGTCTAATGGGTGAAATCTCGTCGGAAAGTGGATTCTTTTTTTCTTATTGCTAAACTGCACTCCAATTAATTTAAGGAGTTTGCAACGAGTACCTAACGGATCTCTCTCTCTCTCTCTCTCTCTCTCTCTCTCTCCCACAGAGAGATACAATTCATTCGCTGTATGAATAATTAAACTCTCTAAGAGCGTGCAATCATTCCTTAAAAATGCCAGATGGACTCTCGCGATAAGGACTATAATAATTTGGCGTAACTCGGAGCGCGATTCAGCGAAATGCGGAGAGTAGTTGCCTTTGGATTCCTCGCGCGGAAATCACTCGGAATCAGGAGTGACGCGCGAGTCGCGCAATTCCCATGGAAAGTCCATTATCGCGCTTAAAGATTCGCGCGAAGCCAATCAAATCAACGGTGCGAGAGTCGAATCGGCACTCTGGCCAAATGACCTTGCGCGTCAGCTATGCGAGCGAGATTTCATTTGCGAATAAAGAGACGACGGTGCAGATACGAATCTGACATTATGTCCGCTGCTGGTGGGCGGGCGTGCTTCCAGCAGAAGGAGGCAGAGTTCAATCGTCGATCCATGAACTTATCGATCCATGGCATTTGATAGCGTATCCGCGTGAGAATCAACGATAAACGCGACATCAACCAGGGGTGGGATATCGCGGGATTCGCGAGCAGGGCTTGACAGAAAAAATTCAATGTCCTTCTCGCTGATGTAGATGCTCTTTATTAATAAAATCATTCGAGCAGTTTCGCACGAAACCACCTTTACTCCAAAAACAACAATTCTTCATTTCAGGGTACTTTTGCGCTTGCGGGATTTTAATACTGACAAAGTACGCGTGATTTATATGGCTGGTTATACGTAGGAACGCAACGTTATTAAGAAGGTAACAACATGATTTCCGACTTAGAAACTCGTTAGACTTACTTGTTAAACGCATAAGCCGCTCAAAAGTTCTGCATCGTTCAACTTATTAAAGTAGTTTACAAGAAAATCTTCACGGTTCGTAAGTTGTATTTACATGGTCGATAATACCATCCCCCGCGTTCACCCCCTCTCACGTTCAGAGTTCCACAATCTCAGAAAATATGCAGCGGTAACGGCAAATCACCATAAGATATTCTTTTCTTCCTCGAGCTGTCGGCACGTACACAGTCCGTGTTTTCCGTGACAAAGCGAAGAAGGAAGCTCGGACTCGTTTTTTCAATAAAGCGGATGGAGAATAATGTGGACGACTGATAAAAGAGGAATTGTTGAGATTAGACGCGCGACGCATTAGAGGACGTAGCTTTGAATGTATGGGCTGGAGTAGGCGTTAACGAGGACAGGCGAGCTGTAGTAAGCGGATCCGAGGGATTCCTGGCTGAGGCCGATTTTTTCGTTCAGATGCGCCGCAGCGTGCTCGGCCTTGGCCAGGGCGACTTCCGGTGTGTCAACGACGCGGCCGTCGAGTCCGATCGGGGCACCTCCAAGGGCGACTCGGGCGACGGGCACGGCTGCGGAGTAGGCGACCACGCGATCGGCCGATTTGACAGCTTCGTTGGCTAAGGTGATCCGCTCGTTGACGTGGGCCGCCGCATGCTCGGCCTTCGCCAGGGCGACTTCCGGTGTGTCCACCACGCGCCCGTCGATCCCGATTGGCGCTCCCGACGACGCGACGTACGCCACGGGCGTCGCAACGCCACCCACCACGATTCCTGGTTTTCCCATCACGGCTGCCACTAGCGCGAAAAGTACGACCTATAAAAAACGTATTTTCCATCATGCGGGGGGACATGCCCAGACATCGCCGAAATCGATCGTAAGGAACCGATCT
Organism: Sclerodermus sp. 'alternatusi'; assembly: GCA_037305995.1. Taxonomy (NCBI): domain Eukaryota; kingdom Metazoa; phylum Arthropoda; class Insecta; order Hymenoptera; family Bethylidae; genus Sclerodermus; species Sclerodermus sp. 'alternatusi'. The sequence goes on along the minus strand of CM074552.1, from coordinate 1,621,893 downwards.
CTCGTTTGGTCCGACTCGTCGTAAAACGAGATGGCGACAGGACAGGAGAAAAGTTTTTTACTTACGAGGAACTTCATGACGACGACGACGACGACGACGTGGAGAACGACGTTGATTCCCTGTTGAGGTCCAAAGAGTCGTGTGCCGAGATACAGAGAACTCGCCAAGGGACTTGAGTTTTGTGTTGTGCATCCAGCGTGTGTGCGACGCTTATATAGCTCGTAGGAAAAACGGCCCGGGCCGATTGGTGGCACACGCACGCACCATCGACACGCGTTCCTTAAGAACGCGCTGCCAGGAAACGCCCTGCCCTGTCCAATAAGCGCCTGATGCCCGCGACATTGACATTTCTTCCTGAGAGTATAGACGGCTGTCCACGCGGCGATCGCGCTACTTTTTTCCCCAAACGATCCACCGGGCCACAACACCGATGTTACCTTGCCAGAGCGCCGCCGATCGAGGCTGTTGCAATACAAGTTACGGCAATCTCGATCTTGCTTCCGATCTCGTTAAGTAAGAAACGTTTTTGCCTCCGTTCGCCGGATTACGCAGTCGATTTTCGATGAACAAACGTCAAAAGGTGCCTCGTTTCTCCCAGCGACGTTTACCGCTCCGTAGGAACGCGATTGCCTCAAATAATAAGCGATTTTAACAGCGACTAATCGGCTTTCCAAAGATTTTTAACGGATCCGACCAGCGGTTTGATCGATCGGACGAAGCAGCCTATTATCGAGATCGGTATGCTGGACGATGCTGAATCGGCTAAAGGTGAAGGAGGTAACGAGCGAGCGAGCGAGCGAGCGAGAGAGACAGAGAGACGCTGAGAAACTTGGAAGGATTTTCATGGAAAAGTGGATAATTATACTTCTAATTGGGTCAAGACTAATGTATGGCTGACGTTTAACGATCGTGCGTTACTACGATCATTCTGTCACGCCCCGTCGCTTTTGCGAAAAACATCCTAATCATCTCATCCACGCGCAAGTGGACTCTTGGGTACCGCAACGCCACCTCCGAGATATGCAGCTTCATTTAAATAAATTGCTCGAGCAAACGGATCGTTCGAGACTATTGAGACCCGCGCGAAGCACATCAGGGTCGCGAAGAAATGGCGACGGCGGGATCGAGTGTCCTCCTGACCTCGAAGAAAGACGAAAGATAAACCTTCGCTATTTTTGCGCCTTCCCATCCGCAGACTGTAACCGGGCCTCCTCGTTTTACAAACAACAGGCTTACCTTGCTCCGGGAGCCGTAGGAAATCAGTTTAGAGTTTCGCTATTTTCTGCCAGACTTTTTTTGCCACGGGGCTTCTCGCATGAGCAGGGGGATCTGCTATAAAACCTTCGGGGTGTAATCGGGAGAGGTAGCAGTTCCCACTTCCAAAGGGAATCGATCGTTTCTCGCGAGAAAATTCCGTGGTTGCGATGAGAGTCAGGTTGATCCTTGGTCTGGTGTTTTCGGTGACCTGGGCCAAGCCGAGTTTCTATCACCCCGAGAGGGTCCCGGGGATCTCCCTGCAGTACGGGACTCTGGTACCGTCGCAAGTGTCGCTCGGCTTGGATGGGAGGGTGCAGGCGCTGCAAGGATACGTTGGGCCAACCTCGGTGCAGATAGTAACATCCGCCGATGGACCTGGCAAGCTCGTGGAAGTGGCACCGGTCGGCACCGACGGCAGAGTCGTCGACACCGAGGAGGTGACAGCCGCCAAAGTGGCGCACGCCAGGGCTCGCGTCAACGACAAAATCAACTTGGCCAGCGAGGCCGTCAGGTCGGAAGCTGCCGATCTCTCGGAGGACCTCATCGGGATTTCCGGTCTGCTCCAGGGTGGAGGCGGTTTGCTGGACGTGGACGCGGGTGTCGTCGAGGGACCGGAATCCTCGGGTTCGGCGGGTCCGGAGAAACCAAGAGGAAGGTCGGATGCCAGGCAACAACCGACGGGGAGAGCCAGAAACGGCCAGGTCGACCAATCGAGAACGAATTCGCTTCGTCGCTTCAACGACAACCTGGCGCAGGCCGACGTCGCTCGTCTCGAGGAGTCGAGTGTGACCTCGAACGAACGATTCAGGAATAACCTGCTTCAAGCTTCCGACAGAAACGGATTGCTGCAAGTGCCCGGGGTCGCTGAGATTTTCCTCACGGAAGAGGGTGAGATTCTGTCGACTGTCGTATCCCCGCTTGACCTTGACGGACAATCGCGCGTTGGGCAAGAGGCTCGACTCCGCCTGGAACAGGAAGCTCAAGCTCAAACTTGGACTGGGCAGGATGGTAGGCCGCGTGGCGTACCGGAAGTGGCTACGAAGAAAGCAGCGCACGCGGTTGCATCGGCGACAGAGAGGTTGAATTTGGCCAATGAAGCTGGCAGACCGGAAACCGAAGTGGGGAACGCCGATGACGCTGTGATCTTCACGGTGACTTCGAGAAGCAACGGCTCCAGCGATTCTCGCTTCCGCGAAGCTTCCATCGGAGCGGATGGTAGAGTGCTCGACACACCGGAAGTTGCTGTCGCCAGAGCATTGCACGCGGTGGTCCACGAGAAGGAGAGAGCAAAACTCGCGCAAGAAGCCGCCAAAGCCAACGAAGCTGCTGCTGCTGCTGCTGCTGTTGCTGTTGCTGCTGCCGCCGAATTAGAAGCGAACTGTCCCTGTGGCATTTCCTTCTGATCGATCGATCACCACTCCAGGAAAAACATTCCGCTATGCTAGAAAGAGATGAGAAGCTACCATGATTTTGGACCAGCGATAACTATCACATATACATTAGATACTCCTGCGTTACCATAAATATTCTCAGCGTACACAGATCGAGAATCCTTCGACTTTGAAGGAATATACAGATGTTCTCTGGCTATTTCTATGTGAATAAATCATTGAAAAAGCTACACACACGCGCGCGCGTTGCAGACTTTTCATTAATTTCATAAAGAACTTCCCGCCCATCCCCGAAGAGTCCCCGTAACTCCGACGGACCATAAGAGACTCGAAACTCCTCAATAGCAGGGAGAACGTCCGAGGAGCGAAGAGTGCGAACGGAATTAGCGTAGCGATTATTCGCGCGAAATTTCTACTCGCGTCGTTATGCGGATTGAGTCGATCGGGTCGAGTTCGCTCGATACGCGCGTTCCCGTCGACGATAGGCCGTTCCATTGCGAAACCGCAGCACCTGAACTTGACGAGGCGACATCAAAGCGGCAAGGACTCGAGATAAATGACAATTATGACGTTACAGCCTCTGATTTAATTGCGCATGACTAATACTCGCCATTAAAATGCCTGCCTCCTAGAAGCAGAGCTCGTTATTACGTTTGCGTTTCACATCCTCGAGGAGCAGCCGCGACGTAAAAATTGCAAAGTACAATCGCATATGCGCCTCTACGATTTTTGCCCGCTTCCACGCGTGCGTGCGCGCGCGCGATCCATAAATCAGACTTAACAAGATGACGAAGCTCGGCTGTCGGATTTATGGTCCAGGATCCTCTTCTTCTGGCTGATACGTGGCGCGCGGAGGTTTTTTCAGTCTGACCGAAGCGGAGGAACGTAATGATCGCCGCTCTTATTTTTTACGCCGTGAAATTTCTCGTTGGTGTGGGTGTGTCTCTGCCGCGCACTGCCCTCGGTTTTCGGGATGGTTTTCGAGCGAGAGCGAACGGAGCACGGGGCAGAGAGCATTAGGTTCGCTAAAAATGCGAAAGCGCCGGGGGACGATAATAAAGCAGAGAACGCGCGCATGCATAAGCTCTTAGCACCATGGTCGTTAGCGTGTGCTCGTCGCAGTAAATCAGGATTAATAAGATCGAGATGGGACTTCGCTTCGGGTGGTACGCGGATCTCGATGTCAGTAACCTTGACAGTCGACATATTAGGGCAGTCATCGCGCAGTCTGGTTTGCGTGCTCCGCGAAGTCAAGAAAAAAGCTCCGCAAGACTGCACCGCGAGCCGCTGCACTCCTCGGTGACCTTGAACGGTTACCCGAGTGGGTAAGCAGTCAGTGCGGTTCCAGTCGGAGCGATTGAATTTAGCGGGAACTTTTGGCACACCGTGAGACTCTTCCTGGCCAAAGGTCGGCGATGTTTCGCGCAAAGCGGAGAACGATGTTGGAATTCGAACGAACCCTGGCTGAAAGCTTTTATCGATGAGGAAACGGAGGCTGGGGAGGGGAGGGAAAATTACCGAAGAACCTCGAAGAGTGAGCTGGCGAGTGGCCTTCAAGATAGGAGGAAATAATTCGATGCCTCTTTTTCCTCCTACGGAGATTCCTGGTCGGTAATGAGCAATGGAGAAGGAGGAGGAGGAGGAGGAGGAGATGGTAAGAACCCAATCGAAGCTGGACTCATTTTAAAAAAGCTCCAAAAGGCCAATTCAGAGCCGGATCTCGCTCAGTCTGGACGCTCGCGAAACCTGTGCAACCAGTTTGCACGATAGGGCCTTATGATTTCGCGGTGGAGCAATGGAAGCATAGGAAGACGATCTCAGGGCGTGGTTCTCATTAGCACGCATATATAAGCACTCATGTCGCCTTTCAAATCGAAGTTTACTTGCACTTTTCCGTAGATCGTCGCCTACGCCATGAAGAGACTATCGGTAAGTGATCGCGCCTTAAGGCTGCTTCTTCTTTTAGAGTCTCGCCGAACTCGCTCCTACGCGAAACTCTCAATTTCTCCGGAACCTTGCATTGTTCTACCCGGAGATCCAGACACGACTACCCTCCTATCTCTTTACCAGTAAAACCAATAAAATATCCCAACTGGTTAAGCGTATCGGTTTTCGAGGATAAGCGGAGCCTGTGCGCGACTCTGTACCCCTGTGTTCTATTCTTGGTTCCAGGCAATTTTACTGGTTTGCTGCTTGATTTCCGGTGGCACGGCTAAAGCGGGCACGGCCTTCCTGGGGTACCAGGATAGTCTGGGTCAGTATAGTTTTGGGTACAGTGCTCCTGGATCGGCTAGATCGGAAGTGAGAACTTTAAATGGCGCGACACGCGGATCTTACAGCTACGTGGACGCGAGTGGCAATATTCAGAGCGCGGAATATGTCGCCGATGGAGAACATGGCTTCCGAGTTGTAGCGACAAACTTGCCGCAGGCGCCACTTCCGGTTCAAGAGACACCGGAAGTAGCCGCCGCGCGTCTCGCGCACTTGCAAGCGTTCAAGTCCCAAAGCGGACAGTTGGAACCGGTAAGCACGAGAATCTCTGGAGAGCAGCAGAAAAAATCTGATCAACCCGAGAAGGAGGAACAGGACAAAGATGGCGGTAGCTCGGGACAGGCGAAAATTCGAGCGGCTGCGAAGACCGAAGGCCAAGTCGAACAATCGGCTGGAAGCATAAAAACTGTAATGCGAAAGCAAGGAATCGCTTCGCAAAACTCTCAATCCGTTCAGTCTACTGAAACTTCTGACTCTTCTGGCTTGAGAAGAATCGAGCAACTTATTGGAGAACAACAGGACAGGATCGACAAAATGAATAAAAAGGTTTGGCAGGAGAAATTGACCACGATATAATTGCCTTTCCTCGAGGTGCAATAAAGGAGCTTGTTCATTTTTAAGGTATTTTTCGCCAAGGCTGCAGGAGACATCGGTCCTTCGGGAGAAATCCCAATTATTCCCATTCTTAGTTATTCAAATGCTCTGAGCTTCTCTTATGTCAACCAACCCTATTTTACTCACGTCAGTCAACCCGCCGCTCTACCACCACTCTTGCGCATACTTCCAGCAAAGCAGCAAATCCAACCACTGGTCTTACCTCAGATAACTATCGTTCCAGGTTACTATTTTTCTACGTTCATCTTACCGTCAGGTCTAAAGTTTCTCGAAAAACTTTCCTCGCGCGACTAAAGCGATTTAAAAGCTATCGAGATCCCGGAGTTTCCTTGAATTCGTCAAATTTTTAACTCGAGCACTTATCGACAAAAGAAATCCGCACGTTCACTTTCGTGAGTGACCTTAGCATCGACCTTTCGAGGTCACTTTGCTTCCGGGACCAATGATCCTTGAAGGTTATTTCTCCATTTTCGTCCAAGAAATTTTTCTTTCGTGGCACACGAGTCTTGCAGATGCAGTTCCTTTCTTGGCTTATGGAAAAGGCACGTGTAATACCGAATATCACTTACCTGAGAGAAACAATAGAACTGCATTATCAACTTATTTAATCGTTTCCATGACCTTTTTAAAGAACCCTTTTAATCGCTTGAACTTTATAATTTTCAGGTGTTTCGGGAACAGTTCCAGAAACTCGCGCATTGAAGGACAATGAAGGAAATGAAAAGCTTCCGGGAAAACCATCTAACTTAAATCAGAAATTAGGAGAGGAAAACATGAAAACGAAAGAGAAAGAAGCTCATTGCTAGTACTAGGTGTACTCTTAATGTAACTCTAAAAAATGTGTAACTTCGTTTTAAATAAAAATTCAACTTTATACCTTGAAAGACCCCTTTTGGAAACGCATAACGAACCGAGAATATATAATATTAGAAAATTGTAATAAATGTGAAGTTTTATAAGTAAAAAAATAAAAATGATTAATTTCAAAAACTAGCCTAAAGACGATGATTTGATGATCAATAGCAATAGAAATGAGTACAATAATATGTTAGAATGTTTGGTGTAGTACCACATTTAATTTATACAATAATAATAATAATAATAGGATGCAATAATACGAACATATTGACTATAGTTGTTTTAGGGTAACTCTAACTAATACTTCGAATGGTGTTTTCCCCTGGAAAGCATGGAGTAAAAAAAGAGAGTACATCTTAAATGAAGTAATCATCACTCCCGACCGCAGCAACTTTCTCCTTTATATCTTCTCTTCTTGTTGGATGGGGCTATTAGGCTGTTCAATTAAAATTTTAAACAACCTATCTAAACCTTTTCTGGCAAAGTGCAAAAATAAGCAAAGGAAAAACATTCTGTTCTGAAACAGCATTAGACTTGAGCTTTTGCATAAAAAATTTGTTTCACTTATATATTAACTTTTATTTATTACTTTAAAGCGAAATTATTCAATAGGAACTGAAAAACAAAAAATTAGATAATAGTTTAATGAACAGAAACGGCCTTGATCTTGGAGATTAAGGATATGGTGTTGAGAGCAGAAAATTGTGAGAATTTCTCGTCTCGCACCGTGTATTATTGACTCACTCAGAGAGAAGTTCTTATCATTAGATGTGTGTGACTGGATTTTAATACTGAAGTGTTTAATGAATTACGATTTACGGGCGATAACGATAACAATATAATAATATTGATGACAATGATGTTAATGCTCGTAATAACAGCAAGAAAAATAGCGACAATCGCACAATAATTATAATAATCGCCACAATAAAGATTGTTGTAGCAATAATATTGATATTATCCCCTGTGTCACTGTTTTATATCCTGCCGTTGCGATTTTCTATATATATAACACTCTTTTATACATATATGTGTATATATGCATATATATGCATAATAAATACATATATATATCTATATATATATATATATGTACATTAATCTAAATATAATGTGTATTTATATATATAATGTTCATATTTATATATAATATATTCATCTAACGCGCCATCTCTTCTCTTTTTTTAACATCCCATATTCGAAAAATTTCGCACTTAATTTCCTTCGGCCCCGAATTTTCCCATCCTCCGCATTTTTTTTCTTTGTATTATCCTGCTCCCTCCTCTCTTTTCTTTTTCATTTTCCTGTTTTTATATTTCGCATCGTAAGCCGGCGTGGGCGATCAATGACAGGAATTATCTGACGCTATCGATACGATGTTACCCTAAGGAAATTGTATATAGGCCTTCTTATTCGCGAAAGCCCAATTTTGATAACTATAAATATTTCAAAAAAAAGATCTATCGATTTTCGAAATCGCATAGTCTATAATCCCCATAAATTAAGACTCTCCCATCGATTTGCTCGACAGTTTTGTTCTTTTTCTTTCATACGAATAGTAACTTATACGATAGAAACATTTTGTTACTTCCATATATTTTAAAAACAACTTTTATTACGAAAAACTTTGGTACGATTTCGAAAACACAACCACAGCACTATACTTTTACTATTTGGCTAAAGCATATTAATTATTAGGTTCTTAATCATTTCTTGATTCGACAATCAGTTAAATGTGAGCCTTTCCATTATTCGTAAATTATTCTGGGCGGTATCTTTTACTTCATCAACGGAAAAGCGTAACTCGATAACCTTAGATGATTTTTCCAAGGACCAGATACGAATGAAGCTTAATAAGAAATCAGTATTCATATAAGAAATGACAAGATTCTTACGATGAAAAGGAACAATAAATGACGAATATATCCTTTAATTTGTACACAGCGTGTTCCTTAAAACGGTAGCAATTAGTTGCTCTTGGAAAAAATGTTCACGATCGTAAGTTCTTTCGTTATACCTCAAAATACTAAAAATCCGACTTACTTGTTGAGAATGAATTCTCGCAGTCACAATTGTTTAACGCTGTTTATTAATCTTCCCTCCCTACTGTGTTCATGTGTGTGTGGGCGTGTACTTTGTATTTTCATTCGTGTAGGAATGTAAGCATGAATTCGCCTGATTTTCTTCACATCTGTAATATTACTGAGTTTAATTAATATCTTCATAAGTGAATTTTCAGTTGTTTTAATGTACACAATATTGATTCGCAATTGACTCTATACTCATATTACAATTCTAATGCGCCGCCATTTATTAACATTGCTATATAATCATACTCCTTTACAACTCTTCTTTAATTTTTCTTCTTATCTACAGTACAGTTCTCTATATAATATCGAAAACTATAAATCAGCTGAATGGGAAAAAGTTAACAATGAACGACATTAAACACATTAAATTACTTTAATTAATATACAATTAAGAGTTTCTGAAACTTTTTAGAGAACCAATATTATTCAAATATATATTTAATACCACAGGCTAAATGACTTTTAAATAAACAAATATTTTTCTCTATAATTATCACGTTTGTTCGCGATGGAGTAGTTTCAAGCATTATTATAAAAAATAAATTTTGAAAAAAAAAATTAAGTAAAAAACACGTCGACATTATCCTAGATTTGTTTTTTTTTTTTGTTCTTGAAACACGACGAACTATCATATTTTGATCATTGAATATATTGTGAAATAGAAGACAGGACTTGAGATGGATGCTTTTTGAAGTATGCATGGAGAAATTCACCATGAAATATGAAAAATCATATTCATTCATGCATTCATCTTATCACAGTCAAGGTTTATCACTTTCTTTATTTATTTATTTTATTTTTTGAGTCAATTCAAAATTCAATAGTACGTCGCGAATATGCTGAAATCTTTACATGGCCTAGGGCAAATTGAAATTTTACCTCTGGAAAAAATGACACCTCTAGTTAAATAACCAAGTAAAAGTTTTAAGTGCAAACACCTCTAATTACGATAACATACAATATACTATCGTATATTCACCTGTTTCTCCTCCATCTATATATTTATTTTCTTGATTTATTACTATTATCACAAAAACCTTTTGTGACGAATGTCAAGTAATTTCACTAAAATTCAATTATACATAATTATATAACTGAAACGATGAAACATTATAAAGTTCGACAGTACAATGTGATTTTTTGATTTAACGTTTTTTGTCTCGCACTATCATATAAAAACCTAAAAGTTTTACTCGGTTATCTCGAAGAAAGTAACGTCCTCTCACTATATTTATGTACACAAGTTCATCTCAATTTTCTTCTTATTTTTTGAAACATTTGAGATCCTTCCGCTCCTTTCCTTTAAAATGTCGAAAAGAAAGTATATGCTTTTCTTTTGTCTATTAAAACACTCTTCTACTGTACGTATTATAATAGATCGATATCTATCTTTCTTTCGTAAGAATCACCATTTAAGTGTCTCAAAATCAAAAATATTTTCAATGAATTCGACTAATAATACTTGAGAAAGAAACATTCTACCAGCTACTGTAATGCAAAGCGCTTAATCTGAACGTTTAACTATTTCTATATCAATATAATTATCGCATGGTCTTTCTAACATTCATTATGACATTCTACACCTTTCATACTTTGACCGAGATAAATAGTTTAAAAGGAGCTGCAAATATAGCTAATGCTGCGCCCGAATAAATAAATACGCAAGTGTACGATTATAAAAGAGTTTGGGAATGCTCGTTCCTACTAGGAAAATAGACGCCTGACCAGTCTTCTTAGAGAAAAAACGGAAACTTTTCCTTATGGGGGGTTTCAGTTGCGATTGAGTGATATTTACAATCGTGTACAGGAAAACCACCGTGTTTCGTTAGTATGGGATGGATTACAAGGGATTATGAAGATTTGTAAAGGATTACAAAGGATTACAATGGAGATTATATAATATACAGTGCCTATTTTGATTGTCTCCTGGTCGAGCATTCTCTACGATACTTTATCTAATAGAGTGTACGTATGTACGTGTGTGTGTGTGTTGGGTGTGTTACATTTTTTAGTATATAAAATATAGTATTGGCGCACAAGAACCTGTCAATGCTTTATTCGTGTATCGAAGTATCGCGATATGATCAGTGTAAATTGTATCGGTGTGTATTTTGCGTGCTATTGTACTGTTTGTTCGATTAGAAAACGATGTAACAGAGGAGAGCAGATGATCATGCAGGAGAAGATCTCGTTGAGAAATTGGAAACGCGAGAGTAGTAGTAGTAGTAGTAGCAGTAGTGGTAGTAGCAGTAGTAGAAGTAGCAGCGGTAGTAGTAGTAGTAGTCTACAGTGCTCCATGAATACTCCACGTGCTGAGAAGGTCGAAGCTTCAAGTGACAGTGTGACAATGGTAGGCCGTTGGTAGAGACAGTCAGCGAAAGGGAAAATGACAACAGTCAGTAATCACATACGGAGAGAGAGAGAGAGAGAGAGAGAGAGAGAGAAAGAGAGAAATATCCGGCAACGGCAGGGTAACCATCACGAGTCTTCACCCCATCCAGAAGATGAGTACAAACCCCATTGGATTCTTCCTCTGGGTGTTACGTACGACGTTCCTTTGGATCACAGCTGTCACGCGTAAGTGTTCTAGCGAGACTTACACTTCCGTTGCCGAATATGGTGAGACACAGTGAAAAATTCGATGATGAATTTTAGCTGGAAGAAAAGCCACTGAAGAAAGAAAGAAAGAAAGTAAGTAAGAAAGAAGGAAAGAAAGAAAGAAAACGTAGGAAGCTCAGAGACAAACTGTAAAAGTCATCAGGAACATCGCAGCAATTCTATGGACACCTACAAGTTCTTTGTTATATTTGTCAAAATGCAAAAAGGAAACATTTAATTCGAGAAGGGACGTCGGAAATGTTACTTAACATACATACGTACGTACGTGGTCGAAAAATCGGTGAAATTTTATGAAAAATATCGAAGGGTGATCGATGATTTCCTTCGACATATTTTCACGTGGACTAACATTATCGTTGCTTAAAGGCGAGAGAACTCGTTAATCAATATTAAATAGAATATATAAAAAATACTGCTTCCATCACAATTATGCACGAACAGTCGTAAGATTATATAATAGAATGTTAATCGATGTTTTAATAAAGAAATGAGATATTACGAGATACGCGAGACGGCGTGCTAAAAGTTCATGTTAGATAGAAAATTTGGTGAGAAATAGAAAAAGGGGGGAATAGGAGAGAGAGATAGTATATATACATACATTCATTTAAGTGTAGATATCTATATATGTATATATATATATTATATATATATATCATATGTATATAGTATACAGACAGATGTAGAACTACATAGGTATACGGAACGCTATAGGTATAAGTAGTACATGATATATGAAATATGAAATTATAGAGTGGGGGGGAGGGCCAGTAGTAGTAAGTAGACCTAATAATGTAGCTATATGGTAACACCATACAAAATGATAATACGGCAATGGTCAAGCTCGCCAGAGATTTGACTCCATCCATCCCGACCATATTCTTTTATCTTTTGCTTGTTCTCGATGATCCCCGGATTACAGAGTTTCTATTAAAAAAATACCAGACTCACTACCAATCACTGATCACTGATGGAGCACCGATAAACTTTCCTTGAAAAAATACATCGTCAGGAGTATCATCCTGCGAATCCTGACGCGTACAACAATAAGTCGTCAAATCGTTAAAGGTTCGCCATCGATCGTCAATGAAAGTTGTTTTTCGAAATAAGGCTATGTTACGTTAAATACTTCTGAGTTACATTCTTACAAGATTACACTCTGAATTACTGTAAAAACGAACATGATATGTTATATACCAGCGAAAAACAAGTTTACATGATCGTCGCAGAGAAATTTCTTGACAATAAATTGCCGATTGGTGCTGCTGGACGAAGCTTGATTTTGCGGCAAGGATCGATGGATCATCCCGGATCATCCCTGACAGATCGTAAGTATATGTGGGTAGCAGACGATAAACGATCGATAATTTCTGTGAAAAGGCTTACAATGCCCACCACATATACTTGGATCGATCAAACGATCCTTCATCTCTATCGCTCGTCCTTTTTATCTTACTCTCTCTCTCATATGTCTCTTTTGGCTTTTTCAGCTCTAAAAGGTAATGACGTTGATCCCATAGAATACATGTTATAAACATCTAGGCACAATTCCTAACGATTGTTTTGGGCGAGCTTGGTGCGAGTTCTTCCTTGTTGGTCCTGGAACCGATCGTGGAACCGCTATACACTATTCCCGTCTCTCCCCCCGCCCTCTTGAAACAATTCTTTAATGCAATTCTCATCTTCGGTCTTCGGGTTCCAGCAACCGGGAGGAAGGAAAACGCGCAGTACGCGAGAAGGAAAGAAAAAGAAAGACAAGAATCTTTTTCCGAGCCCTCGATAGTCAGTCCATGGTTAGAGACAGGCGGACAAGACAGGCAGTGGATTTCAGCAGGCCCGATCGCAAATAATGGGAGAATTCCTATCTTCTTATTCTCATTCTTATTATTGTTCGACGAAATATTGTCAGAAAGTCTCGGAAAGAATTTTCTGCCACCTGACCTGCCTTCATCCAATATATAGACGCAGTGGAAATCAAATCATTTTCCGCCATTTTCTTTTCTAAGGCGCATCTCACTCATGGAAAGTTGCAACAATCAGTAGTTGACTAATTCTAAAGGAAAACAAAATGAAACAGATGAAATTAAATCATAGTTTATTACGAAAAAATATAAAATGATTAACGTAAGACAGTGGAGGAGAAGGTAGTTGGAAAATAGAAAGAACACAAAAATAGGTTTATTTCTTTTTTTTCATACTCTGACAAAGTTGGATATATATCTTTTGCATCTTTCAATGGTCGGTTAAAAGAATCAAATTAAAAAGAAATGTAGAATGATATAAAATGCGGAACTCGTGTATGGCAGGTCATTGAAAAAGAGTTGGTAATATCGAACATTGGCAAAGGTAAAGTCAAATAAAAGCAGGCAAGGACATCAATTGGCTTTCAAAGTCATAAACACACTAACAGTAAGATTAATTAATTAATTAATTAATTAATAATAGTCGAAGCAAAATAGTAGCACTATTAGTAACAGTAATAGAGTAAATATAGTAATAGATAGAATAGTACATAGAGTAATGATGAAGAGTAGAAGTAATGTAGAAGTACAGAGAAAGAGAGAGTATAGTACTAGAAGAGAAAGAGAGAAGCAAGTAGATGATGTAGAACGGCGAGAGAAAGAGGATAGAAGTATAGAGAGATAATAGTAGAAAATAGAAATGACAATTAAAGTTGAAAAGCGATAGAAATTAAAATTATATCGATTATAAGAGTCACAAATTTTCGCAGATGTGTACGTGTACACCTACAATTATAAATTTATGGTATAATGAAAATAGAGAATTTGAGAACGTAGAATTCTAATATTACTAGCGCTTAAACAAAGGTAAGATAAAATGAATGATCGCAGTGAAAGTGACGACGATAATAATTATAATAATAGTAGTAGTAGTAGTAGTAGTATAGTAGTAGTAGTAGTAGTAGTAGTATAGTAGTAATAGTAGTAGTAGTAGAAGTAATCATAATAATGATGATGATATTAATAATAATAATAATAGTAAGAGTAGTAGTAGTAGTAGTAGTAGTAATTGTATGTTGTGTGTAATAATAATGTAATAAGTAAAGCAGAAAAATAAATGTAAATATAAGAATAATAATAATCGTAGTAATATTGAAAGTAATGATACTAATAATAGAATAATAGTAATAATAATATTAATAATAATAGAAACACTGAGATAATTAAAAATTAAAAAAGAACGCAGTTATATAGAAATGGTGGCATAAGTAATGAATAGCAACACGTCCTTAATAATAGTATCAATAATATCATTAATTAATGAAAAGGATGTTAAGGTGTAAAAACAGATCTGGAAGTGGGGTAAGCGTTGATTAAATGACCCCATATCTCATTCGTTAATTAATAAAATATTATTAACCGATAATCTATAATAAGGTCTTTCTCCCCTGCGTAATTTACATTATGCTCGACAGTTTTCTTCCAACTTTATTTGTCCGAGGTTATGGATATCCGTATAAAACAAAATTCAAGTTATGACATTACAATGACGCTGCACAGAAAAATTGCAGGAGAGAAGTGAAAGTTTAGTAAAGACATAAAATGTACAAATAAGAAAATAGATTCCATGTGTGCAAAAAGTTGAAGAGAAAAAAAAGCACTTCCAAGTCTGTTGAGTTAAAAAGACATAACGTAGAAAATACGCTTACAAAGAGAAGAATGAGGTATAAAAATCGTAGGCATTAACGTAATAATATCGTGTCCGCATATACTGATCGTGGTTTCTACTGTATTTTCGTGGTTTCGTGCGAGGAGCGCACATGGAAGATCAGTTTTACGTGTCCTATGTGTGTATCCAAATGGTTCTCGGCGTGTTCTGTGTATGTAAATGCAAAACTTGTTAATGTGCGCACACGCGCGCACGCCAATTTACTTTTAAGAATGGCGATCGTCATAAAATTCTACAACGAAACAACGAACGATTTTGCACTACTGTCAGTTTTCAGTTTTAATCCTTTCCCATCCCATTTAATCCTACTCTCAAATGCTATCTATTTCCCCCCCAAATAACATTTTTTCTCTTTTGATCCGGACCAAGTACAACAACTTATTCATTGTACAATCTTATCACGAGTGATTCCTAAAATTTTCCGAAGACTCGCTCCTCCGTTCTTTACTTATTTTTTTGTTTTTTTGTTTTTCACGTGCGCGTTTCCGCCCTCTTCCTGGGTGTCGTCGACTAATCTCTAATCAAAACTTACTAGAAGAGCTTAACCGTAAAACGCCCGCTCTGACAATTGTTCTCCTTTTTTTCTCGTAAAAAGAAAATGATTTGTTTTGCCGGAGACGAGCTGATTGTGACTTGCAACGCAATTCCTGGCCCAATATTTGGTTTTCTCGTGTTTTTATACTTTTACGTAAGTTGGATGTCGTTGCTAACCGAAAGACGCTGCAGCATTTCAGTCACGGTGAAGAAGAAGTGTGAAGAAATTGGATATCAAGTGCAAAGTATTGAGAGAAACTACTAGTTTTCACGATTCCACTACCGAACGGACACATATCTTTATCAGATCAGAATACTTGGAACAACTAGGTGTGGACGAACGAGTGTGATGGAACTACTGTTGAACAGCGAACAATCGGTAAGCAACTGGAAGAGAAGAAAAAGAGAGAGCTACACAGTAGACTAAGAAAACCAAGGATCTTCCTGGGCACGGAACTAGAAATACATCGAGAGATCGAAGAAGACTTCGCTCTCTAGACAGAACTGTGTGGAAGTTATCGATAATGCAAGATAAAAGGGGAGGCAGACGGCGAAAGAAAGATGCGTGGTTAGAAAGAACGTTCGTTACAATCCTGTGAATTTGAGAATGGGCAAAGGGGGAAGAAAAAAGGTAGAATGCAAAGGTCGCGAAGATAGATAGTAATTTAGTGCGTGGCAGCTTTTGAACGGCTCAGGGATTCGCTTTGTCAGTTTCTTTCTTTGATACAGAGAGTCGAGTGATTGTCATTTAACTATACACACTATTAGTTTAGAGACTTAACCAGAAAAGAGTTACTACAAGATTCTAAGATGCTACACTTTTACCTCTTACAGTTCTTACGAGACTTTTCCCTTAGCAACTACGTACTTCGATAGTTATATCTAAATTTACTAATATGTTCCTCTGTACCCCAATTGTTTTTTTTTTCGCTAATTACTAAATACGCTACCTACAAGAGGAAGTACGTTCTTCGTTAAGGGGTCATTGATAAGGTGTCATCGTCAGGGTGGTTAATGGTCTCTCGGTCTCTCGGTCTTTCGGTCTCTCGAATTAGAAATGTAGGTTCGAATAACCACGAAGAGGCACGTCGTCCTCGTCCTCCTCCTCCTCCTCCTCCTCCTCCTTCTCCTCCTCTTACACGATCCTCAATTTGACAATATCGACGCGATGGTAGTAGTAGGTAAGGTATGTGACAGTGAGATCTAACGTTAAGCGAAGATTACGCTGCTGACCATCATAGTTCACCATAATTTATAAGAAAAGCAGACTTTATGTACAAAACCTTTGATTTCGTACTGATGAAAAAGTTAATGAATGTGCCTATCTTTCTAAAAAAAAAAGGAGAAAAAAAACGCTTTAACGACCGACGATGATGATTGCTCTATTCGTCGCCCCCGATAAAGTAAAGCGCCGCGCGCACAGTCTCTCCCTTTTCCACCGAGAGAACTATGCATAAATGTTCATCGTTTATAATCGCTCACTGACATCGGGAAACAATGATTCGCGATACTTTGTGATAAAATGCATCTCATTGGTCACTGTCAATACTGTAGATTGGCAAACACATCTCCTTCTGTACACCAGTTCACAGTTCATACCCGGTTCCTAGACAATTGCAGTTCTTTGTCCCGTAAAAAGAATAGGCAAGAAAATCGCGGATACACTCGATCAACAGGCACAACGACCAATCGCAGATATCTCAGATTGCATCTCTCAAAGTTTCCAAGCATACCGAAACAGAAAATAACTTCACGATTATACTTTAGTTTTCTGTTTGTATGTATATATATAGGATTTTTTGTTATATATATATATATATTTTTTTTTTTTTATAGAATCTCTTTTTGCCTTATGCACTCTGTACTCGTCAACAAAATTTCGATACTCAAAAGGTTGATTGGCACGGAGTAATTGTCTAAATTAATTGTTCCGTTTGTCTGAACTCTAATCTCTTTTCAATGCGATTCACGTGCGTGTATGTGTGTATGTGTGCGTGGGTACCCGAATATCCAGCTGTTTGGCAGCGACGAGCAATAAGATGATAAAATAAAGGTATCGCGGTATCTGGTCAAAGTCACGCGCCTTCTTGAAAGTGCAGTGTTTTTAAGGTCATTCCTCCCCTGTAAGCAATTCCTCTGTGCCAGATCGACCTCTGATAATTCCTTTTTATCCGCATGGTTAGACCCTGTGTCTTTTAAATGCTATGTGCGCACGTTTTCACCTCCCAAGATAATCGACTTTTCTTACGATTCTCGTGTTTCTACTTTTTTGTATACCGAGTCGAGTTATGCGACTACGTCGAGGCTGATCCCTATCTAAACGTATTTCCGATTCCGTTCCATGTGAAATTGCCCTGTGTGACACCCCACGCTCCTTATACAGTAACAAATTTGATATTACGGCGATGGCTGTAGCATCCGGTCACTACCACCATTTAAAAAAAAAAAACGGCATCCGCGACTCTCGATGTTGAAGTACCGTGGAACTTCATGCCGTAATAATGGATCCTTCTTCCACGCGAACGACGCCTAAGGCCCCGATTAGGCAAGCAACCCACTCTAAATCTCGAGGAGAGACTATACTTCAATAATGATTATCTTCCAAAATCTTTGATTTCCGATCTAAAAACGCGCGTCAGTCATGCGCACATTGCGATATACATGTGTGTCTGCGTTGTCCATGTTCGTGAGAATATGTATACATATATGTATACGTATGTGGGTGTGTGTGTGTGTGTGTACTCATTAGTTTATATATTTTAATTTTCTTTCTAAATTATTACAATCGGTAACGTCAGTAACCCCCCTCCCCCTAGTTTTATTAGTTATTAATAAAATATAGATTATTAGAGGGGATGCAGCCGCTGCGTACTTTGGACACACCTGTTACATTGCGATATATCAAATATATAGAAGATATATATCCTGCGTCTCGATTGTGTAGATGTTGCGTATGTGTGTATGAATCGAGTTTATAAACGTGTATCTATTACGTTTGTACAACCGCGTACATATATAGTAAATAACTTCTGTGTAGGCTATGCTTCGTCTATTGCGTGGCTCAAGCCAGGCCCCGACTTTCTTTGGTCCGACAAAATTGGGCTGCTTTTCTTAGTTATTATATATATTTTTTTTTACTCGAGGTCTCTCCCATTAAATACCGTTTTACCATTATAAAATCACTTCAGCATTTCACAATTGCTGACTTTCATTACAGTTTTTTGTTTGTCTTTTCGGAATTTGTATTATTGGCGTTTAAGCTTGCTTTTTACATTTACTCGTTATGAAAAATATATGCCCATTTTGGTGGATGATGAATCTCTTAAAGAAATTTCTAAGAAAGCTGGTCAGTAGGAATGTCGGGGCCTGAATATTTGCGACACCATGTAGCGAGTGCTGGCTATCCCAACCCTCACCTCGGCCCCCCTCAACCCAGCTAGTGTTATAATCAATCTAAACCGTCTACAGGGTGTCATAGTAAGTTAATCTAAGGTCACATTTAAGAAAATGAATTAGATTGTGCGAATGCGGTGTTGATCCTATAGATATTACAGCCAATATAGCTGCCATGTAAACGTTGATTGGTTCGACTTCGATTATTTATCACATTACCTGATACAAATGATATTTATTAAGAAAAAAAAAAAAAAACTTAAAGTAATTGAAATTTATTTAATTACAATAAAACACTAATGAATAAAAAAACATACATGCTATTACTATAGCCATTTTTAAAAAGAAATCTTTTTACGGAAGTTACAAAACTACCACTTTCATCATGAAAATCATGGACAAATAATAATTCTCCGATACGTAATTTTTTTCACAAGTTTTCTATACAAAGATGATATGTTAAAACTGACTGTATTATAAAGATATTTTAAATTGTAATTATTTAACTCTCCCTCGATTATATTTTTAATATAATTAAACATTTCGCGTGTCTGTGTATATTAATATCAGATATGATTATATAAGACTTTCGAGATGTGTGTGTGTGTGTGTGTGTGTGTGTATATATATATATATATATATATATTACACATATATATATATATATATATATATTTTGGCATCACGCTGTTTAAAAAATTTTGTGAGACTTAATTTTTACCATGTTGATAATCATATTCTAAAGAAACAATTAATATTATGGGGAACGTAGTGAATTATAAAATATACCTAATACTTATAAACTTAGTGCTAAAAGGGAAAAGTAGTGTAATAACCGTAAGTAGTAAAGAATTGTTAAAACGAAGTTATGAAAATTAGTCTAATGATAGAAATTGTAAAAATGCCCCCCCCCCCCCTCCTTCCCTCTCGATCGTATTCATTTAATGACGATAAATTAAATTCTACCGTAAAGGAAATACTTTTCTTTTTACGTAAAAATACTAAAGTGTAACAAGAGTGCTATCTCTACATGTGCGTGTAATTGTGTTATACAATTATTGATCCGTATGCTGAGACACTTCGAATAAAATCTGGTGTATATGATAATCGAAGTGAACAATGCGATGTCAGAGATTCGATAGACACAGATCATAGATGCAAAGACTGGCCCCTTCGCTCATGCCGGCTACTCGCTACGTGTAAATACACATTACTTCCTGTTGATTGGTCGATACACGATCAACGGTAATCGATCTAACACAAAACGAGTCCTTAATCTATTCGATTTTGTATCGGCTCAATATCCATTGCATCATGAATGGTAAAACCCGCTCGTTTTGTTTTATGAATAAATGTTTTTTGTTTTAGGAGTTAACGGATAGCCTATTTTGGCACAACAACACTGCCCGGGCCGGCACTCGCTTGATATTTTTTTGTTTAATTTGTTTCAGGTTTATGCTCTTTATTTCACAAATAAATTCATACTACGTTCACTCCCATTTCATTCTTACTTTATTCTTTTTTTCTTTCCACTTTTACACACACTCTTCCCCTCTCACTCTATCTCACGCTCTCTCACTCTCTCTTTTTATTTCTCTCTTATCCATACATACCAAACGCACGCATTCACTCTCGCTCTTTCTTTCTGCCTCAGATTCTCTCTTCTTGCTATCCTTATTTTCAAAGACTTGATTCATTTCTTAATGTCATAATCAATATATATATTTATAATATATATATGTATATATATATCATTAAGATATAATTGACTCCAACAGAACGTCGGTTAGATCAAAATCTGCGAAATTCGCGTTTCGTCCCGATATATTGCGTTTATCTAAGGAAGATAATGGGGGGGGGGGGGGGGGAGAAAGATTGACTTTTGCCGGCGAATTGCATCAGATTCCTATCTCGTACGTTCGTGTCACGCATGCAACTTGGCGCGTTCATCAAAGCGTCGATGAAACTCGATGAAAGAATTTTAAGCTTTCGAGAATAATAGTCTTAACCAATCACTACAATACGTTTCTAGAAACCTCATAATTATCATATGATTTTACAATATCTATTGATACTTCATTACTTTAGTCTACGTAAGGACTTGACCTCGTAAAAGATTTTCGTGCGTGTATACATGTGCTAGTGCGCTTTTGCATAGCCAAAAGTGTGCAGTGTTCCTTTTTTTTCACGTATTCCCTCCGCGTTAAGAGCTATATGATGAAAGAATAGTATTTGGCAATGTTACTGGCATGCCCTTAAAGATCAAGATTTTCGCACATTCCGCCTACGTGGTTCTGCCTCATTCTTTTAACTCGTTTATAATTGCTTGCTTAAACGTAACACATCAACCTCTTTTCAACATATTTAAGCACGTGTGATTATCTTACATGACACCAGTATGATACTTAAAGACTTTTAATAAAGTTTTAACGCATCGCGATCTTTCTCTCTTTTACAACGGGGCATTAAGCAACGGCTGTCAAAGGGAATGCTTGGATACCAGGAACTAGTCATCAGCCAGACCACGAGGTCGAGCAAACGGTGACTCTATTAGACACCGAACAAGTTCTATCTACACGGTCTTGCCAACAAGTCGGAGGGGTTTACCGTACGAATCTTGCAAGCGCACCTAAATCGCCCGTTAGCTCGTTCCCCCTTCTTCGTAGAATGTGCGCTCGCACCTAGAAACTTGAATTAGCGATATGTTAAACAACCACTCTTTCTCTCTTCCTAATTATGTACTTCTCTTAAACTTATAATACGATTACGCTTCTATGCCATTCTAAGCACCTAATAACTAAAAATTTGTTGGTTTAAAGATAAACATTTTACGCGAGATTGATTCAATGACTTCCATATCCCCGTAGGTACTCTCGCTTGCATGTATAAGTGTATCCATACGAGTACGCGTTTTCTCGTACAGTCTGTGAACTCGTGAACTCTGTGTATAAGTGTTTCGTAATACTTATCGCCGTGAACCGAAAGATATAAATTATAAAAATAACATCTTCAACGACGTACGACAGGTTTGTGGCGTTAGGCTGCGTGAAGCAGTTTCGATAAAGCACGAGTAGCAAGGTTTCATTGTAGACATTACTTTTCGGATTGTATTATTAATTGGGATCGTTAGAAAATATTTAATAATCGTTTGTGAAAAGAATCAACAAGATGCAATTATTCATTAACACCTGCGTCACGCAGCGTTCAGCTTGGAAATCACTTCACATTGGACACGCGAATCGATGAAGCTTTAGCTAAAATATAACTAAAGATATTCGATTTGTCGTCAAATGTGACAGTAGCACCTCGTGAAAACTGCAAAGGGTCCCGTGATATTGGCTTTTTTTTTCACTTATAACTCTTAAGATTATTAATTTCCGGTACCCGGTGTTTCAATTACAATTTTTCGCAATCCAATTGTAATTTTTCTCAAATCAGTATGCAATCAGTTTAAAGTATTTGTAGAAACTGAACAATTTTAATGATTAAATGCTAAATTATACTGTAGAAAAAGAAATTAGGAGTATTTGTCAAATACCATTCCCCAATACAAGTTCACAATGAATTAATATTCTGGCGATCGTCCAGCAAAGTACAGCTATTGCAAGTACAACTGGACGATTACCGATACTGAAGTAACTCAAATAAATTTTTAATAATAAATGAAAATATCCTTATTTTTTCTTGGGGATTGGGTGGTACGACAAACTGACCGTCATTTCGCCGTAACCAGCTACCGTATTTCACGCCTTGTAAAATATATATAATATATGTTATATCTTATGACGCATAGGTTAACTCTGTACAAGACTTAGGGCCTGTTTTTTAACAGAGCCTTTGTTCTCATTCCGGTTAACTATTTCTCGTTTTATTAGTTATCCGAGTGCTTTATCGCCTAAAACCCGTACACAGGAAACGTCGTTCCTATATCTCTCTTTCTCTGAAAACGGTCCTGGCTCTCACAGAAGCAATCATTATATTATTATTATTATTTATCATTTAAACAATAATATCATAAATTTATCATATACACCGCGTTCTTCCCCTGATCTGGTATAGAACTGCCTTATCTAAGCTCATTAGGTTGCTTGTTGTGCTGCCTCTCGATAGCCAGCACCGCATGTACAGTATAATCCACTCTTGTAATAGACATTGATAATTGCAGCCCTATCTTGAAAAACCCTAGCAGCCGGAAATGGAATATGTTGATGATGATCTCAAAAGTTATCGCTGAAACTGCAAGAGATCTCTCGGAGATCTCAGAGCTGTTGATTTATTCAGTTAGAGTAAGAGTAAAACGTTTTCTTCTCAATTTTTCCCACTATATGCAGCAGTCTATCTTCCGTCCAAGTCACTTATTACGATTGAGATAGGCATGATAGTTAAATCACTAGAATGGACGAGCAATGGGCCACATCCATCGGCTTGGGCATCAGTCGTACACTGCATTAGGAGACCAATAATGAACTAGGGTGTAGGGCTGTAGCCATTGTGGCTCGCTGCTAGGTAGCCTCTCTTGTTAGATGTTGCTCTTGGAAAACGATACTCTCAGATGGTGGGATTCGCTCAGCTGGTAGTTGTGCATTTTCTGAAAAATTAAAGAAAAAAAAAAAACCATACATTGGACCACGGCTTATCGACCGATAATTGATAATCGTCTAAACTAAGCAAATACACTTACAATCAGAGCAGCCACAGCGTCATCCATGCTAGGCATTTGAATGAGGGCCATTTTCCTATCCTTTGGAAAAAATTTGAAAGCTTTAACGGAGAATCCGTTCTTTGTAAAAGCATCTTTGATTTCTTCCTCGGATATCGTAGCCCTGAAGAAACGATTCGTATAAATGTTTAGAGAATACCGCAAACACGTGGGAATTGCACCGATCGAGTGTTTTCAAACTTACGGAATGTTTGATAAATGCAAAGTAGAACTAGGTGGATAAATATTTTGATAATTTTTTGAACCAGGCTTTTTGAATCTATGAAGAGGGCTATTTGTATAATCCTTGGTGAGGCCGGCATCCGGTTGACCTTCCTTTGGTAACTGAACCGTTTGGTGCTTACTCAGCATCACTTTGATTTGTTTCCCAAAAACTCTTAACTTGTCCATATGGGTCATTGCTGATAATACAAATAATTATGCATCAGTTTCAAGTATAATTACATGCACCAAAACTTTCCTCTTTTTACATTAAACAAATATTCTCAGAAATATTTTTGCACTTTCGTGCATAATGAATGATCAACATTTGAGTAGTAAAATTGAAGAAATTACCTAAATGAGCTTGATGGGGTTCGGCCAATTGTATAAGTGCCGAGTCCTTCTTGTTATAGAGTATCTTCACACGTTGTACATCCCCATAAACGCCTACATGCACAAGACGCAAAATTTTCCAATAAAATTCAAGTGAGCATGTTTCTTTGAAAACTTTTAAAGTTGGCATCTAAGGGGGTTATCTTATATGAAAGGGACAAAATTCGGTCGATCGAAATCGGGGTACGATCGGAATAAGATATTTGGGACATGCATGAGGCAGTCGACTCAGCTATAAAAATATTTCTTTAAAATAATTTCTATAGAACTATAATATACTCTATCTAGAAATAACAGAATGGTCCTAAATTTAATTCTATTCTCTCTCTATCGTTTTCTAAAAGTGGTGCCTTGCGAAAATCTTAAGAGTAAAATTTAAGAAACTTTACCACACACTGATTTACTGAATCTAACAACTAATCAACAAGCAAATCAATTGGAAAAAGTTTACTGGCAACAATGTACGTGGCAAATATATAAGTGAAATTTACAATTGAACAGCGGAGTCGTTCACCTCGCAAGAAGTGAGATCCTATGGAATTACGTAAATTAAGCGAAAGCTTATGTAATATTAAGGTGACTGGAACTGATATTAATAAAATATTAATGAAATAATTTAGAAAAGATGCTTGGAGATAGAAAACATGAGATGTAACGTGACAACTATGGCAACGCTAAATGATAAATGGTTGGTGATAAATGGTTGCGAATGGAATAGCTGTAGTAATAAAATAAGTTGAAATCACGAAAACATCGGAAAATACGGATTAAACGTTAAATAAGAATACGATAGATTTGAAAAAATAATGAATGTTTTTGGAGATAAAAAAATGACAAGAAAGAGAGTGACGATTGATTTTGTTGCATGTAATAGACAGATTGAATAACTAAATAAATAGAACCACAATAAACAAAGGGGAAAAATAAAAGTAATCCAAGTAATCTATCAAATTAAATGTGACATTATGAGACAAATATCTATATATGTATATTCGTGTACACGTGCACATGTCATATTTCATTAACAGGCCAATAAAAAAAAAAAAAAAAAAAGAAAAAAAAAGAGAGAAATAAAAAAAAAACAGAAAAAAGCCAACGCAGTAAAATTCTTGCATTTTTTTCTTTTGACGTATAAAAAAATCTCTTTTTCTATGAACAAAACATAAAGATACCATGAAACGTTTAAAACTCATTATGCTCTGATCATTTATGTGTGAATGAAAGAGAGAGAGAAAAAGAGAGATAGAGATAGAGAGAGAAAGAGAGAGAGAGAGAGAGGGAGAAAGTGTGTGTCGCGTGTAAATATAATAATTAATAATGTAATATAATTAATAATATATAAATGTGAAGACGTACCAAACAGGGTAAAGAGAGCGTCAGGCGTGACCATCTACACAGAGAACAGACAGAGTCCAGTCAGTAGTCAGCGAGTATAATAGGATTCAATGTAAAGTATTGGCCGCGCACAAGATTCAATGTTCTAATACCATAAAACCTCTTATTGCTTCAAGTATTGGAATCGGAGGAAGATCGCCAATCTCTTTATCGATCTCGACCAATGAATTCCAAATAAAATGGAAGAGCACGGTTGGCTCGAGGACCGGCGTGAAATTTTCTCAAAGATTCGAGGTTTTCTATGGTATTGGACTTTTCGCGATACAGTAAAAGATATGACGGAATGGATAATTGAGCAAAAGAAACAGAAGTAGACAGAGTACACAAGGGCTCAGAGACATTCATGGTAAAGAGAGAAGGGAAAGAAGGAAAAAATGGGGGAGTCGGAAAAAGATAGCAAGGAGGTTTCGAGAGGAAGGTTTGTCAAAAAGTGAAGCTTGTGCGCGACGCAACGATAGTAGTTTACATAGTTATAGTAGAGTAGTGATAAGTTGCAGCTGCGAGGTGTGACATTGACACAATAGTTCCTCATCAAAGTGCTCGTTAGCCAAAAACCATTTAGAAAGAATTTGTTTGGCGATCTATTATCTTTGACAAACACAAGAATCGATGTAGTTGCAAGCAAAAAATAGAATATCAGGAAAAACGATAGAAAGAGAAGCAGCAGCAGCAGCAGCACTTTGATATGGAAATAGGGTCGAAGTCAACGATGCTACGAATTAATTAGGGTAGGGGAAATAATAGTGAAAGAGAGTGAGAGAGAGAGAGAGAGAAAGAGAGAGAGAGAGAGAGAGGGAGGAGAGTGACTCGCTGAAAGAGGCGTGATTCCAAGATGAGAAAAGGGAGAGACGAGGGTTTTTCTAGGATTCGTGTGACTTTTTACGGGACACGTATACACCGAAACTTGATTTTCCTCCCATGATCGATTTTTTCTTTCCTCTTTCCCTACTATTTTTCCTATTGCCTTTTCTTCTCTCACTGTTAAACGCCCGGCGCTTTCATGGGCAATCGCGCGAAAGACTCGAAATCTTAAATTGCGCATTTTGAGTCTATCGAACTATGAGAAACCGGAGTGAGAGAGTATAGATCGGAATGATGTTGCAGCAACACCAGTAGAGCAGCTAGTGGCTGGAAGATCGATCAGGTAGGAAAATGCAAGTCGGGAGGGGTCGAGAAACTGCGGGGGGAGGGGGGTTTGCCTACGTAGCTACTACATTGTTATGTTTAATCGTTATTTATCATCGTGGTATATACGTACGTGCTTACCCAGGCAAGTAAGTATACAAGACACTGAGAGAAGTAGAGTAGGGTAGAGAGTAGAGTGGCGTAGAGTTATACTATACAATCGCTGGGGTTATACATATGAAACTAGGATAAGCGAGAACACAGAAGAGACGACGAGTGAGTCGTAGAGTACTGGCAAGACTCGAAATTAACAAGTTCCAAATAGAGAGAACACGCTGCTTAGAGTGGTGGTGGTGGTGGTGGTGATGATAGTGGTGTGTTGCAAATCTAGAGTAGTTGCGACGAATATCGGTCTCTCCACTTCTCTCAGTGTGATCGTCTAATAAATCTAATGGTCTTAAAGAGCGCCGATCTTCCGCGCTCTACCGATTCAAGCGAGATGGGGGAAAAGCCACCCCTTCCTCCTCCTTTTCACCGTTTCTTTCTTACGTTTTACAATCGGCGCTCTCGCCACGTGTGTCGAGTAAAAAGTAAAGTACAACAAGTACGAGTACGAGCGAGAAGCAAGCTTACTGGAACTGGACGTGCCCACTTGGGCCGCGATAAATTTCATCGAGGGAAACGCGTGCTTCGAGAGATTCAATTCCATTGAAATCGGCGGCGCTCACGAGCCCCGGGAATTGGATCGAATTTCGTGAGAATTCGGCAGAACCGTGAGGAAGGAAGGGAAGGGGAGGGGAATCGCCGCGGCACGAAACGAATCTCTCCAGTGAGCTTAGAACTCGATGAAAATCGTACTCTGTAGCGGAGGCAGAGGCGGAGGCGGAGGTGGTGGCGAGGGTGAGGGCGAGGGCGGTGGTGGGGGCGGCATTTACGTGCGATCTCTAGCAGAATCCTACCCAGTCGTCATGGGGTGGATATATCGAGAGTAGAGCCGATTAGCAGGTTTAACAGTGTGCAAGATCTTACCTCCTCGTTGAGATTGCTGACGAGTAAAACCGATGAGGGTTGCGGGCTACCGGCGACTCGAACCCCAAGGGCGCCGGCTCCTAGAGGGAAGCCGCCGAGTCCTGCGAGACCCCCGGCGGGCGGCACTCCGTTGTAAGGTCCTGCAAGTGGTGAAGGTAATCCATGCATTGCCGCAAAGGGCGACGGGAGAACTCCCGGCGCGCCTGCAATGGATTCTACTTCAAGAAATTCATTGTCCTGTGTTAGTATTGGTGACACGAGATTTTCGCCACCTAAATGTAAATGCAATTCAGCACCGAAGTAGAATTGAAATAATTGAAGAGAAGAAGAGGGGATGGGGCAAATTTAAGAAAAAAAAAAAGAAAAAAAAAAGAGTACGCTGTCTATAAACGAAAGAACGAACGAACGAGCGAGCGAGCGAGCAAACGAGCGAACTAGCGAACGAAAGAACTCGTCGAGAACATCTTTCGGAGAAGAATTTAACGATTCGAAGGATGAAAGAACGACGGAAAATGGATTTGAGAAAATGGAGTTACGCCCCGACTTTGTCCCGAAAGAGAGGCATATAAAGAGGAGGATACTTTATAGTCGTTATAATTCGATTTTCCAGCAGCGGTAGTGCAGCGACCGTTTAAACACGATTTTACTTTTAGTTTTCGATAGGCGAAACCGACTACGAATACGAGAATTCCCAACGATGTTCCTTCGGAATTTCGAGTTTTACAAAAGCCAATAACGATAACGAATATCGATGGGCTGCCGGGCGAGAGCGATAACGCTGGAAAAATCGGAATCCTCGGTATTCCGGAAATCGGAGGCTCCCATTCTCCCTTCCTCCCTCCCTCCCTCCTCGACCAGTCGGCTAGCAGCCAGCCGGCGGGCCGGCCGGCCAGCAGCCGGCTCTCTGGAATTAATTAATTTATTTAGCCGGGAATACAATATCGGGTCATGCGCATTTGATAGCGCGATTATGGAGCCGGAAATTGGCGTGGATCTCCGCGCGAGGGGGAGGGGGAGGGGGAGGAATGGCGAACGCGGGGAAGAGCCGGACGGCGAGCTAGTGGTCAACCGCCAAACTCGGCAGACACGAAATAATAATTTATCATAACGTCTGACGGACAGAACCGGGTCACTTTTCCTACGTAATTAATTCTAATGGAACTAACGTGGCGCATTCGCCGGATTAATCGATCGATCTGCACTACCAATTCATTCCGGTGATACGCAATAAATGCTCGGGGCTCGGGGAAACAGTATCCCTGCTGCAAAATACGGGATCGTGCTTTCAAACTGGAAATGCCAGTCGATAAAGCTGAGGTTATACAAGGGGAGCTTTCAAAAGAATGCACTATTGCGCCATAAACTTGCAAAGACTATGGCTTTTAAAGGAGAATGAGAAAGAGGGGGAATGGGGGGAGATGAACTCCCTCGGACGGGGTTTTGTTTCCGACGTTAAAAGACAGGATTCTCCGTGGGAAATCAGAGCTAAATCGACGCCGCGCCGAAAATTAGATTCCCGTGCTGCTAGAGTAGTATCTGTCAGTCTGTCAGTCAGTCAGTCGGTGCTAGTGCCACGGTGCTAGTGCTGGTGCTAGTGCCAATGCCAGTGCTAGCGCCAGTGCTAGCCTCTCTATCACCGCGTGAGCGCGCGCGCGCGTACTATCAATGGACAATTTTATCATCTAGTCTTATTCTCTAATTACTTAATTCTAACTTACTCTACTTTGGCGAGCACTAATCAAATGGATCTATTTATTCGTTCTCGCCGCCGTATCTGATCTTTTATTCACGCTTCTTCGAAAACAAATGGCGCGCATTTATGAGCGAATAAAGCGGCTGCGGCGGCGGCGGCGGCGACGGTGGTTTTCCCATTTTCATTGGTGCTCGCTTTTCACGCAACGTGGAAGGAACGTTTAGTTCGAAGTAGTAGCCGATGATATCTCTCGCTTTTTGTTCCTCGCATCGCGAGGGAACGCAAAGCGGCCGCGAGTAAGCTCTGGTCGGAAATATTTGGCAAATTTTAAAAATCTCAATTTTTTTTTTTTTTTTTCAACGTTCCTCGCAGGCTCGTGTCTCGTGTCTTACGGCTAACTATAAGTAGATAAGAAAATATGAAAAGTCGAAAAGTACCTTGTGACTCACCAGGTATTCTGGCACGTGGTTGGGACCCGGTGGCGCCGAGGAGCAATTGCGGTAAAAGTTCGCCACCGAGGGCAAGAGACGCGGCATCGAGACTTGCATCCCCCGTAGGTAGAGTGGGGTTCGTGTAGTCCCGCGACTTATCATTGTTGTATTTCACGTTAAGGCTTTGCATCTTGCTGTAATCTATACGCAACGTGCAACAGGAGTTGTAGATGTTCTGACCGTCCAGAGACTGAAAAAAGACAGAGGGAAAGAAAAATTCCATTATCCTCGTTATTCGGTTTCATCAATTATTTCTTCTTCTTCTTTCTCAACCAATGATACCGACGACGAAACTCATCGATACTATTACCACCCGAGCTCCGATGACAAAATTCTCGCAGAACTGGCGAAACGAAGGGGGGTGGATTAACGTGGAAAAGAAGATAATTGGAAGATCGATGCCCCATGGAGCACTGATCTAATTAACGTTATTTAATATCCCTTAAATATCTATTTCCTGCAGGAAGCTATTGCGTAATTAAACATGGAATATTTGCTTAATAAGGGAAACAACACGGGCAACTGAGCGAACCACGAATGCCATTCTGATTATTAGAGAGAAAATAATTGCGAGCGAGCGTAACGCGGTGGCAAGCGCATGATGCTGGCCAGATTCTCCTCCTTCCTGATGCGAGCAGAGCGAAGGGTAGGAGTGTGGAGGAGGGGGAGGGGGTTTGGGGCGCAAGTCAAATGTGTAAAGTTCTGCTCCATTTGTTCATCGTCTCGCATTAATAAAAGCACAAGCAAGAAACGCCGCTGCACCCTAATGTAATTTCATCCCCTTCAAACATGAATTCTTCATGGCTCTTCTTTACCGGAAGTGTCTCCGGGGGAAGTGCGAGGAATTAATAAAAAATTAAATTTAAGAAAACCCTGCGGTATATTTTCCGGAAGGGAAATTTTATAATAACAAAAGTGTGCTGGATCTTGATTAAGCGAATGAAGGAAGGAGATGGGTGCAAGTCAAACGGTGGAACTATTTGTTTAACATTTTACATTAATAATGCTGGTAGTAGTGGTGGAAGTAGGTATGTGGTATGAAGTAATGCGGTTGTAACATTTTGGGAAAGGAAGGCTAAAGGTGGAATATGAGAGGGAGAGAGGAGGGTGGAAAGAGGGTTGGTTGTTTGACTTGCGTATGCAACGGCCCGCTGGCAATTGCAGTTGAATTGTTGCACGCGTGCACCAACCCCTCGCGTGTATATTTGGCCCGTGCGTGGGCGGCTTGGTATCTACTCGCTGGCCATATTTACACGAGCTAATGAATTTCGTACATAATTACCGCGTGCCCGTTTTACACACGTCGCTTTCGTGACCCTAAAGTACACCCGATACTCTCCTCTATCCCTCCTCCTGCCCTTCTATAATTCCACCATTCCTTCGCAAAACTATCGATTTCTCTTATTAATAATGGCCACGTTGTTGCGATGAGAGTTAGCCGTCGGAAAAAGACAGAATTTCGATAATTAAGCCACCCCTGAATTCTAGCCAACGGATATGTATTGATTTAATACTTTGCTCTCCTTTCTTTTCCCTTCCTTAATTTTAAAAGCTAGCTATATCGCCATATCGCTGTGTAACAGACCACCAGCATTCCAAAAGTTACTGAACCGATTTTTCAAAAACTAAAACCGTTCCTCCTCTTCTTTAGACCAAAAAAATATATTTCTGGAGAGTTCCGATCGATATATCCCGTAGAAAAAATGTGTACCTACAAAAACTGAGAATGCAAGTAGTATAATCTGAAATTCACGATACCCCGTCAAAGTTTTTGCTGGTAAATTTTTTCCTATGGTGTTTATCGATGGGAAATCTTAAGAACTATTTTTCCGGGGTCTAAGGATGAAGAAAACTTTTGGAATTTTGAAAATTGGTTGTGCAGTTTTTGGAACGCTGAATTTTCAAGTGTGAAGTTGGCATTGCCTACTTTAATACCACCACCACCTACAATAACGATTATTTTTAACAATTTAATTGAGCTATTGTTAAAACTGGTATAGAACTATTTGAATTGCAACGGGAACTCATGATTTTTGTTAAAATGCTGAGAAAGGCAATGGCAACTTTACAGTGGCGTAATAGATTTCATAAAACTTTTCATTCGTTTCTACCATTTTCACTCCGTACTATTTCAGGTATCTCCTATTTTTGGCGGATTCGTGTTACGTGCGAAGGAGTCTATTCTATTATATAATACTACGTTAATTTGGTCCAGCTACACTGGAAGAACTACACAGTAGTATTTTTGGAAGTACTCTCTTTTACGGGTGAAATGCGTCAGGTCTTTTTTCAAAAGATCTGCTTCATTTTGAAAAAGACTTTTCTGCCTCATTACGCTTCGCGTCTAATGTCGGATTTAATTAAGTTTAATCTGGAAACAATTGCACTGATGTAATACAGGCTGCTGCTCGGAAAACTTCATCGCGAAATCGTACAGTTGATATCATGAAATCGCAAAATACGGAAACTATAACTTTAATTGTAGAAAACTAACCGAGTGGGATTTTTTGACAAGGATAGATCTGAAAAATAGCCGAAAGGTGAAAAAAAGAGCAAGGAAATTAAAGAGGGAAATTTCAAAATCGATAATAGCAGAAATAATGAAATTTGCCATACGTATATCGCGGAATTTTGCAGTGAATTGGATGAGCGCTCGTTTCCTGGTTATACCGACTAAAGAAATTCGATTACCGTGGGAGTTGCCGCTTTCTTTTTCTTCCTCTTAATAGGGCGTCGACAGCCTTTGTCGGGGGCCGTTTGGCTTTGGGCGATCCGATTTTGCAATTTACAGAAAGTCACGTGCCACAAAGAACTCGAGAATCGCGTTCCTTTGAAACCCCGAGAGGAAAGGCTCGAAAAAATATTTTTCAGACCCGGGAGATCTGTCCGTGGAAGGAAAATCAAGGAAATGATATTTCTTGCCAACATCTTTTATCGTCCCTCCGGCCAATATCAAATTACTCCTACTTACAACCGGCCCTTTCCTTTTTTCCAGCCATTTACTAGCGAGAATCAGTATGATTTCCACGAGTCGCGTGTTTCTCATCGTTCCTTGTCGCTGGAACCAACACGATTCCCCATACAATTATTGCGCCCCCATCCCTTCTCGCGCTACCGGACCCTTCCGGACAATAATCCTCGCGATTATTTCCGAATCACAAAGATCGAACAAACATTTTCTTCCGATACACGGAGGAGACACATCGATTTCTTCTTTCAGCCACGTCTCTCGCGCGAAACGTTAAAATTATACGGCGATAAGAGTATTATCGTGACATTTAATCGATACCATACTGAAACACCACTGCATATTTCAAGTGGTCGAGAGAGTGTATAAATCTGAAAACTTGGTTAAACCCCGACGCACAAAACCGTTCTGTAATGCAATGAAATAATATTTGCAATGAAACATATTCTCCCGTGTAAATATATGCACAACAGTCGAAATTAAAGTTTTTGTTAAGAGCATTTTGCCAAACTCCGCTTTATATTTATCGTATATTAATTTGGTCGAATCTGCGACTAAGATAGTTTCGTGAGCGGCAATTTTGTTCAAACTATTAACTAGTTTCGCGTTACTGTAATGCTGGCCAGATGATAAGCGCGATGATGCAGGAAAATGTCACTCTGGCGAAATATGCGAGAATTCATCGACGAGGAGGGTCGCTTCGGTAGTCGTTTCTTGCCAAGTTATTTTTCCGCGGGAGAAAGAATTTTCCCGTAAAAGAATTCTGGTTCCGGACGAGGGTAAATTTCGCAGCGCGATTAGTGACGGAGGATTAGAGAAAAGTATGTTCATATTGTATCAATAAGGAAGATTGCGATAAATTCGATTAAACTTTTGCCTCGTCTCGCGAACTGCGTGGCTCCATTGTTACGCAATATTTAAGGTAAAATGTAATTTGAGCGAATTAATTTTCCTTTGATCACGATGCAGGTTTACCAGTTTGCGGCAGGCAGCTTACGTTGCTACGTTGCTTTGCTACGGCGCAAGTTGCAGTAAACTTCCGTTTTCGTGGAAACCAACCCAGTGCACCACATGAAAGTTTATGACAGTGCGCAAAAATGAATGCTACAGTATTAAGAGGAAAGGGGGAAAAAAAATATGGAAAAAATTAAAGAGAGAGAGAGAGAGAGGGGGGGAGGGAGGAGGAAGAGAAAACTACAGTCTTTAATAACGTCCTAATAACTGGAGTATATGGAACTAATAAAAAATCCCTCTCCTCGTTAAATTAATATTTGAGCTCATTTCAATTAATTTCCCCGGTGAATTTTTTGGTACAATTAATTTCACCGTTAAATTAAATCATTCATGCAATTCAGTTATGAATTTAATAGAGCTAAAAGCTCTATTCATCAATTGTATCAATTAATAAAGAAG
This sequence comes from Sclerodermus sp. 'alternatusi', assembly GCA_037305995.1. Taxonomy (NCBI): domain Eukaryota; kingdom Metazoa; phylum Arthropoda; class Insecta; order Hymenoptera; family Bethylidae; genus Sclerodermus; species Sclerodermus sp. 'alternatusi'. The sequence continues at coordinate 1,587,747 of CM074552.1, read as the reverse complement.
CGATTACTCACAAATTTAGCAGTTTGCGCGGCCAACATGTCGGAATACTGTATTAGTGCCTGGAAGGAACCTGAAACAAGTCAAAAATAAATATTAATATTGAAAATGAAAACAAAAATATTCAAGAGTCTGTACATTAAAACATTAAATTACATGTATGCTTTTCTCTCAATAAGCGAGTATTTAATTTCAAAGTTTTTTAGAGAACAAAATTTGTAGTTTTGTATTTTTAGAAAATTCGTTTCGTATCGCGCGCGCGCGCGCTTTTTGTTCAAATTTATATATTTTATTAAAAGGGAGGAAATGTGAAATTACTGTTTTATTTTTTTTTCCTTTTTACTTTTTTTCATTAATAAATTGTTATCCGAGCTTTCAATGAGACTGGATCCCCTGATAGGTGGTGTTAAAATTTGATGGAACCGGAAAGTCTTTCGGTGAAGGATGCGGAGACTTCCGGCGAGTGACACGTGTAAAGCTTGATATACTGTAAGAGCCCATCTAGGCATTTCATTTTGTTTGGTTTCCGCAAGCTCAGAATTCGGATCTTGTAACTCCGAGGGTCCAATCGAAACTAGCAGTCCTCTACATTTGCCTCAGGATATGAAATTATGACCTCTCCTACAGCTTGCACGATCTCCCAGTACTAAATCATAGTTACGCCAGTGAAATAGGTAATCGGGTGCAGCAAGAACTGCTGGAAAATTTCTCCCTGATTGTGGTCTCGCGTTTAACAAGTTTTCCGTTCTCTCTTTTTCGAAATTAAAATTAAAATTGAAAGGGGGTAGTGGTGGTGGTGGTGGTGGTGGCGGTGGTACCACCACCACCGATAATCCCTTCATTAATAAACAAAACACGAGATTGTGGATTTTCAGCGTGGAAAACTGTTATCGCGAGTGCAGAACGGTGCAAAAGTAAGCGTGAAATTGATTTTTGTGCTAGCGAGTGACTGGGAAATAAGGGAAGAAGCGTAGGAGTGGAGAGAGAGAGGGCTAAGAGAAAAATGTGGCAAAGTTAGTAGGACGATAAGGCCGGTGACGGTTCTAGCGTGTAAGACTCTCGACGAGCAACCCGCACGTAAAGTGGAAAATGACAGAATAAAATTGCAGCAAGCGGTTGACTCGTAATGCGTGTATACGTCGCGCTCTGGCGTCTACGCTTTTTAGTAGGTTCGAGCAAGATGGTCGAAAAAAATTGCAGTCATCGACGACGACGACGACGACGACGACACTCCATATTCCAGCACAGTGTGTCCAATTCAGTTTCGATTAACATCCAATATTCGAGTGTTAAGTAAATTACATCCGATCAAAATGGATAAACGAAAGACGACGAAGAAAACAAGAATACGACTGCTATTGTGCAAACGAGGGGGATGGTGTAGCCCCTGCCCCCCGTTGTATATGAGTGCCGGAGCACTCAGCAGGTTCGAGGACTGAAACGTTGGAGAGAGGAACACGTGTGTAGTTACATATGAATGAGTATACGTGACATTTGTCGGGTGTGTGCGAACGAAAGAGACGACGAGGGTATATGGAGAGTTTGGAGGAGGAACGAGCGCGTAGTTACGCATGTGTGCGAGAACAATGTGCGCGTGGGGAGGGGGCGGGGATACGTGGAAGGGTGAAATTCACACAACGAAGGAAGCTTTTGCGTTCGCCCGCCGTAGGCATGAATTCGTAACGTGTCTGCTTCGGGCAGGGCAAACCTACTACCTACCTCTGCCTCTCCACCCTTTCCTCATCGTCCCTCATCTAACGGGTGTATACTTTTCAACGAGATCCCCCCGGTTTTTTTCTAATTTCACCGGGGTAGTAACTCGCTTCAAGGGAGTATCAACGGCGTTGCTCCCTTAGAAAATTAATCCATCAAAGGAACCGAGTGATTCTGTTTAATTGGTTCTCGTGGGTGATGGGTATTGTCGCGGTAGTGGTATTGATAGTAGTAGTAGTAGTAGTAGTAGTAGTAGTAGTAGTAGTAGTAGTAGTAGTAGTAGTAGTAGTAGTAGGAGGAGGAGGAGGAGGAGGAGCAACGGGGTAGATGTGGTAGCAGAAGTTTGACCATTAGAGAAGAATCGATGAGAGTTGGCGCGCGAAAGGGCACTGGGACTTTTTGGACACCCTTTGGAGCAATTGGAGGCAATAGCGAAAGTACCAGGGTGCCAAGTGTGCACAATACCAGAGGCCAGGATACACTTGGAGTGTGCCGAGGCACTAAAGTGCCGTAGCTTGTCCGCCAGTAAGAGAGGGATCTATAGCATCGCGACAAGTGACGTTCACTATCGCAAAACGATCTTGACATACAGGTACACAGCCGCGCGCTACCTTCTCACACCATCAAACATTCACCCCAGTACCATATAACGCCATATACCGCTACTATATAGTACAATGACTAATCTACTTACTGTTCTTTGTGAATGTGACGATCTTCAGGACCTTGCCGAAACGCGTGAATATCTGGAAAAAGAGAGAAAATATGTCATTTTTAATTTTTCAATTTTTCACGTCTCATCATTTCTTGCTATAGTATTGGTCGAGATCATTTTTGAAAATTAATTGCAAACCCACTGGAAAAAATTGTCTGTCGGAATAACTTTATGACAGGTTTGATATCGAAAATTAACCGCGGGTCAACGATGGATGAAATTCCACGAAAATTTTGAATGTCGAGTCAATAATGTAGAGTGACTTGCGTTCTTTTAATAAAAGTGGAAATTCTGAATTACGATGATAATTTATAAACATATTGAATGCTTGTTGATCTGTGTCTTTTTGCCCCTATCCACCCTAACCCCCTACCTCCACCCCATTTATTTCTGCTTCCCTTCTCTCCCCTCTCTGTATCACCCCCATATGCCGCGCATACCCCATGCCTCATGCAAATACCACTATACAAATTTTCTTTGTCATGTGCAATGCTGATCAATTTAATATCGTCGATGGGGAAATATTTAAGCCATCGCTCGTTCCACGATGTTCAATGGTCAAAGCAAACATCCCATTCAAGCTGTTTTCGTATTTGAGTTATCTTCTTATCTTCTTTGCGTGTTTTCAGCTGATTTGATTCCAGGGCGCGGGAAAATGGATCCAAACGATGCGAACAAGGCAAGTAATTGCGGATCTCATGGTCTTCCGAAAAGTCGGATAAGCCCCGTGCAATAAATTCGTGAAATTTCAAAATAACTAAAACCCCTTTTGAATTTGCGAAATCTAAAATTGTTCGTGTGCACGTAGCAGAGTCGAGTCCCTGGCATTTCGCAGTTGAAATCTTCCCATAAAATCCGGATATCAAAAGCGTACTTCGTGTAACACGATGAATTTTACTGAGAATTAAAAAGTATTTTATTAAATCGCGTGTGTGAGTATATTTCTTCTCGCGCATCACGAATATTAGCTCTTACTTTACTTCCTGCAAACGTTGCAAGTAAAAAAGATAGTTTGAAAAAAAGTTCCATAAAACTCTCGGGGCTATCGGATAGAGAGAAAGCCGGTATATAAAAATGAGATATTCGTCCGTGAAAAATTTCTTGAGGCTTATCCTAATTATCCGTTCCCTTGTAAAATCTCCCCTTCAGTGTATAATTGGAGCACAGCTCCGGCGTGACGTTGATGCATTAACAGTTTAAAATTCTTCGTTTGATCGCTTATCCAAATTTCAAGAGATTTCAATTATTCAACGGTAATCCCATGGAGTAGGAATGTAATACATTTCAAATGCGTGTCATAACAAAGCAATAGTAATAGTCCAGATCAAATTTCTATGTTTCAGCAAGGTTTCGACGAAACTTTTGCACAGTTGTGTAAAAACAGGTCCAAAATTCCAGGTTAAATTCGGAGAATAGTAAAACATTGAATTTTTTGGCAAAAAACCTTCCTTCCCCGTTGTTAATCGACTAATGGGTGTTAACGAGTAGCCATGGAAAACAAGGAACATTCTGTACATTGTTGTTATTCCTATTTTCAAACAAAAAGGAACAAAAAATAAAATAAAATAAAATAATATAGGAAAAAAAAAAAAAGAGGAGAATCGATAAATTTTTTCGACGCATCCACTAGAATTTGTCAAGTCGCTTAAAAAACAGCACAATTGATTTTCGTAGATCGATTTGTGGAGGGGAGAGAAATTCTAATGGCGGTAAGTGCAGCGTATGACTCGTGCCTTCGGAGAGAAAGATTTTTCATGTGTCAGTGGGTCAGCAGCAGCAGCAGCGCTCGACAGTAAACCGGCCAAAGTGCACCGAAAAATGCAAGATATTTCTCAGAATGCCTGAATTGCGTTGGATAAATAAATAAGCGGCTTCCTGGCTGGGGCGCAAAACTATGAAAATAGCGCCAGTGTAATGCCGCATTGTACTAGAATAGTAAAAACTGCACTTAGAAGAGTAAGGGGAAGGGGATGCAGCGCCTGAAATCGCCAGAAGCCCTCCACTCAAGCTTCCCTCTTCCCAGCAGTACTCCAAGATGAACATTTGATCCGCGCGTGAGCGCGATCGATATTTTTCAATATGAAATTCAATTAATTCACAGGAAAGATCGAAGAAAGCAGCTAATTAAAGATCAATAAAATGTCGTAGGAAAAAGACTGACGCGATTAATCGTAATGGCTGGCTGGCTGGCTGGCTGGCTGGCTGGCAGTGTAAAGGCAAATTTTCACGAGAAACCAATAAAATCAATAGACTTTTTGGTAAAGACAAATATTTGATCGGCATCCGATCGATACTTTTCGCGGACATCGAAAATTCCCCCGAACGTTTCGCAACAACCCCAAACACATCCCCATCCAACTTTCTGCCAATGATACATAGGCAGCGGCAGCGGCAGTAGTACAACCCTCCGATGATTCCGCCGGCTCTGCTTTTCACATGCAACACATATTTCGCTGCAATTCTCCCCGATTGAAAATAATCATTAAATATAACATAAGCGTTATATTCTCGAGCATGTACGCCTGCGCTACTGTGTTTACCTGAATTATTCGGAAGACTTAAAGCGTACGCGACTGATGATGTTATATTATTGTATTTCCGTGCTAGTTAGCGATTTCGAATAATGGTTATTGCAGTAAGCGGCTTAAATTTGTTCGGAACATGAAACAAACCTATATCACGGATGTTTCGTTCATTCTATTCATTTTTAAAGGCTTTATTTCGCGCAACTACGCGCTTCTTTCGCCCACGGCCTGAACAGAGGAGGAACATGGTCGCCGACGACCATACGCGTGTGATTTACGCTGATAAATTCAACACCCTGCTCAAACTCTCCTCCCCCTCCCCCCCCACCTCCTCATCGAGGCCATTATATAAATAATATCGCTGACATTTTACTTTATCGCCAATATCATCCGTGCTTAAAGCAAAGGCATCTTTCCTCCTCTCCCCTTATATCCTTTTATGGAAAACACTCGAAACGCGAATGGACGAGAGAATTTTCATGAATCTTTCAGCGAGAAAAAAAAAGGATCTCTATCGAGTGTAGACCCACGACAGTTCACTGACTTATAATGCTGGAAAGTGAAACCGATTCGATCCCATCAAATATTTGAATAATCTACAGGCGCACAGTCGACTGTATTTTCCGATAATAAGTGGAAAGTCGGTGCGATCGAATTAAATACCGTTAGAGATTGTCCATTATCTCGGAGAACCTCGGTCTTCAATGACCGCTGACAAGAGCGGAGTGACGCGGTAGCGTTGAAAGTAGCAAACACCATGGAAACTCGTTATTTATCGGTGGGTCTTCATCGTCTTCCCCATCGGCGCGACGACGATGGAACAGCGATACATTCGTTTTCCACGCTAATCAACCCCCCCCCCCTCCGTTGAACCAGACCAATATTCAGTATCAAAAGGGGTGTAGAGAAACAATGAAATCCTATTATTGAAAAATCGCTTGACAATGAGCAATCGTGTCGCGAAGGATGTTTTTAGATGAATTTTCTATCAGCCGGCACACACCGTGCGTTTAATCGAATCACAGGGCTGGGGAAATCCGCTATTTTCCATCTAGCGAGCAAAGTTTCCCCAACAGTTTTTAGCGATTTCGCCAATAGCACAACACGCGTTTGATCCTTGTTCCTTGGGAAATTTGATTGCACGGTACACGGCACTCGCCATTAGCGTTATTGCCAGTTATTGCCAGTTATTGCCCGGTATTGCCCGGTATTGCCTGGTATTGCCACGCGAACGCTGCGCCAGAGATACTTTTCGCATATCGCAAAGTCAAATGGTAAATTATGTCGGAAAGCGTAGTGAAATCCGATGGACCGTGGGCAAGAGTAAATAGTTGGCCGTTACGAGCGAAGCGATCGAGAGCTGATTTTCTCGATAGCCAATGGTCAAAACTTTTATCGGTCAACCCCCGCCGTCGCCATACGTAAGAACATCGCCGCGCGCACGCACGAGTGTCATTTACTCGCGGCACCCGAGGAATTTACTCAATTAACCCGATACCAGCGGTTCCGTCGCTTCGTCAAGGATTTACGCTACAAACGCACTCGTTTCAACCCTTAAAGTCCAATCGAGTGCACCGTAACTTTGTCAACGTTACGACGGAGCGCACGGGGAGGGGAGACTCAAAAAGAGACCGAACGCAATGGAAATACTGGAATATTAACATATTTTAATAACTGGCGCGAGTGGTTGATCTCACCGAGTGGAGACGAGGGGCGCAAATGTACGCGTTGTTAAATTAATATTTAAACTAGTCGAATCCATTATTTCCCGAATATGCGGAATCGCGCGTTTGTAACGTTACCACTACTATTGCTGACGCTACTATCGCTACCACTACCATCGCTGCTCCTACTTCCACTTCTACTATTACTACCATCACCACCACCACCACCACCACTTTATGATACATAATATCTCTATGTAGGAGTAATACAATGTGGCCATTGTAGTCATTGTGTTAGAGTGTAAGAGCCCTATATACATTGCACAACTCGTATCATATTCCTATTGCTTATTCGAGCTGCGCCGCTTCGCTATTTTCCTCTTACCACACTTTTAAACACAGGCTCCCTCGCACACCAATTCGAAGATGTGTGCACTTCCCCAAGGAATCCCGCGGGAAATCAACTCTGCACCTACGTAGACACACGCACACATGCCGCTGGCACGTAGAGTTCGTTTCATCGTTGGCGATTCTCCACTTTCCAGAACTCACCCCTACCTCCACCCCTCTTCTCTCCGACCGAACTTCCGCGAGAAACGATTGAAAAACTACCAAGTCCTGTGGATGTACAGTCCGTGCCATTCATTCCCTTACCCCGTTACACCCTATCCCATCGTCGCGAATATACGCCACTACCCCGCCGCCGACTTTGCCACCCCACCCACGCATCTTCATCGCTCGCGTCATACCACCCTCGACAAGAATATCCATAATAATTTTCGCAAACGAAAACGCTCTTGATGCGAAACTTGCGCGCGGATGTCACGACACAACGGGACACGACGTTCCACGATATTACGCAATATAATATAACGTATGAAGTTTACAGGTTGCGGGGCATCGCGGAACGATGCGATATCCCCTAACTTTTTTCGATGTTTCCAAATGCACGATATGAGAAAACTTTTGCACGCTCCATTTTTACATGTATTCCGAGAATAATGCTACATCAGCTGGAGTTAATATCTCGCGTTTATTTCAATTATAACGGAACGTGATACTTTTCGTTGTTCCTCACTTGGCAAATGAGAAAAATTCGATAATTAACGAAAACATTCGGGGAAACACGAACAACACTGCGGAGGAATAATTTAAAACGTATTAGCAAAACGTTATAATTTCACGAGAATGTTAATTAATGAGAAGCATCGAGTATTAAATCACTAATGAACGAACGTGAATAATAAAGTTGTTTCGGATGAATTATGATGCTTGCGCGGGAATCGTCCGGGAGTGCTTTCCGAAATAACGAAACGTCGAAAGGGAAATTCCAAAGGGTCCACCACCACCACCACCATATTCCTGGTGGCGAGGGTGGTATCGGAGAATTTTCCATTCGCGGTATAGACTGCTGTGTGTAATACTCGAAAGTATTGAATGCGCGTAAGAACATACTCGTACGAAGCTATCGTTAATATTTTATTTGCTCTCCTTTTATTGTGTGTCAACGACGACGATGACGACGACGACGACGACGACGACGTTTCTAGCTGGTATATAAAGTCCAGCACGGACAGTTCCGAGAGCGAGTGCTCGAGGATATTTGGCAGGACTTTGAGAAAAATCCACGTAAAGTAGAAAGGCGCCAAAGAGTAATATTTGGGAGTAGCGAGCAAATCGACTGATCGCTATCGCTGAAATTTCTGGAAGGCCGCGGAAATTCCGATATAAATGGAGCTTACCGATTTCCGAATTGACCGATTACTATTAGCGACCCGTGGCTCTCGAATGGCGGGGGGGGGGGGGGGGCTTTATTTAACGCAAAACCTGCGGAGGAAATTAGCGGGCCTTCATTAAGGTGGGTTATTTCAATATGAGCAAACGTTCCGCTCGCATGCGCGACAAAAGTATCCTCTAATACTGGCGTAATGCTAAAATAATCTGCCTCGTAAAAGTAATTACAGCGTTTGACAATGAGTCACCTATTTCGGCCGAACAATCTCGTTTTCGGCATTAGCCTAAGCACCGTACTCTAATAACTTTGAATTAATATAAAACAGCTAGATCAGTGAAATTATCGTGTCTCCCCCTCCGACCCCTCTCGGCCTTCGTCATCTCGCCTGGGTAGGCTCGCTCGTCCATTGGCTGGCTACGAACAATCACCGAGTACAAGCTATTTGAAATTTCAGTGGAACGGGACATTAAATTAATATGAAGCCCAGATTGACAAAATTATCATCCCCTTGTTCCCGAAACATCGCGTTTCGCCGTACATGGAGGCCAATTCGAGCTCCGCTGTAATATCGCGTGGAATTAATACGAAATGGATAAACTGCCGCAGTACGGTTCCCATGAAATCGGTGAAAACAAGATCTGTCTCTACGCTATTAAGATCTCTAGGAGCAGAGGCAAACAGATAGAGAGAGAGAGAGAGAGATGAAGAAACCCAGGGAAAAGATAGTCAAGACGGGATGTGGGAGGGTAAAGTTGAAAAGTTCCGTTTGCAAATTACAAGGGGTGAATCCTCCCCGTTTTCCGGAGGATTTTGCGAGGCTGTCGACTAGCAGGGGGGAGGGGGTGGAACGCGCTGAATATAAACAGCGGAGAATCGGGGCTCTAGTGGTCCTGTGGTAGCGGAGTATCGTGGAATTTCTGGGTCCGACAAAGGACAAATTGAAGGATAACGAGAACGCTATTCCGAGAACGCCGCGCGTCAATTCGCGGACCGCTGGCATAACCTCGTTGTGCGAGTGGCACGTCGACAATGCGAATCAATGCGCGTTAGCATTGCTCGGAGCCTGGTGCCCGGTGCGCGTCCTGGTCGGCCAGAAACGTCCGTCATTTCCGGTTTGACGTCGTAACGGCCCTCGTGCGCAGAATGGCGAACGCAGCCGGAGAAGCGGATTACGCGACCCATTAAAAACACAACGAGCCCCCGTCACGCATAATGATCCCCGGAGAGAGAGATAGAGTGTGTGAGAGAGAGAGAGAGAGAGAGAGAATCTCGTCGCAAAACGCGAAAACCAACCGCGCGTTCTCCGGAAGAAAGTCGAGTCAAGGCCAACGCGCGATCCAAGTCGCAAAGTTCTCTCGATTTTTTTGCACAAAATGTTTTTTTCGGAGAACGTCGCGCGTGTTTCCCATGCATTTTTGCATCGTCGGATGCCGTGGGGTGGAGAGCAGTTAGCGATATTTAGCCAGGGAAACTCTACACAGCGGCGGCGGTCCCCGGTGGTACGCGCGCGTTGCCGTTAAATCGAAGCAGATCCTTCCGGGCAATGGCCATCGCTCATTGGCTCAGCAGGGATTTTCCAAGAGCGCACCGCGGGATTAGAGGAGACCGCTGCCATTGGCCGCAACGTCGCCGTCGCCGCCACCACCACCACCACCCCCGCGCTATACATATTGATTGATGTAACAGTTATTAATTCGCTCGCTCGATTATCGGCGGCATCTCCATGCCGTGCCTGTAATTCAATGACGTGCAATAATAATAACGTAATTCCATGGGTGTCGCTACCGCGTTCCGTGGTGTTCGCCATTATTCATCGAGCATACGCGTCGGAAGGAACAACGCGCAAATGTGACGTGACGCGACGCGACGCGAACTCCTCCTACGCGCGCGTCTGCCTCCACCCCTCGGAGCAGTCGCGAGATCAAATCGCGGAAACCAATTAGCGGCGAGAGGAACCCTCGAAGGTTGCCCACTCGAAACGGAACGTTCCACCTGACGAACTGATCGACTTCCGCTGGAAAAACTCGCGGACGACGCGATTGGTCGGAAGAAAACGCGCGCGCGCGTGCGACGCCGAGAGAGTCCATCATCGATCGACGTCGATCCAACTCTTCCCCAGTTTTCCGGAAGTGGTCGACGATGCTCTCCGCGAGGGATCACCCTCGCTGACCCCCGATGACGAGGGTGGGGGAGGAGCGCAAAGTCGGGAAGCTTTTATCCGCTCGAGACACGGAGGGTTTGTTCGAGCGTGCCTTGCGTGCGGGGGTGGTGCAGGGTACTACCGGGCATCGGGCACCGGTCCAACACCTATCAACACCAACACCAACACCAACGCCAACGCCAACACCAATGACCAGTCGCGTCTCCCACGCGAGATAGTCACGCCGAGATCCGCAGGAACAACTGAAGCGATCGAGCCGGAACATTAGACGGCTGCCTAGACCGCCATTAATCATACGGCCGAAGAGACGCGTGATTAATGCTTCCTTCCCCCAATTCTCCTCGCGAGAAACTCCCCCCTATCCCCCCGTTTCCATCCTTCTCTTTGTTTTCCAACGGCCTTCTCCTCCTCGTTTCGCGATTCCCCGCTATTATCGCGCGAGTTCCTCCGCTTTATTCTTAGGCCCCCCTCGCGCTCTCCGCCGCGTTCTGCCTTCTCATTTCGTCGTGGTATTTCGTCACTTAATTCTCATCCGCGCATTATTCGCTCGAGTAATTTTCCGGCGGCGCTCTCCATCTCGCGAGGCGACGTCCCCTTCTCGCGTCTCAATCTTTCGGCGGAAACGGGCCAGTCGGTCTTTCGGGCGTCGAATGAAACTCGAAATCTGGGAATTTGGCCTGACCGGAAGCAGTCCGACCGGGGGAAATGGTCGCGAGGGAAATTTCCGGTTGCGTTGGTTCCGCGTTGACTTGGACGCGTGGGAGAGGAGGATTCGCAATGGCGCTGCCCCCGCCTTAATAAGGCGAGATTTAGAGTGTCGCAGCTGGGCTCGGTGACCGAGTAGCCGGTTTATGTCGATGTGTACGCCGAGTTCCTGTCTGCGCACCATTTAGTCGACGCATAAACGTTGAAAGCTCGTGTCGCGTCCCCCTTTACGCTTTGCGCGAACCATCGCTAAATTTTACGACTGGTTTTACATCGAGTTGCACCGCGCCGGCTTCCAGACACGAGGCGGGCCCTCCTGAAAAGAAGCGGCAGCTTGCAACGGGAAAAAATATTCCAAGAAATTTAATAGACAAGGAGGAGCTACGCGAAACGCGCCGGTGGCTCCGGCCGAGGATGATTTTATGATTTTCAATTTGCCGACGGTGTAATTGAATTTACGAGGGCGACCTACTTGCTGGCCGATGCTTTTCTTTATCTCCAAGGACACTTTAAGGGTTGCAGGTGTGACGCACGCACGCACGCACGCACGCACGCACGCAGGAAGGAAGACAAAAGCGCATCTTCCCTCAACCCCGCGTCTCGTCCTCCCGTCGGCCGATCTTTAATCTCTAGCGACGACAAACAAGCAAAACGCTGCCCGAGGAGTTGTTGACGAAACGACGAAACGACGAAACTTTGGATCGTTCGACTTAACGACAAATCGACGGGCAATCCGGTTGTTATGCTCTAGGCGAGTCTTCGATTCGGCGCCCTCACCGGCTAAAAAGCGCTTGAGAAATATCCGAAAATAAATTGACCAATTAAAAGTTCACGCTGGAAAGACCGGTGCTCTCGCGCAATTTCTTTCTAATTGAAGGACTTTGAAAAAACTCTAACTGTAACGATTTAACTTGGCGCTGGAGACATTACAGAATTTTTGTAGCGCGCTCGTCGATCGAAAATTGCGAGCGTACTCGGAAATAATCGCCCGCCTGCCTCTTGCACCTTACTTTTCCCTCACTTTTACACCCTGTTTAAGCTTCTTCCAACTTGAGCCTTTTCTCTCCTTCTTACGGCGCAAGTTTTCATTAGCGAAGAAGGCTTTTCACGGCATTTAGCCGCCTTGACTCGGGAAACCGTAAAGTTAAATATCGAAGCAAGATTTTAAGGAGGACAGCGGAAGAGAGACCGAGTTTGAGGGTGGGAGGGAGGAAGGCAGGGGGTGGGAAGCACGACGACGTAAATTAGTCTTAGCTAGAAGGGTGTATACTGCTTAATCTACGGGAGAGCTTGTATGAAGAAGAAGAAGAAGAAGAAGAAGGGCGGAAAGAACTTCGATAGAGGAAGAAAAATGTCCACAAAGTCGCTAAACTGAATAACTAATAAAAAGATAATCGAGTTTATCTAATTCGACGCGCTAAGAGATTCCTCGACTCGTTCTCCTCCTCCTCCTCCTCCTCCTCCATCTCCCGTCACTTTCTGAAATAATCCGCCGGAAAAGGTTTAAGCCATCCTGGGAATATCATTAATTTTGTCAATTCCTACTCCACCCCCCTCCCCCCTCTGGCGGCATTATTGCTTTAATATCTGTATAAATAAATTATGCAACTTGTGCTGAAATGGGAGAGTTCAGCGATTTCTTTTAATGCTTTTCGCGTAGAACGTAATACTGTAAATAAAGCAAAGTACGTTTTATGAAGCTAGGTGGACTTTTCTAGAATTTCTTGCTTACGTCTAATGGCGAGTGAGGGTTGAACGGGGATTTCTCAGTGGGTAATACTTAATCTCTCTCGAAAAGGAAATGCTCGAGTAGGCTTCTTTGGAGCTCCACAGCGGATTAACTATATAGTGGTACAGCTCGATACTTACTCGGACTAAGAACGAAACCTTCTCAAAGATATGTCCGTTCGCGCTATACTTCGATAAAGGGAAACTTTGCTCGTAAGCCGAATGCTTTCGTCGATTAAAATTTAACCAACCGAATTTTATAAGGTTTTAAATAGTACGACCACGAGAGATATTTCTCTCTCCCTTTCTCTCTCTCTCTCTCTCCTTCTCTTTTCTCGCTTAAGGACCGCGACGATTCTACAATAGAGCTATAGTACATTTCAAGATTTTCACCCGATAATCCTCGACTTGATCATAACGTTTATTTTTCCTCCCTCGTTCACTGCTCGGTACTTCCTTTATTCACGTTCGTTTCATCGTGTAAATATTTCAAACCAAATCTCCGAGAAAGGCATTTCGTCGCTTTCTATAAGGTTTCAGTAGTAAAACCAATGTTTGATCCCACAGACTCTCTTACCGCTGAATATTTTCAGAAGGCTTTGCAGAATCACCCTCCACGGACTCTCACGGTCCTTCACGGTCCTTCGCGGAGTTTCTTTACGTCCTTTGTTGGATTTAATCCAGGAGGCGCGGGCGTGGATCCTACAATCCGTGAATTATGCGGTGCAACGACGATTTTCCAGTTGGTTATTTACACGATGCGAGTAAGTAGCGTTATGTTATTTAGCGCGTACCGCTAATGGCCGTTCCTGATCAGTAAGCAAAGCTAACTTAAGCTAATCTACGCAGTTCGCCGAATGCGTTAATCCGTCTAGCTGATTACGCGCGCGCGCGCGCGCGCATGCCGTACGCAGCCAACGTTTCCAAACCCCCATAGTACACTATAAGCTTACTTACAGCTGGACGTGGTCAATCGTCGACTGCTCTAATCCGTCAATGTTTTCTGCCACGTACGTCCATTATCGGCTTAGAACATCACTTGGCCGGGCCATGCTCGCGGCGAAGCCAAGTAGTCGCTAAAACGTTGACAGCGCGAATTCCAAATAAACCGCACTTCCGGTACCCGCGCAACCCCCATAAGCTAAATCTTGCAAGACGCCTACAAATTTACCCTCGTTATGAAATATATTAGCGTCTCCCACGAACGGATTTTCCGGAACCCCCGCGGGTCTTTGTAATTTTCCAGAAAATTATTAAGCTTTAAAAAATCTCGTGAAACAGCGTGGGGCAGAGTGAGAGAGCGAGGGAGCGGTAGAAGCGTCGTAAAGCTTCGAAAAATTCTCCGCGAGGATCGACTCGGAGGAGTTTCCGGTCGAATTAAGTAAGTAGCTTTTTTCACGTGAAAAAAGAAAGGTGGGAATTTAAGAAGCTTGGCAATAAAGGAAGTATAAGTAGACGATCGACTAGCCGGCGGTAGGATCTTGGAAGCTTGGTAACTCGTTCTTACTCTCTCTCTCTCTCTCTCTCTCTCTCTCTCCCTCCCCCTCCCCCTCCCCCTTCACCAATCCACTGGTGGCGCGGCCGTGTTTGTGTGCGTGCGTGCACGAGTTTCCCTTGCAACCGTGTTTAAAGTAGGGTCGAGTTTCCGGGTACGTACACTATGGACGAGTACATTATTCGCGGCGGTAGTGGCTGCGTTTAAAAATGCATGGGCCACTCAACTCGAACCGGAAGCACTCCGGTTATCCTGTTATCCACCTCCTCAGGGATGAGGCCAGCAGCCTCCCCTAATGACGACCCACGATATTTACCCCTATCTCGTGCGACAACTAACTACAAGCCACCCCCTCCCCATTCCTGTCCCCACCCCCGTCCGGTAGTGCCTGCCTGCCTGCCTGCCTGGCCTGTCTCGCATAATGTCACCCTCGCGTCTTGCAACACCGGTGACAAGCAGCTTCCTGCATGCGTAATGCTGGATTATTTTTTCCCTAGCGCGCCAACTGAAAATTCATCACACCGAGGAAAAGCTCGTGCTGCTTGCGCGCTTTTTCTCGCGCGAGCACACGTACGCGCAGAGACACAGACGCAGGTGCGCAGCTACGTTAATCTATGCATCTCTTCATTTCTTCGGGCTAGAAAATAAATGATAACGCTGAAAGTACGATGGCGATGATTACTGCGCGCAACCCCCACACCCCCGGTACGCTACGGTATACGGTGTACAACGGTGTGTTTCGTTTGAGAGTGGATGCACCCTCCCACGCCACCCTTACACCTTTGCACGTGTACCTGGTGGTGGTGGTGGTGTTTGAACGTCCTTTCGAGTAGAATAAAATATGCCGCGCGTTGATCAATGCGGTAATTAGCGCATTTTTCAGGAAGAACGCTACTCTCAAATTATCGCGGGAAAACGCGTCGCGATTATCGTTGATCTCTACCCCTGGAAAAGTTCATCCGCCGAATAGCGCGCAACGCCACGCGATAACGTAAGTAACGCCGTAATTATTTCGCGCTGCAGTTACCGCCGTGGAATGAATCTAATGAATGGCAAATCGATCTCGTGGCTAATAATGATGGAATTATTATTAACGGGAGAATGGTTATCGCGCGTAATAACGAGGAGTGCGGGTCGACGCACCCGCGCCCAGGAAACGGGCGAGTGATCAATGAAGAATTTTACCTGATAAAGTATGTCCAGAGAGATTGGGTAAATCATGTGTTCCACAATGACTCTGAGCACAGTATTAGGCCCACCCTGCGTCTCACCCTGGACCTGGCCACCACCTTGATTTTGAGCTTGAAGTGCAGCTTGAGCATTTGTATTCTGTAACCAAAAACATTCTAGTCAATAAACATCCCGAAGCAGCCCGAGGCTTGCCCTTGAAAGTAAAAAAGAAATAGCAAAAACGAAAAAGAAAGAAAAAAGAAAGAAGAAGAAAAAAAAAGAAAAGAGAGAAAAACTAGTGTCGATATAAAAAAGAAGAGGCAGAAAGAGCGCGAACCGTGTTAATTCTACTGAAATAAAATTGTATATTAGGATACCACCTCCAGGTTTTCATATACCTGGCACGGAATTATACCGGTACTTTCTAGTTAACGTTGCGAGGAAAGAAGGCACGCCATTCTTTTTCCGTTTGTGGCCGGAGGAGATCAGAAAGAATAATAATTTCCTGAAAATATCGACGCTGGACGAGGAAAGTCACGGCGCAACGGAGGATGACAGAAGAAAGACCTTGGTATTAAGATTGAACGCGGACTAAGGCATAAAAATGAGGAGCCATTATACTTTGTAAGTGAGAGCTGTATAATGGACCAAGTATAAGGCACTGGCTGGTTATTAAGAAGAACCGCGCGGGTGTCTTCGGCAGCACCAACCAGCATCAGCATCAGCATCAGCATCAGCAACATCAACCTTGACTAGAACACAGCCGGTACACTCTGGACGAGTGGGTGGGGGTGTGGAAGGAGCGAGGAACATTCTAGCCAGCATTCTAACCAGTACCTGTGCTCAGCACCATAAGCGGCGTTTCGCGGTATTTCTGCTAATGCTGATGATGATGATGATCCTGAGACATAATATTCCCAATAGTCATTGTTGCTGTCAGTTTTATCGGTGGCTCGAACCCTGGGATGTGATCAGTTACGGTGTGGTGGGAGGCAACAGTGTTGTTGCTGTTGTAATAATAATGATAATAACAAGAGCAATAGAACAAAATAATGCGGCAGCAACAGCAACAACAAAAAGAGCAATAATAATGGGGAGCCAAGGCAACATCATTTATATCATTCACAGGGCGCTGCTGGGAGGAACGTCAAGTTCAGCGAATGGAGTTGCTGTACGACTGCTTTCTCCCCGGATAAGGGGGAAAAAATGAATCGTTTTGAAAAACTTTGCGTATGTTGGAAACAAGTGCAATTAATCCTTAACTATAGGGCGCGCGATGATTTACGAGGGAAGTAGATTTTTTCGCGAAACGAAGCTTAGTTTCGTTCGCCGGAGGAGGAGGATAAGTGCAGTTTAATTCAGCTATTTTCACGTGCGAGATGCGCTCGAGGCAGGTTATGAGAGACCCTCCCTAAGCCGCACGTCCAACTATGAATATGATCCCTAAAGTTCCACTCAAAATGGCTCCAAGTTGTTTTCTTGACTGCTAGAGGGCTCTGTTGCGCGTTCGTCGCGTAAACTTTATCGCTTACGCCATCAGCACGAAAGCAGCCAAGTGCAGAAAGAAACTTTGAATCGCGCGGATTCAACGGGAGGATGCAAATACTAGCGAGAAACTCCAATTAACTTGGCGAAACTGCATTGTAGCTTCTTCAATCTCCTGCAATCTCTTTTAATGATTTATTTTCCTTCTCTTATGGATCCATTACTGGAAATCCAACGTGATAATTAGAAAACTTTGTTGCTCGAGTAAGAGCGTGGAAATTGCATTCGAACATGCATGACAGTTCCACGATATCGATGAGAATGGAGTAAAAACATGAGGGAGATCGTCATGCTTTTCCGCCCCCCACCAATCCTCCTCCCTTCACCCCTAAGACGAGAGAGCAGAGCAGCTAGACACGAGGGTGACGGAGGAGGCGGAGGAATCTTCGAGTTATGCTAATTAGCCTAATGAAACGGGAGAATGCGTTGCTTTCGTGGATTAGAGAGCGAGTAACGAAATTGTATCCCCCCGGGTGGTTGAATCGGTGGCGGTGGCACGGCGCCGCGGAGATCCATGTCAGGGTCTTCCGCGAGAAAGAGCTACGTCGTTTTCATCAGCCGGTGCCGCGAGTAAACTGTCAAGGAGAACTTTAAGTACGCGACGTGGCATGAAGCATTAGCATAAAATGCTAAAGAAACGGCTGCATTAGAATTTCGATGTGAATTAAAAGATGTAAAGCGCGAACACGCGCGCGCGCCTCTTGCCGAGAAATTTGAAACTGCGGCGTCGCCGGAAGCGCTGCTGCCAGAGTCCGGTGAAAAAGTTTTCTCAAGAGCATCGAGTTTTCCTCCCCCCCTCGCTGTGTTTCGAGCACGATACGCTCCCTCGGTCAACAATTCCTACCCTATCACCATTGCGCGTTCTTCCTCCTCCTCCAATGCGATTCTCGACCAACAACGCGAGTGATTGCTAACTCGCACTTTCTTCCGGTGACCACACCGATAACCGGAGGAATCGATCGAACCGGAAGTCACGCGACTCGTCGTCCCACGAGTTTCTGCGAAATTGGGCAAAAGCTGCTGCCGTTGCTGTTGTTGTTGCCGCGCTGCTGTTGTTCTTGCCGTTGTCGCTCCAATGCTACTGCCATACTACTGCAGAAACGAGAAAGTCCACGAGAACCAGGAGAAACGGGACCTGGAGAAACGGGGAGATTTAATGCCGCACTGTTTTCCCTACCGCGGCCAATTTTGGTCCCTTCAATTTTTAATCAGGTAAACTAACGAGGTTGCCACTACCACTACCAACTACCACCACTACTCGCCAGACGGCTATTTAATATTGAAATTCAATTGGCCACTTCGTGCTCTCTGTTGATCCTGCATATTGGAGGCGCTATCGGCACTAGAAAAAAATCGAATGCCGCTAATGGTCAACTATATTAACGATTCTTGTGAAAATTAGATGAGCCACCCTCTCGTTCCCAGAATAAACTCCCTGCAGCACTACCCTCTCTCCTTCACGCGTACATGCGCGTAAAACTTTGAAAGATCCCCGCGCAAGGAGTTGTCCCCTCCTCCAAATCCTTCTTCGTATCGGCCATTCCAAATTTTCCTTACGCGTACGTCAAACGTTCTCTCTTTTTTGCGTTAGAAAAAAAAGAGAGAAAAAAAAACAACGCATGCCTCAAGGGTGTAGCAATTTTTCGAGCAGGCTGCAAACTGAATGGAAAATCGGAGGAGGAAACTCGAGGCCGTACGGGATTCGCGGAACTTTTCATAGTCGGAGCTGTGTTTCTCCACGACGAACACAAACATAATGCCCTTATAGTTACTGGTATATAGGCGCGCATACGTGCCATTGTAATGCGTGCCAAGGGGGAAAAGCTATTATGCACGGACGATTTCCCCGCGAGTCACCGGCGAGCCAGCCGCATTCAAGCTTGGATTTTTCACTAGTGGCATTTTTTACAACAACCCTCTTTATCCTGGGCCGTCCCCTCTTTTAAATTTCGACTCGACCCCTGTTTGACGACACCCTTCCCTTCCCTTCCTTTCAGAATAATTCAACTTCTCGGACATTACTCGTCCAATTACTACTGGATCTCTACACGGCGATGGTACGCGACACGCGTAACAAATATTGACCGTTAATTTAAAGTTGGAATAAAATTTATAATAGCCGGAATGCGCCATCCTCCGGAGGTGGCGGGCCGTTGGCCCCGCAGGAAAAAGTAGTCTCTTTACAGTTGAAACTTGAACGGCGCAGGACAGCTCTTCCTTCGAGGGCTCAAGATGATGCGGATGACTTAATTACACCGAACGTCGATAATAAAGTCGGCAGCTGCGAGCTGGCTCGGAAAGGCTCAATTAAAGACGTCCCTTCGAGCCATTGGATCCGGAGGGGGTGGGCAGAGGGGAGAGGGGAGATGGGAGGGCGACGGCGGAACAAGGGAGAGTCTGCACAAGTTGCTTCTTTCCGCCCGAAAATTATCCTAACATCCCAGCCGGGCTTTTCGAAAGACTGGAATAATAATGTCAATTATTATCGCCCTGATTGCTCGCTCTCGTAGCTTCGGGATATCTCGCGTTCTTGCAACTAGGGACGCCACTAACAGACTCTGCTTTACGACTAACGCTGATAATGCTCCGCTACAAATTTCCCTCTGCACGAGCTACGGCCAGCTACGAATAATGTAGAATACATAATGGCGCGTGCTATTAATTGTGACAGATATAATGACAGCACTAAAGCCAAAACTTTGGCTAACGATCCCGCCGCCACTTTTTCTTCCCCCCTTCTTCTTCCATTACAGTTTATCAAACAGATTACCGACTATCGTTTGGTAAATTATTCCCTGACCCCTCCCCCTCCCCCTCCCAACCCCTTCCTATTATGTTGCTACGGAGAAAGTTAATACAACGTTTATCGTTCATGGAGGGGGGGGGGGGAGGAGGAGCTCGACGACTATCATATCGGACCAACGGTGGTCTCCGAACTTTCACCACCACCACCACACGTTCCTGTAGTTTTGGCAATTTTTCAATTAACTAATTTCTTCGCCAAATGTTCCAAGAGAGCGAAGGACTTGTGTTTTGAGATGCGCGTGGCTCGTTCTTCCCCTTTTGGCAGAGAGATTCTCTGGAAATAAATGGAGGGTCGTATGGAAGTATCTCGGCGTGTTCGAGGGTCGGTGAATGGGAAACGAGTCGCGCGAGAACTGGCTCTTTCGGACAGCAAGGTCATTTCGAGGAACTACTGCTGGCGGTAAACCTCCACCGGTGCCGATTCGCGGTCCCAACTAGAAACTTCCCGCGGGAAGTTTTGGACTCCGTGCACCAACCGTCGACCGCGCAAACTTGTAGAGTTCGCCGCAAACGTTCAGAATTCACTGTTTATCGTGAATCTTAGCTTGTAGTTTCTACAACACGTAATCCCGTAAATAACAATTTATCCCTCTAGTTACAACCCTGCGTCAATCTTTCGACGAGTTCCCGGATAGATTCGATTTCATCAAATTCGATAGGATTTCAGTGGATGTTTCGTGCCTCGCGAACACGATCGATCGCTCCGATTCGTTCGATCGCACGTGAAACTTTCCTTTCGAGGGTAAAAGAGGGAAGGAGGGGGTTGCGGCGAGGGTTTCAATCAACTAATTGCCCTCATCAGTGCGTGTTGCGTCAAGGAACAGCTGCCGATACTCCCCCCGCTATTGATTCATTTTGGCGAATAAAAAACAGTCGGAGTGAATCTCGAATGGAAGGAACGGAGAACCAGCTGGATTGAGAATCGAGAGTACGTAGCAAGAGGGCTATAGAGGGGGCGGGGGTGAATGTTCCCTGAGCGTGCAATTCTTACGCATTCGATAGGTTCTTTCAGACTGCCGACCACTGGTAAGATTGCTGCGGCAGAAGGCCCCGGGGATCGTTATCACGGATATGCACTTGCCCGAAGCCGCTTTTAAGGGGTGAAATAACTACTCCAAAGGGTAGTTTCCATCCCCTTTTGATAGCCCGCCTTGAAACTAACGTTGAGTGCCGGGACTGCGAACATTACCATAACCTTCCATTACTCGTAGCCGCCATCGCCACCGCCACCGCCACTGCTGCCGATACTTTGCTCGACCAATCGCACCCTCTTGCTGCTACCCTCTCTCCCTCTCTCTCTCTCTCTCTCCCACGTTTCAAGCGCGCGTACCTTTCGCGTATGCTCCGTGGAATTCCCACAACACTTTCGCTTTTTCGCAAGAGTCCACCACGACTCTTGCGCGGGATAATCGACTTATCGGTATCGAGTAGCAAAAGGGGTGGTTTTTTCTCAACTTCCATCGCGGATAATTCCAAGCGACGGACGCAGCTTTGCAAATGACCGTCGTTCCAAGCTAGTTCGCATGGCAGATGTTTTCCGGTGAATAAGTTCGGCCATGGTTTATCGGGGGGGTGGCGAGCAGTTGGGGTGGCTCGTGCGAGGCGAGAAAATACAGCGGGGGAGGGGGTATGATCGAGATAACGACGCTGTATCGCTCGCACAAATTACTTTTCCAATAACAATATCTCTTTATACAGCCGGTTTCCCTTGATTTACTTTCTGTCTGCCGAGATTGATTCGTCGCGGGGGTGGAAAACGACGAATTATTCAAGGGAGAAGATGCCGGAAAAGATGCAGCTCGCCGAAGGGAAATTTATTTGCGGAACAATGGACAGGCTTGGCTAAAGGCGGAACACAAGGCGGAAACGGAAAACAGAGGAGGAACGAAGAAGGAACGCGGAGAGCGAGAGGGTAGTTTGCGCTCTGAGAGAGAGAGAGAGAGAGAGAGAGAGAGAGAGAGAGAGAGAGAGAGAGAGAGAGAGAGAGAGAGAGAGAGAGAGAGAACCAGGGAGAATCCGCCCCGAGTTCCAGGGTGCGAATTCCACGAGGCGAAAACCTGATATCCGCCGCGAGGAAACAATACTTGGATTAAAGGGGTGGTTTGCTTCGATTCGATTCGATTCGGTTCGGTTCGGCTCGTGCGGCAGCAGCCGCGCCATTTTGGTCTAGGGGGTCACACTCGTGAAGAGAGAGTGAGGGAGAAAGAGAGAAGCGTCGATCGAGCGTAAACGCGAGCGCGCAAGAACAATTGTTGCGCGGAGAAGAGGGAGGAATCTTCGGGAGGAATTTTGAATTTTCGTTTCACGCCAAGAGGGTGCGCGTTCGTTTAATGAAAATTGTTTGCAAAAGTGTCGTTTACTGAGGGTAGAGAGGGGGTGGAAAATGGAGAGAGAGGTCGTGAAGCAATAGCCATGAAATAGTGTACTGGCACGGAGAGCACTCTACTCGACGGCAGGCAAACATTACGAAAGCGGACTCGCGCTCGTTATCCGGGGCACGATTGTCGGTAAGCATCGTAGAAAGCTCTCTGTAAAAATGGCGGCCGTAACGCGATAATGCACGCGTGCCTCGTCGCCGCACATGCATTCTCTCCGGTGAACGGTAAATTTTCCATAAACAAGCGGAGCCCGGCTGGGTTAAATATACATTTGCCACGGCGTCCATCCCTGCGGCTACGCGGAGAAACGTCATCGTCGTCGTCGTCGTTCTTCTCGAATGGCACGACAAGCCAAGAGCCTCGAACATAATAGGCACGATAATAAATAACAATGGGGCTTGCTCCGGGTATTAATTTTCACGATAAAGAGAGCGAGCAGGCCTGGGGGCGGGAGATGATGCGAGCTGGCAAGTCAGTCGTGGCGAGCCAGCCTGGAAAAATTCGAGCAATTAATGAATAAACGAGGAGATCTCGCGAATTATAATTTATACTACACCCTCGTCTCTCTCTTTCTCTCTTGGGCGCGCGTACCACCCTCGGAGAAACGACCTGAAAGAATTCTTCTCTCGATTCTCGTATTGTAAGTTAGCGAGGCAGAATTCGAGTCGGGGAGCATACTCCACCCCCACACTCCCACCCAACCTTACTCACCCCGGAGCGTGGAACTTGAAAAATGACACTCGTACAGTGGAATAAGGAAATACCCGCTCTGCCAAAGGAGAACGAAGGAATTAAGAATTAACGTATGCTCGGGAACAAGGAGTCGGGAAAGATTGCTGCTGCTGCTGCTGCTGCTGCTTGAGATCGGCGAGGGAGAAGATCCTCTTGCGATTTGTTCGCGAAACGAGATTCCTCCCGCCACCCCCTAACCTTCTCTTCCCTTCCCTTCGCTCATGGAGCAGAAAAGAGGAAAGAAAAAGATTTCAGTGAATAAACGTAACCCCTCGTCTTTGCGTTGCAAAGTTGATAGTGCGCGCGCGGATGCAGCGGTTCAAGTTCAATTACCGAAGAACCTTGGGAAATTAGTCAAAGTCCTTTGGTTCGCGGGGAAAAAGGAAGAGGGCACAAATTGGAAAAGTCGGAAGAAGCAGTTTGCGGCTGGGGCGAATCTCGTTCAGGGCCTATTACCCGCGAGTAAACGCGCCTGTCGCGTCCTTGCGAAGTCACCGCTCCCCCTCCCCCCCTCCATCCCGCGCGACGAAATATCGCGAGAGCAAAGTATGATAATGGAGTAACGGAGTGTCAGCTGGTATCACCGTTGCCATTGACACCGCCGTATCGCTTTAGCCAAAAGTCCATCGTGTCGAGTGTCTATCAGAACTTGAACGAGAGACAATTTGTCTATCTCGGAGTCGATCGTGTCCCGGCCATCGATTTCAATTATCGCAACCCTGCCACCGTTTCTCCCGGTAGCGGAATGGAAGTCGTGCATCCTCCGTGTCCATATTCCATTAGGAGCCGCCCGTTTTTCGCTACTTCTTCCTTTTATAATGGCCCGCGTACCCCATTCGAGGGGAATAAAGGGCTGCGTTCATTGGACAACGTTACGAGCGGGATTCGCGCCCATCAAAATGATGGAGTGGCCCGCGAACCAGACGGACTCTTCTCCAGTCAGAATAATCAGTCTTCCTGACTGGTCCATTCTACCCCTACCCCCACCCCGCCACCCTCTTCCCTGTTTCTCTCTCCCTGCATAGGATTTTTTTATCAGCTCGTGTCTTGACGCGAATCCAAAACTGCCAATGGCAACAACTCACCCCTCCCCCGCACCGACTCCCAGCCCCGTGTCAACGTCCGTCCTCCATTTCCCGTGAGAGGGTGTCGCGCTTCCTGGACGAAACAGCTTGCATATTCATATTTTTAATTATCCAACTCGCAATTTGCACGCGCGTCGCAAAGAGAAAGGACGACTCTATTTGAGAAAGTAAATATCCTTTCGCGTGTTATTTGCCGACGGTAATTAGTGTATTAATTTTCACATAAGTTGGACGAGTCAAAAGGGGAGGTGGTGGTGGTGGTGGTAGGGTATGTGCGTGGAGCAGGCACAGCGCCAACAAGGACGACGCGCGAATGGATATTATTAATATTTTCCGAAAAAATATCCAACAACGCTTAGCGTATGACACGGCGGGAGTGAATGCAGGGAAAAGTCGGGGGAGGGGGATGACGTGGTAGACTGCGTCCCGACTGGCGAAGGGAGCCTTTTGGATTTGCAAAGCGAACAAATCGCTTCGATTTCTCATCCGTCGAATCAATTCTCCGCTTTCTTCCTTTTAAGCGGCCGTGAAAAATGAAGGGAGTGGGTAACCATGAACTGCGAGTGAAAAGTGAAGTACCTGCTGCCAAAGGAGCTGCTGAAGGTGTTCGTATTATAAATCGCAAACTTATGAGCCGGACGGATAATTCCAAAGTCATAGTAATCAATCTCTCACGAGTCGCGTCGGTCCTCAACCCCCCGCCGTCCCTTCTCTTCTCTTCTCTTCTCTTCCCCATTGCTACTCTTCCCCGAGCTCTCGTTGCTCCCTCCGCGTCTGGACCTAGAGCACAACACACCGCTACACGCTCGCATTCCTGGGATCGACGAAAAATTCATCAGCGGATGCTTCAGCAACGGTGAAAGGATCTCGCCGCGCACCGTCGACTACAAATCTCGACGTAATTGCCGATTACCAACCAATCCGATGTACCGAGTGTTTGCGAGAATCTGGAGAATGAACCACGGCCCGAAGCTTTCAAGCTGGACTTTCGAGAGAACCGGATAGAAGATGATCTCCCCCATCATCCCCGTACCATTCGAGAAGCTTTGGGTTCTCGCGGCTTGTATATTTCAGGGTCCAATGCAGTGGATGTAGGTTTAACAATGGCGCGTTGTTATTCGAACCTGTCGTGGCTGCCAACAAGGCCGCCAGAGATGGAGATGCTTTTGCGGGGGTCGGGGTTCGGGGACTCTGCTTACGCGAACAAGATGGCGTAATATTTTTAATGGGGGGGTGTCTTGGGTGATCTACGGCGTGCTGCATTGTTTCCGCGAGACGCCCCGATGTACATTGTTCACGTTCCTTCTCTACTTTTCCTTCTTATTTTCCTCCTTCACCCCCCACTTCTCACTTACCCCCTTCGTTCGCCCGAGCTCATTCCCTATTCACCATTTCAGAAAGAATAACCACGGAAAACTGACATTTAACGATATACCATCGATCATTGCTTACACTCCCTCCTCTCGCGCTCTCTCTCTCTCTCTCTCCCCCATCCTTTCCCTATGATAAAAATAAATTTCAACCGATTTCTCGCGCGATAATCTTTTAGAAGTATTCGGGGTAAACACCGTGCCGCTTCCGCGTGAACCCTTTCTTAATTTTCACGTAATACTGCATTGAAATTGAACGGATTCGCTTGCCGCATGCTAAATATTTTCTCTATTAAAATTTCTAAAGATGCTTTACAACAAGTTTCCCATCTTGCAAGACACTATTATATTACGATGAGATGGAACGCCCCTATTATATTATCGGACATGATAAATTATAACTGACGTCAATTAGCACGAAACCTAATTAATTTCTTTATCCGCCGAACTGAAATTCACTGTACAAATTCAGATAAATACGGCGGCGAGTTTTATATCCAACAATTTTTCCCGAAAAGTAAGTAGAAGAGGGTAGAGGAGGAGGAGGACGAAGAGAGGGATGAGATAAAAATGGAAGAAGAATGAAGAAGGTGGAGGAGCAGGTAGAAGGTGGA
Organism: Sclerodermus sp. 'alternatusi'; assembly: GCA_037305995.1. NCBI lineage: Eukaryota > Metazoa > Arthropoda > Insecta > Hymenoptera > Bethylidae > Sclerodermus > Sclerodermus sp. 'alternatusi'. Next base: position 1,561,610 of record CM074552.1, on the reverse strand, counting down.
GGAGGAGAGGGAGTTGCAGGAAGATGAGAAAGGGGGTAGTAGCTGAAGGCCCGCTGCCTTAATTTTGTAATCCAGCTAAGGGTTGGTCGGAGCACACAGGGGGTGGCTGAGGCCTGGTAAAAGCGAGACGAAGAAGCCAAGGCGGTCGGGAGATAAAATGGCAGCTGCAAGATAAAGGGAGGCGGCGGGGGTGAGAGGGAGTCGGAGGAATCTCGCATCCGGAACCGCCAAGCTGGATAGTGGCCCCTTGCCTGTGCATAGATATTAATTATTAAGTGCAAGGGGAGAAGGTTATGGAGGCACCTCGTGGTGCCGGAGGCGGGAACAATACCCAAATTACGCCACCTCACGGATATATGCTGGCAACCATTTAGGCTGCGCTCTATGTGTTTGCTAAGCCGAGAGAAAAGTAGCGGACTACCCTCCCCCACCAACCACCCTGAGAATCTTCCTCTTTCCGCGCCTCTGTCCGCGGACACGCGCGCGCACACACACACACAGAGTCTAAAGGGGAAATAATCGTTCCTCCTGGCGCTACCACCAACGCTGCCGACTCGTGGCCTGATATAAGATTCACTTAACGAGATGGAAAACGCTAAACGCCAACGGACCAATAGTAGCTTTTGTGCCGCTACAATGAGAACCACGCGTTAATGTATTAAGCTGATTACGTTAACAGCCCATTCTCCTCGATTACAGCCAGTGAAATCAAACGAGATTCTCCATTTCACGAAACACATCTTTTGTCCCGATTCAAAGTCCGCGCTTAAAGTGACTAATTGGAGTGAATAATCATCCGTATGCGTCGAAACGTTTTCCCTTCCTCGGTGAAAAGCGCGTTTTCTCCGAGGAAAAAGCTAGCATATAAAATTCAGTTAGAATTATGACACACCTCGTGTGAAATGCAGGATTACGTTTTTATGAGGCATACACAGAGGGGGCATGTACGAGTAGCAACCTTTAGAGGCCGTACACGCAGCTTTCTCACCTTGGAAAAACCATTAGTGAGACTCTCCGTATATTTTCCGGACTGAGCGCAGACCGGGTTTGCAAAGGCGTAACAACCACCAAACACCAAACATTTTTTGAAATAATACTTGAAATGTAAGGGGACGAGGGCGATGTCGGCGATGGTGGCAGAGGATTTCTTTCCATCTCTCTCTCTCTCTCTCTCATTCTTCTCTCGTTTTCGACATTTTCATGACAATGACAAGTCATAAAGTCTGTCGCAAGTTATCCCGAGTTCTCGCGGCAGTCGTTCAGCTATTTTGCGAACAAGTTAAATTCCCGTAAATTTGGATATACGCTGGAGGATGTGAAACTAAACGAGAAGAAACTTTTGCAATACGACGCTTTAACGACTATAGGAGGGGATCCCCAGGTGGATACCTAAATTAATTATTGTGCAATACGAACGCGCCCGGGTACATCGGACGGATGGATAAGCCGCGTGAAAGTCTCTTTTAATCCTCGACTAAGGTCACCGGATTGCAACTACGAATCCTTTATAAGTTGCGCGCTTATGGCGCGATGTGGCGAATAGTCGAGAGAAAGAATAGCGGCGGAGCGTGCGAAACACTCTCGACTGCGCGAAACAAGTGCTAAAACGAATTAAAAATCGAGCATGGGAAACTAATTAGAAAGTAGGAACAAAATACGATCCAAAAGCTAAAATGGAAAAATAAATTCAGAGAAGCGGAGCGAGGGGCGCGCTGCGGGTGAAGGGAAATCAAAGTGGAAATAAAGTTACGCGAGTACGAAAAATAAGAGGAAATCATCGAAGTAAAAAAAGGAGCGAATGAAAATAAAATTGAAGAACTCGAAAATACGGGAGATAGATAAAAGAAAATCAGAATGGTGAATAAAATTACAGGTGGCGCGCGGAATATAGAAAAGGAACGATCCGAGAAAAAAAAAATTGCCAGAAAGGGGGAAATGCGTTTCCACATTTTTTTTCTCAGGGAATCGAATGAGGAAACGAGGAAAAGAAATAAAGAAGGGAGGAACGGCGGCAAAGGGGAAAAGGGAGCGAAGAGCAGCGAAAGCAAACAAATAAACAAATTCAGAGTCGGTAGCCAGAGGAGAGGAAACTACACTCGGTGCTTGGAGAATTTGTAAAATTATAAGAAGAACCGACGTTTTATCCTTTGTAATGAGAATTCGCGATGCTCTTGGATAATTTGCAGGGATTTGGTTTAGGTCAAAGATAAATTCAACGCGCGCAAGGGTTACGCGCGGAGCGCCTCGATTTATATTTTATTTAAAGGATTAGAGGGAGAGAGAGAGAGAGACGTTTTCGTCTATGCTCAGATCTCTCCGAGTACTCGAGTTATTTCAATAGAAGAAAGATGGTTGGCTTACTTTAGCCCGTTTTCCATAGAGAGAGAGAGAGAGAGAGAGAGAGAGAGAGAGAGAGAGAGAGAGAGAGAGCGAAATCTTCTCTCACGGGCAACTGATTTGGAAGAGCGTCATCAGACTCTAGGTAGCCCCCTGTCCTCCAGGTAAAAGAAGGAAGTCGTGCTCTCACCGAGGAAACGCGCATGCAGAAGCGGCGCCCAGGCTTTCACAGCGATTGCTTTTTCGGCGTCGTTTGTCAGCCGCGACGCCCGGCAAGAAATCATTCGACCGTGCCGGAGGCGAATTCTCACTGCGAGAATTTCAACCAACCCCACCACCCCCTCCATCATCCGCGCGCTCTTCAGACTGCATTTTACAAGGAAAGGAAATGCTCGAGAAGCACGCACTACCAAAGATTTCGCGGCGTCTGCCATCGGGAAAATGCGAAGATTTTCTTCCGATTGGAGAAAAGCTTCGGTAGTGGATAGATCGGGAGGGGGGGGGGGGGTGTCCTCGTCTTCACGGACTGTCATCATAATTGCTCGCTGCGAATAAATCTCTCTGATCGGGTTCCTCGCCCTCGCCCTCTCTCTCTCTCTCTGCCTTAAAACTATTCTTTCAAGAATATTTCTCGAAGCGCTTCGACAGAATTAAATAAGAAAATTCTCAAGTTCACGCACACATGGACGCAGGAAGAATCCACGGGCCTTCGCGTCTGGCCGCGTAAAGCTCGGTCAGAAGTTCGTCGTGCTTCTCTCGTCGTGGAGGTGGATGGAACGCGCTCGATCGCTGGAGGATCCGCTTCAATGTTGGTCGAGAGAAAACGATGAACGCGACGGAGGTTTTCTCGAATATTCGAGAGACACATCTCGAGAGAAAGTTCGAGTTCTGCTGCCGCGTCCTCCGTGTATATTGGCGAGGAACCGATGTTCGAACCGGAACACCAAGTTCGACAGCGCACCGCTGGAGAACCTTCCAAGTGAATTGTCATTTTCGGAATGAAGTTGGATTAGCGGAACTGCACGCTCTGATTCGCGTGAAAGCGCGAAGAACTCCCGAGTTATTCGAGAGGCGGTGCAGCCAGACTCTCTCTCTCTCTCTCTCTCTCTCTCTCTCTCTCTCTCTCTCTCTCTCTCTATCTCTCTCTCACTCACGGGGCGAATCTCCCGAAAATTTTCGAATTTCCATGCTATTCCCGGATTTGATAGCGACAATTAGCGAATTCCAATTAACGGAGGGACGGGAAGGGATGGGGCGCGCGTACACCAACGACAGGTTTGCTCGTGGAGCGAGTATAACGATCCAAGCAAGTTTCTCCTGGGGGAGGGAGAGTGCTGCGAGGCTACTCGCGGATGGAAGCAGATGAACGGGGCGGGGGAAAGACAAAAAGTACAAGTTCTTTTAAACCGACACGCGCGTTTCCGGTAAAGAAGGTCCCGAGCGCGTAAAATTCCCAAGAAACTTCCGGGGATAACAGGAGAGACGGTGAAACATCCCCTGGATAGGCCGCGAGGACCCTACTATTCCCTCGTTTTATTTATTATTTTCTCTCCCTCTCTTCTCGCGCGTGGCTCCCTCTCTTCCCTCTCCTCTCCTCTCTACCCGAAGGAACGACCGCGAAACTTGCTAGGTCTGAGAGACGACTCCTCTGGGAAACGGTGTCCGTTTCTACGAAGTTCTGGGACGCACGCGAGAGCAGTTGGCCAACTCCAGAGACTCCTCCAGAGACCGAGGCCGACGTCGGGAAACTTGGAGCCCTCCGCGTCAACCGCGAGAATCGACCGATACAACTTTACTTGGCGTCATTAACGATAACGACCCCTTATCATTACCCAAAGCTTCACTTTCAATTTCCCAGCGAATTAGAACCCTCCTCCTCCTCCTCCTCTCTAGCAGATTCTCTCGAATGTGCGAGCGACGCAAGTAAAATAATGCAATTTCCGACTGTAATTAAATCTCGGGGTACAGGTGTACCGAATACACGTTAACCAATCGTCCCGCCGCGTTCGATTAATCTCGCAACAATTAGAATAATACATGGTCAGTCTCATTAATCAATTGCTCTGTCTGAAATCGTAATAATTGCAAGACTACGCGGTCCATTTCATAAATCAAGCGTGCTCTATTTTGCTCCGTTTGATGAAATTTCGCAATGATCGTGTACAACGCGTGGTTCGATGCTTCCAGGGAAATTATTGTTCCGGTTGGCAAGTGATCAGCCATTACTGCCGGGGAGTAACGACCGGATTCTTTCGAATCTGAGAGAAGCCGATGTGGTTCGTGCCACGAATGAAATGTGCAAATGTTACACGCGTAAACCACCACCACCCTCCCCCACTGTTTAGTCGACTCAACGTTGGATCGTTGGAACGAGTTTCAGTTGCTCGGGTCGTTCATGAAGTACGGGTGTGCTAATTGCGGAGGACGCGGAAGTCGCGAACGTTTTAATTCCGTTTCCCAACCACCACCACCACCACCGTCGCCGTCGCCGTTGCCGTCCCAGTTTTCAAGCTAGGAAAACTCAAGCATTTTCCTTGCTGAAAACCCAAGCAATTACAAGCCGAGCGAGCCATCGGTGCTCGGTGCAACAAGTTCGTACACAGGGCGTTAAACCCGCGTGAAAGACACTGACCGACTGATCTCTCTCTCTCTCTCTCTCTCTCTCTCTCTCTCTCGTTTCCGGCTAACCTAAATTAACATTAACCCCCTCTCCAACCGTCGTAAAAATTGTCATAAAAAACGGCTAAGGGATAAATGGTTAAGAGCGGGAGGGGACTGAATATCGTGGAGGAGAGAGACGGGCCACCCCGACCAACGCAACGAACGCTTTCAATGGGATTTCATGGAACTTTTAACTTTGAAGCTCTCGTTAAAGGGGAATTTAATCGACGGCAACCGCGCGCTGGAAGGCAGTAGCAATGACACGCGTAAGATAAATTGGGGGCATAAATCAGGAAAATCCGCAGTAGAAATCAAAGCTGGCCGGATGTGCGAAAGTGGTCGCGGACAGTTGTGTGACAGGCATTTGAGGTAGCCGTTGGTTCGTTTGTTCATTCGAAATAGTCGAGAGAGATGGACTCTCCTCTCCCTCGCTCTCTCTCTCTCTCTCTCTCTCTCTCTCTCTCTTTCTCCACGAGGACGCTTGTAAATTATTGCCGCGTTAATTATAATGGAGTTTAGAACCGTGGCTGTTTAGATTGACTTTACATCGCCTACGAAATGGCTGACACTCGCATGCGTACTGCTTCGCGGCCCTGTTTGCTGAATCCACTAGAGTGTTTCTGCCTTTGTCTCTTTGCCCTAGTCTACGTGCATGTACGTGTGATACTGCCGGGAGATTACATTTAATGGACCTGTTTAAACGAGGAACTCGATTCACCTTGGAATCTCGCATTTCAGCCACTATTTTACTCCTAATCCGCGTGAATTTAATTAAATTTAATTACGCTTTATATAATTCCGCTGCATCTAATTCCACCAGAGTCTATATCCGCCCTATTCGTGGATCCTCCAGGAGGAGCATCTTTATCGAATTTCACAATTCCCCGATATCCCGTTGCGTTGCGTTGCGTTGCGTTGCGTTGCGTTGCGTTGCGTTGCGTGCCTTGCCTTGTCTTGCCTCGAATAGGGGGTGAGATATTGATGGGGTTAGCTTTACGGTGTACGAGGAGGGTTTGGTGGAGCAAACTATGGGAGAGTAAAGTGGCTAGGTCTATATTCGACATATAAAACTCTCTCTCTCTCTCTCTCTCTCTCTCTCTCTCTCTCTCTCTCTCTCTCTCTTTTTCATATAACTCTGCGTCGCGACGCAGAGTTGCGCTGGATAAGAAAAAATGTAGAATAATGATACTGACGTTGGACGTGTTGGCGATGGTGTTTGTGGGACTACTGACCGCGTTGCTGTGCGTCTGGTCTGTCTTGAGCTCCCGGTGATTACTGAACTGGACGTATACCGCTCTGTTCCTGAGCTGCGCCACGCACGAGGCGTAATAAGTCACCATCGTGGCTGCGGCACCCTCGTCCGCCATTTCTAAGAAAGCCTGCAACAGAAAGAAGCAGGAGAAATCATTAGAGCGAATCATCGGAAGAGGTAGGGCGGAGGCGAGAGAAACGGGGGGGAGGGAATTAATCGTGTCGGTGAAAAGCGTGCAATCTTATCTGGTAAATAGAGCGAGAGCCCACCTGTTTCTGGGCTTTTATCGTTTGTCGAAACGAGCGGGGCAGCACTCGTAAAAACGATTCGGTGTGCGTGTCGTCGTTTTTTTACGATCGCTACGAGAGCAGTTGTCTTCCGGATGAGCTTTAAGACTCGAACGACGCGAGTTCCGGGCGCTACAGCGATGATAAGCTCCGAGAAACTGCGTTACCTCCCCTCCGGCAACCACGCGCGTGTGCCTCGACTTCCGGTGCAGTTGCACCGACCTGCCGGCGTCGTCGCCGGTCGAAGCATTTAATGGTCAATTAACCTGGCGGAAAGATGAACGCTTCTACATGCCTCGCGACAGAGAGACCAGAGACCTCGCCCACTTGAGCGCTTAATCGTTTTGCAAAGAATTACAGCCGCCTTTATTATTGCTCGAGTTAATGTATTCGAGCATTCCGCGCCCGTGAGCATGAGAAGCTTTTTACGATGGCCACTCAATATTTCAGGAGACGATATATTATTTTCAGGTGCAAACGCCCGTGTTTCAGCGATTACCGAAGAACCATAAAAGAACTTAAGCGGTACACATTTTTATGCGCTACGCGTTAACGCATTCTACTTTCTTCATTGAAATATTTCATGAGGCTCGCGCGAGTCCGCTTCCGGTACCGTGGTGTTACCGGTACCGGTACCGCGATGTTTCGCTTAGTGGCCGAACAACGACTTTTTCACAGGGTCGCCACGCAAACTTCTCTCTCCGTTGTGTCACACCCGCGAGACCGGAGAGGAGGGAAAAACGCGGTTTTTACATTTCTTCCGTAGGACGTTTCGGCGCCAAATGAAATATCTGAAATCTGTAAATACTGCCGGTAAACATGGGCGGGAGAGACCATGGCAAAAGGCACGGGAGAGATACGAAGTAAGCTCTCTCTCTCTCTCTCTCTCTTTCTGCGCAAGGGGGAAGGAAGCCTCGGGCGACTTTATACACTGGAGAATTTCATTTTAATTACGCCACTTCGTTGCCAGATGACGAAAGCAGAAACTACACCCCCACCCCGGTTAGGCGAACGCGAAATACTCTCATTTTCAAGAGCATACAGAGAGCACGGCGTTCCCTTCCTTGTAACTCTCGCCGCCTCCGCCGCCACCGCCGCCCCCGGTGCTACACAAACGTAGAATGCAAAAATAATGTAAAGCGAGTGAGGCAGGAGGAGAGAGAAAAATATCATAATGCATCGGCGGTCTCGGTGTAACATATCGGGTATATCAGTTTTCGCCGTGGCCTCCTCTCCCGCCGTTGCTCGACCAGTTCCAGTCTCCTCGCAAATTTCTATCGTTCCCACCCCCGAAATAGCTTTGAGCGGCGTGCGATAATTGTTCGTCGAGAAGGAAAAAAAAAATAGTACGATGACACAGCGCCCTAAGTAATATTACAACCCAGTTTCCGTCATCTGACTAATTAGAGTCTCGGCTCTATTTTTGTTATTCCTCCAAATAGCTTTGAGCGTTACCATCCCCCACCCCCCTATATCTCATAGCTGACTCGCTCGCTGCTGCTGCTGCTGCTAATTGCTCGCGATAAAATTTCGCGCAAAATGTTCGGCGGCAATGGAGAAAATGCGAGAAACGTCCTTTTCGCTGGGGCAGGAGAGATCGTATCTTAAAAAATATATACGTGGAATAGTGGGGCTAGAAAACCGAAAGGGCCATTCTTGCTTTAAGATTGAAGCAGGAGGGTGGGGTGGGGAGGGGGAGAGAAGGAGGACGGAGAAGGAAGCTTTATGTACGATCACGGATATGTCTGCCGCTTCACCGAGCTATAAACAGCCTCCTCACCCCCGGTCTATCTCTCTCCCTCTCCCCCACGGGCCGCCATCTTCCAGCAGCGCGTTTCTTCCTTCGCGATCCATTTCAATTGGAGACTGCGGTGTAGCACCCGCGCCACCCAGGAAACCCTGTATCCGCAACGCGCGCTCCATCTTCTTATCTGTCGTTTTCTCTTTTTTCCTGCGCGAATCAATATTGCTTAAAACCCCAACTTGTCCTCCATCCCAGGAGGGGACGAACAGTTTTAAGGGAGGGTGCACCCCGCGAGGGGCCCCGAGCACACGCGTGGTCGTCGGGTGGCTCGCGTTCCACATATGTGTGGATCATTCATCATGGTAATGCGAAAAACACAGCTTCGCCTTCCAGGGCAGGAAATAACCTTGGAAATATAGCTCGGCTAATGCCAGGAGCCAGCGAGCGTGCTTTCGTGAAAGGCGAGCGTGATCCGCAATACGAAATACGAAACAGCCGGTGGCGAGTGTGTGGCAGCTTCGTCCGGAATTTGACGAAAGCGAGCGCTTTCGATTTTTCGATTCGAGTTATAAAAACCTGACTCGTTGCATGCGTGACCGCCGCGGTTCTTTCGATGGAACTTTGTGGAAAATAAGGGAAGAAAGGAGAACGAGGGGAAGGACGACGACGACGAAACCGAAGCGGGACTCTCTTCGTAAATCGAGGAATCATTGTTTTTCGCTCGAGAGCGACCGAGAAGAATTTTCCTACCTATCAAAAGTGTACGAGCGAGAAGGGGTGGTGTGGTAGGTACCCCTGCCGTGTGCCAGGTGCGACCGGGGGTGGGACAGCGAGTGCATACGAGCGAATAATATGCCAACCGGACGCGTCGCTCTGGATTTAACGGCGTTAACTCCGTTTCCAGCGCTAATGACGCATAGACCGACGGAATTGGGTTTTCGTCCAAATGGAGCGAAATTCTCGTCCGGATTCGACCGAGAGTCCGCTCTTATGTCACTCAACCAAAGAGAGCGAGGGAGAGACAGGGAGGATAGCCATCCTATTGTTTGTCGATTAAGCGTGTGCAGTAATTTCAGCCGAAATGATCTATTCAACAGTATGCAACCACGATGAAAAGCTGAATTAATCTCGTTCGGAGCCAAGAAAATTTAGCTAAAAGACAGCGGGGAAAACTTGTCCAATAACCTTCGTAATTTATGACTTTAGAATATTATACCGCGCGTTAGCTTCCATTCGAAAACTCTCGACGAGCCTTTAAGGAGGTTTCCCGCCACTTCCCTCTATCTCTTTCTCCCCGTGTGTGCGGCGTGTGTTGCCTCCTCATGAAAATAAGATGAAAAAACGCTTGAAAATCACGAGTATTTACGCGCGTTAACGATAGTGGGTAAATTCACGAGAGGTAAATTGCACGGGAAGGAAAAGGTTTTAAGGGGGAGGGGAGGGAGAGTTTTTCCTGACAAATTGGGAGTCACTGGCGCAAGGGTGTAGGGGGGCGTGGTGCTCAAGGCAATAATCGCGTGGGTGTGGATCGTCCTCGCGGTAGCCAAGCCCATTACAAGGGTGCCGGCTACGTTTATGGAGTCGTACATCACAGCGGGGGTGGTGGCGGTGGTGATGGTAGTGGTTGCGGCCGATTATTATTTTGCGGATACAGATATATATAAGGGAAATATAACGGACGATGGTTGTTCGCGTGCGCCGCCTCGTTTTTCCCTCCAGAGGTCAGAGCATTCGTTTACACGGCACTGATCACATCCCCTTCATCAGGATCTGATTCCGGCCTGTTTGGCCACGCCACCACCCCCACCGTTACCACCACACCCCACATTACCTTTGTATTCCACATTTGCATCGGATAAAAATCTCTTTTTCACAAATAAAACGTTTTACACACACACACACACACACACGCGCACACAGGGCTTTACTTGGACGCGTTTCCATCGATAGGGGAAAATTAATGAAAATTTCTCACGTAAACCTATGGAGAATGGCAGATGGTCGATTTTCAGTCATCCTCTATCTGTTCCAAGAGAAGAACCCCCATTCGTTACTTGTCACATTTTTTCGCCCAGGCAAACTTGCGGGTTCCGCAGGAAGCCGTGGTATTAGCTTCGCGTCAGCCATAAAGGTGTTATTGGATCGAATTTTTGCGGAAAACCATAAACAAGTCTGTCTCTACCCGCAAAAAACACAAAATGGTTGGAGTCAGGGCGACACACGGTCTCCCAGGACCCGGGGAGCCTACCAGAGTCTTATCCGTAGGTCAAACTCGAGATACGTGTGTGGTCCGATGCTTCGTTAAATTTCTCTTAAGAGCCTCGGAAAATTCTACCCTCCGGAAAAATGGCCGCCGGAAAAATTGCTTCAAGGGGAGAGAGAGAGAGAGCCACCGGGATTTTTTCGGTTACTCTCGTCGATGAAAGTTTTATATAATTCGTAAACTGTGAGAATATACAGCGGAGGGATGGGAAGGGGAGGCGCGGAGGGTGGCGCACTCAACGCATTACGTGTCATCCGCTGGAAGAGAACGAAAGAAAAATGACCTTACTCAGTCAGCCGATATAAGGTTCAGTTTCAATTTAAGTTTGTCGCGCCGTGCAACTCGGTGATTTGTCATTCACGAGCAAGAGACGATACTGGCGGTGTTCAACACTCGGGGGGGGGGGGGGGGGGGAGTCTGAAGGAAGGATAAACGGCAGAGGGATTCGCGTTAGCAGCATGAAGATGCGAGACGTGGCTTAAGCGTTATGACTAAGTCATTTTGTAAGTTCGCGCCGAGCCCTCTGAGCAGGGAGTGGAAATGAGGAAAAGCCATGGCCTTCCACCAGGGGGTGGTGGAAAAAGGAGCAAGGGAAGATTTCTAGGGTTTCCTCCGGCGAGGCAGAGTGAAAATTCGCCAAAGTACCGCGAGGGAAGACCGAGGGAAGAAGCGATGGTAATGGGGGTAGGAATCCAAGAAACAGGGTACGTTGCGCGACTAAAGGGGTGGCTCGAGTTATTTCTGATTTAAATATATCCGGAAAGACCTATAATTTTTCCTCCTAGTCGACTCATCGAGACCATGGACCAAGTTGCACTACCACCACCACCATCACCACCACTATCGACATCGGCGGCAACGTTGCTACCCTACCGTGACGACTCTTAAGACGTCGGAAAGTTGCCGGGGCGAGGGTTGGAAGAACATGAATGTAATTTATCTCAGCTATAAGGAACGTGAAACGGGTTTCCCGGTGAAACTACGTTTGAACTTGGACGACCGACTCTCTTACTCCAATAGCCACCACCACCCCTCTTTTTCACTTTCCCTTTCTCCTTTTCTCTCCTCCTCCTCCCGGGGTATCTCTCTGGTACCCCAGAGAAAGAGAGGGTTAGGGGGTTGTTAAGAGAGAAACGCCAGCTCGGTGAATCAAAGAAATATTATATCATTAATACAGACCCTAGGGTGCAATGGGGCCGAGTGTCTGCTGCTTCGGTCGAGGTAGCAAACCCTGCGAACCTTTCCCGCAACCTCCTTCGAGTCGCCTAACCACCACCACCACCACCACCAACAACCACCCCAGCCACATCCCGTGGAGAACCGTTGGTACCTCGGCGAATATATATCTTGATAATTTGACGCACCTTATACCGAGCGTAACCATTGTTTACGGCTTATAGGTTCGTTCGTACTTTATGCATTTAAGTAAAGAATGCGGCAACCTCTCTATGTGACTCGACTCGACTTCTCCTTCACCATTCATTTCTACTTTCCCCTTTATTTTATCACTCCACGCTTATTCAAAGCCAATAATTCTTTTAACATCAATTTGCATTTAAATCGAAAGGTTTTACGAGAAAATTATCATGTCGGTGATCAGAAATAAAAAATAAAAAAAAAAATAAATAAATAAATAAATAAAGATAAAGGAAAAAATATGGAGAAATGCAGAAAAACTAGTGTACAATGATAGGTGAGTGACGTGCGGAGGTAGTGGAGGAGAAATATCCGTATAATTTTGTCATGAACGAAACACACGTAGGGTTGCCGCATTCTTTCTCCCCCGTGAAATATGAAATATTTTCCTAGAGCGTGATGAAACTAGCGTTAAAAATATCGCGCGTATCGATGCGAAATTTTTATTAGCAATTAAAATAGTTTTATCGCGCACGAATCGTATACGGCAAGTTTATCGTTGGATAAACGTATAACGATTTTCCTCGACCCGACCATTTTTCCCCAGTTTCACGATACAGAGGAGGAGTAGTCGTCTTCTTCGCAAGGTTGAACTTGAAAAACTTAGAAACGCCGCTAATTCGGCAGACGAGCGAAAGTGATTTCTAATACATCTAGGAGGGGGAACAAAGCGTGGCAGTGAGGCAACGGTGTTTCTATTGGGAAGAACTTTACCGCCAAGTACTCGAAAGCTTTCCAAGTTATTTGCTTATTCCCGTTGAAGATGGATGGAGAGGTGGAATTTCTCAACGATTGAGTCCCGGGAAGTAAAAATTTAATGGTATGGGGGGCCTCGTTGTTTATTCGCTACTCCGGAAAAAGTATGGGAAAGTGGTAGGAGAGAGAAAGAAAGAGAGAGAGAGAGAGAGAGGGAGGAAGGGGATGGAAGAGACTGGAGAGAGAAAAAGTACTACGCGAGATGGCAGTCAAGAAATTAAATTATGTTCTTCAGTCCCCTTTACGAAGGGCAAATACTTTATTTTTCTTTTTTGTATTCTCTCACTGGCCCTTTTCTACATAGCGCACTAAGCTCGGAAGCTCTCGGTAACTTGTTTGCTCGCACTGTATCTTGTGCTTGCTATCTTTCAACTTCCATCCATTGCACTTACTCTCAAGGCCGGCCAAAGTAGAGGCAGCAGCTACAGAGCTTCCACGAGTCTATGGGCCCGAAACTCGATAATGGGTGCTAATTAATTAATCGAACCGAGGGAATCTCTCCCACTAATATCGGAGCCAAACATCTCAAGGCTTCTACTCCTCTCAAGGACCGTCGCGTAATTTTCATTCCTCGCTCCTTATGCCAACTCCTCCCTTTACTCGCTCCCTTTTTATCTTGACCAATCGCTCGGATTAATTTACCAAGTCAAGTCTTGCATTCGGTCATTTGGAACTTTTTCCAAGTTTTCTTTTCCTCTTCTCATCTGCATGAATCGATTTCATTGCTCCATTTAAAATTGAATCTAATGTACTTTTCGAAACTGATTTAATTTTCACTGATCATCGAAATAGGACGACGACGACGACGACGACAAGTATATACTTTTTGGTAGGAATGTTTTGACTTTTTCAGTAGGTTTTTCACTACCACCACCACCATCGTACATAGGAGAGAAAACGGAAAATTAACGCGACGAGAGCTGACTTTTCGGCCGCGTACTCGAAACTTCCGTTCCGGTGCTGCGAAAAGAGGAAAGCCCTTTTACGCGCGAGAGTAGACGGGAAAACTATCCGGGAGAGCAGTCCAAAAGGTCCTTTCGAAGGATTTTCTAGGGTTTCGGTTCCCCATCGGGCCATGACGCATGGATACTTCCCGCAAGACGCTTTTTAACATATTGTACCACTACCACTACCATCTCTCTCTCTCTCTCTCTCTCTAAATGCGTAACCTTCTCCTCTCTATCTTACTTTTTCTTTCACTCTCTCGCGCCTCTTCATTTTTAGCTTGGTCTTCCATCTTGCCACCAACTTACTTCATATTCGCTCTTACGATCCGTAACTTCCACTAAACTTTTTCATCTCGATTTTCCTCGTCTCCTCTCCCTTCCCCCGTGTTATTTGTCTCCGTTAACCATCTCGGGTATTTCATAAATTTTCTCGCGACTACCCTTTTCTCGATGAGAAATATATTTTTCTAGAGCAAACCACACTGAGAAATCTGCATCGAACGAGGGAAAACTCGGGAGGGAGGATCCCCTCCGTGAAAGGAGAGAAAATCCTGGACCATCGTCGTAGATAGTGAAATTCGCCGAGTGAAAATCGTTTCCAGGTTACTCGGGATGTTTTTGCTTTATTTTTGCTTTTCAGCAGGCGATACTTTCGTACATTAAAGGGCGATAACTTGCGGGGGCAGCGACGTAAACGATGGCACAGTCAATCTCGGCATGGCTAACTTTTCAATTTTGCGTCCAAACTTCAGAGCAGTATCGCTCAATTTCCTCGTTGACGAGTAGAGACTACCTCCAGACACGACACGATTTATCACGGACTATAATTGAACGGAAGCAATTTATTAATCGGCCTTGCACGTCCAGCGATCGATCGTGGGGCGCGGAGGACTACGGTGACATTACTTCTATTGCAATGGAACATATTTGCTAGCCGAACGCTGCCCAATATTCAGATAAATCATTCAAATCGCGGATGATATACGCTCGGCAATAAAGTAAGCCCAAAAAGCACAATATTCAATTCCTAGCATTTACTACTAGCGTTAATTCGATTTACCAACAGGCGCGTCGAACCACCAAACAATATCCACTCGCACGCGCGCGCGCGCACCCGCCCCATAACCTGGGCGAGGAAAAAATAATTGGACGAAGAGAGAAAAGGAAGACTGAGCTAAATTTCACGCAGAGTCGAGATTAAAGGAAAATTTTTAATTATTGGACGATTATATATACTTTGTGTATATTGGAAAGTAATTTACCGGAGGGATTAGCCGTGCTCCGTTTCTTAAGTAAGATTTTACATTTATCCGATGTAAGATAAGCTGCGGGGGATTAAGTTACGATACATTGTGGCTACAAAATGAGTAAAAGAAACTCTTTAGGTGTGCAAGTATATTCTTTCTATATAGAAAGAAGTTGGTAGAATCTTTAAGTCGGGTGGTGGTGGTGGTGGTAGCAGTAGTAGGAAAATTCCACGTCTGAACGACATGGAAGCCAAGCGAGTTAAGCAACAGGATCAATTCCTAGGTTAGACCGACGTGGTCTTAAGCGAGTTACTTTAATCCAATAGCAAACAGGATGGGATCCGATTAACCCATGTTAGCCAGCTATTTCCACTGATCCCGGGGACACCGGTTTGTCTAATCTCCTCTCTTCCTTCTCCTATCTCGCTCATAATTAATAATTCTTCTCAAAGAAATATAATTAAATTCTCTCTCTCTCTCTCTCTCTCTCTCTCTCTCTCGACAAAAAACACAAATCTGAATACTGCGATTGATGATTGTCGAATGGCGACGGGGACGGGGACGGGGACGGGGACGGAGAAAGAGAGGAGAGATCGGCTGAGAGAAGCCTTGAAAAATCAGAAATACACTCGCGCCCCGCCCGCCATTTTCCAGTACATTAGGGACAGGGCGAATAAATAACGAGCGCGATAATAACGCAAAGACTAAATAAGCGGTATACAAACGGTGTCAAATAACTGTCGGTGTAGTTGCTGAACGATAATATGGAAAATTGTGATTCATTAGCGAGCGTGTATGGGTTTATGAGAATGGGGGGGGGGGGGGGGGCGCTGATCGAGGGGAAATAATGAACTGCGATATAACTACATGCGTTATAGCTGCAATTCATCAATAAACCAATACACTAAAAACATGCACCGACGGACTTGAAAACCTTTTCGCTTATCGACGTATCAATTTTCTGTAAAATAATTTCATTCTGCTAACTCAATCATATGGAAAATTTGGGAAATTGTTGCGAGCTTATTATGATAGTCGAATAACGAACGTTGTCAGAAGTATAATGATTTTCCGCATAAATTCTATGCTGGAACATGCAAAATCCGAACACATTCGACACCACAAATCACTGAAAGCTCGCACTGACGGGAAGCTTCAACCACGTCTCTCGTTCAGATGTTTATTAATTTCAACGATTTTTCTACATAAAGTATTTTATTTCTCCATTTTTTTTTTCATTTTCCATTTTTTCTCCTCTTCTCATCTCTTCTATCTCTTTTCTCTCTCTCTCTTTTTTTTTATTATTAAATGGATTGGTACTCCCTCCTTTAATTACTCGATACCGTGTCGAGTGAATGAAAAACGGGGACGACGATTGAAATTATTTCGGGAATGAAACTGATATTAAGCATACGTAGATAAAAAAGGATCAGTTGCGAATGCTTTAATCGAATAATGCTGGTATATGTGTCTCGATATTAACATCGTGTAATGTATAAGCGCCGTAAGCTCCATTTTATTTGATTTTATTTTCAAGTAGAAGCGGACAGGCGCAACAGTAGTGATCGAAGAATAACGCATCGATCAGGTACCGCGGGAATGCACAAGTCAACAAGTTTTATATTCACATATTTTTAATTACGCCCCGGCATCCTCTCGCTAATGACAAGATTTTTCGTAGACTTTTTCGACGCATCGAATAGCAACCCCGCGGTTGTTACTGTGTGCCTCTAGTTACTCTCCCTTGAAAAAGTAAAGGGAAGAAACACCCACGGTAGAAATCGATTCCTCGTTACTCGAAATTTTTCAGAAGCCTACACCTCAAGGAGAGTCTAGACGGAAAATAATGAGACGTATAAAAAACACTTTTAAACTTGACGAAGAAATATTTTAATGGTTAATATTGACACGTCAATCTCTCTCAATTCCTGATAATCGAAAGCCGCTATATCCGCGCGTTCTTAGCTCGACACGAGCAGTAGAAGGAAATGACGCCTGAACATTTTCAGAGATAATATTTACTTCCTGTCTCTCGTAATGAATATAGAGTATCGTTTTAGCGCGTCACGGTATAAAAGCTTTTAACCGGATAAATATAATTATTAAATTAGCGTTTTTTTGATCAAGCGAAACTCGTGAGAAAGAGCGAGGGAGTGGCAATAGTGGTGATGGTGATGAATAGCAGAGAAGGCTCAATCGTGAAAAGTAATTAGCACCGAAATAACTCGAGTACGCAGGGGATACAATTTAATCATCGAGAGTGTGGTAGATTTTTGACTGGAAAACCGAAAAAGACACGGTTCAAGGGTAAATTGACGAGCAGAGTTGTTTTGTGGAAAAGATAAAAAAATGGATGATGGTTCGTCGCGCAAAACAGAGAGTCGTTGGTGGTGGTGGTGGTGGTGATGCAAGCGCATCTCGCGAAACGTTTCGAACGAAGCGAGAACTTTGGTCCCTTCTCTGTTCTCGGCCACCCCCTGCCACCCCCACCTCCCCTCCCCTTCGTGCCAGCGACGTGAGCTTATGTCCGGCAATCGTCGTAAACTTTAAGGGATGCTGCACACGTGCACAGGATGAATTTCTATCTCAGCATGGCGCCAGGTGAGCTGGCCGAGGAATTAAAGCGAACGAGATTAAAGTTCTCTACGATCGGAATTTTGCGGAAAGTAGCAATCGAGAGATTGAATAAGAATTTATTACTTGCAACAGGGCACTGGCTGGTGGCTTGCCGCCACGCGGTCGTTCCACGAACATTTAGGTGAAGGTAATTGGCGCTGCTCCGAAATTTATATACATCGTAACAACGACGCCATATATTGGATTCGAAATAGCTTTGAATAAATTTGCATCATTATTTATAACAGCGGCCATGGAACTCTCCCAGCCTTATTCGCGCACGGGTCAGCGCAGCTTCGTCCTTCCACGATACTAATCAAAGCGCCGCGCGCTGCCCTAATTATACTTATTCTTCTTCCTCTTGCTTTATTCTGGAAGCCCGAAACTCCCCCCTCGCCGCGCCTTCCTTTCTTCTTACTTCCCCCATGATTTACATGAGCTAACGAAACGTGGAAAGCGCCTGCTACTAATATTTCCAGCGGCACAATGCTCTTACGAAACATGATTTTCTGCTTCGGGGGCGGGGGTGAGAGTGGGCGAGCGTGGTTCTTGCTCGGCGAGTAATACCGAATTCAAGATTGGCGTTCTTAAGGCGCCCTTTAAAAGAGCGGAGCGCAGATGTACTTAGGAAACGCAAGTAATTTCGCCGTCGCGGAAAAGGGGATGGCAATCTCTGTGCCGAACGCGTTTCTCGGGCTAAGCCTTCCTCTCCTCTCCCCCTTCTTTCTTTCTTTCTTTCATTCTTTCGTTCTTCCTTCCTTCCATCCTTCCTTCCTTCCTTCCTTCCTTCCTGCTTTCATCCCTCCCTGCCCCTCTATACTCCCTCTGTCACTAGGCCTCCTTCTATCGCGGCCGCAACGTCATTTCAAATCCTTACTTCACTCTGCAAATCCTTAGACTTGTATATTGCTCGCTGGGATGAGCCGCGGGCTTCAGAATTTTCGCCTACTATTTTCAAGTCGCGTTCCCCAACCCCATCCCCTCCCTCTTCCCACGCTCTCTCGTTGGGAAACAAGAAATGAAATGGAACGGAACAATTTCGCTGCCCGGAAAATATTAGAGTTTGTCAGGAATTTTTCTTCTCGTCCTGGTCCCAGCAGCAGCCGCCACTTAGAGAGCTCCCATTTGAGATTCGCGAATACGAAAGAAAAGTTTCCCTCGAATTTCGGAAAATTCGGCACATCCCGGGCGTTGACGGTGTCTGACCGAAAATGCATTTCAAGTTGATTTTCCTAATTACACGTGGGGTGCGGCAGCATTGCGCAGGCAGTTATTTCCGTGCTTTGGATTTAAATGCGACAATAGCGAACCCGCGATAGCGATCGTTAATTCCTTAAGGGGAAAAATGGCTGTGTGATTCTTTCGCAATTGGAACGAGGCGTATAAAATGTCGCTGTGGAACGATGCAACGGCCGAGGGTAACGCGATGGCGAGGTATTAAAAGCAGAACCCCGCTCGAAGGGATCGCCATGGGTATTTAGGTAAACGAGCTCGTTGCATGCGAAGTCACACAAATCGATAGATCCATCCCATGGTATCTATCGTGCACGAACACTCGCGCACGTAAACGCACACGCGCGTCATTTCCACCAGGACATGCGCGGTTTTCGACCCTTCGTTCGAATCTAGCGGCGAATCTCGCAATTGAGCAGGAAACGTTTCTTCGAAATAGAACGATTCTTCGGGGGATCCCTGTAATCAGCGCACAAACAACTTGATGGAAAATGGAAGCGATCTTTCGATAAAAACTACCCCGTAAAAATTGCGCAAATGACTCTCCCACCCCCTCCCCCGATAACACTCCCATGGATGTCATCGAAATCACGAGTGTTCGATGACCAGTCCTTACTGCGACCACATCGCGTTTGTTAATAGGAGAGAAAGAGAGAGAGAAAGAGAGAGAGGGAGAGACACAGGGAGGAAGGGGGTAAATTGGAAAGTTGGACGCACACACAAAGCAGCGGATGCCCCTCTCGCGTTTCTGTGTGTAGGCCAAATAACGAAAATTAATTATCTCTTTATTAAAGAGATTGTTTCCAGCGCGCGCGTTTCTGATAAAAATGTTCCATTATTCAATTAACTGATGGCTGAAAGGTAAAGGCGGTTTAATTAACCAAAGATAGCGGGTTGGAGGGGCAAAAAACAGCGCTGGAAGGGAGTGGGGCTCGCTGCGATAATTAAATCCGTACGTGTTGTTCGTACAAAGCCGAATCAAAGGTACCCTGGTATTTTCCCGAACCTCGCAGCCTCTCACCACAAATATCCGTTCTAACAACTGTGTTCCTCTCGCCCCCGCGACCCCTCCCTCCAACCACTCGTGCCACAACCTACGCCGCCATTACTATTACCGGAGACTCTAACTTTAATTGAATTTAAATTGAATTTAAAATATTAATATTGTTAGGCATATCGCTACCGGCTATGACGTTTCGCGGGGGGGGGGGGGGGGGGCTGTTATCGTACCGCTGGCATGCTCTGCCTCCCCCCAATCCCAATCCCAATCCCAGTCAGTCGACGAAGCGCCCAGTTTTCAGTCCAAACCACCCCGAACCCAGCCGACCCGACCCGACCCGACCCCACTCCACCCCATCCCATGCCATCTCACCCCGCGCTCCAACTCCTCATCATCCATCCACTGTAAACTCGACACGTGTGCGAATTCACTTTTTACCCCGTGGAGATCCTTTCAGCGAACGCTACGTTTGTCCGAGCATTAATTAGCTAATTAATTAACGCACCGAGCATCTTTTGACTATGCCAACTTTAATTCGTTGCGCGCGTGCCCGCTTTTAATACCGCGTGCGTCGAATTTTAATCTACTCGCGAAAGCCCTGGCAGGCCTCATTAAAAACGCAGCGGACTGGATTTTCGAGCAACCCCCCCGGGCAGTGGTTAGCGTGGCCTAACAACACGCGTGTGTATCTCCTCGTAAAACATGCACTTGGTTTTCAAGGCAACAGGAATTACCATTAGAATATCAGGGGAAAATGCGTTAGAATCCTGGTGGCCGGCTGGTGGTAACCGCGGGCGCGCGCTCACCCCGTCTCTCCCTCCTGCTACACGCCACTTGACGTTTCGCGCGAACGACGTCACAAAAGGTCACGGGGTGAGTCGAAAGTCGACGTCGGGGCTATATGCGGCGTTCCGCAATTGGAGTTGACCCGATCTACGAACTCTTCGGGATCACAGAGATTTCAGGGTATTTCAACGTTATTCCAATGAAAATTCATTGGAATTAACGAGGCGTCGAACTACCGATATCCAAGGGCGGCGAGTTGCTTCGTCTTTTTTTTCCTTTTTTTTTGGGGGGGGGGGTGGAGGCAGGGCACGAGGAGGACACACGCGTGGACGGAAGTACCGTAAAGCTAGCGGATGCAGCCCGTAGGAGATTCGACAAAGAGCCGGCGCCCGCTCCAGTAACCAACTTAACCGGAAACTTCGAATCAAAGCAAACACAGCGAAAGTGCCCGCAGGGGTCAACCCAACGGTTCATCGTGAAACTCGATTTACTACCACCACTCGTACCGCCACCACCACCACCACCACCACCACCACTACAGCTGCTAGTGTACGAGCAACCACCACTGCAGAGTTATGCAGCTAGGCGGCTCGTCTGTTTGCGTATAATTGGTAAGCTTAACTGAGGTATACGATAATAACTCGAGTTT